>CM031243.1:829706887-830906887 GCA_018340775.1 Taxus wallichiana var. yunnanensis
TCCCTATATTTGAGGACTAGGAGCTCCTCATGTCTCGAATTGATACTTGTCTTTCGAATTGATACTTGTCCTTATCTAGCCTTCAAATTTCACCTCCTTTTTCCTTCAACCGTCATTAAAAATGTCCACAACCCCTCTGCTAATATATCACAAAACAAGGAATCCCATCTTAATTCCCTTACCGTCTTCCCATGCAATTAATCCCTATACAAATCCCAACCCCTCCCTTCTTTCCCCGTGTCCCCCTCTTCCTCTTGACTTCCCAGGCTTCCCTCTTATACTAATTTCCAAGCCACGATGTTATGTTCTCCTTGTCTTGTGTAAATATTCCTCGGTGTGAACTTCTAAATATATCACTTCTTATTGCTAGTTCTTTTTCACAATTCTTTAGTTTCAATTTCACTTTCCTCTCACACTATATCGGTTTTGGTGTTCGCATCACACTCGTCGGATGCGATTCTAGTATTAATAACATGTACTTTGTTTTATGGATACAATGGATAATTGAAGTTTGTTTAGCCTCCTTTGTTATGGCATTCTCTTATCAAGAGGCTATATTAGCTCATCTATATAAAATTTAGGGTTGTAATTTATTGAAAGGTGCCACCTAGTGTTTTTATTTATTTGAACATATTTAATATATTAAAGTGCGTCATAACTAATACAACATATTGAAATGTGTCATAAAACTAATACAACATATTAATATTTTCATAATACTACTTGAAATAGAGTGTAATAATCTAACATACTTTTATTCATTACATCAAAGAATTTATATATAAATATCTATGTCTCAAATAATAGGACATGCCGCTAAATTTTGTGAATCACTCCCTAACTCTATTCTACACATGTTATTACAACCATTCAACAACCCAATAAGAACCTAGTTTAAATATATTATTTAAATTGAGTAACCCTTAATTTATATTTAACCATACCAATTACGTAATAATTCATATCACTCTCCTTTATTACAACATAGTTTAAAGATTGGGATAGGGTGCACATTTATATGTGAGTTGAGACATAGACATAGTTTAACATACTTATAATCAATGGCTGAAATGGCATCATCGCATAATACAAATTGATGGGAATATATTGTACCATTCATTGGACATAATTGTGGGAATCGGTCTTACAACACTTCTATAAACAAGTACGCACTTGATTGTCTATAACAACACAATAGGAAAATAGGAGCGAAGTCAACTATTTTTGAGAAACAACGAGTGAGAGTTGCTTCACTACATTTACTCGATAGGATTTGGCCTTATCATACTATAAAAACATTATTAGCGGCAATTGGCTACACTACATCCTCGGGGAGATCGGACATTACCTCAATTGTTCCTTGGGTCGGATGAGTTTCACCTAAACATTGTCCTCATCTCATGTCTTCATCACTTTAACGATAAACATTGTCTTCAGCTTTATGAATTTATCGCACTAGTTTGCCACTAAAGCAATCATCTAATCTCAAAGCTAGCAACAAAATCAAAACTAGTAGTTATCCTTCATCCTCATGTTGTCCTCCATCTTATGAAAGAACTCATCTCACTCAATTAGGTCAATCATGGTGGTCATGTGGACCACAAATTGCTCCATGAAGCTTTCAGATGGTTCTTGCTGCATTTTTCCAAGAATGTATCACCTCCATCAAAATAGACTCCCCCTCCCCCAATCAAATACATTATAAAGGTGTCAGGTGTTATCGACAATGCACTAATGTACATAAAAATTCAACGTAAGAATGGTAGTAAGAAAGTTAGGTCTAGTATTTGTTTCGCTGCATGTGAAGGCCACAGAATATGTAGACAAATAATAAAACCATAAAGGAATTATTTACACTTTGGTAAATTTTAGTAGGAGAATGGCAAACCGCAGTGCTCATTAATTACGATGGATTTGCTAATTTCAATCAGGCCTTGACTTTTAAACTATCCACGCATGCCAAAAAAAAAAATATATATATATTATTTTTTATTTTTTATTTTTTTTTTTTTTAGCTCTTTCACACATGATTGTAAATTTCAATTTTTACATACACATTTCTAAGCTTCCTTCACATAAATAAGTTTTGTATTTTTAGAAATTACATATATATAATTTATTAAGGAATTATAAGGTTTTGTAAATTTTCAATCTGTAATTTTCTATGACTACCTAAAATTTTAATTGATCATGCGATCAAATTCATAAAAACGGCCTACAATCTGTCAATTTGAGGGTTGATTCCAATTACAAAATGAAATTCTCCACACATCATTATGTGAGGGAACCTAACATCTAATATGTTAGATACAAAGGGACTCGACCTAGATACAATTACCTTTAGTTTTCTCTTCGCGAGCCACAATCGGTAGGCTTTGGTTCCACTTAGCTACGTCTATAAGTGTTTCTCCAAATGAGATGAAGATTGTTTGTTGTTGACATTGTCAAAAGCAGAGACGATGGAGAAGGCTTATATCATTGATGTATGACACAATACACATCCACATGTAGCTGAAAACCCTAATAGATAATAGTAAAACACCTATGGTTTTAGCCTCGTCATTGTTTTTGTTTGTTTCATGTGTCGGAACCCGGATCGCTAAAGTGAAAGCGAAGTTGGTTTTCATCTTCAAAGTTTGTTTACAAGTCATTCATTATGTTTCTATTTTATTTGTTATTGGTTGAGAATTCTTTCATGTTCATGGTTGTTTTTATTGGTAATAGTATAGGACAAGAAACTCATCTTCATAATCATTCAAAAAATTAGTATTTATTCTATAGCGAGAAGCTCTAAACAACGAGAATGTGCGGGCATGTGAATACATTTAGGCGAGTAATGACAATATGAAACGACCTTCCTAGCGGCCTTGGGTTTGTTAGTCATGGGGAACATAAGCCCCGAGGGCCCATATCCATGGCCTTTTTAGCCATCACATGTCATTAGCAACAATCGGTATGAATGTAGGGGTGTTTATGGAAACCAAGGCCTCTGATACACGAATTGTTGCCATGAAATCATTGGGTTTGTGCTTCATGTTGACTACAAAAAAATCATAGCATATGTAGCCCGCGATCTCAAGCACTAAAACATAAAAGCTCAATACAAAAATCCAGTATACCTTTTCACCCTCTACAAGGCAAACCTTTGTTGGCTTTTAGGCGGCCTTGATGGGATTCGAACTCTGGATTCCCTGCTTCTTTTTCTTGCATGTAATCAAAGCTAATATGATTTCTTTTGATTTGGGTGTGGGGTTTCAAAAAAATGGCCCTTGATGACCATGTTATGTCGGGATTTGGAATGCGGAGTCAATGCCATGGGGTTTAGGTCTTCAAAAAATAAATGATTTATCTCTGTGATTACATTGGCCATTTTGATGAAATGAAGCTGCAAAATAAGTAGGATTTTGGCTTGTGTAATTTTAGGCATATGAGAGTGAGGAAACTGTGTGGAGAATTTTAAGAATGCTTTGTTGCAATTGTTTTGTTTTGTTACTTAGATGGCGTATTTGTGATAAATTTTACTCAAATATACATCCTCACACTCATCAAAGTGTCACATTCAATGTGTGGTAGACTCGTGTTATTTTGTCATGTGGTAGCCTCATGTTCCTTTTTACTTGAAAAAACCTTCCATGTCGCATTCAACACGTGGTGGAATCATGTCCCACCAATCTCCTATTGATTCTAAGTTATCGATTGTTTGGTATTTCATTTTTTTATTTTTACACCAATAGTCGTGCTCCAAATCGGAACAAGGCGGGAAAACATTACCAAGCTGCAAAGGCAACAATTTAATTAGTCACTCCGGTGATCCCAAGATGTTAAATTATCAAAGTTCTGCGACCCTTTAGTGAAATTTATTATTTGTTTGTTCTTTAGTATTTAAAGATTTTATTTGTTGTATTAATTCAACACTTTATCTATATTGTAATTGCAATAATCTGAATAGTTACAAAGCAATAAAAAAGTATGGCATTCTAGGTTCTTTGGGCAACAAGACGGATTTAATACACAACAAATTTAATGTATTACATTAATTAGGATACTTGTTTATATTAATTATTAATGTTTTATTAACATCGAGAATTCCTAACAACATTTATATACTTTTCCAACAATATTGGATGTTTTTGGTCGGGTGGCTATTAAAATAAAATTGTGAGGATGCAACAATGGTATTTCAATTGGGTTGACCATCTCCCTTAGTTTCGTTTGTGGGATCCTTTTCGAATCTGCTCCGAATGTGCATGCCTTGAACTACGCTCAGGAGGCTTTCGTCAATGTGCGTGCCTTGAACTATGTCGGGAGGCTTCCCTTGATGTGCATGCCTTGAACTATCCCCAAGAGGCTTCCTTGGAGATGTAACCTAAGGAGCAAATTCTCAAGCCTTGCGCCAAAAAAATTATCACTAGCCAATGTCAAATGACTTGAAAAGTTGTTGATTCTTTCTTCGTTGAATTGAACAAAAATTCTAAGCCCAAACATGAGTCTCATAGCTTGTTGGATTCTTGCATAGCACGAGAATCCAAAAAAGCATTCCTCTTATAGAAATTATAGGTCAAACAATTAAGATGATGTAGTGTAGGTGTCAATTACATCAATTTTATTTCCAACATACAATTTGATTGAATTTTAATCATTGGTTTGTTTGCACATACATTACTTTATTATCAATATACTTATTTTGATTTGATGTGTTTTTGACTTAATCTCCTAACTATATGTTTACATGTTAATGTATTCTCTTGAGGGTTGTGTGTACATGGTCTTCAATAGACGGTGTAGGGGTTTGAGTTATTGGGGGCTTTCAACTTGGTTGCCCATCTCCCTTGACTTCATATGTTGTATTCTTTTTAGCTCCACTCGTATTGTGTGCACCTCATTCCACATGTGAGAGACTTTGTTAGAAATATAATGTATGGAACACATTCTTAAGTCATGGCATTGTCATTGTCATCAATATGTCACTATGTAATGTCATAGCTAAAGCAAAGTAGGTCTCATGAATAGCTACAACATTCATGAAAAATGCATACAATTCATTATATTAGAATAAAATTATATTCATATTGGTTTCTTCATGGAATTTGTTATGGATTCTTTTTAGACTATAACAATGATAATTGTCGACTATAACATCCATGATGCTGATATCAACTACCCTTCCGGTAGACTATTGTCCTTTTGACATGTGATAGAATAGTGTCCTTTTGATGTGTGGTAGCCTCATGTCCCCTTTTCCTTGGAATAAACCTTCCACTTCACATTCAACACGTGGTGCACTTGTATCCCACCCACCTCTTGTTGATTTTAATGTTATTGATTGTTTGGTATTTCATTTTTATTTTTACACCAATAGTGGTGTTCCAAATTAGAACAAGGGCGAAAACATACTAATAAATTGCAACAATGTCAATTTAATTATCAAAGATATTGCGACCCTTTTGTCAAAAAAAAATTGTTCTTTAGTATTTACATATTTTATTTGTTGTATTAGTTCAACACTTATATGTATATTATAATTGCAATCATCCCAAAAAGTTACACCTCCATTAAAAAATAGGTTTTTCTAGGTTGTAGGCCATTAAGATGGATTTAATACACAACGAATATAATTAATATGAGTTAATACTCGACAAAGATTGCATTAAATAAATTGTTTATATAAATCATTAACGTGTAAGTTCGTAACACATAATTTTTCAGCAATATTGGATATTTTTGGTTGAGTGGCTATTAAAATAAAATTATGATGATGCAACAATGGTAGGGATCCCTTTCGAATCAGCTCCTAATGTGCATGCCTTAAATTGTGTTTGGGACACTTCCTAGAAGATGTAATATAAGGAGCAAATTCTCAAGGCTTGTGCCAACAAATTTGTCATCGCCCAATGTCAAATGCCTTGAAAAGTTGTTGATTCATTCTTTGTTGGATTCAACAAAACCGTGTGAGCCAAAACATGAGTCTCATATCATGTTGTGTTTTCAGTACAACCCAAAAAGTTGAAAAAAACATTCCTCTTATAAAATTTATAGGTCAAACAATTAAAACGATGTAGTGTAGGTAAAAACTATGTTAAAAAAACAACATACAATTTGATTGAATTTTTATCATCGGTTTGTTTACACATACATTAATTTATTATCAATATACTTCTTTTAATTTAATGTGTTTGCAACTTAATCTCTAGTTTATATGTTTAAACGTTTATGCATTCTCTTGAGGGTAGTGTGTATGTGGTCTTTGATAGATGATGGAGGAATTAAAGTTGTTGGGATTTTTCAATTGGGTTGACCATCTCCCTATCTTTGTTTGTTATATTCCTTTTGAATCCGTTCATATTGTGCACACCTCGTTCCACGTGTAATACACTTCATTAGAAATATAATGTAGGGCACACATTCTAAAATCTTGTGGCATTTAATGTCATGTCTAAAGAAAAACAAGTGTTATGAATAGCCACAACCCTCGTGAAAAATGCATACAATTCATAATATTAGAATAATCATACTCAAATTGGTTTCTTCGTTGGGTTTGTTATGCAATCTTCTTAAACCATAACAATGATAATTGTCAACTATAATGTGCATGTTCATGAATTCAACTACCCTTCAAGTATCATTAAATATATGTACTATTAGAAAATAAAATTTGATGAATCGATGGTTTGTGCATTTAATTTGGATAAATATAGAATAGAAATTTTGATCTCGGCGATGAAATCCATGTCTTTTGACAGGCAAATGACAAAATAATAATAGTGGTACCATGTTGTACATTCCAACCTTGAGGATAACATTATTAGCAATGACGAAGTCGACACAAATGTAACATTCATAAAAACCTTGCATGATATAGAAAATATGTATATAATATTCGAAAATAACATTTAATGAATCAACTTGATTAATGCATTTACTTTCAATACATTCCTTGCAAAAATTATGACAACACTCATACACATGGTCCTCTCTCATCTTCTTTGACCACTCCCTCATACTTTGCAAAAACCCATAATGTGAAAAATTCAAAAAAACATGCATAAAGCTATACACATAAAAATGCTTAAAATTAATTGTGTTAAGAATGGAATGTTTCAACCACAAATCCACAAGCAAATTGTTGTGGCTGATATTTTTGTGCCTAGGCAAACATGGAGATTGCCTTAAGTTAATGGTCTATAAAGATGTCGCCAAACCACCTAACTACCACATTTTGCATGATTTTCAAGTTCAACTACTGCATCGGCTTGACATGGGATGTCGAGGCCCCTCCACATGTCCTTATTTCTCAAGTATCTCACGTCACACAAGTGAATTCCTCTAAAATATTTGTCGTGTGTTCTAACTACCCCGAAAACACAAGTGCTAACAGTGCAAAAAAGCATCTAGTGACATTGGGAGTATTGATCGACAAGACCTTCCTTTGATATATATCTCTAAAGTATGTTGCCTCAACAATCTATACAATTGCTTCAAGTTGAAGTTCTTCAACAGATCCCTATCCACATCCATGTCATACCATTTGCGCGTGATTGCTAGTTTAGACAAATGCCATTTAATGTGACTTTTGTGGAGAAACAATTTTATCATACAAAGATAAAGCACTGAACTTTTGCCAAAAGATTTAGAATAAAATTTTACACAAAGCTATCATGTTTTCATCAAATCCGTTTCCAAAATAAGAAGCTACGAGTTTAATACAATCATTCAAGTAAAATCATAGAATTTGAAATACACCATGTGAGTACAAAAACAATTTAATCTAAACATTGAGAGGCCACAGCTGGCAAAACCCTTTCGGGGTAAGATTGATACCGGAGAAAAGAAATCAAGCTAATTTGATCCTAGCTCACCATGTAGAAATTTTATGGGAAGACCTAATTTTTATTAAATAACAAGCTTTCTACTAAATTTGGATCCTCGAGTGCTTCATTTCTGCTACTTAAAGGCCTTCTAAACTCTGATGTGCTAAGCTGATCATGCCCGTCGTTTGCTGACCCTTTTTATTGTTATTTTATGTTGTTGCTTCTGCTGGTGGCACTTCATTATAACATTTCTGATATTCCTCTAAATGTTCTCTTGGTGGTTTTTGAACCGTCTTTTTCCAACTGATAATTAACACCTTGCCTATGTTATTTTTATTTATTACGCTTCAAAACAAACAAAACACAGCACCCACATCAACACCACACCTCTGGCTTTGTCACATTTGCTGTATATATCTTTTCCTATTGCCTCTTCCTGCATGCACATAGACTCGTCTTTTTATTTATCTAAAATGCCAAGCTGCAATTTTCACTTTAAATCTTCTTTGTGCAGCACTATAAACACAAGAAAACAGAATTAAAAGGAAATGTAATTAATGACACCACTACATCTATACAGAAAATTAATAAATGGAGATTTACTTCTAATGAAACAACAAAAGATAACAGTGTACCTGCCCCTTTGAAACTTATCAAAACTTCATCTTGCACAAGAAGCTCTCAGAGGCTTTGGGTTCCCATATTTCACCCGCTCTGTTACCAAATGTTAGATTTAGTCTGAAAATACCACTTGCGCAACGCACAAATGAAATACAATGTAATAATCATGACTTACCATTACTCACTGCCATAATAGGGCATATCCTTATCACTACTACTGCTAACCCTCTCTTATTATATTTTACAGGTGTTTCTACAACCATTCAACAACCCAATGACAACCAATTTTAAGTAACCCGTGTTCTTATATTTATTTAGCCAAACTGTGTAATAATTCCCAAGTAAATTGCATCCACGTAAGCACATGGTCTATTATTGAGTGTAAATGGATATGACAATATGGACTTTTGATGCTCGGTTACAAAAGCATTGCTAGCTAGCGTTATGATTTAACAATATGGCTTTCAAATGCATTACTAGATCGCATTAACTCTTTATCACAAAGCATGAATAAACATAACATATGGTTTAGGATTTTAGTCATGTACAACACCATAAAATATGCAAGACCAATAAACTTTGCCTATTGATATTGTTGCAATACTCTTAAATAAGGACTATGATTTAGGATTTTGGTCCAGCACCGCGAAGTATGCAAGACCACCAAACTTTGTATATGCTATGTGAATAGCATGTTGCTATAAGTCACCATGGGATCTTTCCATTGAATCCAAGTTAAACAGATGAACCATAAAGCCAGTATAGACCTATATAAATCCATGTCTGCAATTTGTCTATGCATGACCCTGATGTTTTTTTATTCATCCATGATTCTCATTTTAAACCAATAAAATATACAGAAAATGCCAAAATATTGAGGTATGCCTGTCCGCAAATTTCAGAACCTGGATTTATTATAACCTAATAATAAACAAAGGTAATAGTATCAACACACAAATCAAATGATTTAACAAGTAGAATATAAGTTGCTTGAAACAAAATATTACATAAAATATATTAAAAGATGTTAAAATAAAGTATATTTATAATCTTATTACATCTGGTGAAAAAAAGTGGTCAGTGATATGCGGATATAAAATACGATGCAAAATAAATATCAAGAGTATTGAGTTAATGCCATTTAGCTATAATAATTTTTGCTCTCTTATGGATACTTAGCAGTGATAACACAAATACGGAAATTTTCACAACAAATTATACCATTATATTAGTTCAAGGAAAAAGTAGGGGGAATATTTAATCTTAGTAGCAAAGGCACAGGGCGAAACAAAAGGGACAACTTGGATGCATTTTGAATGACTTCCCAAGTGAACATGACCATGTGCCTGCTCATATGTCTGATCACCGTGACTTGGACAAAAAAATTGAAGCCTTGAAATTTGACCAATTTTAATTATTTGACATAAATATGGATCAGGGAATAAATAAATAAAAAATCAAAGCGATGTAATTAAACTAACCCAGTCTGACTAACAGCTTCACCTTGCATCAATTTTGTGAGGATGCTGCATACCTACTGTAAATTTTTGACTGGTTTTCACTTCAGTTACAGCATTCATAGGAGCCCTTGCTTTTATAACATCTCATCATACTCATCCTCTGGATCTGAAAGAGCAACAATAATTCCTCCAGCTCCTCAAAACAAAACAAAATCAAAGCGATGCGGTTAAGCTAACCCAATTTGACTAACAGCTTCACCTCACATTAGTTTTGAGAGGATGCTGCATACCTACTGTAAATTTTCGGCTGGTTTTTCACTTCGGTTACAGCATTCATAGGGGCCCTTGCTTTTAATAACATCTCATCATACTCATCCTCTGGATCTGAAAGAGCAACAATAGCTCCTCCAGCCCCTATTGAAGCTTCTTTTCTATTTAATACAACAGTTCTGATAACAATATTCAAATCAAAAGTTTGATTGAAGGAGAAAAAGCCTATTGCTCCAGAATAGACTCCCCTTGAAGTATTTTCAATAGAGTCAAGGATCTCCATTGCTCTTAATTTTGGTGCTCCTGTCATTGAACCTCCAGGAAATGCAGCTCTCACACATTCTATGGGGCCGATTTCATCTCTTTTCTTCCCTCTAATTGTGCTCACTAATGTATGCACTGTTGCATATGATTCCAGATCCATAAGACTGGAGTACGTGCACCGTTCCTGGTTCACACACACGGCCCAGATCATTTCGTAAAAGGTCCACAATCATTAAGTTTTCAGCTTGATCCTTCTCACTGCAAAAACCATACAAAACAAATATAAGTATCAAAAACACAACCTGAGCATCCATTTAGCAACTCATAGAGAAAAATATAGATATTCTCTAACCTATTTTGCAGCTGAGAACGTAATTTCTCATCTTCTATCTGAGAATTCCCACGAGGAATTGTTCCCTTTATTGGCTTGGCTTCCAATATGCCATTCCGGTCCAAACGTAAGAACCTCTCTGGTGAAGAAGAACAGATGCATAAATCCTCCTTTCCAAAGTGAAGCCATGCTGCATAAGGAGCAGGGTTTTTCTCTCTCAAATTGAGATAGAGACACAGAGCATCTGCTACGTAAACTCTCTTCCTAATCTGTGTTGTGAGGCATAACTCATAGCTTTCACCGTCTTTGATATACTGAAGGCATCTATTGACATCTTCCATATACTCTTGTTTTGACTTCTGCAATCTGAAAACTTCTTGATCATTAACGTCCTTGGCAATGGGGGATAAAGAAGACAATTTTCTCCTTTCCACTACTTCTTTGGCAGCTGTTCTCATTAACTGTAATAGTTTCGTTTCTGCAGTTTCCATCCATGCTAGTGAATCTACTACTTTAGACTTTGCAGAGTCATTACTCTCTGAGTAAGAACGAGAAGAAATATCACCACGCTTTTGAACAGACTCAACTGCATCATATTTAAACTCATGGAATTTATCTGGTGAGCCATTAATGTGAATTCTGCCTGAGTCCTCTTGGAAATTTTTCTCATTCAATCCATCATTTGGTTCAGCACTTGGAAATACTGAAAGAATATACACATCGTCAGTCCAGTGATCAATTGCGATAAGGCGGTCAGCAAGGAAAAAACATGCATCAGGGTCCTGCGACTCATGGCGGTTGTACTTCACTCCACACTCTGTCTTCAGTTCATAACTGGTAAGTTAAGACATATTAATTAGTACACAGAACTCTTAAAGTACACATAAAACTTAAAATAGACTCCAGCTCATGAGAAGCAATGAAATATTTGGGGAGCACTTAATCTACAAGAAATGACCCACAGTTTAAAATAAGTAAACTCAAAACCAAGATTCGTAGAAGGAAGAAATAGAATAGTTCATACCCAATATAACCAACATATCCTCCGCAAAAATCAAAAGGCAGACCCTCATAATCTTCCTTTCGACAAGTAAAAGATTGAAGCTCTGATATATTCAATACCAAGTAATTAATAAGAAAATTCAAGCCCTACTCATCCTAGTAAGCATCCCAAACTCCATAGCACATCCTTACAATTCCACACAAATGCATTGACAACCAAAACATAAGGCATCAGCTAGGCCAAACCATGCAGTGAAGGTCAGAGCATACTTTTGAAACATTATGCACAAGTGCAATGACCAAAAAAACATATTGAAACATTATTACAATGGGGCGCTGAAATAATGATGAGAATCATTTCTTACAAATTGCAACATTTCCACTTACCTAGATACTTAGACAAGCTACCAGTGTGAGAGATTAAAAAACCATTCAATGGTGGTATATAAGAAATACGTATATGAAAAGAATACACAAATATTGATTGAATAAATGATAAATGGAGTACCCTAGATCAACAGATAAGAGTTGAACTGAAGATAAATATGTTGCAAAGGGGTGAGACAGTTAGAGAGTTATTCCTACAAGGCAACCATTGATAGCCAATGATTATGATAAATGAGAAGATCTCAATAAATTGTTACAATAACAATGCATCAAGCTAGGATGTTGATAAGGTTCCACTTTCAGTTTCATAAAGTCCTGCCAGTCAATAATTTCAGCTTTTTCAGTATAATCAACATTTTTCACATTTTGCATAGTGTTGATATTTTTGTTTTCAATACAATGTTCATATATAGCTGGTTGAAGAATATGAAAACATAAAACTTTTTCTGTTTGAATTTCTTTTCGGAAACAATTTTTTATCAGTTTAAACCTCAGACGATGATAAAAGTTTTTCTAAATGGACTTCTTTAACTTTGAAATCTTCTACGACAATCGCAATTTCTTTCTCAACAGACAAGTTTTTCTTTTGTGCATCTTTTAGATTTTTAACTCAGTAAGGAGAATGTAGTACAGGTTATGATTATGTAGCCATTGAATCCCCTCCTCTTTTTGAGATGAAGTTATTTGAAGACATTGCAATTGTCAATGTAAGTTACAACCTTCTCCTTCTAAGATCATTTCTTTCCAGTTTTTGTTTATATTTCAGTCTTTACATTCTATTCATTTCAATTTTCAGGTCTTTTAATTTTAACACTAAATATGGTGTGAAGGCTGAGATACATTCATCTTTTTTTAATTTCTTATTAGTACCCTGCCAAAGCCAGGATACTATACCTTTCAGGTTATTTAAATTAGGTTAGCATTTTTTAACCAATCATATTCATGGATTTTTTTACCAATGTCAATATCTCTAAAGTATGGGTGTGATATAACAAATTGGCAATATTAAAATTTCAAAGAAAATCACTTATCTCTATTTTTATTGGTGACAATGCAATAATTTGACCGTTTTTGGTCCTTATTACCATAGTTACCATGTTCAAAAAATTCGGGTTGTTCGGACCATGAAAAAAGTTCAGAAGTTCGGAATTTTGCAAAAAGTTTGGTCCGGTTTGGAAAATTTGCAAATTAAAAATAATATTTATCCACATTTGTTAAAAAGTCGAGTTCATCTCTAATTTCAAATGCTTTTTACATATAAAAACAAAAAATTAGGCCCTATTTCATAACAATTTATAATATAAATTTATGAATACATTTCTAATCGTAATTAAATTAATTAAACTACTTGCTAAGTTATTAAAGACATCCCATCCCATCCTGTCAGTATTAAACTATTAAACAAAATGGAAAATACTAAATACAATACTACTAACCATTAAACTATTGCTACTATACACAATTAGAAAAAACAAACAAAACCAAAAAAGTCCTCAATTAGGACGTCTCAACCCTATCTATATATCAACACTTGCTGGTGAATGGATCAAATTTCAAACGGAGCTTCAAATAGTCTAAAACAGTGTCGTAAAGCATCTAGATTTCAAACACCTGAAACAATGAAAACGACATGCAAAATGTAACCCTCGACAGTGTGAAGCGTGACTACTACTCGACGGCATGAAGGCATGACTGTTGCAGTGTTGGTCGATGGCATGAAGGCATGAAGGCATGAAGAATCTGCACAGTACACCATCTCTTCTGTTTTTGCGTAGTGCAACACAACACAGTTTTCTTGAACAAAAAAGTGGAAACAATACTAATAGCCATAGAGTTTAAGTTGTGTTTTATTTTAGGGTTTATTTTCATTTTAGCTTTTTTGTATTTTACTAATTTTTAATCAAAAATAATAATATTTGAAATAAATCGAACATATTCGGTTTTCCTCAAAAGAACGGTTCTAACCGAATATCAGTCATATTCATACGAATATGGTAACTATGCCTATTATGGTACAACGTTTTTGCAAAAAACTTAACCATAAATTTTAAATCAACACATGCACTAGTATTTATGTCAGATGTGACAATTGTACTTTAGTAAGTCAGTTGGAGCATTAATTAAAGATTGATGAAACAATTTTTATGTCTCATTCCATTACAAATTTATTCTAATTTTTAAGAAAAAAATCTAAAACTAACATGTCTTTACATTATGGGAAAATATGACCACAAGATTAATAACCTCATTAATTGATGTATGTACAGATTGCCAGCATTCAATTCACATTTACAACTATTATTAATAGCTTCTTGGAAGCCTTCTATTTTTTAATCCTTCCGCCACTTCGTCATTCGTACCTGCTTCGTGGATCATTTTATGGCGCTCCTTATCTCAAAGCTTCCGCCAACACATCAGAAAACCTGCCCTCCCTGTGCTAGTTGGTCATCTGTTCATTGATCTGGAAGACTGCAGGAAAAGCTTTCGGAAGTTATGCAAAATAGGCATAGTGAGTTGCAGAACGGAAATGGCAAATCCGCCGCCTTCCGCACTGCTGGAGCATGCAAAGAATACAGCAGAGCGCCCCCTGCTCTTGGATGACATCTAAGTGAGCCTCCTGATCTCTCTAGCAGCCTGAGTTCGAGTCTCCCCAACACCATACATGAGATAGCACAGAAGGAAAAACAAAATCATATAAACATCCTTCCATCCAATAAACGCCTCGTCAGGTGTTTCCACACAATATTTCTCTCTATAAAAAGTTTCATATTACCAAATTAATTAAGTTGCTGATTCTCTTCCTTCCCATAAATACTCAGAGTCTATATATTTTCAGAAACTTCGTAAAAATAATCAAAGGGCTTCCAGAGACTGTTTTCCTAATGCAGCAGAATTACTTGTTGCTAAACAGGAGAGGACACAGTCTTAGCAGTGCAGTGAGGAACAGAGACCGAGAGAGATGATAACCTGACATTGTTCCATGAGATGCGAAAGCATGAGAAAGAGTGCAACAATACACTCTGTACCGCACATTCTTATAACTTGAAGCCGTCCAACTTGGTATGTACATACCCAATTGATTACTTTGCTTACGCAGATTTATGGCATTTGTGGCTTTCGTCATACCACTTTTATATGACCATCATCTCAGTATCCCAACTTTTTCCTTCCTACATAAATTGATTACTTTGAAGCTAGTGGTGACAACTACAACTAGCCCTCAGGCTTCTATGTTTGAATGGTTTCTAGGAAATCCTTGACAGCTTTACCATATTTGAAAGAAACACCAAATACCTTGCATTCAAACAGGAACATATTGCAACCACAAATATAAACAAACTCTTTTCAAACAACTTATCCATTGTCAACATCAATACAACTTCAGATCTCCTCCATTCACTACAAACCAATTCCAACACCTGGCAGTAAATACGGCAGGAACCTGCTGCTACTACGCAGCTCTTGATTTTGAAGTTTTTGTTTTTTTAACTTTTTAAATGTTTATCAAGTTTTGATTTATGGAGCCTAAGATTTTAAATCCTTAGTTTTATTCTTTTCTGGGGTGGGGGGCTGGATGGAGACTATGGGTTTAAATCCTTGGGTTTATCATTTTTATCTTGAAGGTGATCAAAATAGACATGGTTTTCAGCCACCGCAAGAACACAGCCCTTAAACTGAAGCAGAGGTGAGAAAATAAAATGTCCAGACAAAAATGGACACAAGTAGGGAGAAAAATGATTGAAGGCAGAAACTGCTATGTATAAAAACCCTTATATTACAAACATTAGAATCTGTTAAATCCTCAATAATGCTCACAAAAACTAATATGAAAACGAGGATTTTCAGCATTTAAGTTATCGACTACAATTTCTCATCACCTCAGGCCACACAATGATAGTACTAGCAAGTAGGAAACATATGGCAGCAGCTGTATTTGTGTTTTTTTTTCTTTCAATTTGTATCGTTTACATCCCAAAAATGATGGTGAAGGCTGCAAGGGTAATCCTATTATTAGTCTTCAACGTTTGAATTTTTTTCACAATTTCTGCAATTGCAGGCTAAACCAGTGGCTGATAATTAATTTTTCTGCAATAATTTGTTTGCCTTCTCCGATGATGTCAGAAACAGGCACTAACCACCATATTTTATATATTTTTGTGCACTTAATTTTTCTAGCACATAAATTTCTTCATGAACCTGCAAACTTGATTTTTCTATACGTAACTTTCTTCATGAACCTGCAAGCTTCTAACAATATAACAGAGAAATATTTAACATATTTTAATTCTTTAACAGTTCAATTATTTATATTTATACTTTAAAAAGGTTAACATGTCCACAAGCTAAGCAGTAGAAATATAGTCATGGACTAAATGTTGCCACGGGCAGCGGAATCAGGCTCTGATATCATTTCATATTACACAAAATATGTATATACAGAAGAGTAAACAAGTATTCACATGTTGAATAAATTATTAAATAATAATGGAATATGATAGGTTAGTCGATAAGAGTTTAAGTGAATGTACATAGGGTACAAAGGAGTGTGTACATAGAATGGTATCCCCACATGGTGACCATTGATTGCCAATGGTTATTAGTTAGGCTCATTACAAATGGCAACAGACAAAGGTCAACAGCTTAAAGGTAGACAGTAACAATGTCCAACCTCAAAACAAAATATGTTTTAGATTTTTAACCATGTAACTAATTTTTTTATTGTGCATCACAGTCAAACTTATCATTTATCAATAATGACTCATGTTTTGTGATTAAAGAGTGAAACATCGTGAAAGCAATCAATTTGTAAGTGTGAATCAAAATAATAATTGTATTCAGCTTCAAAGAAAATGATTACAATGAGTTATTTATACAAACACATGCTCGTAACAGTCCCTATAAAACACAGTGACTTATTAATCCGTTACTAGACTAACATAGCCTAACAACTAACAAGTATAATAAAACCTACATAAAATTGTTTTATAGAATAACCATTGTACTCTACATTTATTTTAATGATGAATTAATTTATTCCTAACATCCCCCTTAATTCATCATGGTCTCTAGTGAACAGGAGAGAGATTCTTTGAATGCCTCAAATTTATCCTATTAAAAGTGACTTTGTGAAGACATTTGAGCGTTCTTCTATTGGGCAAAATAGTAGCTAGATGTTGTGTTGTAGAACATGCTCACATATGAAATGTACTTGTACCTCAATGGAATGCCTAAAGTTTATCCTATCAAAAGTGACTTTGTGAAGACATTTGCACGTTCTTATGTTGGGCAAAATAGGAGCTAGATGTTGTGTTGTAGAACATGCTCCCATATGAAATGTACTTATACCTCAATGTGCTTTGTCCATTCATGAAAATTGGATTGCTAACAAACTTGATAATACCTTCATTGTCAACATATAGAACGGTCAGTTGCTTTTGTGGTATTCCAAGTCCTTCAAGTATGCGACGTAGCAATATCGCTTCGCAAACAACTGCTACAACGAAATATTCTACTTGATGGAAGATCAAGAAAAAAGTTTTATTTCTTGCTCCCCCATGATATTGGACCAAATCCCAAAGAGAACACATCCAAAAGTGGATTTCTTATCTTTAACATTACTTTTATAATTTGATTTTGAATATCTTGTCAAGAACTAATTATTCTTCTTGTACTTTGGGCCCAAGTCCATGGTTCCTCATATGTATAGCAACATCCGCTTTGTTGCTTTCCAATGACATATTTTCGGCTCTTGCATAAACCATGAGAGATAGTTGATAGCATTGATGACATTTGTCCTGGTATATGTCAAGTAAATGAGACTCCCAATCAACTACCGATAAAGAGTGGCATTTACTTGTGGTGATGAATCATCGCGAGACAACTAAAGCTTTGCCTCCATGGGTGTGGCAAATGGTTTACTATCCATCATCCGAAACTTCTCGAGCAATGTCTTAGCATATTTCATTTGGGACACAAAAATGTGGTGCTCCTTTTGTCATACTTACATGTAGTGCAGCAGCCTGATATTTGTGATGTCAAGTGATCAAATTAAGATCTTTCTTCGTTGCATCGATCATCTTCACTGAGTTGTCAGTGATGATTAGATCCTCGACATAGACAATAATAATTACAATCACCCCTTGCTTTTGAGGTTGAAATTGGGATCATTAAGGATTTCTCTAAAATCCATGATGAACAAGCTTTATAAAACATACCCGGCGAGCTTATTTGAGACCATACAATGACTTGATGAGTCTACACACCTTTTCTTCTTTTCCAGGTATGACAAAACCTTTTGGTTGAGTGATGTAGACATCTTTTTGCAAATGTCCATTAAGAAAGGTATGTTTTACATCCATTTGGTGGACTTTTAACCAAACCTGGGTAGGTTGAGAAAATATCATCCTAATAGTTTTGATCTTAGTCGTGGGAACAAAAATCTCCTCATAGTCAATGTCTTCTTTCTAAGAATACCCCTTTATTACAAGCCTTGCCTTGTGTTTGTCGATATTATCAATTTCTTTGTACTTCATCTTGAAGATCCATCTGCAACCGATTGGCTTCTTCCTTGGTGGAAGATTTGCAAGTTGCCATGTGTTATTTTTCATCAATGACTGATATTTTGCATTCATGGCATCTTTCCAAGGTTTTGACTCTAGGGCTTCCTAAACTATAACGGGCTCAATAGATTCAACAACTATTCTCATTAAAACCAAATTGACCTCCTTTCAAGCCATACTACAAGTCCTTGGTCCTTTAGTGGATGTGTCTTAGACTCCATCCAACTTAGCATCGCATATCACATCAATATACCATTTCGGAATATGATGAGTTGTTCCTATGGGTGGTGGACCTTCTAAATCATCACCATTATTCCCATCATCATTGTTCTCAGCAGATCTTTGATCACCTTTAGTTTTTACAATAGGACTGATTTGTTCATCAAGTGGGCTTGTGGAAGGTGGATTTGACTCACTCTTCTCATAAAACTCTAACATCCATGTTGGTCTAGATTTTCCTAGTTTTTGGATCCATGAGTCTATTAACCCAATGTCTCTTCATTGTACCCTAAGAAGATGTATTTTTCAAATTTCATATCCAATTTTGTTCTCTTCTTTTTGGGAACGTGCATGCTTGCATTGCATCCAAAAACTTGAAGATGGGCTAAAGATGGCTTATGCCCTAACCATGCTTCTTGTAGAGTCACTCCATCAAGAAGCGTGATGGAAACTCGTTCAGCAGACAAACTATTGTTTTTCTTTGCTTCAATCAATATGTTTTCTCCAAACTGAATCATCAATCATACAATGCACCATTTCCATGATAGTGTGGTTCCACCTTTTTGCAAGACTCTTTTGTTGTGGCATGTATGGTGGAGATAGCTAACATTGAATACCATGTTCTGCCAAAAATGTTTTAAATTCATTACTAGTGTATTCCCCCCTCAATCTAAGGGGAGAGTTTTGATTTACGACCAATTTTAGTTTCCACAAACACTTTGAACTGCTTGAAAGTATGGAAGGCTTGGTCTTTGGTCTTGGCACAATAGACCCACATTTTGCGTGAGTAAGCATCAACAAAGAGCATTAAAAGTCTTTGAAAACAAGTATGACTAAGTCTCATCTGTCCGCAAAGATTGGTGTGCAACAAATCGAATTTTCCAAAAGCTCGAAAGGTACTTTTATCAAATGATGCTTGACGTTGTTTTCTTGCAAGACAATTGGGGCGATTATATGTATGTTTCTTGATGGAGGATATCCTCTCACCATATGTATAGCACCTTGAATGCAACCAAGTATCCAAAACCCGCATTCCAAAATCTATGGTGCCACATGTTGTGTTGAGTTTGAATCCTTTGCAAGAAGTGTTTGATTGTTCTTTGAAACAAAATCAAGTTGGAACATTCTCCCAATGTCAGATGCTCGTGCAACAATTTTCAAACTCTTGGTCTTATCTTTGATGAGGCACATCTTTTACTACCTTTGCTATCAAAATCAACTTTCAAGTTGTGCTCCAGTAGTTGACTAACAAAGAGTGAATTTTTGGTGACTCGAGACATATAAAACATCCGTGATTTTGCAATCATGTGTTCTAAAGGTAACGCGGTGTTGTCAATTCCTTGGACACCTTTGTAGGAGCTATCATAATCCAATGAAACAAGATTTTTGTTGGGTGTGTTTTTCATTTGAAGAACCAAACTTTTCTTATAGTCGTGTGTCAAGTTGCACTGAATCAACATACCAAATTTAATTCTATGAAGTTGATTCATCGCGTGATTGGACAACATACAACAAGTCATCATTTCAAGATTTGTCTTCCTTGTTAGCAATCTTTCCTTATTACTGTGATTTCTTTTTCTTTCAATTTACCTTTTTCTATCCTTGAGACTTGTTTTGTTGTCCTGCATGAGACACAAAATCACGCACTTTGGTACATTTCTAGGTCCTAAAAGCATACAAGCATTTACATGATTCCTAAACGAGAAAATAGTAATTGACAACTATCTTTGGCCTCTTTTTGTGTTTCTTATTTCCTCTTTGGTCTTACACACCCTACAACCCAGTCAGAACTTTACTTGTTTATCTTTTATGGCTTCGGACACCAATGCTCAACCAAGATGTCGGCACCCAAGTACCATTGTCTCCTCTGGGCGCCCCGACCTCTTTCCACCTTAGTCACTATTTTGGGCCTCTTTTATCTTTTGGGCATATTATTTTCTTATGGGTCAGACCTTCTAGTTGTCAATTACGAAATTCAACAAAGGGAATCATATAAATACATAGCTATGTGATCAAAATAAAGGACCAAACTCTAAGCATACTTACTATCACCTAAGCTTGCATCCAAAGCACTCAAAGGCATTCATCTAAAGCATCCATACAAGAGACAAGGGACTGCATTTTCTGCATACACAACATAGGAAGGAAAGTTCATTCTATTCCATACACACATTTGCATCTTCTAGCAAATCTAGTTCGCTATCTAGTGCATCTTGCACAAGGGCTTCCTAGGGCACCATTTTCACACACTCACAAGAACTACATGGAATTTGAGATGTAGTGCAATGCTCGGTCGTAAGTTCACTCAATCGGGTGGATTGTTTGGGTCGTCAGACTCCCCATATTGCATCTTTCTTTTTGGATTTGATGTAGTTTTGTGGGTTTTGTAGGTTACAGGTACACTCGGCGATCAAGGTGCGACATACAGGTGACCAACAGCAAATACCAACGACACTACAAAAATCAAATTCCGACCACCTCCTTGATCCACGGGCACCCAGTAGAGGTCTCTAGCGCCTCGCCTAGTCAAAGGCGCCCTAGTCGGCCTTATATCGACATTTCCAAATTTTACGGTGTGCGATTCTACAGTGTCTCCGCCTCTTTCTGCATTCATCAATTTCCCACCCGAATCATTCTAGGAAAAGCACAAATCAATTAAATCCTTTCATCTCTCTTGCACTTAGGGTTTCATATTTTATTAGCTTATTACTTGTGTCATAGTGCATCATAGCAATTGTATTTCATTGTTTCTATCAGTTACTCTGCAATTAGGGTTTTACAAAAGCTTATTTTTGTTACATCATGTCCCTATGACGATTGTTGGTCATTGGGCTTCTTCTTTAATGGATAATCCCTATTTGAATGCAATGTACCAACAATCTTTCAAATTATGTCCCTTTTTACCACAAATGAGACATTGTTTATGTTGTTTGTTCCTTGTTGGTTGTTGATTACTCTACTCCGGGGTTTGTTTTGAAGACTTCATGGGTCTTTTTTTATGCAAAGCAAGAGCATGTCTTTTTCTTCTTGTTGTGTGGGTGGATTCTTCATGTTGCCATATGTTCACCAATTTCTCAATTGTCGGTGTTTGTCCGTGACATTGAAGTAGTCACAAAGATCGTGTAGGAGAAGAGCCTTGCTCTCAAGACAATTGGTACAAGAAAATCATTTGTCACTTCCACTTCCAATGCTTGGGGTGATGCCCTCAAAGTCACAACACACCTTAAGAAGGCTTCAAATTTTTACTACATTTCAATTTGAGACTATGTATTTAACTTTGGAGGTGGAGTATTGCATTCGGATCTTGGCCTCATGCATTATGTTGAGTTTATACCACACGTACTTGGTTGTTATAGCATCACAAATATGGGGTCACACCTCATCTAAAACTCCAAACATGATATTCAATTTTGCCTTTTGATTGGCTTTGTCAAACTATTGTTGTGAAACGACATCATTGTCAAGTCAAATGAAGGATCCATCAACTACATTCTATATGTCTTCAAATTCAAGTTGAGTTATGATCTTTCTTTTCCATGAACGATAATTATCTCCTATTAGGTACTATGAATCTAGCAAAAAGAATTTCGGAGAATTTGCGAGTCATATTTGCAAGTTCACGGGAGATAGATGGGTTCGTAATCATTCCAAATAGGTTGCCCTTTTCTATATACCATCAGTCTATATACCACACCTCTCGATATATGTGCCCTTTGATATACTTGTCAATATGTGGAAGAAGTTTGTCCTATCAATATACTCACAATATGTGACGGAGATAACGCACATGAGAGCAGAGTAGTACATGGTACTTAGACGGTACATGAAAAGATTCGTCTTATCTTGACACTTGCTTAGAAGGATATCCTTGTACGTGGGCGTAACTTTCCTATATACTCAAATTTTCCAAATGTCAAAATTTATGTCTTGCGATAGTGGTGAATGGGTAACGGAGGGAATGGTTTGTGAACAAAAGAATTAACCTTATTTGTCCTGGCGATTTATGGGGATGATGCCACAAGCGTCATTGTTGCTAATATATTAGGTAATGGATGTAGTAGTTTAAGTGCTGACATTACCCGAAAACATGAACCAGAAACACCACGAATACCGAATGTTGTGAATGTGCATAATGCACATATTGTTATATGCTAAACTTTTCTAATCTGCTTGTTTTATGCTTTGAAAACTCACAATAACATCTTAAAATGTACTTTTATGATGAGTTAAAACACAAAATTTTAGACAGCTTTTGTATGCTATTTCAAAAGATGTGACAACTTTCAGCTTCTGAGCATGCACAGGTTGTGAGAGATCAATTAATTAAGGTTTCATAGGCTTTTGAAGCAAAAATTATTTTTTTACTATAGTTATGTATCTGAAAAACTATAGGGGTTGTACAAAATTCCTTAAAAGTGTTTTTTAGGCCGTGATTTTAGGCATGCTTGTTAAATTTCAGGGTCTAACTCCTTTCATTTTGTCTGGTACAAAATTAATTGTAACTTTCAAGGTAAAAGACGCAAGCGTTAAAAACAGGTTCTAGGAGGTCTTTTTCAAAATTCCTTTTTGCATGGAAGAGGACTACAAAAGAGATAATGTGGCCTAGTTTCAACTTTTGGGAGCAGACGGTTTGCAAGATATGTGCATTAAATCTTTTGGGCACTCTTTAATAAACTTATCTTTATGAATATGCAACCCTAATTTAATAAAAACTATTAAACTTGGGCTAAAAGCACCAAATAAAATTTGAGCCAATAGCATCCAACATGTAGATGCAGATTTGCTCAAGAGGGTCTTTGACTGGTTACTTGTTTGCTTTGAATGCTCAAGGAATGATTTAAGAATGCAAAGAGCTTTACACGATAAAATTCTCTACTTTACTACAGCCACAATGATGAGAAATTTCCATATAATAAATGAATAATAAGCACAATATGCAAAACACAACATAAGATATATTAGTGGGCCAAGATGCCTTAATATTCAATATATTCAAAATAATACCCCTAAGATAGGGCAACACCATAAATTCTCCTTACGGAAGGAATAACTCCACAACCTCCCAATATGTCATCTTAGTCGGTGATACATCTCTAAACCTGGTTCCATAATCCATTGTGCTACTCTGATTCCATCCATGTCCATATTTGTTTTTCCTCGACATCCATGCACAGCCATAGTAATTATTCATGTGATTCCATATAGTATAGTTGTTGCTCTCTTTATTCCCTATATAGCCATAGTGATTGTTCCTTCAATTCCCTGTATATCCATATTGGTTGCTACTCTCATGTGCCCTAACATGCCTCCATGATTGTTGCATCTCATGATGATGTGAGTGTCTATATGCTGCAACCTTTTCAACCTTTTCCTCGGCTTTCTTTTTCTCTTCCACCTTGTTTACTATTTCCTTTTCTCTCGAATAGATGAATCCTTATTTTCTTTTTTGCATCATGTTCTTCTTTTGAATCATCCTTATTCCCGTCTTGAAATTCATCATCATGCTCCATCTTGACCTATTTTTGTTCCTTGCTAAGTGTGATATCCTGCAAGGTAACCTTCTTCCTCTTGTACCATATTTTCATGAATTGTTTTTGCACATTGATATTAAATGTTCCCAAGGTCTCTAACCAAGGATGTCCAGAACAATGTCCCTACCCTCCATATCTAAAGCATAAAAATTTGAATGTAAAACATATTTGTCCATAGAGAGCTTTAAGTTTTCAAAAACTTGAATATGCTTACCATCCACTTGATAGATAGATAGATACATAGATAAATATTAATATCCGACAAATGACCACAAAAGTAGGTCAAAGGGACAGCACAAAACAAATGTGTCCATACTGATGTGGGAAACTAAAAGGTTTCGAAAGAAGTACAAAGCAAGAGAAGAGGTCAAAGACCAAAGGCGAAGCGAAGCGGGAAACCAAAGGGTTTCCAAAGAAGTACAAAACATGAGAAGGGAAGAAGAAGAGAAGGAAGAAGACCCAGGTGAAGCAATGGGGAATGTCTATCCGGGCTGAGTAAACCCATCTCTCCTAACATATGAGGCCCACCAAAAGAAATTCAGAATAGTGTGATGATCCGAAGAAGAGGAAGAGAAGGTGAGATAACGAGATCTCCCCCTCTGCTGATGTCTCTTGAAAGTGATATGTCTCGAGAGCCTGGTGGATCTAGTCCACCCTCTAGAATTAGGCCCGGTATAATCTTGCTTGGGAGAAATCAAGGGGTTATAAATGGACCCCCTGAACTATATTGATATGGAGTGTGGCACTGTATTGGTATCAATATGGCGCTTAGTGCCTCTCTCAGGGTAGAGCCGGAAAGAAGGAAGCGATCCTGCGGGAGAGCCAACTCAGTTAAGTGTCTCAATAGTGTGATCCCGAAGCCTAAAAGACTCTGTATGTATAAACCGGGCACTTCTAATCGACATATCTAAAAAAGTCAGTAAGTGCACAGGTCCCTCTAAAAAGACAATGCAATCTCCCCCTAATCTCGTAGTAGATGGGACAACGGAGGATGAAGTGTGCTTAGTCTCGACCTCCCGAAGATTGCATAGTTGGCAAATCTTGTTCGACCAATCGATCCGGTGGTTCGTCTCACTCCAAAGCCTATGAGAACCCACTGCGAACTAACCCGAGGCGATGCGAAGAGCGTGCATCCAACGGCGAAGGGTGTACTAATAGAAAGTTTTTATCATAGAAAGTTCGACCATTCTCTAGCATCAATCTCACCATCATCTCCATAGAAAGTTTTTATCCCCATGACCCACAAAAACTAGGGTTTCAAGAACAAACCCTTTTATCAACCTTTGTCCTACCAATTTCGGTTATATGTCGGCCTCAAATCAGAAAATATAGAACACAAACCTTCCTTAAATTTTGGAGAGCTTTCCAAAAATGTAAAAAAATCATAAATATTCGAAAAGTTCGGCATGTGGATTGAATTTGTCAAAAACCCTAAAACTACAATAACTCTCGCAAAACAAATCCAAAACTTCTCAAATTTTGAGGGTTTCTCCCTTAAACAAATTTACCACATCACAATTAAAAAATCACTAAAAATCAGTCACAATTTGTAAGATATAAACAAATAATCAAAATTAGGGTTTCAACCCTAAAACTGAAATATCTTTTGCAAAAACAGGTCCAAAAAATCTGAAATTTTGAGGGTAGCTCCTTGAATTATTTCTCCACTTCACACAAAACATTTCTAAAAAAATCACAGTCGATCTCAAAATATAGGCGAATCACTAAAATTAGGGTTTCATCCCACAAATTGCCCAAATTGATGCTCTGATACCACTTGATAAAATCTTTGCATATGATAAATGAATAATTCGAACAATATGTAGAACACAACACAACACAAGATATATTGGTGGGCCAAGATGCCCTAATATTCAATATATTCAAAATAATACCCTTAAGGTAGGGCAACACCATAAATACTCCTTAAGGAATAACTCCACAATCTCCCAATATGGGAATTCCACTTGAGGGGGTACCTCCAATATCCTCCTACTAAGTAGAAGACTCAACTCATACATGACATCTCTCATAATGACACTCATCTCCTTTATATAGGCATACATTACTCTTAATGGATGGGTAACACCTAATCCCAATGTAGGTCAACTCATTACCCAATATAACTAATTCCTATGTGACCCCATATATTATAAACATATAACTAAGGGGATGTGTGCCACATGTTGGCATCTCCATTAAGCTATATACGTTATAATGTCATATCCCAAGGTACATAACACGCAATACCTTTTAAATGTAATTTGCTGCCCAAGCTTAGGATTACACTATGGATGGTGTGGAAACTGGAATTCAGCTAGTTGCGCTCTTCTTTGACATGTGGCACGCCTCCTTTGCTTATGGTTGTTCTGTTTTTATCAAATCAGCTCAGGAGAGAGAAATCATTGAGTGAAAATAAAATCTTCACATGTACAAGGAGAAGAAATAAAAAATGAAAGAAGTATATTTGTGCCACTAATGGAGCTTGCACATGAAAGAAACCGGGAGTGCACGAGGCTCTCTCTCTCTCTCATCTTACTGCTCTAATACCAAATGTGAGCGTGAATCAAAATAATGATTGTATTCAGCTTGAAGAAAATGATTACACAGATTTATTTATACAAACACATGCTCATTACAATCCCTATAAAATAGGGTGAGCAATAACCACAATAACTAATAGATCTGTTCCTAGACCAACATAGCCTAACAATTAACAAGTATAATATAACATACGTAAAGTTGTTTTACAACATAACAACTTTACATCACATTTATTTTAATAATGAATTAATTTATTCCTTTACGTTACATTTATTTTAATGATGAATTAATTTATCCCTTTACGTTACATTTATTTTAATGATGAATTAATCTATTCCTAACACAATTAATAGACAAATGTGACTTTTCATCTATAACTTACATTTATTCTTGTGGTTCAGACCAAAATCACAAGACTTGTTCTTGGAAAAGAAGTAGACTCGGCCCACCTTCCTTACAAACCCCACAAGACTAGTGAGCCTTAGCAAGAGACTGAGCCAAGATTTGTGAGTATATTCTTACCACAACCACATTCCTCACATTGCTTGAGTGTGATAGTCAAGGCATTATGCAGTAAGCAGGCTTATAACATTAAGGTTGAAAATGAAGATTTAAAAAACCAATATCTATGGTGAAAGAGAGAGCTTCAAAAGTTCGTAGGTTACATTAGCATTACCAAAACAATTGCCAGATCATTTCACTTGCCCTCTTAATCAAAACATTCAATCCCATACTCAGACTTGGCTTGGAGTTCGCCACAGCAACTTCTAACTTTGCAAGTCCCTGCTAACTTTGAAAATGACCCAACAAATTAAAAAACTATCGAAACTACTTTAGAAAGGGATTTCGATGTCATTTCTAACCATCTATCTATACAAAGAGCATATTTACTTGTGAAATTTGTGAGCCAAGAGTTTTATAAATAATCGTTTATTTAGCTTGTTTCCTCAAAAACGTTTTTTGGAATCTGGAGGACTATTCCAAAAAATAAACATGACTGATTTGTTTCAAAGTAGGGGAAGTACTCATGTCCACTGCATTTTGAGAATGTTGACAGACATTTCATATGCATCGCTCCATCCCCAAAACAGGGTTGCAAGAAACAATGAAACCACTAATGGCCTTGTCTGGTTCAGGTGACAGCATTTAGGACAATGTACTATGTAGAGCTTGTTGAAAGGTAGACAAAGGGATCATGAGTGTGAGTTGGAATCCCATGCTGCTTCTACGTTTATCTCATAGGTAAATGAATACTCGCTGACAGACTCTACCAAACTGCTGAGTCTTGAGCCAAGACTTGTGTCTGTATTATTTCTGGTACTACATTCCTCACATTGCTTGAAGGTGAAAGTAACGAGCAGGCTCACAACTTTAAGGTTAAGAGAGAAGATTCAAAGAACCAAATATATATGGAAAAATAAACCTTGATAATTCCAAGGTTACTTTTGTACAAACAAAACTGTTGTTGGGTAATTCCACTTTCAGTTTTCATCATAGTCACCTATTTCAAACACAGGGTCAGCTAGGGATCCACCAAGGCAAGTGGCTTGGAAGTTGGAAAGACTTGACGAAATTCAGTACCAAAACTTGATGAGAGACTCAACATGTTAAAATCTGTATAGTATATTGGTATCTCAAAAAAATGGGCCAAGTCTTTAAAAGCATATGAGTGATTTGACCTCAGATCGTTTGATACAAAAAACTAAGCAACCAAAGATGGAAAAACAAATTTAAGAAATATTTTCACTAAATATACATGAATTGTTATTTACAAGACCTTTGTGATAAGTGTAAAATCAAAGAACTAAATTTAATTCATTACAAGGAGATGATTATATAGTACATCAATTACAGATCAAGAAACAAAAATTTAATTGGATGGTTTCCAATTATTTCAGCTCTTTGTAACTGTTGAGCATATGGCATAGGTTTATGCAAGCATAGCCAAAAGATTAGATATGAAGGTGGGCTATCCTAAGCAAGTCTAGGATCCACTAATTTCCTAAGACTGTGACGTGATGTGTGTATTTAAGGTCACAAGCTTCGAATGTGTGCCTGAATATCGATGTTCAATCATATGTCAAGTGAAAAAAATTCATTTTTCATCTTTCACTACACTTTCCAGCTTAACAAGTTGTCAACATAAGTCAGACATTAACTAACTCGAAGCTCGCAGAAAGGTTCACAACGAGGGTGTTGTTGTATGGTACACAAAACAGAGGTGACTGATGTTGACATTTGACAAAGGGCAGACCTTTGCATTGGTCTATGTTGGCAAAAATACATGATTCGGAAAACAGTTAAGGCAATCCAAGCTACACAATTAAGGCAATCGATTGGGAAATGTTAATAGACCGATGGAAATTCAGTGTGGCAAAAACTTGAGTTTAATAGAAACTCAAGGTATAGATGGGAACTTGACGTCGACAGGAACTTGAGGTCGACAGGAGCTTGAAGCTGGTGGAAACTTGAAGTCGCTGCTCTGACAATCTAGAAGACATTGGAAATTCGAGGTCTGAACTGAAGTAGCAAGAGGTTCTACAGAGAAACATGGGTATTGGGTAAATGAGAGAAAAAGGGATCCAACGGTTGACATCAATCATTCTCCTCCCCGATGTCCCTTGGGGGCCTAAATACATCCCTCCATGTATGTCACCAATCGAGGAGGTCGATGTCAACAAATACAGCCTAAAAACCCCATTTTGGTTTAACATTAGTAACCCCCTTTGGCTGACATTAGTTTGGGGTCATTTTCCACCCTAAAAGGTGATGCTAATGTGTAACCCATCTGACCCCCCTCCCAACACACACACACACACACACACACACACACACACACACACACACACACGAGGGAAACCCACACTTCCAAATTGTCATTTGGAAGGAAGAGATACCATGGACAACATGCAAAGGTATGTAGATTGGCCAAAGATGCAAGCAGACATTGCTCAATTCATGCAGGGATATGTACCATATAGTACAAGAAGCCGAGAAAATGCAAGCTAGGACTATACATTCCATGTCAATACCTAATTGTCTTTGGGAAGGCATTTCCATGGACTTTGTCGGGATTTATCCCAAAGACTCAAAGAGGTGATGACTATTAATATGTCATTATGGACCAATTCATTAAGATATGTGCCTTGGTGCCATGCTAGAAGACAATCACAAGACAAGAGGTAGCGAAGTATTTTTCACTCATGTATGAGTGCATTTTGGGTTAACGATGTCAATTGTATCTGATTGGGATTCTTACTTTTTAATAAAGTTTTGGAATACACTATCAAGTTAGATGGATACCAAGTTGTAGAGTTTAACAACATTTCATCTGTTGGACCAATATCTAGATACCTAGGTAAACATGACGGATACCTAGCTTTTTATTGTTCTTGTGACTATAAAAGTTTCTATTATACCTTCTGATGTATTTGTCAGATCCTTTCCACAAATTTGGTCACCTTACCGACCTTTGAATTGTCGACCATCGGTATGCTCATTTGCTTGAACAAGGTGTCAAATGGTGTTTGGTTATAACAATGTTGTATGTATGCCAAACTCACATCCCATTTCTTGGGATGTTTCTTCTATACCCTCAAAGAAAATGCACGAGCATTTGATTGACACAACTTCTATCTAGTTATTGGTCTAACGGATGAAATGTCATCAAACTCTACAACTTGGTATCCATCTAACTTGGTAGTGTCTTCCAAAACTTATCCCAATCAGATACGACTAACATTGTTAACCGAAATGCACTCATACATGAGTGAAAAATACTGCTACCTCTTGTCTTGTGATTGTCTTCGGCATGGGACCAAGGCACATATCTTAATGAATTGGTCCAAAATGACATAATGATAGTCATGACCTCGTTGATTCTTTGGCAAACTCCGAAAAAGTATGTGGAAATGCCTCCCCAAGGACAATTAGGTATTGGCATGGAATGTATAGTCCCAGCATCCATTTTCTCAGCTTCTTGTGTTGCATGGTACACATCGCTGTATGAATCGAGTGACGTCCGTTTGCATCTTTGACCATGGTATTTCTTACTTCCAAATGACAATTTGGAAGTGTGGGTTTCCTTCGTGACCCGGATCCTCCTTCCACCTTGGCATGTGCAACTTCTCTATTTTTGTGTAATAACCTATCCTCCACGGAATACTCCACCAACTACTCTAATCTTTACAACTTTGGGAAAATTCCTTGATCTCTAAGTCTCCTATATACTCATCTCGATACTCATCATGGTTGGACGACTCAAGATTCATAATATTACCTACCACTACCAACACTCCTCTTACAACTTCGAGAAAACTTCTTGGATCTCTAAGTCAGCCACATACACAACATGGTCGGACAACTCAAGATGCATAATTTTATCTACCACTTCCAACTTAGGCATTGGGACGACTCAAGATTCATAATATTACCTACCACTACCAACACTCCTCTTTACAACTTGAGAAAACTTCTTGGATCTCTAAGTCAGCAATATACCCAACATGGTCGGACAACTCAAGATGCATAATTTTACCTACCACTTCCAACTTAGGTATTGGAGGTCTCAATAGCATGTCAGCAATCTTGTTGATGAGTCATTCCCCATGTATATGTTTTTCTCTCGATGTCAATGCATGAAGACATGTTTGACTTTGGAAAAGTATGCTATGCATTTCTACAAATATTGAGTGGCACCAATGATGATCCTCGCATCAATAGTATTGGAGAATCTAGGTTGCTCCACGGTAGCTTCTATCATTGTTGGGTCAATTCTCAACTCCCCGTGCAATGACAAATCCAACATAAATTAAGGATTATCCATTGAATTCACACTTGTTCAAGTTGAGAAGCAACTTGGCCATCGACAATGTTTACATCCCCTTAGATATTGATCCTAGTCCAGCTAAATATGAGTATGTCATCCAAATAGACTAACAAAATTGTCGATTGGTGGGAAAAGGAATTCATTCATAAGCCTTGTGAAGGTAGTTGGCGCATTGCACAGGCTGAATGGAAGTAGCAGCCATTCATAAAATCATTTACAAGTTTTGAACATTGTATTCCAAATATGTTCCTCCATCTGCACCTAATGGTAATCCAACCTCAAATATAATTTGGTACAATATTTACTGTGTTGTGACTGATTGAGAATGATGTCGACCTGAGGCAACAAATACCTATCCTTGATAGAGATTTTTTCAAGGCCATCTAGTCAATACAAGTTCTCTACGTGTCATCTTTCTTTAGAAACAATGCTATTGGCAACTCTTAAAGTAATGTACTAGTTGAAACTTTCCTCAACTTTAATATTTCTACTGGCATCCAGGTCTTTGACATTGTAGCCAAATCCTTTGATACCAATATACAGGCCAATTTCTCCTCTAGTTCCAAGTCACAATCCACTTCATGTCCTTGGATTAACATTACACTCTTTATCTGATGTTAGAAAAACAACTAGTGTAGAGAAACAATCACATTGAAAGCAATAAGAAATAAACAGATCTAAAACACATACACAGATATTACGTGGAAAACCTGGTAATGTACCAGGAAAAAACCATGGGCAAAGGTCTCTCAGTATTTTATTACTCAGGAATAAATTTGTTGTTACATCAATGGCAGTCACCACACACTAGCTCTAATGATTACAATCTTGTACAATCATACAACTTTACAATCCATGGGTTCCTTTTATAGAAAGAACTTGTAGTACAAACCGCATGTAGTATTGTACGGACTCCCCGAAAACGTGTTGTACGCTCGGGTCAACCTGCCAACCTACCAGCTTGGTCGCTACCTGCTCACTCAATGCTGACTTCACATACCAACATCGGAGTCTTTCGCTTCTTAATTGGGAATCGAAAGAGAGGATTTGAATGCAACTACTAACACTTGGCCTTCATGCACCCGTCAATCTAGTAATGATGACAATGGCTCTATTGCATACCTGCAAAGGTTTGTGACGTTTTCCTTTCAGTTTCTTTTCATTTTGCTCTTGGCATTCTTCCGGTCTTTGAGTGCAAGGCTATATTGTTGGTATCGTCAACATCCTTGGCATCTAACAAATCCAACTCTTTCTAAACGGGGGTATACAAAGCACCCAAGTACTTGTTGAACATCAAGGGATCTTCAAGAAATGCATTCATCGTGATGGTTTGCTTCTGAAAGTCTGAAGTGTAATCTTGGACATGTGATCTTTGTTTTGCCACTAGTAATGTCATTTGAGTTTCTACCTTGTTCATATCCAATCAGATAGAACTTCTTGACCAGTTCTTAGAATTGCTCCCAAGTTTGCATCAAAGACCATAAAACCCATGAATTTTCCCTTCCCAACCTCTCCTTTTAAGAAGCCTCAAATCCTAATCAACAACACTTAAAACACTCTAGGCACCTAACAAAATCAAAGTGCAGAGAAAACAGATATAGGGAATAATTTGTTCCAATTGCGAAAAATGCCTTTAAAAGGGTTTCATGCTGCAATTGAGTCTTGAGACAGGTTTTGGAGTGTCTTAGAAACTTGTGAGTTTCAATTATTTTCTGCAAGTCTTGGTAGGCTTGATCAGGTCTAGCAAAATTGACCATTAAATTACTGATTCATATGCCGTCAAGTCAACTCGGCATCTTTTCATAAATGGTGGTACTGTGGACTGGATTATTAATTACCAGCATAATTGATGTCCAAGTACATGTGCTCACATGATTCACAGTGTTTGATTACAATAATATTTCAAAGTCTGCTGGATCATAAATACAAAACAGAAGGTAAACCTTAAAAAAAGCCACTGGACTTCTGATCCATTCTGAAGGACAACTCGAGCATCCACAAAAAGTAGGCTCTCATGTCACAGTTAAAATAAGCTATCATCCATATGTACACCACATAACTACTGAAGGCTCTAGAGTCTATTCATATCAATTTCAGAAAAAATATCAAATGTCGTTGATGCTAAAAGCAAGCATCAAAGTTTCGAACACATTTTCATCTACCTTATTGAAACACCATTGCACATAGATAAACATGATTATGATAAGAATTTTCTGAAAGAGTCGTATTCCTATGGATCTCCATCAAAATAATGAAACAATCTTGAGAATATCTTATGGAAGAGATGCCTTCCATAAAGTTCTCACAGAAAACATATTGGTACAGTCAAAATACAAAATAATCAAATCCAAAATGTATTTTTATAATTACTGCAAAAGCATAGTGATAACAGATATAATCATCCATTGAACCTTACCTTACTTAGAAAATCAAAAAGCCCACTTTTCAGAAATTTCTGTTTAACAGATCCACTTTCATCTTCAACCAACAGAGATCCACCACCTTTACCTGCTTCATCACTGAAGGAAAAAAATTGAGGACATGTTGGGTATGTTTACTTTATTTCAAACAATTACAGAACAAAAAGGCTTAAAAATATAGTTTAGTGTCTGCAACTCCATTATCATCCTACCATTGATGTTGTATACTACACCTTTGATCAGATAGTTTAAATACAATACGTCGCCACAGCAATCCCCTTTGCCACCCATGAAAGAAAATCGTGCCCTGCCCTAGAAATAGATTAAATATCAATTTCAGAAATCACTAGCTATAAATGCGGTCTTCTAGTTAATTTTATCCCAGCACCATCAAAAACCAGGAAGAAAAGTTCTAGTTACTAAACTTTAATCAGGATACTGAATATACAATGAATGAACAAAGTAAAACTGCTTCACAACAGCACGATTATAATATTATTGAAGGATGTGAACTTTTGGCCACCCACCTGGACACAAAAGGACGGGATACAAGTAAAATCTTTTCTAACAAACTCAAATTCAAAATGAAGAACTTCTCAACAATTTCCTTTTCTTCCAAGAAGTTAAGTGTGTGCATTTCTATGTGTATCAGTTAACCATCAAGTACCAAAAGGAATCTACAACCATTTTTAAATATAAATCACCATTTCCAGATCATTTAATAACCCAAACGCATGAAGAAAAGTCATCAAACAAGTTACACAACTGCCATTTTCTTGTTTACTTCTCACTCAATTTAGAAAGAACAGTGTTTGGCTGTTAAAGCAGCAGTGGCAACTTTTGCAAAGACCAATACAAGCATACTCAGTAACAGTGACTAGACAGCTGGAGGAGAAACAGAAAATGTTAAAAAGAGGAGAAACAGACAATCAAATCAAGGTGGAGGCAGATTTTATGTCATTAAATTATCCTCGATATTGTACCTTATCCAACTGCTGGACTTTTGTTTCTTTTACATGGCTATTCAACCTTGTAAGAACCTCACAGCAGAGGAACCAAATAGTGGGCTCAATCTGTTTTCTAAGTTGGTATTTTCTTATACTTCCCGAAGTTGCTTCCATTATTCAAATTCAAAATGGATTAATAAAACAACAATAGAAATATGTAAATATTTTTATCAATCACCATTTCATCAGTTGGTGAACGGTTCTTGCAAATATCAACAAGCATTAATTACGGTAAATTTGGCAGACCTTTCAATATCAAAAATCCTTAAAGAGCTTGAACTGAAAGTTTCATGAATGTAAATGATTTCATGACAAATAAAATAATTAAAATGATAAATATATAATTAAATGGTGAATGATGCAATGTATTGACATTACTTATGTCAGATGCTCAAGGTGACCAAAGATCCAACAGCATGCAAAAGCTAACACTGGGATATATCATGTTCGTTGTTTTTGTGGACAACCACACTGGTGGAATAGGGTCAACCATCACAAAAAGAATCCTAAAGGCTAAAACATATTACAGACATTCCTTATTATTGTATTACAAACCTGGCATTACTAGAGCATTCATTAATTCTAGACAAAGTTTGTATGGAGTAAACAAAAGTTCTAATAAAATATTTTTACGAGGACAAAATTAAGAGAAGTTATAGAGATGGGAAACATCCTCATAATTTAACTAGGGATATGAAGGCTTAAATATAAGTGATTCTTTGAAACTCGATCATTCACGAACTTATAAGATTAATGAACCTAATGGATAATTGCTTGGATAATAATTGATGCATTGTTGAAAAATATTATATTTTACTAGTAAATATATTAGTAGTGTGCATTAATTATATCCAGCATATTATCATATTATATTAGTTCACCACCTCATGTTTTATATCGATTTATCTATATAAAGGGCTTTGATATGTAATTCCTATCATTCATCCTGATGAACCACAGACTGACCGAAAAATATCAATTCAAACATTTGAATTTCTGTCTAACAAACATGCTTATTGGTAATTGTATCTCATTTTATATGTTACTTAACTTTATAATACTTAAAAGTATATAACGTGTCTTTCCCTATTGAAAACTTTTGTCCTTCAAGTTTGTTGAAAACCTTGTTATCTGTTATTCATCAGAAGGCATTGTTGAAACCTCGGTCTTTTAACTTGTTGTCAATGAGCCGGGTCTTTTTGTGTTTAATGGGACCTTGAGGGCTTTTACTCTCAATAAGAATCTGGAAGCAATAGGGGATGAGCAGAACCAATGACGCCACATTATCAACCATTCAAATTGAACATGATAAATTGATGTTTCAAGATCGCAATGAAAATGTACGGATGGTACAGACAGCTTTTAGTAGAAAGTGTGAATATAAGTCGGAAGAGAATATCTCTGCATCTACATGTTGAATTGTGACACTGCCCAGAACAAGTTATTTTAGTGTCGACAACATTGATTATCATATGTGATTTTTGAAAACGGACAGCTTTTATCATCGAACCAACTAGAAGTCAATAAAATTAACAGTACTATGTCAAATGGGATAAGCTAAAGTGGTAAAAGCGTTGAGGCTTTCATAACAGAGTCACTGGTTCAAATCTCAAGAGATTATAATGTACTGAAATTGGGCAAACCTCTGCATCCAACTCGTTGGGTGTGGTGTACGCCAATGGACGAGACTGGGTGCAAGTCCCAAATGAATTTGACAGAAGAAATACCCCTCGGTTGTGACAACTAAGCGAAACATTAGTCCCAAAGAGGGGAATTTGCCAAATTGATAAAAATGTGCTATCAAAACCAACAAGGCCCAAGACTATCACTCCTAATTTGACCTTGGACCTTCCAAATACCACACTGACTATCACCAATTATAAGTTTATAAATTGCATTTGTAAATTCTCCATCATACACAACCTAGTTGTTTATAGTTATTTTGAATATCTTGCTTATTGCTAAATGACTTTTTAACCCTTACTATTTTTCATGTCTTAACTATATAGTGGTCTGGCTCAATCTTCTTATATTTGTTCTTATAACTGACGTTACAGCTTTGCAAATAAGATGTTCTTGACAAGTGTATTGCAGTTGACATTATCCAATGGAAGGTGAGTGTCATCCTTTTCTTCTTGATGATACAAACTTTTGATGTTTAATGCAATTATTTCTACAACAGCTACCTTATTCTCCAAATTAATTGTCAAACATAATTTTTATTCGCATTCATGTTATTTCATTCTTCCTCCAATTTTTGCATTTTTTCGCATGTTTCAATGCCACGCTATTGGAAGGAACCACAATTGTACTATATGTTGTTAAAACAATTATGTATAGGCTTTGTCTCTCCGCGTTTTCAGGATGGTGAGTAAGGAGACGTTTTTGTGGAGCAGTAAAAAAATGACATTTTGGGATGTGAGCAGAATGGATTAAAACAGAAGTCACAAAAGCATATTTTAACATTTTATAGACCTTCAATTGTAAAATTAAACTGTTTTAATGTCATTAAATGTTCTGAAGAGCTGAAACTCAAATAACATTAAAGTCTATAACATTGAACATGGAAGAATGGACATTCAACATTGACTACTAAAATTTGAACTCAAAAAACGGGTGAAACACTGAAGTACAAATACGAAATTGTAAACAAATACCTGACTTTTCTACTATCAACCAAACATGAAAACAACTGTTTGAAATTGCTGCTATTAAACATATACTTTTGAACTACTAAAAATTGAACTCAAAATCTGGTGAAACACTGAAGTACAAATACGAAATTGTAAACAAATATCTGACTTTTTATTATCAACTGAACATGAAAATAACTGTTTGAAAATGCTGCTATTAAATATATACTTTTTTATCATCAAATGAACATGAAAATAACTGTCAGAAAATGCCCGCCTTTTTTATTTTTTTAATTTTACAAATATGATATTTTGCTTTTTCTTAAAAACTATTAACATGGGGGAATAATCAGTAAACTGGGATGTCCCCCGATGTCCCAGACATCAAGGCATCCCAAATTACCCCTAAAACTGGAAACATCCCCAGGAAAACAAAAAATTCTGAATCCTCTCTGGGAAGTGAAAAAAATGCAGAAGAAATGTGAAAATGCAGGACAGGATGTCCCCTCCACATCCCGTGTCCCTGAAACATCCAGGAAACCCCAGAGCTCGGGGATGCATCCCCATGGAACACTATATAGGAAGGAACCTTTCTTGTTCTGTATGTAATCACATGCTAATATATTTATCAAAAAAATTATCTGTACAACAAAATAATACCAAAGAAATTTTATCAAGATTCAGAAATATAGCTACGTGCTAGCAGCAGGCTTTGAGAATCCTTCCAGTAGGGATTTATGCTTCCTAAGACATGCAGTAGGGATTAGGATTCTTGTATAATAACAAAGTCAAGTGGACCTTAGAGTAAGGCCCACTAGCAAGTGGACCTTAGAGTAAGGCCCACTAGCAAATGGACCCACCATAAAATTGTCATTGAATAACATCATTGTGCAAGACAAAAAAGTAAGGTGCTCTCTTGAAGAAAGAATGTTTAAACCTATGGGAATGTAGTGGACAATTAAAATCATTTTTAAGGAAACAATGTAAGAATGTTAAGCCTAGCATAAAGAAAAATGGGCAAAAAGGATAGTTTCCTCTGCAATTCTATCTTAACGCGTATCTGGAATTTCATTCCTGAAAATTTTACAAAACTCTGACACAGGAATTGCCCAGTGGGACACTATGACAGCTTTTTCTTTTTTTTTAATATTAAAAATAAATCAAAACATTCTTCAGAAAGTCTTGCATTTTTATTTACTTTATCAAAATCAGAAATTTTCCATATTAGTGCCTCCTTTGAGAGATCATCTCACCACAGAGGTGAGAAGAGACAGAATCTGAACTTTTACACCTACTGACCCAGCATTCGTATATTTATCATTATTATAAAATGAGTATAAAACAAATAGTTTTAACCACAGGGAATTCATCTAACAGCATTATAGGTAAGTCCATTTTTACATGGTCTGCTAAGTGTGACAGAGGTAAGATTGTTGTTGAATCCTTGGAGATTGCCACTGTATCTCCTGTGGCATTGTTGCATTCATGTTACCAAGCTATGGAAATAGGTATGAGTAGGGGTATGCCAAGTTTTTGGGGGCCTCAAATTGATATGGCTTGAGTAGGACCATAAAAAAAAATGTTAAAAATATAAACAAAATTAACTTTACCACTCATATTATATACAACGTGCATTAGAAAAACAACAGAACACTACTGATCATTTATAATTCAAAATCTTAAATGAGTTATGACATATGATATATGTTTAGATTAGTTGCTCAAAACAGGAAAAGATTCAATGGTTCATCATATTGCTCTTTGTCAAGAGCATCCAAATTAGCAATTGGTTCGTTAGAAACAGATGCGGTAGGACTAGAGGCAGTTTAGTTATTTGTGATTTTTTTAATTTTTCTTATTTTTATTGTGTTTTTTCTTTTTGTCTTTGTTTTTAATATGTTTTTATTACAACTGTTTTACCCCGACAAGTACTGCTTGTTTATTAGTCTTGTATCATGACAGTTGGGTATCTGGGAAGATAGAATAACAGGGAGGTACCCAATAAATATATCAGAACTGTACCAGTACAGGTAAGGGATCCTCCAGGGCAGTACCCCAATAACATAGTTGCCTTAAATATGGCAAATTTCTGTTAGAAGTCTAGAGAATGCTCTATGATTGAACATTGGGGACAATCCTAGTGACAAATAGCTATTGTAACCAGACTATTAAATTTAGCCATAACTATTCTGATCTTTTCAAATTATACAATCCTCGGCTCCAGAATTACGCTTCGATAGCTTGTCCAGCTTGTTTGTCATAATCACCATCTTCCTGTCTCTCTGCTTCCCATGGGTAGCAATTGTCTCATAAACCATAAGCTACCTTCATGGCTTACATCTCAGAAGCTTCTTCGAGCTCACTTAGTTTTTGCATAATGGGAAACATGACCATCAAAATAATAGCTGGCAAACCATGCGATGTACAGGTCTGGCAAGTATTCAGCATAGGCACAGGCGTTACTATAGGACCAAGCATTGTTAGAGGTGGGGATGTTCGTATGACTCAAAATCAGCAAGGCTAATCACTCAAGAATTGGAAAACTCGACACCAAGAGTTGGCAAAAATAAGTGCCCAAAGAATGAATTTTCCAAAAACAAAAATGACTTTTTCCATAGAAAGGAAAAAAGCTCGCATTCAAAAGTTTTCCATCATAAAGTTCACTTTAAAAGAAATACATAAAAACTCACATGATCTGTATTGGTAGAGCTGTCCAACCAGAATGTATCTTCTGCCAAGCAATTGCCAAACAGAGAACAGAAGATATTTTCTGATCCCCCAACTTTTGCAGCAATGCCTTTCAACTTCTTCCAGCATAACCTCAAGGCTGTACCAGCTACTTCTTCATTTCTATCACTAAGATCTGCAATTTGATTGGGTTTGTCAGATGCATCCAATCCCCTCCCTACCCTCTTTGTCAAGTCCAAGAAAGCTTCAGGCTCGAGCTTTTCAAAAATTTTAAGCGAAATGGAATTAATACCTGCAGCACATTGTCCAAGACTTGCTAGTCATTGAATTAGAAAAAGCATCAGATATATTTCATGATCTCATGCATGCAGACAACGTATGTTATACTGTGGTATCAAATTGAATATACCAAATGAGGAAATCATAAGCAATGATATATTACATGGTTTCAGATAGTACCAAGGTTCATCCTAATCACTAAGACGGTTAACACAGGCAAGACTACTGAAATGTTTTTGCATGCTCAGACAAAACAGTGTAACTTCAAAATAACAACAACAATATAGTTAAGGCCATTCAATTCAAGAAGAGAAGAGTAATTGTGCATTCTCACATTCCTTCCACCAATCTTGGAAGGAAATCAAACATACCCTTTTTCTGGTCTTCAAAGACAAGTTGTGCCAATAACTTATTGTTATTTCTCGAAAGTTTTTGAATATCTTCCTCCCATAACTCGTTGCAATGCTTTCAGGATGGAACTATGACAGCAACCAGTGTAAAGCTCAAAATACTAAACAAGGTTCTAGGAAGCCCTCCCATCTTGCTGTATATCACAGCCAGGTAATTAAGGTAAGGACCATGAAGCATACGAACTCTACCTGAACCCCATAATGCGGGTAGCTGTGATGCATGACACCCATAAGCACTTTTGTATCTCTCACGGCATCAGGATTTTTAAAGGCACCAAAGCTTACACTGTCAATTGGTGACATTGCTATCTCATCAACAAGTTTGTGTTGTTTGACCTTCAAATCACTTGTATTTGCATTTTTAGTACCTTACTGCCATGCACATCAGGAACAGGGTTCAATGCATCAGAACGTGATGTCCAAGCAATTGGAATTAGATCCCTAGGAAAACTCGAGCTCATGTCAAGTACCAACGAATGGTATCTCACAACCTGCCAAATTAGATTGTATTAGTCATATCAGAGTGTAGCCACCATACTCAACTATGCAGGTTGCAGAGGTTTATTTGAAAATAAAACCAGCTGAATTATTCTAACAACCTACTTATTAGCATGTTATACATGCAACTCAAGTAAATGCACCTAAAAATTGCAAGGCCCCTATATAACAAATCAAAAACTTATTCCCTTCTATAACAGACTTACCCTAAAGCCAGAACCTGCTCCAGAAGGAATGCCATGAAAAAGTTGGCACCCTGTATGCTCAATCTCACTGCAAGGAGGAGGACACAATTTCACTAAATACCAAGATAAAAAAAAAGTTATCAAAAATATTGCCACGATTCCAGGTTACAATAAATTCATACTGTCATGTTTTTCCATGTTATATAAAACTACATTCTTCTCATGAACCTAAACCATTAATATAGCAACAAGTCATAAGCACATGACAAAAAAACCCATTACATAAGACCTATATGTCAATCCCACTGGTGGAAACTTAGTTAAATTTATTTTGTTGGACTCAGCTGTAGATGTTTTGACCTATATGATGTCTTACTTGATTTGCTTGAATTGTATTTTAATGATGATTGGGATGTATACTTACCATTGGGGACGTTTCAGATTTGCATAGGTCTGTACAGAATGAATTTAGGTAGTGTAAGCAGATGCAAAGAGAGAAAGAAATTAAAGAAGGAAAGCAAACTGCACTGTTGGAATGACACAGGCAGAGGTTTATTTATATGTGAAGAGGTGGTTGAACAGTTACAAACCGAACAACTACATAACTGTTTTTACATGTTATATAAAGTGTTATATTTTAACACCCCCTCTTAATGACTAAACTGGAAACAAGACAAAGTTTGTCCCGAAATTTTACAAATTTCCTAAAGCCCATATGTTTAGTCATTACATCTACAAACTGTGCCATAAGTTGTACTTTAAAATCAGCAGTCCATGACTGTGTTGCGGTTGTCGAATGAAGAAGAACCGCAAAACAAAAATCTGGTCCCATGAACAAAAGATATGGCAAGTGGTCCACTGGTTCTCTATTACGTGATTCATTGACCAATGATGAATCACCAATGGCTGAGAGTGTCAGCCCCATCTCCAGAGTGCTGAAATCAGAACCTCGAAGATGTGGATTGAAAAATCTATTCCAGGCTTGTGTAGCCTGCTGGAGTTTGTACAAAGACTCAATTATCCTGCAATCGAAGTCACCTCGATCACGTCCTTGCACCACCATGTAGTGCTCATCCAACTTTTGCAAGAAGAGAAATGTGACCATTTGTGCAGTAGGAGTTAGAGCCAACTCCGCAATAGTAGGAGAAATAACCATCTCGTCTCAAGCAATGGTCTTTGTCTCAACAGTGGTAGGAGTGAGAATCAACTCCTCATCTATTTGCTCATCTATCCCCCTCTGTTGGGAAAGATTATTCACAACACAATGAGCAAACTGGTCATGCTCTACTGTCCTTCGAGCAAGGACCTCTGAGTGAGTGGCTGGGCATGCCATCTCACCATGCATTGTCTAGTGCATTTGGAATAGTGGAGTCTCCGTCCACAACAAATTGTTCTTCAGAATGAGGAAATCCATCCTCCCAAGGCATGTCCGCCTCCCGTACACCTAGTATAGTGGATACTCCCTCCACAATAGGTGCATGTAGTTTGACTGTATTCAAGTCAACAAATTTGTGAGGAATGACTTCCTCCCAAGGCATTGCAGCCTCCTGCACATCCTGAATGGTGGAGTTGTCCTCCACACGTGCATTCATGTTGATCGCAGCCGGATCAACAAGCTAATACTGACCACCTTCCCCAATACCAAGGAAATTATTCGTCTCTGTTTCACATCAGAGACAACACACTTCTTTCCACATAAATATTGGGATTTTCAGTCAATTGACAAATAGATAGAAGATTCTTTTGTAAAGAAGGTACATATCTAACATTCCGTACCAACAATTTATGAGCATTATTCAATACAATGCATATATCTCCTATCCCTTCTACTGCAAGTGATTCTCCATCAACTAGTACTACTGATTCAAAACATATATTTGCAGTAAATGAAACATACCAGTCCCTACGACATGAAAAGTGTGTAGACGCACCAGAGTCAATGATCCAGCAACTGGTATCACTGTCATTTGAGCATGATGTCATAAGACAATAAAGAGCATGCTCATCATCCAAATCCCATTCTTCTGCAACTGCTGCCACATGTTCCTCATTACATGGCTTTTTGTTCTACTTCGAAAGATCATACATCCGCTTCCGCAATCCTTCTTTAGGTGCCCAACCTTGTGACAATAATAACATGTGACCTGATACCGAGTGGAAGACTCACCAGATTGACGTTTCCACTTTCCCTTTGACTGAGTGACAAGAGCACTCTCTGAATGGTCACAATTAGATTCTGCCTGAAGTTGTCTCCGCTCCTTTTGCAACAAGTAGGAACTCACCTTGTCAAACGTGAGTGTTTGACTTTCAGCCATTAAATGGAGTGCCTCCACAAATGACTCATACGAAGAAGGTAAGTTGTTCAAAACCAGAGCCACCATATCATCGTCATCCACCTTTTTGTTGATGGAAGATAATTGGTCTCGGAGGTCTTTCATCCGAAGTAGGTGCTCAGACAACGATCCACCTTCTTGTAACTTTACGGAAAAGAGCATATTCTTCAAGTATAAAACCCGACTCTTTTCTGACGTCTAATATTTATCCTTCAGACTAGCCCACAACGTGCTTGCCACAGTGGCATTCCACACTTCGGTATCATATCATCCGACACCGACAACTTGAGAAGCAATAACGCTTCCTTATGACGTTTGTCATAATCCTCGAAGTTCGTCGTTGGTCAACTTTCATCACCCTTGATTATTTTATCACAATCACGAAACTCCGCGACCGTTAAAATCTTATGACTCCAAACATTGAAATTAGTGCCCGTTAATTTTTGCGTCTCTGCAAAGTCAAGTGTGATATATTTGCCATTTTATTATTCCAAAGTAATGGAAAATAATAAAATAATAATTTGCCCCACACTTAATAAAATATCCTTTTTCCAGCAAATATATTTAATTATGGAAATCACCCCTCCAACTATATTTGCTTGTAAAAAATTATTATTACTTATTCCTCCAAATTTAATTATGCAAAAGCAAGGTAAATACCTTTGTTGATGAAAAATTTCATCGACTTTTCAGTTTGAAGAAAATAAACCAAATGATGCCCTCGAATCCTTCGAGTCACGACTTTGCTCCAACGATTTGCATGTCACACGACTTCAACAAATTCCAACACAGTATTTCTCCCCACGCAGGCTCAGAAAACTCTTCACGATTGTTCACGTTTTTGCCTTTCTGCGAATTGTGAATTTGCTGTGACTTCTGCTGTGATGACCCACATATTTCTTTCTCCAGCGACTCTGCCTTCGAACTGCAGCGACTCTGCCTTCGAACTGCCCTCCACGACTTTTATGCACCTTACGACTGTTAAACGATTTGCACCATGATTTTTGTGCCCTCGTTTTCTTCACCACGATCCACGATTCTGCCCTCCACAATTTTCGGCAACAACAGGAAGGAGAAACCAACAGCGAAGGAGAAACAATTTCCGGACTTTGTAACAGTCGTTCTCGAACCTTTGAGGCTCTGATACCAATGTTAGCAGATGCAAAGAGAAGAAAGAATTAGAGAGAAGGAAAGCAAACTGCACTGTTGGAATGACACAGGCAGAGGTTTATTTATATGTGAAGAGGTGGTTGAACAGTTACAAACCGAACAACTACATAATTGTTTTTACATGCTATATAAAGTGTTATATTTTAACAGGTAGATGTTGTATTGCACAGGCTTGTGCAACACTTCTGCACAAGGAAGTCTTAGCAGGGAATTAGGCACAGTGGCATTGCACTGTAATTGTGCAATGTGGGGTTTATAATCATGTGCAACATTGGTTGTGTGCATGGGAGTTGCAGTATGGCACGCAGTGGAGCTGCGTAGAACGATAATGCAGTGTATGATGTTTGTAATGTGTTATCAAACACCCGTTTGATTGATCTGTTGATTGGAGGTGTAAAAGCAATGTATTGATAATGTTCCGACATGTTTGGTGGAAGAGCGTTACATAATGAAGACTTTGCTCAGCGGTCAGTGATAACATGTGGACTTTGTTAAAATATTGCGCTTTCTATAGCATGTAAAATTGTTATGTAGTTGTGATACGGTTGGTAACTGTTCAACCGAAGTGTAACCACCTCCTATGATAAATTGGACCTGCTTGTGTCATTTGAGCAGTGCAGTTTGCTCTCTCTAATTCTTTCTTCTCTTTGCATATGCTAACATTGGTATCAGAGCATCAAAGGTTCGCAGCCCGAGGAAGCCCTTGAAGGGTACGGGAGAGTGCAAATGGTTTGAGGAAGCCCAGTCACAGTTTGAAAAGGGCACAAACTACTTGCGTCTACAGTTGTGTAGGAAAAACGACTGTTACAAAGTCGAAGCCTGGCTTATTTGCATTTTCGAGGACAGAGAAGAAAGGAGAAACGTCGAACCAGTCAAGAATACAGTTGCTAGGGCATTCGTAAGGCCCAGAAGAAGTGGTTCGAGGGTGTGAAGTCGAGGGTTTGTTCGCAGGCACAATTCGTGGGCAGACAAGGGCAAAAACACAGTCAGTTTTGCACAAAACCGTGGCTGCTCAGGAGGGCAATAAAACTCAGACATTTGAAGAAAATACGCTGGGAAAAGTCGTGGCAAATTGTGGCAGAAATCGTGTGAAGGCAGAGACATCCGTTGTAAACAAGAAAGTGCCCAGTTCGTTGCCCAGTTCGTTGCTGAATGTGCCCAGTTCAAAAACGTGCCCAGTTCGCTGATTACGTGACCAACCAGAAGCTATACCCAATCGCAAATCAAAACGTGACCAGTCGTGAGGGAAGATTAATATTATTTGGCAGAATAATATTATTTTCAGGCTTCAGCAACAAAGGTATTCATTCGATTTGCTGGGAGTAATTAATTTTTAATATTATTTGCACGAATAAGTAATATTGTTTTATTATTGGTTTGGGCAAACTATTATTTTATTATTTCCATTACTTTGGAATAATAAAATTGCAAAATCTTCTATCTATTTGTCAATTGACTGAAAAACCCAATATTTCGTGGATTTTGTGGAAAGAAGTGTGTTGTCTCTGATGTGAAACAGAGACGGATAATTGCCCTTGGTATTGGGGAAGGTGGTTAGTATCGGCTTGTTGATCCGACTGTGATCAACATGAATGCATGTGTGGAGGATAGCTCCACCATTCAAGAAGTGCAGGAGGCTGCAATGCCTTGGGAGGAAGTCATTCCTCACAAATCTGTTGACTTGGATACAGTCAACCTACATGCACCTATTGTGGAGGGAGTATCCACTATACCAAATGTACGGGAGGATGGATTTCCTCATCCTAAAGAACAGTTTGTTGTGGACGGAGACTCCACTATTCCAAATGCACTGACGATGCATGGTGAGATGGCATGCCTAGCCACTCACTCAGAGGTCCTTGCTCGAAGGACAGTAGAGCATGAACAGTTTGCTCATTGTGTTGTGAAGGATCTTTCCCAATAGAGGGGGATAGATGAGGAGTTGATTCTCACTCCTACCACTGCTAGAGACAGAGACCACTGCTGAGACGGAGATGGTTATTTCTCCTACTATTGCGGAGTTGGTTCTAACTCCTACTGCACAGATGGTCACATTTCTCTTATTGAGAAAGTTGGATGAGCACTACACAGTGTTGCAAGGACATGATTGAGGTGACTTCGATTGTAGGATAACCGAGTCTCTATCTGAGACTCCAAATGAGGCTACACAAGCCCGGAACAAATTTTTCAATCCACTTCTCCAAGGTTCTGATTTCAGCACTGGAGATGGGGTTGACACTCTCAGCTATTGGTGATTCATCACTGTTTAATGAATCACATAACAGAAAACCAGTGGACCACTTGCCATATCTTTTGTTCATGGGACCAGATTTTTGTTTTGCAGTTCTTCTTCATTCAACAACCGCAACACAGTCATGGACTGCTGATTTTAAAGTACAACCTATGGCACAGTCTATAGATGTAATGACTAAACATATGGGCTTTAGGAAATTTTTAAAATTTTGGGACAAACTTTGTCTTGTTTCCGGTTTAGTCATTAAGAGGGGGTGTTAAAATATAGCGCTTTATATAGCATGTAAAACTGTTATGTAGTTGTGATACGGTTGGTAACTGTTCAACCGAAGTGTAACCACCTCCTATAATAAATTGGACCTGCCTGTGTCATTTGAGCAGTGCAGTTTGCCTTCTCTAATTCTTTCTTCTCTTTGCATATGCTAACAGACTCTCTGGTGCATGAGGATTACAAAGTCTTATGCTGATTTAAAGGCATCCACTTTTTAGGAGTGGATATCGGAAATGGTTGCAACAATCTCAGTTATTGTTGGGTGTGGTTACAAGACCAAATCTAAGCACTACATTCAGTATAGAAAATTGTAGTGCATGGACAATGTGTATGGTAGTTAGAGAACCCTGAAGTGTGTATGTTCTATTGTAAACTGGTTTTAAGTTAATGCAATATAACAAGTTTATTGTGCTGGCTTTTTGTACCTGAAAGGGTTTTCCCAAGTGAAATCTTGTGTCTATCTTCTGCATTGTTTTTGCATGCATTTTATGGATCTCAGTTCAGCATAGCTCTTTTCTATTTTAACTTATTGCACAAGGGCCAAAATACCAGGATTTGGTGTTGAAACTGATTGGAGCTCGATGAGGGTTGGATTTGGTTGCGATAAGCATCAGGCTTGAGTGGGAGTTTCTGTGATGAGAAGACTTGTGGGTTAAAAATGGCAGGAAGCACAAGAATAGAGATTGAGAAGAGCAACCGACAGCACTTGAGTTATGGAAACTCAAAATATAAGCTCTCTTGACATATAAAAATCAACGGGTGACTTTGTCAGTGGCAACACATGCGGGAATGAAACAAGAAGAATGGGACAAGATTGATAGGAAAGCTAAAAGCTCTATCAGACTTTGTCTATCAGATTCAGTTTTACTGAATGTATCTAATGAAAAACCGCAAGGAACTATGGGATAAGTTGGGAACTTTATACCAAACTGATTCTCTGGCACACAAATTGTTCCTATGCAAGAAGCTTATTCATTGCAAATGAATAATGGTGGCATGGTTTTAAAGCACCTGAATTCCTTCAACACTGTGATTAGTCAATTATCATCCGTGGATATAAAGATGGATGACTAAGGCAGGTGTATTATGCTTCCATTTTTTTGCCACACTCTTGAGATAATCTATTAATGACTACTAGCACAACATCTAAGCTAAAGATAGATGAGATAGTCGTTGCCTTATAATCAGAAGAAATGAGGCTGGAGTCTGTTGAAGACTGTCAAACCAATAATGCATTGGTTGTGCAAAATAGATGGCAGGAGAAAAGTAAGTGGAGATGTTGAGAGAAGCGCTCAAAGTCTGGAGGTAGAGCTAAGAATCCAAAGAGACCTTTGAAGAGATGTTAAAACTATGGCAAAACATGCATTTTAAGAGGGATTGCAGGTAAAGGTGTACAAGAGCAAATCACCAGATGCTTCTTCCTCGCGTGAAAATGTCTCTAGTGAGACAAGTACCAATGAATACCAGTCTCCGGAATGAGTACCAGTGTTCGAGACACAGCTTTGGTGATAGGAGACAAGTCTCTGCACAATGCTGGCCAAAATTCATTCTGAATTATCCAAGCAATCTTTTGTGTTTATCCCGTTGTGGGCTTCTCTCCTTTCTCTATTTGCTCCTAATCCTTTCCTTCTTTCTGTCATTCATTTTCCCTTTTGTTTTCTCTGTACTTTCCGGTTAAAAGTACCAAATAACCCTATCATACGAGGGAGCTGCCCCTCTCAAATGTAGAGAAAAATCACCTACCTCATGGTGATTTCTCCAATGTTGCAAGTTTAAGTCATTGCTTGTCGGGCAAGTCAAAGAAATACTCAAGTAACCACAACAACATAAAAACTTGTGAACACTACTCACGCAAGCAAGGAAGCGGTTTGGCTTCAAAGGTTGTGTTTCACAGTTTGGCTCATTAAAAAGGCTGTAAGGATGTATTAAGACAATAAAAGTGCAATTTGTCTGGTAAAAATCCCTGAGTATCATTCTCGCACAGAGCACAATTTTGTGCAATAATATTGTGTATAGGAGATGGTGGAGGAGAAGATGATGTTGCCAAAGAAGGCATACACTGATAAAAACATTGCATAATTCATTGACGAATGCAGTGAGCATTAAGAAATTTTCTTGGTTCAGGAAAGAAACCGCAACAACATAAAAACTGGAAAAAACTACTCACACAAACAAGGAAGCGGTTTGGTTTCAAAGGTTGTGTTTCACAGTTTGGCTCATCAAGAAGGCCGTAAGGATGTATTAAGACAATCAAAGTGCGAAAAATCCCTGAGTATCATTCTCGCACAAAGCACAATTCTGTGCAATAATATTTTGTACTGATGAAAACATTGCATAATTCATTGATGAAGGCAGTGAGCATTAAAAAAAATTCTAGGTTCAGGAAAGAAATAGGCACGGTTGCATGACTGTCTGCAGCTATTTAAATATGGACATGTGCTCCCTTTATGTAAAGTGTTCGACAAGTGGGAGAATGTTTCAACTTTGTATGTGTCAGTGGCTTCAAGGAAGTCTACACAGAGAATTGGGCACAATGGAATTACACAAGGATTGTTCAATGTGGGGTTTACAACTGTGTGCAGCATTGGCTGTGCACATGGATGCATACTAAAGGCTTGTGCGCAGGGGAGTTGTTGTATGGTGCACAATGGAGATGTGCAGCATGGTAATGCAATGTATGATGTTTGTAATGCGTTACCAAACACTTGTTTAACTGGATCTGTCGTCTCGAGGTTTAAAAGCAACATGTTGATAATGTTCTGTCTTGTTTGGTGAAGAATTATGTAATGAAGACTTTTCTCAGTGGTAAATGAGAATCTGTGGATTCTCTGGTGCATGAGGGTTACAAAGTCATGTTGATTTAAAGGCATGTACTCTGTCAAGATTGAATATCAGAAACAGTTGGAACAATCTCAGTGACTGTTAGGTATTTTTAGATGACCAAGTCTATGCATTGATTTCTTTGGTGTACAAATTATGTAGATGTAGTGCATGAACAATGAGTATGATAGTTACAAAACCTCGAAGAGTGTTTGTGGTATTGTTAATTAGTTTTAAGTTAATGTAATAAAACAAGGTTACTGTTTTGGGCTTTTTTACCTGGAAGGGTTTTCCAAGCTGAAATCTGTGTCCATCTTGTGAGTTCTTTTTGCATGCATTGAATAGATCTCAATTCAGCATTGCTATTCTTTGTTTAAGCTTGTTGCACAAGGGTCAAAATCCCAACACATACAACATTTAGAATGAGCATGTAATATGTATTATGGATAATAATTATGGTTTAAACTTTAAAGTGATATCCATGTTTAATGATCTTTACTGTCAAGTAAATGATTATTATAATAGTAATACAGATATCTTTATATATATATATATATATATATATATATCTGAAAAACACCGAGATATGAATCTCAGGTGCTTATCTCGGATTAGTCACATGCCACATTGATAAATAACTCCATTACCTTCTCCATGAATTTTCCACTAGGTGGTGACAGATGGCCTCAATCAAGTTGCACCATTGTGTCAGGTTTGGAAAATTCTTTCTGGGAAGAAACCAAGCTCAAAACTACTGTATGACCTAGATATTATGATTTCTTCAATTGATATCTCCAAGCAAACAGAACAAAATTCCAAATGACGGTCAAATGGACATCAAATCTACCATTGAAACTTCTATATGACAGCCAAATGAACGTCAAATTTATAGTCAGCCATAAATTGTTAGCATCTCACAGACATTATGGTCCACCACCAGCCCCAGACTGTCAATTTCTCTATTTGTAATTAATTGCACACACCTATATTTAATGGATTCATCATTTTATAAATGGAGAAGGATGCTTTGCTTTCTTTTGAATATGCAATAGGTATACAAGTGTTCATCTCAGGGTCGCCATGACCTCACTTGTAGCTATGCCCATGGTGTTCGAGTTGACAGCAACAAACTCTACAATGGCTACAAAAAGGAAAACCAAAGGAAAGAACATCAAAAGTGTATTATTTGCATCAAGACTATTTTAACAATATATAACATGATGAATTCTCCTAGCTTTGGAATTATGGCTTCTTGATTACCCTAATTAATGTAGCACTTACGTGGCCTCTAAGCTAAACAATGACATGGTAAGGAAAATGACATGCCTTGAGCTTGCACCACTTCACAAGAAAGAGTAAGTGCCAAACAAGATAATAAGTATGACAACTAATGCTTGGTGGATAATAGAAAAAGCCTAAAGGTTACAGGAAAATCAACCTAATTGGAAAAATTGCGAACATTATTGATTCATACAGAACCATTAGCAACAGATCTGACATGGTAAAAGGTATGGGATAATGTTTGTGAGAACAGAAATTACCATATCTAAAAGTACTGTATACACTTCGGGAAGAGATCTTGAGTGCAAGAGATAAAACACTATTTTGGTCTTTGTATTTTCATTAATTCATGAATCTCACCAAAGAAAAGACAAATTTTAACACTAAAGTAATGGGAAGATTTTGATTTACTTAGAGAACAGATTTGAATTTGTAAATAGAAGATCTTGAGGCCCAATCTCAATCATGAGCATTTTTGGGGCTTTTAATGGAAGATTTAAGATCTTCAGAAACAGATTTCCTACAGTTTAACCTTGGTTTGAGAACATTGAACTGGGTACATTTACTGTTACAGAGATAATACATATTTTTTTCTTTCTCTTACTGTTGTACTTTATCAGTTTGTATGACAGACATGAGCTTTATTATTGGTGTTCTCTACATCTCTACCTCATTGCCGTACTTTATCAATTTGTATGACAAACTTGTAAGCTTTATTATCAGTTTATCGATATCCACTTTGCTTATTGGGTGTTATTTTGCCTCTTCCCTTCAGCCTTCTATCTTTTTGACTGTTATAGAGATTTTGCCCTAACAACCCATTCTTTTCTTTGTTGCGGCTTTTTTGTTTTGTTGAATCAGCTTGAGGGAGAAGGTGGAGTGACTTTTTTGCACTGTGAAAGTTAAACTATTCTGGACAGACCAAGGAGTGGATCAAACATCCTGGGTGACTGTAATTGGATCAAACTATATTGATGGTTTTAATTATTTTAGTGGCCATTGACTTGAGAAATCCCGTCTGGTGGCAGTATACCCATCATTGGACCGGCTATTTGGCTCGAGAAATTGCCATCAGTGGCAGTAATCATTTACCTAAATGGGCCAAGAAGGGGATCAGACCGCCTCAGTGGCTGTAATTTACTTTTGGCAGAACATTGTGTTGAGGAATTTCCCAATGGTATTATTCACTTACAAGCTACACTGCACAGAAACGCCCTGGAGGTCCTCATAACAGGTACTGGTACGAGTACAAATATGTTGTGGGTACGGCCGGGTACGTACCCACAGTGACAGGTTACGCTACGGGTACGGTTTTGCCATACCCGTAGCATACCCTGCCACTGTGGGTACGTACCCAGCCGTACCCGCAGCCTCAACACGTCTTTTTTAAAAGACAAGTCAATAAAACTTAAAAAATATGCAATTTTTTAAATTTTAAAGTATCCTATTTCTAACCTAACCATAATCGCCCCCAAACACTTATTTAAACACCCAATCACTCTACTTTTTTCTCACACTCAATCTTTGCTATTTTGCTAATATTGACTCCAAAGAGAGAAAGAGAGTTTGAAGGAGAGAAAGAGAGGTTGAAGGAGAAAGAAAGAGCTTGGAAGAGAGAGTGATTGAGCTTGAAGGAGAAAGAGAGAAGGAGAAGCAAGTCTACAAACAAGGAGGATTTTTCCAGGTATTTTTCATGCATTCAGGCATTCTTTTTTTTAATCTTTTGAGCAATGTTTTGTATATGAATATGATCAATGATCAATATCATGAATGATGTGTTTCAAACACATCATTCATGATTATTGATCATGATCTAAATTTATTTTTAATATTTATTTATTTTACGGTTATTAAAATATAATATATTAATTAATTTTTCCGTATTTTAAGTTTAATATTGAAGTTTTATTTAATTAAACGTCTACCCTCTGTGTATGCTCTCACCTCGCACCATTTATGGCGAACTTGGTGATCAGAATCAAAGATTGACATGTAGGGCTAACTGTTTAATTTTTTTAATTAGTTATGTATTCGTTTTTTTAATTTTAAAGTTTTAAATTGAATTTGTTAAAAATTTAAACATCTACCCTTTGTGTATGCTCTCACCTCGCACCATTTATGGCAAACTTGGTGATCAGAATCAGATATTGACGTGTATGGGTTAACAAATTAATTTTCTAATTTGTATTTGTTGTTTTTAATTAAATTATTTTAATATTTAGCAATGTTTTAAAAATATCTCTTATTGTAGGTTAAAAGTTAAAACAAATTAATCCTACAATCATGGCATCCAATTCAACTTCAGTGGGGCAAGAGGGGGAAATGTTTGGGTGGTATGGCAATGAAAATGGATCCAAATTATCCTTTATGGAGGCATGTGGAAGTGGTAGAGCTTGTTGCCGGTGGTGGTGTCCGTGTTTGGACGTGCCCCCATTGTGTCAACACATTTAAATCCTCATATACCCGTTTGAGAGCTCATCTGACTGGGGCATCGGGACGGGTATTAGACCATGTAAGAAGGTGGAAAAGAAAACCATAGCCATGTACCTAAAAGAGCAAGAGGATGCAAACTTTGAAGCAGCAAGAGCTCGCTCTAGAACTATTTCTTTACAGCAGAGGACCATGGGAAAACCACCAACATCAACACCATCATTTCATCCTTTCATTGAGACTCGTGTTGAAATTGTTCCAGATGATGACCCTTTTGATGCAGATACCTCAAGGCCATCAAGCAAGAGAACAAAAGGCCCATTAGAAAAAGCATTTAACATTGAGAAGAGGGAAATTGCAGATGAATTGGTGTCTCGGTGTATATTTGCATGTGGACTACCATTCAATGTCTTGAGGTCACCTTATTAGCAGCAGATGATGAGAAGCATTAATGAGGCACCACAGGTGTATACAAGCCCTAGCTATAATAAGGTTCACACTTCTCTTTTGGCAAAAGAAGTGCAACACATTCAAACATCTCTACAACCAATTAGAGATTCTTGGACTGAATCATGAGTCTCTATTATATCAGATGGATGGAAAGACTCCAGAAATAGACCTCTCATCAACATTATTGCAGTATGTTCTAAAGGGCCAATGTTTCTGAAGGTTGTTAATTGTGGGGGGAAGTAAAAGATGCCCAATTCATTGCAAACATTCTCATTGAGGTTATTGAGTCAATGAGCCCGCAGAGCATTGTCCAAGTCATCACGGACAACGCCAAAAATTGCAAGGCAATAGGATTGATAGTAGACGGTAGGTATGAGCACATATTTTGGACACCATGTGCAATACACTCCCTGAATCTAATGATGCAGAAGATTTGAAAAATTGCATGGATTGAGCAAATATACACGGAGGAAAACAAGATTCAGATGTTTGTCACCAACCATCACATGTCTCAAGTCATATTCTGAATATTTTCAAAGTTGGAGTTGTTGAAGGTAAAGGAACAATTCATTTTAAATTTTAAATTTGATTTTAAATTTTTAAATCAATTTCAATTTGTGTTGTTATTGAATTGTTTTCATTCTTTTTTAATAGGTTGTTAAGACTAGGTTTGCCTCTCACACACTCGTCTTGACACAACTTGTGAAGGTGAGACGTGCTTTGAGAATGATGGTGATTGATAATGTTTGGACCGTCTGGAGGCAATCTAACACAGAAAGAGCCCAAAAAATAAATTCATGGATCCTTGATGAGAATTGGTGGGGAAAAGTTGAATATTTGCTGAGTTTCACGGAGCCTATTTTGAGTATGATACGATTTGTAGACAAAAATAATGCTTGCATTGGAGAAATATATGATGGCATTGACTCCATGCTTGAAAAAAATCATGATATCATACAGGCCAAAGAGCAAGACCCTAAGGAAAACTTTTACAGTGAAGTTAAAAATGTGATCGTGAAATAGTGGAACAAAATGACCAAATCATTGCATCTCCTTATGCTTTAAATCCCAAATATTACACCAGTGGAATAGTTTGGAGAGAGCTGGTAATGCATATGATGACCATATGATGACCATGAGGTTGCAAATGGGACGAGGTCAGCATTCAGGAGGTTGTTTCTTGATCCAGCTACATCACTTGCAGTCCACCAGGAGATGTCGATGTTTGTAAATGGACAAGGTAGCATGGGAGAGATAGAGGCTATTTGTGACAAACCCACCATGGATCCAATCACGTGGTGGACTTGTCATGGCCATGATGCCAAGTACTTACGACCAGTTGCGATCAAATTGCTCTCACAAGTATAAAGTTTGTAACTTGTTATTTGATATTTTAATTACCAATTAAGAATTAAAATTCAAAATGATATCATTCTTTTTTTTTAATTGATATTTAATAATATTAATACTTTGTTTTTGTGACAGGTGACTAGTAATTCTTCTCGCAAAGTGCATGTTTGAGTACTAATGGCTTCATCCAATTAGTCAAACGCACCATGTTGGCATCAAGAAGGTCAAGATCTAGTATACGTTCATTCCAACTTGCACCTCTTAACCCACAGGACGCAAGAGTATACTAGTGGTCCTAACAAGCTTTGGGACCTCCAACCTGAAAACACGGACTTTGAAGCTTTTGCTACTTGTTTGTCCAATGTTTCACTTCTTGGTGTCGATGAGGAACTTCCAGGAGCCCTTCACAAGGGTTCGAAAGTGGAGCTAGTGGGAGTGGAGCTTGCAAGTGGCATCCATGAAGATGATTTTGACGATCATCTAGATGATATGCTCTAGAAGTTGAGAACTTGAATGTATTATGTTATTTACTATCATGTTTTGAACATTATGAATCAATACAAACTCAAGTCTCAATTCTCAAAGTATTGGAAATTTCAAATTTGTTTTCATGTTCTATGAATGATTTTAAGTTGTATGACTCTATGAGTATTAAATTCCAATAAGTATGCAATGAGAATAAATTTCTTTAAATTTATAATTTATATACATATTTATATATATATATATATAAAACATACCCAAAAGCATACCGTACTTGAGATTTTTAAAAATTTGTCGTTTCAGCGTACATCGAAACTGTACTTGTACCCGTTCCGAGACAGTCTAGCTTAGAAGGGCTATGGAGGCCCCATAGTGGCTATATACAGACCATGAATTCAGGATTGATGGAGGATTAGACACGGTGTGTTTCTCCACTTTGGTTTAGCATTTTTATGTAGGTGCATCTGAGTTCACCTAGGATCTTGCAGCAATAAAAAATAGGAGTAGATTTTGTGTTTGTATATATTCTTGTGTGCGGCATTGGCAAATTTCCTCAAGAAGGTCCACAGTATTGTTCTGAAAAATGAACATACAACTTACATCACAGCACCTTCATGTTATGCATATGCACTTCTTGGAATGGCACAAAGCCTATAAGCCTTGGCACTGCATACAAGTATTACACAGATAAGTGGCAGATGGTGCAAAACTAGGAACCTTCAAAACGTGTGCAAAAATGCATAATGCACCTTCGAAGCTAGCGTTAGAAGGAGAGACTCATCTTGATACAAACATATCTAACTATGAAACCACAAGGTCATTTGACTTCTGCAAGAAAATTCTTGAAAACGGGATGTGCTTAAAAACTTCTCGAGTAAAAGCGTCCGACATTCTTACGTGGCACAAATGACGCAACCATTTGATTGGCAGCATCCAAATCACAAATCACAGATGACTAACCTATATGCAAATTGTGTTCATTGAGCTAACTTGTGTTTACATCAAGTTGTGTTATGCTATGGGTCCTTTGCACCTTTATATTCAAATTGTGTTTATTGAGCTGACTTGTGTTTACATCGAGTTGTGTTATGTTATGGGTCCTTTGCACCTTATTCCTCATTCAATATTTGCAAAGCAATTAATATGTTTATCAGTAGGATGCAGTTCAGCCTAACATAGCATAGAGAGTTATTGGCGTCATTTTGAGAGCACATTTTTGGAGTTTATGCAAAACAAAACCATGTAGAAGGAAAATTGTGATGCAATTTCTTGCAAACAAGCCAACAGTGAGATAGAAGGAGTCACGATTTTTGCTAACAAATAGACTCATGATTTATATTGTCTCCTCTAAAACACAATTTCGAGGGTAAATCAGACCATTACAATCGCCTTGCTACTCGGGAAAGTTGTGGACCTAAAGAAGATTGTGATTTTGACTGTGGGCCAAAACACAATTATTTTATGATTTTAAGGGCACAATTGACTATCCATAAGGGCACATTACAAAAATCGACATTGTTGGAGGAAAAACAAACGTGATTTTCACAATACAAAACTGTCATTACTAATTATTTTGAAGGCATATATTTGGATTCACATACATAGCCATTTCAAACGTGAGGCATTTGCAAGTGCATTTTCTAAGACGCGTCGTTTCAATAGCAATTGGTGAAAACGCGAGGGACAAAGAGAAATATAGAAATAACCTTTTGCGGGAGAAAAATCAGTGAATGAAAATGTGTTTTTAGACCACACAAATTCATGGATGTTGTTCGAAGAATATGTGGTGGCACAGGACATGAAATAATCGACATTTTGCTCTATTGAAAAGATGCATGCTTATTTGAATTGAGGGTTTCTAAATCGAAGGCATTCAATGTAAACGATTGTGAGTTTAAGAAAGTAAGTTGTTTTAAATTTTCCTTTTGTGATAATTTATTTCTGCTTATATTGATTTGTGAGTCAGGAGTCAGAATATAAATTGTACTTTCATTTATTGCATCAATTTGCGGACAAAACTCAAATATCTAATTTTTAGACTGTACTTTTTCTTGTAATATTGATTTCTGGGGCGACTATCATGTATTGTGTGAAAAATGGTCAATATTTTGAATCTTATTCTGTTAGAGGTGCAAAAATTGATTGGTCAGACTTACAATGTCTAGAGTCACACGATTTTGCAATCGCAAAACATTTAGACTATGATAAAATCATTCTTGGGACTGAAGGCAAGTTTGTTGCTAACTTTGTGGATTATGACAAGCATCATAAGGAGGCCTTGTTTTTGAAGTTGTAGATGTCAGATGATTTGACTCCTGAGGTCTAGAACGCCGCTAAGGTTAGTGTGTTATGGACAAGTTTGAAGAACAAGCATATGACTTTAGAGATGAGTTAGGATTTGTACATAAAGAATCTGTTGTTTTCAGCAAGGATGAAGGACGAGTCCCTGTCAGAACACCTTCTTTGAATGTAAGATCTACAATACTAGCTCAGTTCCATCAATAAAAGGTGGACGTTGAAGATTTGGTTGTGCTTATTTTGTGTAGTTTGTCACCCTCCTATGAAACATTTGTGGATGCTCTACATTTGATAGTGGAAAACCTGACCTCGGCGCTTGATCAAGTCAATTCCTATTTGCTACAAAAGGAACGTAGGCAGCCACAAGCAATTGAATCCAGTTCGGACAATTTGAGAGTGCATTGGTTGCTCAGTCAAAAGGAAAGTGGAGACGTCACTCTAGTGGAATTTCTAGATACCGGTGAAATCTCATTATTATCATGAGTTTGAGAATCTCAAAAAGGATTGCCAAAAGTAACAACATGATCTTTCCCAACACAACAAAAACCACGGGATGAGACATATGAAGGACATAATTCTAAAGAAGTGTATGTTCTCAAAGCATCATGCTCAACTAACAGTGATAGCAATTGCTAGTTCATTGATTCTAATGTATCTAGACATTTTTCATGTTGTAGGAACTGGTGTGTAACATTTATTGCAATTTCAAATTTAGTTTTATTAGCAGATGGAGCCAATTGCAATAGAGGGGATATAAGATGTACACATTGAATTGAATAATGCTAAAAATTATTAGTAAGGAATGTTAGGTATGTCCCTAGCATATATAACTAGTATAGATATCTTAAATAGATGTCTTAAAAACGTCGAGAGATATCAATCTCAAAGCCTTTATTTGGACTTTTCACATACCATAATTATTAATAAATTAATTTCTTTTTTGACATATTTTTATGACTAGTGACAAATGGTGTGAATCTAGATACACTAATGTGTGAGGCTTGAAAAAAAAATTGCAAAAAAGAGGGCTTCAAAACCCACAATATCACCAAGATATTATGATTTTTTGATTGACATTCTTAAAAAGGAAGACTTCTAAGTGACAGGTCAACTGGACATCAAATTTAAGGTTGGAATTAAACATGAGCGCACTCACTACATTACTGACCTGCCACTACCACCCACGATGCCATTGTTGAATGCCAATCGAAATAAAAATCTCACATATCCATCAATTAATAGAAAATCCCAATATTGTTGTAAATTTTCCTGGGCATAACTATGTTGTGTCGGATGTAAAACAAGAATGGGTAGTTGCCCTAGGCATTGGACAAGGAGGCATGTATAGGCTCGTTAACTCTACTACAATCAATTCAAAAGCACACATGAAGGGAAACTCCACCATTTTGGATGTGTTAGAGGATGAAATTCCTCATAGGCTTGTTGACCCTACTTTAGTCAACTTACATGCACTCATTATAGAGGGTAAATTCACTATACAAAATGTCCAGGTAATGCCTAGGAGGATGGAATTCCTCACTCAATACTAGATGTGTGGGAATCTTAAATGCCTTGGGAGGATGGACTTCCTCAATCATGTGGAGTGAAACTCCATCATCGAGGATGTGTTGGAGGCGCATGGTGAGATGACAAGGCAAGCCACTTAATCGCAAGTGCTATCTCAAGGGACAGTAGAGCATGGACACTTTGTTCATATTATTGTAAAAGGCTTTTCACAGCAAGTGGAATAGATGAGCAACAAGAGGAGATGGTTATTTCTCCTACTATTGTAGAGATGATTATTTTTCCTACTAAGGAGTTCCCGCTACTCCTACAAATAATGCAAAATTGATCACATTCCACTTGCTTCTCTCTAGAGATTTGGATGAGGTCTATGTGGTGCTACGTGAAGATTCGGTACCTAAACGTACTCATTTGGATTACTGAGTTAAGCGAGTCCCTATGCAGACTTGAGAAGGCTCCAAAAGCCTGATACACTTTCTTTGATCAGCATCTTCAAGATTTTAATTTCGTAATTATGGCGGCCAAATTGGAATTATCAGTTATTGATGATTCATCACCGGTCAATGAATCATTCTACGAACAATTGGTGGACCAACTTGTCATATCTTATGTCCACATGACCAAATTAAGTTTTTGTTGTTAGTTGTATTGTGTATGCAAAAGCTCGTAAATTGACGGTAGCAAAACATCAAATGACTGTTGCATATTTCAAAATAATATCTAAGGAGCAGCCTAATGTTTTAATTACTAATCTCCTTGATTTTTGTATTTGTAAAAACTCAAGACGAGTATGTCTTTGGTTAGTCACTAAGGGGGTTATTAAATATATTGCCTATTTAGTTATGGGTTACTTCATTACTAATATTCAATTGTAAACCGCTTACCCACCCCAACTATATTGTAATCTCTTTCAAACATAATAAATACAAGCACCGCACACATAGGGATGTGTGTAGTGTGCTCTTCTCATTTCTCTTCATTCTTTCTACATTCACGTCTTCTAACAAGAGCATACACAATACCGCAAAGAAGTGTCGCACAAAAGCAGAGCAAGTGAAATAGGCATAGTTATGCGAGAGGAGGTAGCACAAGCAAGAGTGTGTAAGACGATGAGCAATAGATATTTCGATAACAAGGCAGCACGCAAAATGTTGAGCAAGAAGAGAAGAGATGGAGGAGACACCCCGCAAAGACAAAGGAGGTCAACTTGAAGAGAGCACAAATGGGAGTGCAGATAAACAGACGCTTTATGATTGGAGGAGGTCGGGCCATCCCAACTAACACCAAATAGTTGGAAGACAAGGAATCATGTTGGCGCACAAGCATGCCAAGACCCCAAAGGTCAAAAGTGTGGTTCTCGCAACTCAGCCCACGTGTGTGAGTACCTAGCTCACACATTTTCTTACCTAGGATATATGATGCGGGAGGATCTAGATTCACATACAATCTTTGCATCACCCAAAAATAGTTAAGTGTAGATTTTGTGTTTGTACATATTCTTGTGTGCAACATTGGAAACCTGTTCCAAGAAGGTTTGTGGTATTGTTTTGAATCTAGACAGCTCTTCAAAAGTTGTTGCAATTCCATATCCCATGACACAATGCATAAATGGTAATTTCATGGCTAGAAGGTCTTGCACGAACAATGAGCGACAACCTACATCACAACACCTACGCCAAATGTATACACATTTCTTGGGATGGCGCAAAGCTTATAGGCCTTGGCATGGGATCAAACAAAGCACAAATAAGTGAGAGATGCCACAAAACATAGTTACCTAAGACTCTGGGACGGCGGGACGGGGTTTTCGAGATGGCAAAAAAATTCTAAATTTTGGGGACGGCGGGGGATGGCGGGACGGCTAATTAAAAATTATATAAATATTTAAAATATAAAGATATAGTGACTAAACTATATAAATAAGCTGAAATAAAACCATTTGAGATTTAAATTCTTTGAAACTTGAACTCATAAACATCAAATACATTCCTTAATATCAATATGTTAATGTAAGTTACATATGTCATATTTGAATTTTGAATTTGAGACTCAAAATTAAATAAGCTGAAATAAATTATAAAACCATTCTAAATTATGATTGATCAAGTGACAATAGCTGATATTCATATCATTAATCTCATATCCAAATACACCAACAATTGTCTATTGTCAATATTACAAAAAAAAGAGGACAACTACAAGTATCAGCCTAAAAATCAGAATCAACATCTGAAGCAATATCCATGAACTCCTCACCGGGAACTAGCATCCTCGTCCTCAAAGGTAAGCCCAATCAATCCCCGTTGCATAGTATTGTCCTCTTCAACCTGCCTCGGCTCCTCGGGATCTACATCCCACCGTAATGTTGGGGTTTGTTTGTACTCAGGTGTCTTGCGATCCATAAGACGCAAAGCACTGTGTACAGCTACAAGCTTCCCCGTTGTAGTAGAGGTAAGCCTATTCCTCTTTACATAGTGGATCCAACCATATGTAAACCAATTACTCTCTAAGAGGCAAAGGAGCTAGAAACCTAGGAAAGGAGGCGAATGGCAAGTGGTTGCAGCAGTCTTTAATGCCCATATAGTCACCACCAACTCACTGGCTTCTCCTGTGCCAATGTTACCCTGTCCGCCTTTGCTAATGTTTTGTACCCATCAAGTTTAGTGAAGTCGAGCCACTCCAACCTGATCTGTGAAGCCTCCTGTGGACTATACATTTTTTTAAAGGCCTTCATAAGGCCCTTCTTCACCTCATCATCATCCAAAGGGATAACTCTACCTGGCCTCTCCACATACCATTTGGGATTCAGTGCATACGCAACCATATGAAGAGGGGTGTTCAACTTCTCCCATCTCTGTTGAATAATGGGTTGTATATGTTCATTATAGAACTCCAAAGTGGGGTCCCTCACCCGAATAGTTGCCTTCATTTTCCCAAGCATGTTGTCAATGCACTCATAGATCTCACCAAGATTGGGGTTGTTAGAATCCCCATATTTGATGACACTAAAAACTGGAGCTATGATTGATATGATGTATTTCATATCAACCCAAAATGTTTCCCTCAACACCACTTCCTTCACTCTTTTCCCTTGCTTTGTCTTGGACTCACGCCACCTAGTCCAATCTTGTGTCATAATCATAATTTGCAGGGGCTCCTACAACTCAAACATCCTCTCCAACAAAATAAAATAGGATGCAAAGCGGGTGTCAATTGGTTTTAGAAATTCCTTCTTGAAAATTTTTGAAAAAGTGCCAATGATGTGTGGTGATTGCATATGAACTTTTGCACGTCCCTAGCCTCAGTCACTATCTGGTTGACCCACTGAATCTTCCCTATGTCTTTCAATGCATTGTTCATGGCATGCACACAACATGGAGTCCAATAAATATGCCTATACTCCCGCTCCACTAGCTTGCTCTGCTGCTCTACACACATAAGTTGCATCCATGACAACCTGTACAACGTTTGAAGGTCCAACATCCTCAATGGCATCCTTCAAAATCGATAACTGGAACTAAGCATTTTCCACTTCCCAGAACAATCAATTGCTCTCAAGAAATACGGTCCATCTTTGCAAGAGACAATGATATTGATGAGAGGATGGTGTCTAATATCCGTCCACCCATCCATGATAATGCTACATCCATGTGACACCCATGTGACCTTCATCTCCTCCATCAATAGATTAACCTTGGAATAGTTTCTATCCAAGATTGTTGTCCTCAGTTTGGTGTCTCCAGGAGGCACATAACTTGTACCTGTTTTTGCAACCTTAGCCATAGCCTCCTTGTAATAAGGAGAGCGAGCAGCATTAAATGGAATCCCAACAGCATAGAAAAATTCCCAATAGCATCATCTGCCTCTTCCCTTGCCTTTGAATCAAACATTTCTATAACTGCATTGGGGGCTGCCCCCATGACCTTTCTCTTCCCTCTGCTTTCCACTTTTGACACTCCAAAACTAGAACCAGCCAAAGTATTACTATGCTTGCCAGTCCTATGAGAGCTCAAAGGAGTATTAGCCGTAGAACCACGAACTTCTGGCACATTGTCTGTGGTATTTCCATTGAAGATTCTCACCATCTCAGCTCTCTGCTCTAGTGAAAGGCCCTTACAAACGCCAACCCCCTTCCTGTAAGGTGCAACAAGTGTGCATTGGTCCTAGTGATGTTGCCATGCCAAGTCAGTGCACATATGTTGCACTTCCATACTTTGCTCCCCCTCCAGACTTGGGGTTCTCAATTATCTGGGCAAATTGTTGCAATGGCTTCTTCTTATCAAATGGTCCAATGGCAAATTTGGACAACATTTGAGAGGGGCAATTGGTAGCACTACCAGCTGAACTACCAGTTGTCGTTGCCATTACATTTTGTCTCCCTTCTCCACTTTCCCCCATTGTGGCATCACCAACACTTCCACCTATCTCAAGTTCTTGTTCAACCCTCTCCTGCTCTGATTCATACTCATACTCAAAAGAAGAACTCATGGTGATGATTGTTGCAATGAATAAAAAAACAACCATAACTATATGATTGATTGATTATGTAATGAATTAAATTTTTTTAAATATAAGCAATGATCATAATTTTAATTTTAATTTATAAACAATGAAAACAACCACAAGTTACAACCAAACCCTATGCAATTACCAGTATGCAATATGTTTTTTTAACTTTTAAAATGTAATTTAAAAAAAACGTAACCAATATGCATTTCGTAAAAGCCTACAAACTATAAACATGATTACATTGTGAATGTAGATACAAAAACTTAAAAACAGCCCCTAAAAATGCAAATATATTAAAATTTTAAACTGGAATTAAAAATGTAATTTAAAAAAAAAAAAATATAACTAGTTACAACCAAACCCTATGCAATATGCATTTTTAAAATCCTACAAACTATAAACATGATTACATTGTGAATGTAGATGCAAATGCTAAAAAACAGCCCCTAAAAATGCAAATAGAATCTAAATTTATAAAAAAAAAAGACTTTAACAAGTATTGTAAGCAAATAAAATTATAAATACCTCTTGCTCTTGCTCTTGCTCTTGCTTGGTGTGAATATGAAATGAGCCCATAATGTAAATTTATAACATAGAATTGCACTTTTAGGGTTAGGGTTAGGTTAGGAATGTTTCTTTTAAGTTATAAGTGCTTTGCAATAAAAAAATAGTTTAAAGTGTTTAAAGTATGTTTTTATTAAAAAGATGCAGACGTCTCAAGGGACATCGGGGACGTCTAGACATCCTGGGAAGTTCCCGGGACATCTAGGCGTCCCCGACATCCCCAATGCTTCCAAAGCATCCCCCACCTCCTCAAACGTCCCCAAGACATTTCCCGTGTCCTTTATCCAAGAGGGAAACGTAGGGGAAATGTTTCTCCCACGTCCCCAGGACGTTCGGGACATCCCGGACTTGTAAATTTTGGGGGGGACGTGTCCCCGCGTAACACCGCCATAGAACAAAATCTTCAAAACATGCACGACAACACATAATGCACTTTCAAAGGCTCGCATTAGAAGGAGATATCGTCTTGATACCGCACATCTACCTACAAAACCACAAGGTCATTTGACTTCCGCTCCTGAAATTCTTAAATGCATGGTGTGCTTAGATTTCTTGTGCTATAGCAAGCAAGGTTCTTGAAAGGCCCAAAGTACAAAACCATTTGATTGGCAGCAGCGAGAACACAAATGGGAACCAACAATGACTTACCTAGTTTCAAATTGTGTTCGTTGGGCTGACATGTGTTTGCATCGAGTTGGGCTATGTTATGGGTCCTTTAAGCCTTATTCTTCATTTAATATTTGCAACACAATTAATATGTTTATGAATAGGATGTAGTTGAGCCTAATATTGTAAAGTAGTTGTGTATCTATATAAAGTATAAACACATCACTACACTAAAAATCCTGTGAGAAAATAATCGTGAGAGCAGTTTTAAGGGGTACTACAGTTCAAGATATGTATGCAGATATGGGAAGGGCTAGTAGGATTGAATCACTTGGGTCAACAGTGTGATGTTTGATTATTTGTAATTGTAAGCATGTTGGCATTGTGTATGTGTTGTTGTCATTAGCCAGATTTGGCAGTGTGTGAGAGGTTGATAAATAAAAGATAGTGTTGTTGCTGTACATTTCCATTGTGTATGTGTGTTATTTGTTAAGGCCGCACGGTCTAAGGCTTCCCTTCACAGAACCCCTAACCATGACTGCATCAATTCTTTTGTGGTTGTTGCAGTGGGATGAGTTCCCCCTTTTTCTTGCTTGTTTTCTTTGCCACATGGTTACAGCTTACTCTGAGCTTACATTGGTTGTCACCTTTTCTTATAATTGACTTGCATTGTTCGAAGGGCTAAGTGAGTACGGCCTTTGTGTTTCCTATTTCTGTTTCTCTTGAGGGCTTGTTCCAACCTGGCCAACCAGATTTGAAGACAATTTGAGGTGACTCTGAAGATGTATTAATTGAGGAATTGATTGACAGTAAAAGGAATTCAATGGCACACAAACCTCATCCACTTCATCTGCGCAGACAGGTATAGATTCTTTCTCAGGGAAATCAGCCTAGCCACTTGGCATGGTGGGCCCTAGGGAGAAGAGTGTTCCCTTGGGGCTAGGTAAGTGGAGCAGAATATTCCCATGGGTCTCAATGGGCTTAGGCACACAGATTTTGTGTATAAAGCGGGACACTCTTTACACCTCTCATACACAATATATTTCTAATTATTTACTTTACTTTTGTGACTAGAAAAGAGAAAGAAAAAAATTCTAGCTGTCTAATTTTCTGTATGAGATCTCTTTGCTTTAAGTACTATGGGGGAAAGGATTATAAAAACCAAAAGAAAAGTTAAGACTTAAAATATGAAGGGGTACTTTAGACTTGGAGGGTTACAGTTTGTTTTGCTCTGTTCGATATTTATTAGTCTTTTGCACTACCCTCATTCATGTCTGCCATGTGTTCTTTGGCACAAGCTCTTTCTTGGCACGATCATTCTAGTTGGCGCAACTTTTTTGGCACTAGTCATATTGGCATTGCTTTCTCCCTTTGGCGCAATTGTTCCTCTTGATGCAGCTTATATAACCAGTGCCACTGTTTTGTTTGGCACAGCTTGTCTGTCAGCATAATTGTTTAGTTTGGCAAAGCCTGTTTGTTGGAGCTATTATTTGGTTTCCTGCAGCTTGTCTATTAGCACCATAGTTTTAAAAATCACAAGTCATCACTGGAAAAGTTGCAGCCAAGTAATCGCTGAGTAATTCATGAGCCCGGTAATTATCTCAGACTCATGAACTCTGCTGCTGTTGCAAAATAACATCCACAAAAAGCAAAAATTATAATTTCACTTGTGCAGTTGCTTTTTCTGTTGTTTTTGCTCTTCTAACACAAATTTTCATCAACCAGTTGCTGTTTCTGCTCTTCTGACACAAATTTTATTTACATGCTATTTAAGTTTATTTTATGAATTTATAATATTTTTTTAACTCACGGCAAATTTCCTAGTCATTGCTGAGTTTTTAACTTTCTTTGCCAAAACGCGAGGTTGAGTTGAAATTTTGGGCTGCCAATTACGAGATTTTGAACTATGGTTGGCAACACTGTTTTCCTTGCCACCTCTTGTCTACTGGCACCAATGCTTGATTTGGTGCCAAACTTTTGTTTATTTTAAACTTTCAAGCTCAATTCCTTAATGTCAATAACTTAAATATTTAATCTTGAAAGTTCGACAGAAATACTCCATTTCAGGATGCTTGGTAAAAATGTCTATCTGGCTGCAATTGAAGTTGGAACCTGATCATATTTTCATGTTTTCAGCACTTGAGGAAAATGGCTAACAACTACATCCAGGACATTTATTTTACCTTGTTTTTGTTCTTGTTGGAAATATTTATTTTAAACAAGATGTACGCGATTCTATTTCTCAAACTAAGTTACAGAGACATAGATACCAATACAAGTTACAGATACAGAAATGTTTAGGTGACTCGAGGATACCATATGGCAAGGATAAATCTACACAATATAAATTTAAAAACATTAAAATGTGCAAAAAATGACCGCATTTTGTGTCGAAATAAGAGAAGCGCTTAATTCAATTTTTGAAAGTAGGAGACTAAACTGATATTGATAACTTTAGAAGCTGAAATAGAAATTACAATCCAAAGATCAATATCAAGAAACATGTGCAAAAAGGCAGGCAATGTGAAGTTTCTGGATTAAGCTATTTATCAAGGTATAAAAAAATGGGAAAACAAAATAATAAATCCAGGGATGGTTCAAAATTAAGACTACTGTAAAGGAAATTTCTAGTTGAGAGCTGTGCAAAACATGGAGCCCTGTCCACTCAAAGTAAACAGTCAATGCTTAACAGATGCTTCTGAATAATTTTCCCAATGATAATAATATATTAATATCATTAAAGTAATCAACTGCCCCATATAAGATCTCGAAATTTGTATAAAGTACTTGACAGGTAGACAAATTTTCAATGCACATTGCTATCTTAAAATAGCACTTTAACTTATAGAAAACCAGATGAATATGAGTTTGATTAATTTGTTTTGGATATTTGCTTATTTAGTTGTGAAGTCCCCAAGGGAAGAATATAACACAGAATTGAGTTGAGACCATCAAATGAGGCTATTTCTACTTCTTAACTTAGAATATCAGAAAATCCAATCGAAATAAGGAAACAACATTCTGCCTCATTGTTGTGACTTGTCCATTGGGCTTTGGTCTGGTGATTGAGACAGGGCATTGCTGTGTGAAGGCCCAAGGTTCAGACCACAGTAGGTGCAGAGCCCTTGTCCACAGGGATGTTTACAGTTTTGAAAGCTTGACCCGAGGAATTTTGAAGTTTAAAAAGAATGAGGTCTTATAGCTCCCTTTAAATAAAATTGAAAAGGAGAGTTTTCCATAATCAAAAAAGAAGAAGAAGAAGAAGATGCTGCAAAATGGTTTCCATTTGTCCAAACAATTCAGGAACCACAATCATTATCCTGAAGGAAGCCTCTTGTCTTATAGAGAACCAGACGTATTTTGCATCCCATACATTTCTTTTTGGTATCTGATTATATTAACCCCAGAAGTCCCCAAAGAAAGCACAAATATTAACATTTGAAAGAAAAAACATAAATTAATTAAACAGCACAGGATGTGATCTGGATATAACCTAGATACGTCCCGGATGATTACCTATATGAATACAGCACAAATATTTAGGTGCGTAGGATGCATGTCAACACCATATGTGTATCCACACATACAACAGGGGTGCTCCAGATTATTGGGTAACTTAGAAATTGAATTTTGGCCCATTCACTTGACGAGTTTATTTTTCCCTACATTTGTTGTTAGTAGCAGCAGTTCGAGGGTTGGTAGCAAGGTAGCACTATACCATATTGAAACCTATTAACCAGAAATTAACTCTAGAAATTACCTAAGCAACAGCATTTAATGCTATAATGCCATTAATGTCCAAAAACAATATAGACAATCCCAAAAGCATCCCTCATTCAAAGGCATAATTAATTTAAAATTGTAGAGCAAACATATAAAGCAGCATACCTAAGGCGTCCATGAACAGGCTCGGGAGCATGTACAACTTGAGCACCGTGAACATATCCCAGGGCCTAGTAAAGATGTCAAAAACAATCAGTTTCAAAGTTAAGTGGAGGAAACATGCACAAAAATACAATTAACATGGAAAGAATAAAACTGAACGGTGCACAATTCACAGAACTTCTCCATGAGCTTAAGTGAAGAAATTATGTACGGAGCTTGCAACAAATTCTCAAAAGCTAAAGATGCACGTGGCTGCATGTAAGACACCTTGCAAAACCCATGTTTTAAAAAATAATTGCTTACACATCTCAATGAACAACAAACATCCCAACAAAAAGGTAAGAAAAAATGGAGCATAAACCTCTTCTATGGGAAGTGAAAAATATAGCATACATACTTGCTTCCAAAATAAAATTATCATGTTGTAAGCAGAATAGTAGAATGATCAAACAAAAAATATTTCTATTAATATCTTACGATGCTTTTATATGGACTAAATAAAATTGCAAAAGACCTACAAAAAGGTCAAAGCTTATCACTCAAACAATGGTTATAGAGGCATGCAATCAGGTGTAACTGATGTTTGAATCATAGTTTGCCTATTCAGCGAATTTCTGCCGGGACAAATATTCGCCCAGAAAACTCACTATCCAAAACAAACAAATATTCGCCTATACTCGCTGCGAATATTCGCCAAACTTCTATGAGTTTAGCCAAAAATCTTTCCATACGCAGTAGGGACGCGGAAAACAGGAAAAATGTGGATTTTACACTGAAAAAGCATTGGTTTTTGTCTTATAAATGCATCACACTCCCTCACTTGTAATCACACAGCTATTGAGCATCCTTTGCATGAGTTGAAGAGATTTTATAGCGAATGTGGAGACTAGTAGAGGCAATAGACCCTTTCCCCAATATTTCTCTAGAACGGTGTAGAGGAAAATGTAAATTATTGTAATTTGTAACATACATAAATATGCAATTTATGATGATAATTTTCAATGACAATCATCATAAATTCATAACACTTATCAGCTGGCTGTTGTATTTGCATGATGATGCGATTTTGTATTGTATTTGTATTCAAATCTAATAGAAAACACTTCCCCACATTTTACAGACTCATTTGATACATTTTGTAGCTATATTTTGCATAAAATTTATATTTTTAAAGAAATTTGCGTATTTTTAAGTTGTCGAATATTCGCCAAGTCTTGCCGAGTTTTTGCCGAGTCAATTTTTTTGGGTCTGCCAAATACGAGTGTATGCAAACTATGGTTTGAATTATTCTGGGTCTACATTAATGATGGCAGATTTGTGGAATGATACTGCCTCCTAAAGCTTCCAACATAAGGCCTCATATATTAACTTGTACTATATGTAATTGTGATTTGCGACTAAACCCATGACTTGGCTTATTAGCATATGCAAAGAGAAGAAAGAATTCAAAGAAGGCTAAATGCACACTCAAACAAGTGTGACAGTGTTTATTAAATAGGAAGAGGTGGTTACAAATTGGTTGAACAATTACCAACCAAATGATAACTACATTACATGCTATATAATGCTCTATATTTTAACACCCCCTCTTAATGACTAAACCGGAAACAATACCAAGTTTGTCCCGAAATTTTACAAATGTACTAAAGCCCATATGTTTAGTCATTAGATCTACAGACTGTGCCATAGGTTGTACTTTGAAATCAGCAGTCCATTGTTGTGTTGCGGTTGTCGAATGGAGAAGAACTGCAAAACAAAAATCTGGTCGTGTGAACAAAGGATATGGCAAGTGGTCCATTAGTTCTTTGTTACATGATTCATTGACCAGTGATGAATCATCAATGGCTGAGAGTGTCAACCCCATCTCCAGAGTCGTTGGAATCAGAAACTCGGAGAGGTGGATTGAAAAATTTGCTCCAAGCTTGTGTAGCTTGTTGGAGTCTATATAGAGACTCAATTATCCTACAATCGAAGTCACCTCGATCATGTCCTTGCAACACCATGTAGTGCTCATCCAACCTTTTCATAAATGTGACAATCTGTGCAGTTGGAGTTAGAACCAACTCCGCAATAATAAGAGAAATAACCATCTCCGTCTCAACAATCTCAGCAATAGTAGGATAAATAACCATCTCCGCAGAGTAGGAGTGAGAACCAACTCCTCATCTATTTGCTCATTTATCCCCCTTTGTTGGGAAAGATCTTTCACAACACAATGAGCAAATTGTTCATGCTCTATTGTCCTTCGAGCAAGTACCTCTGAGTGAGTGGTTTGGCATGCCATCTCACCATGCACCGTCAGTGCATCTGGAATAGTGGAGTCTCCATCCACAACAAATTGTTCTTCAAAATGAGGAAATCCATCCTCCCAAGGCATGTCCTCCTCTCGTACATCTGGTACAGGGGATACTCCCGCATAATAAGTGAATGTAGGTTGATTGTATTTAAGTCAACAGATCTGTGAGGAATGGCTTCCTCCCAAGGCATTGCAGCCTCCTGCACATCCTGTATGGTGGAGTTGTCCTCCACACGTGCATTCATGTTGATCATAGCAAGATCAACAAGTTGATACTAACCACCTTGCCCAATACCAAGGGCAATCATCTTCTCTTTATTTCACATCAGAAACAACACACTTCTTCCCACATAAATATTGGGATTTTCAGTTAATTGTCAAATAGATAGAAGATTCTTTTGTAAAGAAGGTACATACCTAACATTTTGTACCAACAATTTATGAGCATTATTCAATATAATGCATATATCTCTTATCCCTTCTACTGCATGTGATTCTCCATCAGCTAGTACTACTGATTCAAAACGGATATTTGCAGTAAATGAAACATATCAGTCCCTGCGACATGAAAAGTATGTGGATGCACCAGAGTCAATGATCCAACAACAAGTACCATAGTCATGCGAGCATGATGTCGTAAGACAATAAAGAGCATGCTCGTCATCCGAATCTAGTTCTTCTGCAACTGCTACCACATGTTCCTCATCACATGGATTTTTGTTCTATTGCGAAAGATCATACTTCCACTTCCAAAAATCCTTCTTAAGGTGCCCAAATTTCTGACAGTAATAGCATGTGACCTGATACCGAGTGGAAGACTCACTAGAATGACGTCTCCACTTTCCTTTTGACTGAGTGACAAGAGCACTATCTGATTGGTCACAACTAGATTCTGCCTAAATTTGTCTCCGCTCTTTTTGCAACAGGTAGGAACTCACCTTGTCAAACATGAGTGTTTGACTTTCAGCCATTAAATGGAGTGCCTCCACAAATGACTCATACGAAGAAGGTAAGTTGTTCAGAACCAGAGCCGCCATATCATCGTCGTCCACCTTTTTGTTAATGGAAGATAGCTTAAGTGCTCGGGACAATGATCCACCTTCTTGTAATTTTAGGAAAAAGAGCATATTCTTCGGTATAAAACCCGACTTTTTCGACGTCGATATTTATCCCTGGGATCGCCCACAACGTGCTTGCCATAGTAGCATTCCGCACTTCCGGTATCATATCATCCGACACCGATAACTTGAGAAGCAATAAAGCTTCCTTATGACGTTTGTCATAATCCACAAAGTTTGTCGTTGGTCGACCTTCACTACCCGTGATTATTTTATCACAATCACAAAATTTTGCAAGCGTTAAAATCTTATGGCTCCATACATTGAAATTAGTGCCCATTAATTTTTGCATCTCCAGCAAAGTCAAGTGTGAAATATTTGCCATTTTATTATTCCAAAGTAACAGAAATAATAAAATAATATGTTGCCCACACCAATAATATATTACTTATTCCAGCAAATAGTATTAAATTAATTACTCACATGTAAAGCACAAGGTGAATACCTTTGTGGCTGAAAAATACTATTATTCTGCCCAAACCCTTCGAGAATATTCAACTCACGTTTTTCCTTGTAATGCCCTCGAAATGTTCATACAACTGCTCAGAATCACGTTTTGCTTGCTGCTAGCGACTGTGCTGCCCTCGAACTGGATTTGCAACTGGGGTTTCGTCCACGTTTTCCTTTGTTCTGCCCACACGACTTCACTTTTTCTTCTATTCTGCCCACACGACTTAGGATTTGCGACTCGACTTTGCATAGACATGAACTGCAACTGTAATGGCGCTGCTTCAGAGAAAAAGAAAAGGAAAAAAACAATTTGAAAATGTCTTTATTTACTCACAACTCTGCCTCGAACCACGATTTTTCACAAAACGATTGGTATTTGCCCTTGTCTGCCCTCGAATCACAACTTTTGACACTCGTGATTGCCCTAGCTACAACTGTGCACGGAAAACCAAATGCTCCAGGTTTGTACGACCTCCACAGCTTCTCCTTTGTCTGTACTCTTCCGCCAAGAGCTTCCTCAAACTGAATGGCTTCTTTCTTCCTCGAACTGCGAACCTTCGACGCTCTGATACCAATGTTAGCATATGCAAAGAGAAGAAAGAATTCAGAGAAGGCTGAATGCACACTCAAACAAGTGTGACAGCATTTATTAAATAGGAAGAGGTGGTTACAGATTGGTTGAACAGTTACCAACCGAATGATAACTACATAACTGCATTACATGCTATATAATGCTCTATATTTTAACAGGTTGGCTATGCCCTAGCACCCCAACCTATATGCTTTCAATTCTAAGCTCGCGAGTAGTGATTGCATTCCCACAAAGTATAAACTTGTTTTTCACTAGGACCATGTAAAACTAGTTTGTATTATCAAGCTTGAGCTATCATAGAGACCAAACACCATAATTTAACAATTGTTGCTTGTGTCTACACTTGTAGAAGGCCATGAACAGAGTCATCTAACAAATTGCCTTCAGAATATTCAATAGAAACCATTTGATCCCTAGCTATACTCTAAGAGGATTTCACAATAAATCAAATTCAGCATAGATGTTCTAGTATTCTACAGCCACATTTGTGTTGAACAAGGTTACCTAACAATACAAGAAGGGCTTCTCTTAGTCATTGGAAGTGTACGACTAAGAGAAGATACATTTGATGGTCATTAAAAGAACAATATACTAAGAGTTTTGATGGTTTTTATAGAAGTAACATATATACACACAACACACAAAAAGGGCTTCCCTTAGTCATTGGAGTTGTAAGAGAAAATACATTTGATGGTCGTTAAAAGAACAATATACTAAGAGTTTTTATGGTATATATATATATATAGTGTTCTACAGCCACATTTGCATCAAACAAAATTACCCACCATTAGAAAAAGGACTTCCCTTACACATTGGAAATGCAAAACTAAGAGAAGATACATTTGATAGTTGTTAAAAGAACAATATACTAAAAGTTTGATGGTTTATATATATATTGAACAAGTTAAAGTTACAAAATACACATCCCTGCTGTTACATATCCAAGTGTAGGATCAGATTTTTCTGCGTGAACTAGAGTTTCCTCCTTGGAACTTGGGCGATTTACAGTAGTTTGCTGAGCAACAGGCAAGCCTAAGGTCCAATGCACTAGCATTGCCTCAAGGGATAAGTTATCATGATCAAATTGAGGGAAGAGAGATGGTAAGGAGTAGATTGGGACATTGGGAGCCAACGGGTAGTCTGGGATAAGACATTGTGAATGTTGGGTGTTAAATTGCAGAAATCAGCGGGAGAGTGAACATGGATATACGGCTTAGGACCATAGGTGGAAGATGGGGTCTCACAGAAAGGCCAGCACAGTTATGCATCGCAGCATTGCTAGTTATGAGAAGAAGAATAGCATGTAGCCAATGGAAGCCTTGAGGCTGAAGTTGATGATGCTGCATACTGTGTATATGTTGGAGCATTGGAGCATCCTTGTCAATCACTTTAATCACAGTCTGCTCCTGAGAAATTTGGGGAGGATTCCTGAGCATCCTAAGTTCAGGGCTTGAGGTGTAGGTCTGCATCTTGAGAAAGTTGGAAGCTGAGAGTACACACTTACAAACCAGAACTATATGCCTAGATTAGAAACAAGTGTTCTGTAACATATGTAAAACTACTTTGATTTTGCAGTTACAATTAGGTAGTTACATACCAGGCGCTCAGAACTGTTATCCTAACGGACGTTCCCAACATTGGCCTCAACTATCAGATCATGTTCCGACATTCATGGAAGGAGTATACTCATATTTCTCCGGCTCCCTGAGCTGTATTGTCCATGTATCTGGAAAATCTTTACATTACATCATTGATGATAACTAGAATTTAGAATAATGCCATGTTTCTCTTGTCTGTTTTTAAGTTGTTTCAATCCATGTTTCTACTAATGATTTTATCCTAGTTCTATCAATGTTTCTAATGCCATTTCTATCAGTGTTTCTATTGGTATTTCTATGGCGATTTTTAATATTTTATCATGTGAATGTCAATAGTTTGTATTGTACATGTTGGTTTTGGTTCTGCTCTGAGAGTAGTTTCTAATTGTTATACTACACCAAAAGCCATGGCATCCCTTCACCATAGCAACAACGCATAAGTGGCATCTTTCAGCTTGTATGCCTTCCTTACACCAGTGAGTTGGGTTCATATGAAGCTCTATAGCCTTGTTTCAATTAAGATAAATGGCAAAAGATGAATTAAATTAAAATTAATAAAAAAATGATACTGACCTAGACTTTGACACAATGACACAACTTGATGAATTAAATAAACAAACTGGACTCTACTTTCTCATCTTAAAGAAATGAAGAAGACTATTATCTTAAAGAAATGAGAAGTTAAAATCACTATTAACTATTAACTATTTTCTAAAACTAGACCCTATATCTCTCCTTTTTTCCCTAAAACTTTTTGATAAATTCCAGCTCGCCACCTAAGAATGTACTAAAAATAGTTTATGACCTAAAATGAGCATGAAACAAATATTAAAATATAACCCACTACGTGCCACCATTGTCTAATAGGACAAAACTAAACAATAGATAAAATAAAAGCTATATATTAAACTTAATCTTAAATTTTAAAAGGCTACAAAAAAATCGGCCCTAATAAATAAATCACATTACTATGAATTTCCTGAACTAAAGACTACTAACAAAAACTTGAGTTAAATTTCTAAAATTACACTATCCAAGTCTTATAGCTTTTGAGCTATCTAGACTTTATTTCATTGCTGATGTTGTAGGCGGTGTATAGGTAAGACAGAAAGCAAACATTTTGATGGTGAGGAACATGTCACAAAACAGTGCACACAACCACCCTAGATGGAGGGCGTCTAAGTTGACTGCACATGACAATGCGTGGAAAATGATGTTTGAAGCTTTGAAGATGCACACAAGAATCTCAAAGAAGACAAGAATATTCAGTAACAGACATGCATGGATAAATCAGATCTGGCCCAAACCAAACCAGGCCCAAGACTCATGTGGAGGTGAGTGGCAGTCAAGGCATAATACAAAGGTGATGGATGTGTGTCTGTTTGTTGGCAAACATGCACGAATCTGCAGAAATGAAGTTTGACGCACGATAGATCTGCACATGGGCACTTAATAATAGATTTTCACTTTCCAAGAAAGCATAAGTGCTTTACAGCGGGCGCTTCAATTCCATTTGTCTGTCACTTCCGCCATAAACATCTTGCTGCACTTTGTTTAAGATGTTTACCACACTGAATCCTAAGCCAGATCTCTCTTCCTCTAATAGAAACGCCACTCCGAAGAATCCTCACACTCTTCTTCACATGCAATGTGTTTTTTTTTTGTTTTTTTAACTTGATGCTCTTCAACTGTGCTTCTGGTATGTTGGGTGCTTCAATGATCAGTGATCACGTCACGTCCCAACATCTTCTTTAACATGCACAATATGCTCGCCTTCTTCACACATCGCTTCACTCTCTCCCACAACAAAAAAACTATTGAATAAAATAACACAACCTAAGAAACAACTAAATTATAGCAGAAGCTTTTATAAAGAGGGCAACACTGAGTGGATGGCTTTGCCCCTATATTATCTCACAAGATCCCCACTCCAATACCAAATGATATTTTGGTAAAAGATATGCACACAAAACAAACTCCATATTACATTCCATCAAATAGACAATACATATTATAGGCTAGTGATCTCCTTGATACAAGGAGTCAAACCTTATCACTTACCACCACAAATCCCTAAAATATCTCACCTATACCTATCTAAGGTGAGTCGTTACATAAACTCGCACATTACATAATAGTAAGTTGTTTGTTACAACTCACATAATTATTAATAATATAATATTTTACTTATGGTGTACTAACCAGAATAGGAATTATCCAACATTTACCCAGTGTTAACTTTAGGATTTAGTAGACCAGTAGGCTATGGTCTAGTGTCAAGGTGAGAGCAACTTAACATGGTGATGAGCCGGATTTAAACCCAGTTGGCTTGCTCCCAACTAATTATGTGGCAGGGTATTCAGCAGGACACCATCAAACAAGATCGAGTGCAATTATCAGGTCACTTCTGATGAATAAGATACCCATTGAATGTGGCTTTTAGTCAAAACACTTCCTATGTTTTACAGTGCACTGAAGGTAGAAATTCCCTATTTTCCTGATAGAAATTATTTAGACTCGAAAAATTGAAAATAAAAACCTAAGCTAACCCTTCTCACACAGAGGGTTTGGGGAAATTGGTGTGTAATAATGTATTCACACCATAAACCTCAAGCTCCGTTTCCACAAGCTCTTAGGCAGTTTGTAACAGCCATAGAGACACTTAGAAGTGGGGATCTAACTTAAAGACATGTATGGACCTAAACCCACTCCAATATCTCATTGTGGGAGCGCCTGAAGACAGGGATCCAGTGTAGCCATATAAAGAACCCAAGTCCATTCTCATGTTCTCCAACAGTTCTGCCCAAATGTTTACCCTAACATTTAAATAATGTACAAAGATAATCATCATTGCAATGTAGGATGACATGTAAAGCTCAAGAGTCTAAAGGTTTGGATTTTCCCTTGCTCCTACCAGAAGCCATCTTAGACAGCCCCTCAAAACCCTCTGCTCATGCTTCCTCTGCCCAGAAACCCCATACCTCTCCTCAATCCTCTCGGACACTGCTGAGGGCCCTATAAACCCTTTGAAAGATGAAATAATTGACGATGATCCTCAATTTTTGCATTCATAGCTCTGATCTGCAAATTTATTCGGCTTTGGCCCAAAGGTGGATGATCCCTAAAGGTAGAAAATGGAAGATTCTAGGAAAGATCAGAATGCATTTTCTGCCTAGGTTTTTTCATGGTCATATTTGAGGAACTAGATGAAGGGAATGGATCTTCAATAAGGGCCTTGGTTTTACACTAAGCTGCCCTTTACATGTGACACTAGTTTGAGATTTTTAACTCAAACATCAAAACCCTCTCCAAGGTGCTTTTTCACTGATCTTCCAACTAAGTTTTGAAGCATTATGTGTTCAAGCAAAGAGGCAAAACCTCAGGCAAGTAAATCTGCTCAGCACAAACTACTGTCAAAAACCCCTAGCAGTTTAGGCCAAAATCTGCTCGAGGATAGACTTAGACAAGCCTTGCCAAAAGCAGTTGCTCTCAAATCCAAAGCAAGGGAATCATGCCAAAAATAGGCATTACCAAAATAACCTCTTGTCCTGCGCCATTGTCACATCTGGAAAGGGATTGCAAGTCAAAGCAGCAGTCTGGTCGGTCACAGGTTCATATGACTTTTGATCAGCTAGTCCATGACTAAGGCTTCTAGAAGCCAAAGAAAGTAACAAGAAGAAATAGCAATGCCAAGAAAGTTTTAAAACCCTTGCTTTTTATTGAAAACTAAGTGGAAGATGATAGGAAAAATAAAGTTTTGGAAGAAACGGATGAGAATAAGTACCCTCAGAATGCTCAAGCTGGGACTGAAGAAAATAGGAGCATGTCTCCTAAGACTTCTCCTCATCAAAAGGGTCGTCCTCCTTCTGAGGGTTGTCACCTGGAACAAACCATTGATCTCAGAAGTCAGAGGCATGAACAGTTTAATTATGATGTTCCAGTTTCCCATCTAGCAAGCCATCAAAGCTCAGAATTACAGAATCCTCAATGTAAAAGGAGACTAGAGAAAAGGATGAGTTTGTGGCAAACACCTGTGGTGAATTAAGCATAGTATATATGTAATAGTCGTAGAATTAGTTGACTGTTATCAGTTAAAATTCAGTTGACAATTGATAGTAACAAGTTAGTTTCAGAATTTAAATATGACATTCCAGTTTCCCATCTAGCAAGCCCTCAAAGGTCAGAACTGAAAGAATCCTCAATACAGAAGGAGACAAGGGAATAGGGTGAGTTTGTGTCAAACACCTTTGATGAGCTAAGCATAGCATATATGTAATGGTTGTAGAATTAGTTCACTGTTATTAGTTAAAAGTCAGTTGACAGATGATACTAACAGGTTAGTTTCAGAATTTAATTATGACATTCCAGTTTCCGATCTAGCAAGCCCTCAAAGCTCAGAATTGCAAGAATCCTCAATGCAAAAAGAGACTCAAGAATAGGGTGAGTTTGTGTCAAACACCTTTGATGAGTTAAGCATAGCATATATGTAATGGTCATATAACTAATTGACTGTTATCAGTTAAAGTCAGTTCAAAGCTGATAGTAACAAGTTAGTTTCGGAATTTAGTTTATGAAGAACAATATAAATGTAATGTACGCATGATCATAATGGATGATGCCTTGTTCGCTTTTCTATCAATTGTCTACTATAATCTATCAGTGTCAAGAACAATATTTATATGGTATCAAAGCCCAAGGTTATGAGTCTCTATGGTTTAGGTTGAAGATCGAGATCAGAATGTAAGGCAGGCAATTTGAGGTAAGCAAGGACAGATTCTAGGGCCTAAGCATCTGTATGAGAGATGGATAGATTATAACGAGTAAGAAACAGAGACAGCAGCAACAAACAAATCTGAGAGATTTGATTGTGATGGAAGATTTTGAGAATCTGTAAGATAGTGCTGAACTTGATAGCAAGTTGGGCTGAGAGATGCGACTAGAAATGACACTCTGAACAACCAACAGAAAAGGCTCTGGATCTGCTGTATTGTAGATATTATTCTGAAACTGTCCCAAGGCTATATAAACTGATTGTCCTGTTCTGGATTGAAGTTTTTATTGGTCTCAACAGTAGACAATATACCTGGAAGACATTGGGTTATTTGAAGTTTTAAGTGACCTGCAATTGAAGTCAAGCAAATCTGGAGATATAAGATGAATGTACAAGTAACAAACAAAAAAATTGTTAATTTATTTTATCCAAACAAAATAAAATCCTTTGTTTAACAGCAGTTTTTTCAGAAGTAGAACAAAAATAAAAACAAACAAATAATTCCAAAAGTTTGAAAAGATTTCAGTTTCAAAAAAATATTTAAAAATTGGAGAAATTTGTGTTTGTTTTCAAGTAAACAATGTTAAGCCTGAAATTTGAATAGTTTGTTCTCAACTAAGTTTAAAAAATTAAAGGGTATAATTATTTTATTTTGAAAAGCTAGATGATAAGAATTTTTGAGATAGGAATCTCATCGAAGAAGCAGAAGGATAAAATCCTGCTTAGGAAGGTGAATTTTGTGAGGAGTTTGTAGCAGGCAATTCCGGACTGCTCATTAATTTCTAAATGTGGACCAAGCGGTCCAAAACTGTAGACTTGTGTTGGCCCAATACTTGCAGTTTCCTCTTAGAATTTTGAGATAGAAATCTCATTGAAGAAACAGAAAGGTAAAATCCTGCTTAGGAAAGTGAATTTTATAAGATTGTAGTAGGCAATTATGGACTGTTCACTAATTTGCAAATGTGGACCAAGCAATCCAAAACTGTACACTTGTGTCGGCCCAATACTTGCAGTTTCCACTTCATAGGATTAGATTTTTGCCGGTTGACATATATACATACATACATGAGAAATAAATATAAACATGAAAATCAACAACAAAGACTACCCAACAGTAAGGGAGGAAATGAGAACCTGATGACCCAGACAAACTCCCAAAATAGGAATATCTTTGCATTCGCACAATATCCTCTTACAAATTCCTGTGCAGAAAGATTCGAATTTTCCAATCAGCAACCAGAAGTCTTGACACACATAAACTAACCTGCTCAACAAAAGGTCATATCCCCAAAAAAATAATGAAGTTCAATAAAATGAGATTTGTTAAACTCGTGATCCCTGACAGCAAAAATAATCGATTGCTCAGAAACAGAAAAGCATCGTGTAATATTCTTCCATTCATTAGACTTAGAACACATCCTAATATATATAAACACAAATCATACTATTAGAACAGACAATCTTTACTCACAAATTCAGGACTAAATTTTTAATACAACCTATGTCCGCAGCACATGTTGGTGATCCAGGTCCTGGCGAAATGACAATGTTATCAAATGCATGCTCTTCATACAACATGTAGCAAAGATACTCCCATGTTATCTGATCATTCTTGACAACAGTAGGTGCCACTGGAAACATTACAAACAAAACCTTATAAACATTTTTATATAAGCTTCTGCAAAAAAACTGGAATGGAATCAAACGAGTATGACATACATATATGCACATAAGGAGTTACTTGTTCAAAGCAACAAGATCCCTTGTTAGGCAAATATTTGACTTTAGTATCTTAAAGCATTTAAAATTTTCAACAGTTTTTAAATTTGTACACTCTGACCATTCATCAAGGAAAAAAGAAGGAAATGAAGGTCTACGACCACTTTCCATGGGCAATTCAGTTAAACACAATTAGGGTCATTTCCTTAATTGACTCCTAACAGGGTTAATTTATAGCTTTCATTACAATGAACATAACTACAAATAGAATCACTTAACTACAAATGAAGGTCTAGGACCACTTTCCACGGGCAACTCAGTTAAACAGAATTAGGGTCATTTCCTTAACTGGCTCCTAATAGGGTTAATTTACAGCTTTCATTACAATGAAGAAAACTACAAATAGAATCAGAATTTATTGGTCTTTCCTTAGAGACAAGAATTTCACATCTGCTACATGATAGGTGACCTTCTATGAAATATCATAGTAGAGCTACCATCTTCCAATATTTTAACAGAAATGTCTGTAGTTAATTTGCATTCTATTCCAAATTTATTTAGTGAATCACAGATGTCAGACTAGATCTAACTTGATTTTCTAAACATTTCAATATACCACAGATAGTCAGAAGATGAAATCAAAGTATCAGATAGACATTTGACACGCCTCTGTTTGGGTGTGCCAGAACATATAAATGTTTATAGGTGACTAACTATAAGGTAACTGAGCCTCAAAATAATGTTCACTTTACATGGAGCTAACCTATCAAAAGTGAGCTCCTATCCATAACACTGATGATGTCAACATCAACATATATGCAATAATAAGCTATTTATATAGAGATTACTTCTATGTCTAATTTCTACACATTAGATAATAACCACAGTATCACATTTAACTTTTAAGTAGTTTAGCAGTCTGTACATGGAAAATGTTATGATCATTATTATATGAATTTCTTGAAATGTAATTATTGTGTTCACAAAATGTGTCCTAAATAGACTTGTACTATTTCCAAGTATTGTATAAATATAAAATATACTACTGAACAACCTCCCCACAAGGTCACCAGTTGCAAACATGTACTGTTATCTTCACCCATATCAAGGGTTCTTTGGCCTTGGATGTTAGGAGTGTTCTTTCCTTGTTTTCCTTACAGGCTATTGGCTGGAAAAATTTTAAGCCACTGCGATAACTCCCCAGGGTCCTACCTTTCCACCTATCAGTGAAACATGCATAGATAAAGGAGAGACAGTGAGTGACAAGTGAGTATATATACCACGTTGAGCATGTGTGCATCCCCTTCCTCTTCTTCATGTTAGGCAAATCCCATTTGAATTTGCACGAGGACTTCACCTAAGTTGATATTCAAAATTTTATCTTTTTTTCTGGACACCTCCTCCCTATTCCACATTAGCTCGTAGCTTCCATTCTTTATTTGCCTCAAATTGCTACTTCTTTCTCTGCAACTCAACCCCTTGGTGAAACATGGGCACCTGAAAGTATACCTTTTCTTCTAAGCATTGTTCAGATGGAACATATATCTTATTCCTTTCCTCATTCTATAGATGGTGGAGTTGGAGATGGTGATACTCCAATTGTAGAGAACCTGGAGATTGAAGCACTTCTTAATACCTTTGACTTCAGGAGTACCCTTCTTTTGGATTCTTCCTTCCTAACTTCCCGGCAAATTGCCACCAGAAGGCAATTGATTATGAATTACAGTTTGAGTATAGTTTGATTGTTTCCTTTCAATTTCTTTGGAATTCCCCTCCTTCATGTCTTTGTTACTAACAGGATTTCTCCATGTGCCCGTCATAACATTGGTATAGCCTTATCGGATGCTTGTTACAGGCATTTGTTGATTTTGCTTGCTTTCTTTGATGATTAATGACACAAATTGGGTCACAAGACTTCTCCAATTATCTTGCATTCAACACTTTGATTCACTCAACACAATGTTGTCCACACCCACAATTGCTAAGGTTTCAGCAACATAGTTACTCTGCATATAACAGTATTGATAAGCCACATTGCACTACCCATAAATTTCTTCTCCCAACATGAGGACCTCGTTAACGAAAGATTTTAATTTCCAATCGATGCAGTGATTGTTATTTATAGCATTGTCAACAAATAGAGACTCCTTCAAAATAAATATTTTTTAAATCTAGCCTCTCCACTACTTCTTGGGCTCATAAGAGTGCCATGAAGTCTGCTGAACTAGTTGTTTGCACTTGTAGGTTCTGGGGGGAGGAAAAGATAATTTTCCCCTCGACATCCCAAACCACGCCTCCGCATCCAGCTTTCCCGAGTGGCCATGGGGCAGCACCATCAAAATTAATTTATATCCAGTCCCTTGGTGGAGCAATCCAGAGTCGGACCAATTTACATATGTATATAGAGTTGTCCAGTCTTTTAGCGAGTTGCCACACCTACATAGCACTTTCAATCTTACCGCTAAATTGGTTCCATAGTTTATGTGGACTTAGCTGGATGTTCCTGAAGATGTTGTTTGTTTCACTCCTTCAAAATAGATCAAGAGATGAGAGAGACCCCTATTCTACAATATCTTTATATTTGTTTGTTTTTGTCTTCCTTTGTTCTCCCATTGCTCCATAAAAGGGATCAAAATTTCTGGGATCGGTTCCTGAGCTTTGATAAGGTTCAAAAATTTCATCCATGACTCCCACACTATTTCACAGTGCAGTAATAGACGGTTTCCGTTCTTCGTGCTTGTTGCATATCTCACACCAGCTGTGGCCTGAGATACCCCCTTTTTAAATATCTTCCATCATTAGACTTTTACCAAGGTATTCCAGCCAAAGAAATACTTTTGCTTTTAGCTATCCCTCCTTGAACCAAGTGAACTTGTGGTGTGGAAAAATGGCCACTTTCTTTTCTCTTTGAATGATATTCAGACCCTATTTTCACGCTATATTGTTTGGTAACATCCCTGTCCCATACCAGTGCATCAAGTTCAGTGCTCCTGGGAATTCACCGTCAAAGCAGATCTTGGAAAAGCTGAATGAAAACCAGAGGCCCACTTCCATCTCCAATAAATTGTACCAAGATATTTTATTGTTTTCAATGATTTGACAGTCAAGCAACATCAAAAATGTTTAAACAAAGATGAGCAGACTATCAAGTAACATTGATTCTATTTGTGTATGTATTTCCGATTCCTTCTGGTTTCTGGATAAATTTCTTCTTTCAGTTCATGAAATTAAATGCCAAAATGAGGAATATCTGAAGGAAGAAAGATGTGTTGAAGTGCCGAATGCAATGATGACTTTCTTCTCCCGTGTTCTGCTTTCAGGAATTGGAACTTGCTGACTGCCTGCTATGTATTATGTGTATTGCACACATGTCCAGTATTTACAATTATGGGCAGGATGAAGTACAAGTTGGTATCAGTATAGAAGCCCTGCTGCTGTTTGATTGCCATGGTTTGGTGGGAACTGTCCCAGTTTACTCCTGTATGTAATTCATGTGACTGCCTTTGGGATGTTCTGTGGCAGGCCTGACCTGTTATGCTTGTTGCCTTCTTTTCAATTCTGGTATCTTCAAACATTGGGGTGCAACAGTAAAGTCCCTGATTATAATCCTTTGTGAAAGACAAAGCAGTAATTTGTCATCAGCAACCTATCGATCACATGTATTTTTTTGGCTTTCACAAAATCAATATAGCTGGCTGAAAAATCAGTTTGTCGTTGGAATATGTAAATTGCAACAGCTGTATATCAGATCACAAATTATCAGCATATGATGATTATTTGTACTCTTCAGTTTTTCAGATGGACTTGCAGACTGCCTGTTTTGTATTTGACAGGACTATCTATGTTTTACTTGTAAGGGATATCAATGCTTGCACTAGCCATGGGCAGCCGCAAGACAACTGCCATGGGTTCCTTTCTAGCATTTGCATTAGAAATTTACATATGTAATATGTACTTGAGAATGTCAAATTGTGACAATACTTTCTTTTTCGGGTTGATCAAATTGGGCCGTACAGCTGGTTGATTGATGTAAGGGGTAGGATATCCATGGGCAAAACCCAATTTTTTCCCTACCAAAAAAAAGCATTGCAAATGTTTAAGTCCAAACCAAAAACCTCCGAGGTGTAACCAGTAGCCTGTTTATAGAACTAATACAGTTTATGCAGGACAAATGTTCTCAATAAAAATGTATCAAGAAAGATTACTACCTCCAAGGTGTAAATGATATCTTAGTTTTAGTTTTAAGCTTAGTTTCATTGCAATGTAATAATGTATAATATTTTTCTGGACTCATCAGGGGAATAAGTGCAGAAGCCAATGCTTAGTTATAGTAATAATGAGGTACATGGATGGCAAATGTTCTGGATAAAAATAACATCAAGAAAGATTTCTTATATTGCTTACTTGCACTCCATTTTCAGAATCATTCCAACTAGAAAGGAAAAAGCCACTGCTTATACGTCCCATTGAGACAGTAGTAAGAAAAACTGTCCATCTAATTCACAAATACAAATATATGGTAGTCATCACCATATACTTTCCTTAACTATTTTTCCATTATATACAATATATTAGATTTTTCAAAGAATTGTTAGTGAAATGCACAATATGAATGGTATGCTTAGTTAGTAGGAAGCACTCACACCTCGTCCTCCTGAACATATTGGCAGAATGCCTCTCAAGGCCCTATAGCCGGACGAGTGCCTTGACCTCCAACAAGATATAGCCACCCTCTCCCTATCGTGAGAGCGGTTTTCTATTGCTCACAAGTTTGTCGATCGAAAGCATGACTCCATTACCAGACCGTGCAACATGAAACAAGCAACTTTTAATGTAGGTATATATTTATTTTTCTAATATATAAGTTTTCTCGTATGTGTTTGTATATATAATACTAAATTTTATAGTTGTTGTCGGGTTTCATGTTTCTCGTTTCAGCAACATAGGCGCATAAATGCCTTGCAATATATACCCGCCCTTGGACTAAATGAACATGTAATGTCCCCTTTCCAATCGAAGACCTTTGGCCTATTTTGTCAACCCGACGGCCAAAGGAAAAATATAAGGGTGACTTAAGTTATAATAAATTATTATAAAGTGCTATTAAAAAAAAAAAAAAAATTATTAAAGCACTTATATTAATTTATTTAGCTTAATAAAAATAAATTGTAATCCCTATGGAAAATACAATTTGCCTTAAAGGGTAAAAGTCATTGTAAAGGGATTTATTATATTTTATTCCTCCTAGAAAGGATAATGGCAACTTGGGCCAAAGGAGAGTAATGAAGCCTAGGAAAGATAAAAACATAATTAATTTATGTATTTCCCCTAGAGAAATGCAACTTGCACTAGGAGGGAAATATTGTTGGGAAAAACATTTAATATGGGAAAATATTAAATGTTTGCATAGGAAAAATCATGTGAGCTCATTGGCTGATTTGGAGGTTGGTTGTTGGCTCTTTTCCTTTAAAAGGGAAGTCGACTTGCCTCTTCTATAATCCAGATTTTTATATGATATTTCTCTTGCATTTGAGCTCTAAGCTTTTGCATAAAAAATTCCAAGGACGAAACCCCTTGTGAATTCTACCTCTTGTGGACGAAAACCCCAAGAGCTTGAGAGGGTTTTTCACTCAAAAATTCCCATTGATTGTAATCAGATTTTCAGAGTTATTTTCAGTCATTTCCAGCAGTGTATTTTGAGGGTATTTTGGAGAATAAATTGCAGCAGTTCTTCTTCTATTGTGGGACTGATTTGGCATGTTCTTTGAGGTATTTAAATCTGATTTCTATTGTCAAATCATCTGCAGATTTTTGTGAAGTGAACCAAAGTAATTTTATAATTTTTAGAGGGTTTTCACAGTGGTTTTTAGACAGTTTTATAATCAGATTTCAGATCTGATTTCTGAGTTGATTTGACATCCAAAAATTATGATTCCTATATGAATGAGTTCCTAAAAATATAGGCAAGCATCTGGGATAGAGAAAATAATTTTTGGAACTCATTTGATGCCCTACATGTGTGGGCCGAAATAGTAGGAGGGTCAGATCTGCATGTTTGGTAGTTGCTGTTATAATTTGGTTTACATCATCTTGTTCCTTGTATTTTTCCAAGTTCAGGCATATGTCATTTGCCTAGATCGGAGTTGTGTAGAGAAAGTTATGCTATCTTGAAGATTGCAGCAGTTAGGGTTTTAAATATAAATTATTTTCCAGCTGTTGAAAAATCTGATTTTTTCCATAATAGTCATAAATCAGCCTGGGGTATTTTTAATTGATTTAAATTGTTGGAGAACAACCGAGATCCACTTGGGGATCTTTCAGAACAGAAATTGATCCTCCTCACACCTCAATCAAGTCCTGTCCCAATAGTGATTGAATATATGTTCAAAGGATAGCCTCGCTAAGGGAGGCAGAGTGTATGAAATCTCTTGGTAACAGAAGCAGTCTCCTCGAGCTAGTCACACAGCAATTTTAGTTTCTTTCAGAGGGTGCTTGTGCACATAGAAACTTTATCACCATCCTTTTGATCTTACAGACTGCTTGGTCTTGTGGACGCTATTAAAAGCATTAAATTCAATTTTATCTGCAAGAAGAGTGTATGGAGAAAAATATATGTTTTTCTTTTCTTTTTCTTTTGTTTGTTTTAGGGTTTAAACGAGGCTTTATGTGATTTCGCAACGAAGTGTTTCGTTTGTTTTAGGGTTTAAACTGACGGAGGGGTTGATTTATATCACATGCAGACTTTATCAAACTGAATAAAAATGAAAACACCTGTATTTTAAAAATGCTTATTTCAATAAGGATGTGATACTATAGGACGAAGAATGACAAGAAATTAATTGACGATAATTTACCTCCATTTACCACCGCTAGCAGCTGAAAAATGTTGTAAGTGTAGCTATCATAATTGTCAATCAGTAATGTTCGCACCTGCTTAGAATTCAATTTTTTTCCCTCCCGTGTATGGCATTCACTAATTTCAGAACCCAGATTCTCACCGAGGGTTAAAGATGCAAACACTTTTGTCGTGCCGCCAACAACATTCCGACCATGGAAGCTTAAAACCTTGGCCACCGCAATACCTTTGGATCTCTTAACGGATACCATGTTACGATGCGAATTCAAAATAAATGATGGCGAGGGCACCAATGGCAATGACCTCAACCAGGTATTTGACACTTCCTTTGGATTTGACAAAGAGATCCATCCCATGTCAACACCAGGAGACAACAGCACACTGGAAACGGGTACAGATTATATCCTCAAACAGATCACTTATTCCAGCAGAGATCTGATGGAAAAACAGAAAAAAACTGATTGAATAAGTGCAGAGTATACGGATACAACCTGTACAATCAAAATTGGGAACCTTTAGGTCTTTTATACAAAGAAAATCAACCTTAGTTCTCGTATATTCTCGATAATAAAAATGTCCTGCCCAGTGCCCAAAAATATATATCTTATTCAAACAAAATTGTCGTGTCCACTTATGAAATTAGTTATTAATCCATAATAATAATAAAAATGTTGGACCCGGTGGAGAATAAAATCCGTGTTTTCTGGGGAAATGTAAGATTTTCAATTTTGGCGGCTTAATGATAAAAAAGCGGTGTGCCCACGATTTGATATATTATTATTAAAAAATATAGATAGATAGAAACTTTTAGCATCCACGAGGCTAAAAATAGCCTATGAGACGGTAAAACCACTTTCTTTACAATTCACCAATTCAGATCTTCTTTTATTAATCCTGATGATGAAGTCTCCCATTCCAGTTATCCGCTCCTCATCAAACAGGACCTGTAATGGCAAAGTCTTGAAATTGATTGCATATCTGGAACGAATGTCATTATAGGCACTGCATTTTGTAATAAAGTGTTTTTCTGATTCCACTGCCCCATCTGAACAAAAGACACAAAGTCTTTCTTCCCATTTTTCTTTAGGCCTTTTCCATCTACCTGTTTCACTTCTAAGTCGGTGGGAGTTGGTCCTTAGTTGAGCTATGAGAATCTTAGCTCTCCACGGAATGAGGGCCCCGATGTATGCCTTTTGTTGATGGTCGCAAGTGGGATTAAATTCTTCAAGATAGAATCTCTTTTTTCTGCCTCTATTTTCCCACAAAGTTTTGCGGACCTTATCAATAACAAATGCGTGTATTTCTTTATTGCCTTGGGGCCATGTATGCCATTCAATATTCCATTTCTTCATCCACTTGATGTTTTGGTTCATCCATGACCTCTTCCTCCTGCCTAGCGGCTCTTTGAAGACAAGTTTGGGCCACCTATTTGTTGTCATATGTTCAATTTTGTTGAGGTATCTGAGAAGTCGAATCATAGCAATGGCTTCAATTGGAACTGCACATGTTTCAGCTAAAAGAATCTCATAAGGGACCGAGACTTTCAACTTAAATTTGGTGGTAATCATATGCTTTTGAATTCTCTCAATTTGCTTCCATTTTGATAATGGTATGTTGTTGGCCCATATTTCACACCCATAAAGAACAACAGGAATAACTAATATTTCAAAAAGTGTTTGGGTAGTTTTCCAATCCCATAACTCTGCTTCTCTGCAATTGTTTTGTAAAGCATAAAGAGCTTTCCACCCTCCTGTCATCCTCTTTTTTCTGCAAGTCTCCCAAGAAAGCTTGTTGTTGAAGTCAATCCCCAAATATTTGTAGTCAGTTACTTCTTCTAGAGTACTACCCTCAAAGAAAAATGGTTGTTGATTTCTTTTCCTTCTATTGCTAAAGACCATAATCTTGGTTTTGTTGATATTAACTTGCATACCTATTTTTTTGCAAAAGGCTTCAAGAGTGAGCAACTGTTTTTGTAAACCTTGAAACATAGCAATCAATATAAGGTCATCAACATATAGAAGAAGCCTTATAACATACTCACCCAACCGGATACCTTCACCACCCTCCATATTTAACAATTCTTCCAGTTGGTCTATATATAAGCCAAAGAGTGTGGGTGATAGAGGACAACCCTGCTTAACACCAATGTCGCTCCTAAAGCTCTCTGAAATGCCTGTTTTGGTTCTGATTTTAATACGCACCCTTTCATAAAGTCTATGAACCGCTGCTCGAAACTGCAATGGTATACCAAGCTCTTGCATTCTGCACCATAACTTATCCCTAGGGACCATGTCAAAAGCTTTCCTGAAGTCAACAAAACAACAGAAAATTTCTGTCTTTTCCTCCCATGCTTTTTCAATGATATGTCTTAGTGTAACACCATGATCTAGGGTGGAGTACTTAGGTCTGAAACCAACTTGCCCTTTTGCTCTCTTCTCATTGTCTTCTGCCCACTTGCTGATTTTGTGTTCAACCATGCTACCAACTAACTTTGCAAATAGGGGATTGATCATGATGGTCCTATAATTGGTTGGGTTGTCAACATCTCCGCTCTTAAAAAGAGGTACTGCCATACTAGTGGTCCAATCATTTGGGAAACCACACTAAATGATGTTGTTGAATATATGCAAAATGTGAGGAGCCAGAATATCTCGATCCCCATTTGAGGTATTTTTTTTGTAGCTCATCTAAGTCATGGGCCTTACCTGCACATAACTTTTGGATGCCTGTTTTGACTTCCTGTAACGTGAAAAGACTTGTTGTGGTGTACACTAGAGGTGGAGCCTTAACCTCTTGCTCTTGCTCGTACAAAGTTTTTGCATATTCTAGCCATTGAGTCGTTGTAATGTTATTTATTGTTTGCTTGTTTCTTTTCTGGAGTTCTCTCCAAAATAACTTCGGTGTATTTTTCCCTAGATATATGAGTTCTTCTCTCCTATTTGCCATGAACTCATCCTTCTTTTTCTTAATAATCTATTTGTATGTCTTTATGTTTGTTTTCTCTTTCGCTAAAATTTTAAGAGTTTTCCTTGCAGCTTTGCATTCCTCATCAAACCACTTATTTGTTGGGAAATCATTTGATTTTTGCCTCTTGTTTTTGGACCTCTTGCAATTCCCAAGAGCTTCTTGAATAATGTTTGTCAACTCATAACTTTTGATGTTCGTTCATTGACTCTTTTTGTCTGCATTAGCCATTCTAAATTTTCCTTGAAGGTGACCCGATTTTCCTGTGTGATGAGAATTCTTCCCTTTGTTGGAGATTGGTGACTAGAATGCCTTTTATCTGTATATTGATTTTGTGATCCCCAAGATATCACTGTGCCAACTGAATTGTGGTCTGATTTCAGATCATGCATGGGTTCCTCAACCCAAACATTGGTTATTTTATCAATCATGCTTTGAGAACAAATGACATAGTCAACAACACTTGCCCCATTGTAAGTTTTGCATGTAAATTTTCCAGATTTTTTCCATCTATTTACTCCATTGCAAATAATCAAATCAAACATACCACAAACATTAATTAACTCTTCGCCAAAATGATTGGTGTCCTTGTAGTCTTCTGAACATCTGCTCCATGGATGAGTTTCTTCTTCGGTGAGCCATATGGGATTGTTATCCTCCTTTTTGCATAAAATGTTAGATTGTTCATTCATTGTCCCTAAGATTGAAATCACCCAAAAGAAGAACTTCTCCGAGTTGAGAGTACACAACTATATCATTTTTTAGAGCTGCATATGGATCCTTGCCATTTAACCCATTTTTTTTGTAGATTTTTAGCCTTGCGGTGCAAAATAACAAGCTGCAATTCTTAAGTGTCTCCCATTTTCTGATATTTTGAACCATATATATTGTTTATTTGTGTCTTCTTTTTCCAATTGGATTTGCCTGCCCTCTACTACTTTTATTAACACCAGTATGCCACCATAACCTTTTCCCTTACCCACTGTATTGTTCCAAACCGTGAACTTCGTATAGCCATCAAAAGAAGGAGTCTTACAACCATCATGTTCATGAGTTTCTGTGAGGCATATCACGTCTCTTCCTTTTGCAACCTGGGTTCTAGGCCCGGTCCCCTCCTCCAAGGATATCCTCTACAATTCCAACATACCAGTTTTAAACATGCTTGGTGAGGGGGGAGCTGTGTTTGCTATTTATCTTGTTGTTGATGACTCACAGCAGAGCCTTTCTGCTTCTCAACCCACACTTGTCTTATTGCATTCCTTGTAGTTATATGTTCTTGTGGTCTTCCGTTGTTGTTACCTTGCTTAGTTGTTGTGTTTAGAGGCATGAAATTGGCAATGACAACTTTTCCTTTATATAACCATGCTCTTTTACCTTCATCTCTTGTTGCTCTTACTTTGATCAATTCTTTTCTTGTCTCTTCAACTTGCATTGGTGTTAAATCCTCCTCTATAAAGAAGCGTGAACCTTTCAAAAGTCCCTTCTTGCTTAAAATTTGTTGTTTGTCTTCTATTTTTGCCATGTGAACTTTAATAGGCCGCATGTTCCCTTCCCTCATCTTTCCAACCCTTCGTGCTTGATATATTTGACCTTTCCATTGTATTTTGTCTCTTAGGAAATTGGTTGTAATATTGAAGGTATTTTCATTCTTGCCATATTCTTTTACCCCTCTGATAATTATGTTTGTTGCTCTTTCTGTCTTTCTTTGTCTTCCCTTTCTTGTTCCTTGCTTTGACCTGCATTTTTACTTTTGTCTGATGTGCCTTTGATTGCTTGGGCCCATGATTTGGTTTCTTTTGGCCTGTTCTCTTTGTCATTTTCTATTACCATCCATTCGAGTATACCCCTGGTGAAGCGTTTATGTCCTTGCTTCTGCTATCTTTGAATGTAGTGTGACAATATTCACTTTAATTGAATCATGTATATTTTGCAATTCTGATTTCATGTTCTGCCATTCTCATTTTCCTACTATTAGAGCTTCTTGTAACATTGCCATTTGTGCTTTTAATACTTTGTTATCTTCTGCTAAAGATTGGTTCACTAATATACTTTCTTGCGACTTTGCAATTCTTTTCACCTTCCATTTTTTCCAAATACTAATATATATAGGTAAGACTGTCAATTTAGACTCCTTAATTATGTCCACAGTATTCCATGAATGAGAAGGGTGGTCCCTCCTTTATTTGAGGCATTGAGAGTGGTTTCATGGTCATCTACGTGGCACTTGGCAAGCGAAAGAAGCACTTGGGCGTAATAATTTGGTAGTAAACCCTTGTGTTTAAGGCACTAAAGATATAGAAGATTGGTTTTAGTCATGTGTTTGGTTCAAGCAACCACACATGCCAATATGTTGTTATTATGTTTGATTAGAGTAATTAAAGTAGTAAAGCCTTGTGTTTGGTTGAAGAAATCACACATGTCAATATGTTATTATTATGTTTGATTAGTGTAATTAAGGCAATAAAGCATTGTGTTTTGTTGAAGCAATCACACATGTCAATATGTTGTTATTATGTTTGGTTGGCATTAATATGCCCTTGTGAATGTGTGTGAGCGGGTGGCACTAGGATAGGCTTGAATGTCATCCGTGATTCGTGCTCCCTCTCTTGGAATAATGTGTTGAGACACGGGCGGGTGGTGGTAGGATAGGCTTGAATATCATCCCTGGTTTTGAGATTCTTCCTTGAGATGATGTGTTGTGCAATATTTATTTGTTGGTTTGTGTTTCGTTCGATGAGTTTATGTCCTCTCATCCTAGGCACAATGAGAACATTTGGTTATTATTTTCCATGTCTTGCTTACATAGTTAATGTATTGTGTTCTCCTCTCCTTATAATCATTTCTTTCCAGCTTTGGTTTCTCCATCATGCACCATAATTTTTTGGGTGGATGGTTGTAGTTATAGTACACAAGAGGTGGCGGTTTTATTGTGCACTATCTACGAGATTTCGAACAAACACTTGATGTCACTAATGGCAAGTTGTGAGGTTGCATTTTGGAGATGGGAGTGGTTCATAGGGGAAAGAAATCATGCTCATCTATGTTGATATATGGTGTTTTGCTTTTTCACCTTGCCTTGTTGTTATATTTTTGTAATGAAACAACCTTTTCTTTTCCGGTTTGCATTAGATATCAAGTGGACTTCATCTACATAATTTCACACCTTCCTTTTCCATCTCGGTTTGACTCTCTTGCATGTTAAACACAAAAATGGAATCTTATGACATTTTCCTTATATATGTTTGTATATTTATTTATGAGGGATGTTGAATCTCGATTTGTATTGTATTTTGTTGATGTTAGCCTTCTTTATGCACATAATAGTGGTGTTATAGTGTTTGGATGTTGAACTTGGGTTGGTAAGTGTTTTATTATAGTGGCCCTCTCTCTATGCATGCAACAATGTCAGTTGTAGTTAGTGTTTGGAGTGCAACAAAAATATGTGTTTTGTGGCTTTAAAATAATGAACTTATAATGGGTTCCCTATATTTCAAGATAGTGGTTAATATAATCTTACATATAATGGATTTTCATACTTTTGTTCTTTTGTTTTAAACCATTGACAAGTATCTTGTGATCGATAATCATGGTTTGGGTTTTTAAAGCATAATTTTGTAACTTTTCTTTGTCAATTTGATGAAAGAAAATTGTTTTAAAAATGTTAAATTTGTTGTTTTTAAACCGAGAATTAAAAAATTATGTTTTACCCTTCTTAATTCCTTATGGCATAGGCAAAGCTAAATTGTTGCGTAGAAATGTAGTTAACACAATTCGAGTTTTCGTCTCTTTATATAAATGTCTAAATTAGAAATGGAAATTCGTGGTCCATCCAAACTAAGATATCTATCATATTGATATTGTATAATGAAATCTTGTGACATATTGCTTAGTGATTGAGATGCCTTCATTAGATGCAATTATTCCACAATCCTCCTCTTTTCTATTAATATTCCAAAATTATAAGTTTTAGAACATCCCTAAAACCGAAGGAATTATAATTTAAGTGAAGAAGAAACTATGGTCTAAAGTATAGGGTGAAGAATTCAATGATATATTATTATAGGATTATGTGAAAATATTACCGAATATGTGAATATGGGTAGTGATTGTGTGTATGTGAACATAGAAGAAGTGAATTGAGGGTGCACAGAGAAGGGGAAATTATGAGGCATCATTTGATTATCTTTGAGCCAAAGTACCGATTGATGGAGCGAAGGGCGATTAGGAGCATTCAAACCGAATTGATGAAAACCTTGTGGCATAGCAAATGTGGATATCACGGGGCGAGGTCAAAGCGGAAGTTAGGGTAAGTGCGGGGAAGTTGATGGACAAATATAGGGTCATCAAATGTGGACATCATATTGCAAATAACAACATAATATCAACTTGTAGGGATTATTAGAAATACATACACTCAAAATTAGACAAAATTATACTAATATGAATCGTAGCATCCAGAATCTAGTTTCTAAAATACTAATATTTGTAAAAAATGGACAAGATTAGCTATATTAAACACTCAAAATTCAATGACTTGGTATTTTTTTTTTTAAAACGCCGATAAGATTATAGTCCGTTTGCCCACAATTTGGATGACCAAAATTGATATATATATTTTCCTCTGGTGAGAAGTTATATGCCACTATCTATCTTGGGATGGATTTTATTTTGTATTTTTTGAGTAATATTTTATTTTTATGATTTTTTCCGTGAAAGCGGTATGAAAACATAAAGAAAACGAGCACTTTCGCTTTCGCCTATAACTTCATCAAAAATATTGAAATCAAATAATTTTTTTTTGAACATGTATATAATTTCACCACGGTTGGGATGGTATAAGTTTTATCACATTTTGATAAGTGAAACAAATTTTTCAGTCTTAAACGTAGACATAAACATTCACGGGAAAAAGTGTCTTAAAGACCTACTATTAGTAAAAATTATAAAATGATATTTATCCTATTCTATTCACTTTAAAATCGGTATTTCTACAAATCTAATAGTCTCCCCTACGCAATGGTACCATTTTTATGACATATTTTTTACTTTTCGGCATGGTTCAAGTCCTCCAGAAGACTAAATTTGATGTTTTGCGCTTTTTTAATGTAAAAAGGATTTGATGTCCACCGATTGTCCCCTCAACTTGGAACTTACCCGTTACCACTCTTCGTAAGCACGCCCTAATTGGAAAATTTACAGAAAATGCCTTATTATACTAACAATCAAAAATGGTGCAACCGGGAGCAACATATCCCTTAGGTTTTTACCCTTAAGAGCGCTCTATCCATTTGGTTGATTCTTCTATGGTTCTTTGAGCAAATTGGAAATGAAATGGAATGAAATGAAAGATTTTAATGACGTCCACGAGACTGAAGAGTCTATGGGACCAAACAAAACCGATACATTAAGCAATTTTTAGACTCTTTGCCATATCAACTCTCCTATTGTGAATCTTGAGCACTAAACCAATGATCTTTTGAAGTTTTGTTTCTACAAATAACTCATTTAAGTTGTCCACTTTTAATTCACTTTCGTATTGGATACGGATATCATCATATGTTGAACACTCCATAATGAAATGCCATTCCGTTTCAACAACCCCTTTGCTACAAAAAAGACAAATTCTCCTTTCCCAATCCTCTTTGGGAATAGTCCATCTACCGGTTTCACAACGAAGATGATGTGATCCGGTCCTCAACTGGGCCACTAAAATCCTTGCCTTACCTTTGATAACTGCTCCCCGGTAAGCTTTTTCATCATGCTCCCAAGTGGGGTTGAAATCTTTGATATATTGAGCTTTCTCAACCCATCATTTCGTCCACACGGCAGTCCTAAACTTCTCCATCACATAATTTTTATTTCCCCGTTGTTGTTAGGACACTCGAAAACCGATGCCCCATTTGTTCATCCTTTGTTGCTATGTTTCATCTAGGTTTTTTTCTCGCGCTCTAGATCATCCTTTGTAACCATTTTGGGCCAGCTGAAGATCGTCCATGCTTTCAATTTTTTTCAAATATCTTATCACTCGAGCTATTGTCGATGCTTCCATCGAGAAGGTACCCGCTTCAACTAACAAGATCTCATAAGGAACTGTTGATTTGACTTTAAGAGTGCTTGTGATTAGATGTTTTCAAATTCTTTCTAATTGTCGCCATCCATGCTTTGACACGCCACTTCCCCAAACCTCGCAACCGTAAAGAGCAACCGAAGTAGCCAACAAACCAAAGAGGGTTTTCTTATTTTTCTAGTCCCAGAGTTCAGCTTTCCTACATCTATTCTGAAGTAGGTAAGATGCTTTCCAACCTCCCTATATCCTTTTTTCTCTGCAAGTCTCCTAGCTCATCTTGTTGTGGAAATCAATCCCAAGATATTTATATTCTGTAACAATTTCCAAAGTACTCCCCTCAAACAGAAAGTTAAATTGCCTCTCTTTTCTTTTCAGAGAAAAAATCATGATTTTTGTTTTGTTGGTGTTCACTTACATCCCGACTTCCTGGCAAAATAATTCTAAAGCTTTTAGATGCTCCCTCAAACCTTGAGTTGTTGTTGAAATTAAGATAAGATCATCGGCATATAAGAGTAACTTCACCACGTACTTGGCCAACTGAACACCTCCTCCTTTGGTTTTACGTAACCATTCTTCAAGCTTATCAATGTATAAACCAAACAAAGTGGGAGAAAGAGGGCAACCTTGTTTGACCCCAATGTCACTACCAAAGCATTCAAACATACCTTCTCTTGTTCTGATTTTAGCTCTGACCTGCTCTTAAAGTCTATGCACTACTGCTCTAAGCTCATCGGGAATCTTAAGTTCCTCCATCCTGCTCCAAAGTTTGTCTCTAGGAACTATGTCGAAGGCTTTCTTAAAATCAACAAAACAACAAAAAGCTTCATCCCCTTGGGTATCCCATACCTTTTTAATCAAGTGCCTAAGAGTGATGCAATGATCAATGGTTGAATGTTTAGATCGGAAACCTGCTTGTCCTTTTGCCCTTTCTTTCTGCCCAACTATCGATTCTACGTTCTATCATGCCCCCAAATAGCTTACCAAAAAGAGGATTGATCATAATAGTGCGATAGTTAGAAGGATTATTGATATCTCCACTTTTAAAAAGAGGAATAACCACACTAGTTGTCCACTCTAGTGGGAACCCAACCTGGGTAACATTATTGAATATTTTTTTGATATGTGAAGTGAGCACCTCAACCCCCCACTTTAAAAACTCAGCCTGCAACCCATCAACATCTTGAGCTTTACCATTTGCTAGATTCTTTATGCCATGTTTGATGTCTTCCTCCAAAAAAAGTTCAATCGAAGTATGAATGATGGGAGGAATATCCTTTTGTTGAGACCGCTCATAGAGAGCCTTCACATATTCTAACCAATGAGCTTCTGTGATATTGTTTTCTATGAATGTTTTCTTTTGTTGCAACTCCTTCCAGAATCCCTTGGGATTGTGTTTTCCGAGAGAAATTAATTCAGACCTTCTCTTATTCACATAGCTTTTTTTTTTTGTTGAACCAATCTCTCGTATTTCTTTTTATTTTCTTTTTTGTTCATGTCACTTTCCCTCATAGCTCTCTTGGCAGCCTTACAATCTTCGTCATACCATGATTTGTTGGAAAAGTATTTGCAGCTCCCTTTCTAGGCTTAGATTTTTTGCAAGCACTTAATGCCTTGTGAATTAATGGTATCAACAACTTACTACAAACATAACCCCTTGCCCCCTTGTTTGTATTGCTCTCGATATCATTTCTTGCCATCTGAAATTGTTGTTCAAGGGCAACCACAAAGATTTCTTGATTTTCTTTATTTAAAATGATTTTGCCTTGTTTTGGAGATGTCTCTTGCCTGCGATGAACTTGTTTTCCTTGTTGCTGATTTGAAATGGTACCAAGTTTGACCAAGAGAGGATTATGATCAGATTTGAGCTCAATAGGACAGTAAATCAATACATAGCAAGGAAAAAACCGAGGTGGAGGTTAATACTCAAAATGTAGTTGATGTTTTCTTTGTTCTTGAAAGACGGGGGTGGGAGTCCCCCTTCCCCACACCTTTAATAATATAGTGTTTAGAGTATAACCATGATAAGATATCCTTGATAAAATCGTTGGTTGGACATGTGCTCAAAGAGGAGGAAATCAAATTTGAAGCGGTTCTTTCTTTGAAGGCTTACTCATGTGTACTGATGCATTAATTCTACTAACCAAAATAAGCTCATTCTACTTATCTATTGCCTCATTAGTCAAGAGCATAATGAGTTCCTCGTGGCTCCATTTTCAAAAGAAGAAATGAGGGGTGTTCTTGTTACCATGACTTGAGATAAGGCCCTGGGTCTAAGTGAGTTTCCAGCTACCTTCTTCCAAGATTTATAACATTTAGCTAGAGATGATATGACTGCTGTTGTGGAGGAGTCTAGGAAGTCCTAGAGAGTTTTGCAGGAGGTCTAAAGTACATTCATTTACCTTCTTTCCAAAAATAACAAACATAATCATTTGATGATTTCATACATTTTTCCCGCAACAATAGAATGTATAAAGTTATAACTAAAGTCATTGCTCTTCAGCTTAAGCTTCTCGTGGATAATCTCATATCCCCTTAAACAGGTGGTTTTTTCCTGGGTAGACACATTTTAGAGGCATCGTTATCGTGCATAAGATCATGCATTCTCTGTCCATCAATCATCTTCCGGTGATGTTGATTAAGTTGGACATTAGTAAAACATATGGTAAGGTGGATTAGAGATTCCTCGTGAAAATAATGCAATGCCTCAGTTCTTCTCAGGATTTCTACAAATGAATCTTCGGTTGTATTTCAAGAAAAAGTTATAAACCCGAATTTTTTTCTTTCTACCAGGGGTCTTAGACAGAGTGGTCCCTCTTTTCCTTCATCTGTATTACGATGGTTGAGGCACTGGCCAGGTTGCTTTATTCTACTTGTGACAATGGGTTAATTCAAGGTATCTAGGCTGTAGACAATATGAACCCATTTTCTCACCAATAGCTCAAAGACGACACTATTTTGTTTGGTTTTCCACTCATCAATAAGCAAGGTCTTTGAAAAGCATATTGGACTCCTATACCCTGGTCGCAGGTTAAATCATCAATGAGGAAACGTCTAACTTTTCTTCAAAACCCCTGCGAGCCATCAATTCCAGATCCAAGGAATCCTTAGTTTCAACATTCTTTCACTCTGTCACAAATACTTGGGCATCCCTCTATTTGTAGGGCCTAGTGAATCTTCCCATCGACAAAAGGTTATACAAGCATTACATTCTTTGCTGAGCACTTGGAAGGGCAGATAGTTATCTCAGGCCCAGGTATATTACTATTATTAAATCTTTTTAAACACCCTTTCTATATATATGATGTCTGTTTTGAGAGCTCTGGTTGCAGTGGTAAATAAAATTTCTAAGATCATAAGATATTTTCTGTAGTAACATGTGGATGAGGTTAGAACAGCACCTATGACCAAATAGGATCAAGTGTGTCTTCCCAAACAAACAAAAAAAGAAGTTAGAATAATTGTTATTTATTTATTCAACGATCAATTGAATGTAATTTAATTAAATTAAGGCATATCTAAGTCTTTGATTTAAATAAGGTTGTTTCAGTGTTAGTTAAGTCAATCAAAAACCAAAAACATTGAAAATTAGCTATTAGGAAATCTGCATAGGCTCAGGTTCGGTGGAGAATGTTGTAGTGTGCATTCTAGGAGAGGATTATGTCTAAGGTTGTGGTCGAGCTCTTGTTAACGCATAGATTGCCTCTATTTTTGTTACCCATCTCTGTTGTTTCTCGATGGTAACAAGGATGAAACCTTGAAGATCGCCCAACATATTATCATGCCTAGACATGCGGTAGGATTAGTGGAAGCGGTGGACAATTTTTGCTTGCCTTCGGCTTTTATGCAGGCCTCCGTTGCAGGGGATGGGGATTTGGTTGCTCGGGCTCATGTTTTAGAATTGGAAAGGAGGAATAAGACTCTTTGGAATTTCGTTGTTGTCGTTCACCAAAAATGTCGTATGAAAGATGAAGGTCTAGCTTACATTTCCCCTCTTGGTCTGGAAGTGCTCTCAACTCCAATCGGCCATGTTCTAGACCACATTGCCAAGCTTAGGGAGAAAGGAAAGGCTTCTTACATTATTATGTTAAGGGCGGTGTAGGCTAGTGGTCGGGGTTGTCATTCCGCCCATCAGAAGGTTCCAGCTCCAGTGGATGCTCCGGTAGTCTAGGTGAAGGAAGAAGTAATTGAATTATCATATTAATCATGCTCCATATATTATTATCTATATAGTATGGTTTTTTTTTTTGTATGTCGTTGTATCAGGGTAGCCAAGTATAGACTTTCCTCTTTTTTATATGGGTTGCCCTACCTTCTCGATATAATGTATACAATTTTTTGTAAGGAGGGGACCCAAGAACCCCCACCCCACACCCTCCCCAATTTAAAGCTCCATAAAAGCAAAGCATATATATATATATATATATATATATATATATATATATATATATATATATATATATTTATATATATATATATATATAAGGAAATCCATGCTACGTGAACTTAGATTCTACGTTTTTCTATAGATCCTCTTGTTTATTCCCGACTCGTGAGTTGGGGCCGTACTTGACCATTTATGGTTCGAACCAACCTCACAAAAGTATTTTTTAACCTATCGTTAATCCCTCATGTATTGATCAATACCAAGTCGACATAGACTTAGGACAATGTACGCCTCACTATCATTATCCAATTAGAGGCACTTGAAAAACATCTCAACATTGGCGAGCCATTTTTGTATGATCAATTTCACCCACCCAAATGTGTAAAACCATGGTCTGTTTAGCCCATCTTCACATGCCTAGTTACATGACCCTTTTTGTAGAAGAACGCCTCAAAAGAAACATGCATTTTTAAAGAGTTTTATAACCTAGAAATAGCATATTCAACATCATTGACATGGATCAAGAGGATCGTGTCTCTATCATCCTTAATCTCAAGATATCTCAAGATGATTTGGATTTATGTTTCCCTAGATGAGAAAGTTACGCACTCATAAGTCTATCGGCAAAGGATTCTTTATATACCTCATCCTGATCATTGGCCATCTGCACTTCACAATATTAACAATTATCCAATATTTTCATCTTCATACCCAACCCCCATTTTGCATCATCCTTCCACTTTTTGGTTGTCTCGGTTTGACCTCAAGAATTTAAGTGCGCTTTTATGTGTACAAATAATAGTGAACCCGACATGAAGGACTAATTTCTTCTTTTTTCCTTTCTATTTTATTTCATCTCCTCTCTCTCCCATTATTTTGTGGGAGCTACGCACCCTCGAATATGTCAAGTCAAGATTTTAATAGACCCATTTTCGGTCTTGAAGATTGTTATGCTCCAATGTAGTCCTAATAGTCTCCCTCTCTTTAGTTGGGTGGACAATTATTTGGAGAATGTACAATCGTGCAGCCTTCTCTAACTATATTTTAACACGCTCATTGAGTGTTTGGATAGAATATATTTAAAAATATCATAGCTTTCAAGATGGTTAGTCTAATTCAAACAACATGGCATTTCTTGATGGAAGCAATGTTACCCCAAAGTCTTTTCTAAGACAAAAATAGTTTACAAATGTTAGATCGTGTCCTTTTTCGATGATCGACCAAAGTGATGATCCACTTTGTGTTATAGAAAAATTGTTAGAATCGTTGCAAGCTTACACCACTACCTTATCGAATGACAATGCCTCACCCAGGCAAACTTGAGTCTAACTCGGCCACATACAAATAGGACTGCAAATCCTAAACAATTCATAAAGGGGTATCACTTCTCCCCTATTGAGCACAATGTTAACCATGTCCCTAAGCAAAAACCTCAATCCTCACCAAATGATATAATCTCTACCTTAATTGAACATATTTAATAATTAGAGACTACTCGACCCTCTCAACCTACCCAATCGATGGGTCAAAGTGTGAGATATACCACCAATAGTTGAAATCACATTCCAATTCAATACATTCAATAAGTGCCACCTTATAAGAAACCCAGTTACATAACATATTTGAATCCTAGAGGAGTGATAATAGGCTAATGAGAATCAAAGGAGTTAATTTAGCAATTTTGAAAGGCTCCTCGTCAAGAGAAATTATGTATTCATGACCATTGTGTATAAATCTAACACATTGATGCACAATGGATGGGATAGACTCCATAATATGGATCCAAGGGTGTCCTAAGAGGAGATTGTAATGAAGAGTGTTATCCATGATGTGAAAATGTAGGAGGGATATTATTAGGGACCATTTAGAGGTCCAAGGTGATGTTACCCAATGTACATCATATTATATTATCCAATCCTCACACAATAGTACTAGTCTTATCAATTGGACTCATTAAATAACCATTTGTTCAACAAGGAGTTAGGGTAGATATTCAAAATAAATTCACTATCAATCAAAATACGTTTAATGAGAAGCCCTTGAATGCGGGTAGTAATAATTAATAGTAGTAATTGATCCATATCATGTTTAGAAGGGATCTCGATGGGACTAAACTTAATTACCTTATCCATGGTTTTTAATGAGTCCATATTAGATGCAAATGCAACAAGTTGAGTATCAATAGGTAAATTATATATTAAAAAGGTACAAGTGGATTACCCCTAATGGATGTTTATTGTGCCTTCAGAAGAATTACATTGATGTCAAGTCCTAGAGGAACATAAGAGGGTACAAAAATCTTGGATGATTTTAGTATTGGGATTGATTTTATAAATTGTACATGAACGTAAGTAAGATCCCTTTAAGGCTGGGACACGAGGCAAGTAGTATCAACATACATGTCCTTTCTCTCAAGATGATTATGAGTATGGACTTGGTTAAAGGGATGATAGCCCATATAAGGTCGAGCGGTGAAACCTTAGGATTAAGGATAAGATCATAAATATTGAGGGTGATTCATGATGATACACAAAAAACAAAGCCATTAAAGGCCAATAAAAGGATCATAAACCAAGAAAAAGAAGGATGCGATCTAGAGACACCTAGGGTTTGATCAAGGGTTAGGATTACCAAGTGTTTACATCCTAAATAAAATAGGTAAGGGTTTGATAAGATTTATTTCCTTACTTATTAATAGGTTTAAGAATGTTATAGGTAGAATATTCTGAATTAATTAATCCACATTAACCACAAAACTTAGAATATAACATTAATACAAGAAACGATGATGTAACAATGAAATGATTACATAAAACATAAAAGGGATGAATAATTAGATTTTCAGAGAGATATAAAGGTAATATAGATGTGCAGACTAGTGGAATAGAATGGTAATAAAATGAAAGCGCTCCATTCATAAGATTGTGGATGTAAAATGCTCTTGTATGAAATTGTATATATATTGTTGGGGATTGTATGTTTTTGTCCTGATTTGTACATTCTTCGACTTGCAGATGTCGTGGTTCTCGAACTTTTGGTGACCCCGAGCTATATAGTTAAATGGTATTACTCCTCTACGAAATTATTAAATTGGAATACAAAATATCCCATATGTATATCTAAGCAATGGTGCATGATATACAATTTGATTACATCAAGTCAATAAGATGGTCTAACTCTACAAACCCTTATAAATAATACATTTTTAGGATATGAGTACATCCTCATTCCATTTTACCACCAAGAGCATGACATTATGCACCTTTTTATAGTCTCTATTTATAGCTTGATTCACTAAACATTGCCAATAATATTTCGTAAGAACATGGTTTGCATCTCTTTCAACAATTTGTCTTGAACAATCTTGGAGATAAGCTTTGTTGTAATGTGCAAGTCAACACATATTTTAAGGTTTCGAAAATGCTATTAGTTGTTCCAAGGATGTATTTAATAAACCAAATGCAATATTATTACCTTTTCAACATTACCCCACCTACCCACTACTACATAAATGTTCAACAAAAGAACATAATGTATCGATTTTTATGGATCCATATCACATAGGAATGTAGCCACAAATTCTACTATCCTTATATTTATATGTGATCTACAAGCTTAAAAAAAAAAGCAACACACACACAACCGCATCAATTTTTTATTGGAAATTTAATTATAAAGTTTACAATTACAACATCCGTTAAAAAATCATTTTTAATTATTTTGTAAAATCATTGTAATCCATAGGACTACATTTTTATAGGCATTTTGGCGAAAAAATTCACCTTTTTGTAATCTTTCATGAATTTTCATACCTTATTCCAAAGATCCCATTTTTGTACATGGCTATGAGTATGTTGTGAGTTGTGTTTTACACCCGCCAATTGCACATATTGTTGTTCAAGATAAAATAAAGGTGTGGATTTCGCCATAAACGCATCAAACGTAGCGTAGAACACATACTTGTAAGTTTAACAATTATAGAGACTTTGTTATTTCTCTATTTATTCCCTCATTTGTCATCCTCCCCCTCTCTTCTTCCTCATTCGACATCACTTTCTTTTCCTTTCAGTATGTTGTAAATGTGACATCATACATCTTATGAGGAAAAATAGTGTTGGAAAACAGCATTTTATGATGAGGCCTTACTCAAAAGAGGACTCCTCTAGAAAAAAATGTTGTGCTTAACTCCTTAATATATATTGGAATAAAATATATAAGTGTTGTTGTGAAATGTACTTTCAATTTAGACCGCTTAATAATTTAAAAAATTGTGCTCATTTCCAAAATAAAATATATCAATACAAATATCTTAAATACATCTATTTAAATTTTTGTGTGAGAGATATCAAATTCAATGCCCTTGACTTTAGCTTTTAGTATATTATAAGTATCAATATTTTTCTTGTTTTTATCACAAATTTTCCATTAAATGGAGTCAAAAGTGTTAATATAGATATAGTAATTTATATGGCTCGAAAAATAATGGGCTCTAAATAATATCAATTATTTTTTAGATTTTTATTCATGTGAAATGTCAATTTTTACTACACTCACTTTTAACAACATTAAAAAGAAGAGCTTAGAATATGGTTTATTATTTAAATTTAACTTATATATCATGGAGGGGCTTACTAAACTTTATCACTCCCTCTTAAGCTCATAATTTAATTTAACAATATCTTTAATCAAAATTTGTTGATGGCTAGCTCTTTTAGGGGCTCTAAATCACAATTTTTGAAACAAAAATTTCAATGGTGTTAATCTCTTTCTTCGAATAAATACTAATAAGTTTTATAATTTCCAAAAGTATATTTGTATTTATTAAGGAATATTTTTTTAAAAATTTTGTTAATTTTTAAGTTGTAATTTTCTATGTTTGGCTCAAATTTTTACAGATCATTTACAACCAAAATCATAAGTGCCTACATGTCCTCAATTTCCAGGACACTTCCTCTTGTTAAGAGAATTTAAGCATCTTTTTAATGTAGTATGTTTTAAAACTTTATTATTTTTATTGAGAAATAAAAATTATACTAAATATATGCAAATTGTTGGATGAATTTTATCAAAATTTAGAATCTCAAGAAAATTATTATGCAAGGTGTTGTGTGGACAAAAATCTCCTAAACTAGTGAGGGACTTTTTCATTACCCACTCTAATAATTGTTGAAAGTTTGCTAGTTGAAAATATGGCTATCATGCTTTATAATAAAATATTCATTTAAATTTGTATTTTTCAATTAGATAAGACCAATCTCACAATAAAAATAGGAGACCAAGCCCCTTTAATGGAAGAGTATCTTTATATAATCAACGTGTTCAATCAATGCATTCCAAAACATGACAATTATTTAAAACTTTTACATGTGTTGAATGTAACAAGTTAGTACATTAAGCCAAATAATATTTAACTAAATGCATTGGTTGTTTACTTTTAGCATATTTGGCACCTTTGAATGTTACATATAATAATGAATATCTATTATGGAGAACTAATCAACCAATTTCTTAGCATGAAGGGGAAATATTAATGATTGGTCTTGAGTCAAAAATTGAGGTGTATCAATTCCATTCAACTTTCCTATAATTCAAACTTAGCATGTCTCTTTTTATTCATGTATTTCTAAATGTTTTTTTCTTAAATGACATAATAATTATGATTTACCATGAACAAAAAATTGGGGGACAAGATTGTTGTTGAAAATTGTATTTCCCTCGCGCGTGTGCGCGTGTGTGTAGTAAATATAACTAAAGTTACAACATGCACACTAATAGGGAGGAAAATAAAAGGGAAAAACATTAGTGGAGGTGAAAATTTTAGGCATGAAAAGGAAAAATGTGTTGAAGGTAATTGAATAACGTAAAGAGTGGATGATCAATGTGGAACATGTGAGATATTATTTTGTAAAAATATGAAATAAAATTATGAAGAAGGGAAAAATAACAATAATAGTGGTAAGGTCAATATTATTCAGAGAAACAACACCACCTTAGAGATTATGATTCAAAATTTATATAAATAGTAAATAAAATGGGTTTAAAAGTCCAATACAAATCTTTATGATATGTAACAATATAGCCTATTATGTATGATAAACACAATGAAATGTCAATTTAGAATATGTATGACCTCCGAACATCACATTTGAAAATAGCTTGTGCGGACCACGCAACATGTTGAAAGAACAACCCAAAGGCTATCCCTAAGTGGTTGAGTGTTAGTTACCAAACACGGGAGGTCTTGAGGTTGATTCCTGGGTTGGCCATCTTTGTGGTAGGCCTCACTGGTGTCCCCGCCTGTGCCAAGTGTCGTAAGTCGATACCAATAGTTTACCCCACATGCATTCCTCGACTTACTATGGGTATGTCCAGAGGGTTTCCCATAGCTTTATAACTTGGAAAATAAAAACATGTTAAAAGAACATTAAATTAAGAAAATATAAAGACATTCGTAATAATGCATTGATGTTAATTTTCCAAGATGTGGAACTTTAAAGGGAGACTCTATATGAAAATAGTGATTGCATTATCTATACAAAATAAAATCATTGAAAAGGCCTTGGATGTACATGTAATACAAAACAAAAATTTTTTTTTTTTTCCAATATTCCTGATCTATGCCAAACGAGAGCTTGGAACAAGGTAAGGTGTCCATCAAAGTGTATGGAAGGAAATATGAACATGAACAAGGTGAATTCCACTTCCCCTATATAAACATATTCTTTGTTCTATGACATAACACTCTATCAATAAAAATAAAATAGAATATATTTCAAGTATAATGGTGAGGGAATCCAGACTTCAAAACATTTTCCCTACATTATTACCATATTACATAGCTCGGTAAATTTTAATCGCACCGTGTTTAATGAATTCTCTTGTATAAGCTCCGGGTAGAGACCACTTACAGGATTTAGAATCAATTAAATCTATTTTAAAAATATTACAAAAGGGACACATTGGATTATTTTTTATTAATAAAAAAGGCTATCACAGAAGATACAATTTATCTATGTGCTAAATGTAAACCAATACAATTTTCACATCGAAGACATAAAGAAGATAAAAGAGTTTAATATTGCACACAAACTTTAAAAATATGTATTGTTAGTAAATATTTCCACATCTATAGGTTCCATTCAAACCAAATTTGACAAGAAATTTCATCCATCAATCGCATTGTATCTATGTAATACAAATAAGTTCCTATCGTTTGAGATACACATATAGGCATAATTATTTTTAATGGACGGTTGATAAAATTTAAAAACCAAAATAGATATCTCATGGATGGTGCACCATTAAATTTTCCGTGAAGGCCTTTGCACATGTAGTAAAAATATGGCTTAGTGTATGCTCAAGGCTACTTAGAGTCCATTTAGATGAACATTCCAACAAAAAATATTGTTGCCTTAGCTTGCCTCAATATTTGTAGGTGTTTATAGGATTTTTTCATTAAAATTACTTTCATATTATTTAATCTAATCATATATCGAAACATAACAAGTTTTGTTTGAATGTTTTTTTTAAAAATAAATCGAAAGCCATGTGTGAAAACATGATAGAAATGCCCTCTGACACCACCTAATGGAGCACTTCAAATCCTAATTTTCAAGCCACATATGCAAAGGTGTGATTGTACACATTTAGATATGTATTATTTGAATTAAAATGAATCCCATAATACTAATTTATCTAAACCCGAGTCAATGATAAACACTTAAAATATGTATACAATTTTTTAAAATAATACATTTAATTGTAGATTTGATAGACACCTACGATCGTTAAACAATTTTACACCGAAAAAACATTTCAATATTTCCTTTCAAATTGTGCACAACAATAGTACTAATACAATAATGACAAAATTAGAAAAAGTCATGTTTCATTCATTTTAACACTTTTATCGATTTTTTATTCGGTAAATGATTTTGTCCGGAGTTATGAGCTAATTATATTAATCCAGAAAAATAGTCATTACAAGCTCAATGTTACCAAAAGGGTAAAAACAAATGACATAAAAACTTATCAAAACTTAAAAAGAAAAAAACCCTAAGGTCAACATAAAAGAACCCAACTTATGCAACACAGGTCTTCTACAACTCAAAATAGTTTTCCATAGCCAAAAAATAGTCTTTTACAACATATTCAATGACAACCATAACTAGAGCTTCAACAACAAACCCAAATTTCATATTTTTAAAAAAAATTAGAGAACAATAAAACCTTCAAAACCTTTACCACATCCAAGAGCATGCATGGTCATCAAATCCTTGTCTTATTACTTTGTGATCTCAAGTAAAATTTTACATGAGGCCGATAAATTTTTTTCTACTAGATTCCATTCATTAGATTCACCCAAAGAGGTAGAGTTCAAGGAAGGATCCCAAATATTATCCGGAATGAGACCAAGAGGAGGAACCCCATCTTTTAGTGAAGAATGCACATGATGTTCAACAATTGTCAGGTCAAGGAAAAAAGAAAAAAATACTAGAAGTTAAATCCATAGAAGAACATTGATTCACCACCTTTGGAATGTCATATTTTTCATTCAAATAACCATCCTTAGGGACACCTCATCCACTACCTTTAGAGAGATAAAATTTGGAGAGGAAGAAAGGGGTTTTTGTAGCATCTCAGACATTTCCAATTCTTTAGCCATATAATCCACTAGGCATTATCCCTTGGATTAACATAAACATGATGGTGTCCAAAATCAGCCCCATTCCATCAAGTAGAAGGTCAACCCATTTTTAAAGAAATAATTTTTTTTACCAAGTTTCTTGTTCCTAATCACACTAATGCACTAACTACTAAAGAAACTAGCAAACTCAGAAATGATGGAGGGTTTAGGTTACCTCAGATGCGTGATGTGATACAGGCGCAAAGTAGAAGATGCATTCTTCTTGCCGCAAATCTAATAAAACTTGTAGATAAGAATCGCTAAAAGAAAATTGCTTAGATGGGATATGCAAGGGTTGCTGACAAAGCGGACCCGAGAAGTGTTAACTTCCTGGACGCCAACCCCATTTGTTAAACAAAATCGATACAAATGCGGAAGATAAACTAATAATATACAAAAACTAAAGAATTACATAATATGTAAGTAATTGAGATGGATCTAAATATTGATTTGATATGATTGAAAATAAATAAAATAATACATGGTCCTGGTCGTCTGACGACGACCCAAATCAGGTAGAGGCAGAAGACGATGACCGGGAAGGTAGATATGGAAACTAAGTGAAATATACAGAGACTTCGCGAAATATGAATGTGATCTCGAATACAACAGAGACTAATGTATGCGGTATTAACTTGCGCAGAGGGAATATGAGGAAATAGAAACCGGAAAATTCCCGAAAACGAAGGTGAAAAAGGGGAGATTAGGAATCGGGATCCTGGTCGATGGTAATAAGGGCACATATGGGTTGGTTTTAATGTAAAGAAAGGGACTAGATGGTGATTCTAGCATACTGGAGAAAACATGAGAACACATGTAGAGGCCGGGATGGCTTTGGAAGTAGAAAGATAAACTATGTAAGGTCATGTCAACGACAACCCGGCAGTGGTCGACGGAATGAATGTGACAAAGTTAGATAAAGTCGAGGAGAGGTAAGTTTAAAAGTAACTGCAAGTATGGATCTCGAAAAGGAAGTCGATGACGGAACCGTGAGCATTCTTGAGGATGATGTGCTCTAAAAAATTTTAGAGACAAGAAAAGCAACGATAATATGATAATGATGAAAGAAAGCAAGACGAAAACACTGATAATCTCACGAGGGGTAATCATGAGTGATGCAAACGCTGCCAAGGATCTTTGAGAGGTCCGTAATTGCTTCAAGAATGCTCGTGCATGGGAGAAAGTTCACATGTCGCAAGAAGACTTGGATGTTCAAATGCATTTGATTGATGAATGGAAAGAAATTAGCTAGCTTTATAGGGTCGATTTACGATCAGGTTAGGTCACACGTGACCACGGGAAAGATTTCCCAATGGGCTAGATTTTTGTGTTTTTTGCATGATTTCGGGCATTTTAAGGGTTGGGCAAATGCTTTAAAGCATTAGGCGGGAAGAGGATGTTTAGGGATGAGGTGGATGAGTTGGAAGTAGACATCAATTATAAAAAGTATAGGGATGCGATTTAGAAAGTTCAATAGGAAAGGGACAGGTATTAATTAATTAATAATAATTAATCAATTAAATTCAATAAAGATTGGTAAGGATGGGATAAAAGGGAATTTTAAATTAAATATAAGAGGATGGGTTAAATTAAAATTAAGTATGCGCACGCGAGCGAACAAGGGGTATAGATACCGATTTTAGGTGTCTACAAGAATCCTCTCTTCTTTTGGAAATAATCATTTAAGTTACCCACAAAAATTGATTTGCATCTAAAAGTAACTCGCTTCAAAATCTAGTTGTTGAACCCAAGTCTAATCCCCAATATTCAACACCATTTCTTTTGGTAACCCTTTTGATAAATCAATTTCCACACATATGTGAGAAAATCTAGAACAATAACAATACTTTGGTTCTAGTATAACCTGAAAGGTGTTTCCAGTGTTTTAATAATGGCCTTCAAGGCAAGAAAATTCCTAAAAATATAACGGAAGATTGGGAAATCTCACCCAGATTGGAGCTATAGAAAAATTATGGGTTAAAGATGGCATCAAGCTTCGAGAGTATTCAAAACATGACCAAAGGGTTCTTTTTTTTTTTATTCCGACCCTTCGCATGCCCGAGCCATTTTAACCATTCGGTGACCTAGTATGTTCAAAAATATTTTTGGTTCTCTCCCCTGGACACATAACTTTGTTGTCTTTGAATTCACATCCTGCAAAGTTCCCATCTAGTTTGAATTTCCTAGCCTCTTTCATCAATTTCGCTCTTTTATTGGGTGAGTTGATGCATAAAGCCGCAACATTTTTACAATGCTCACCCCATAAACGGGTATGTGTCTAGGTTGACCTCTCACAAGAGTTAAAAGTGTTTGTGGACATTCACATGGATGACACTCACTACTCACAATGAGTTCTATATATCAACACGCCCAATACTTGCTTTTGTTGTGTTACCGATCACAAGATGAAATACTTCCCATCAGATGTGTCATGAAATCACCCCCCACCACCAAAGCAGTTGTTGATCCTCGTAGGCCCAAACAAAAGGAAGGGTGGAAAACCATAGGGGATGGAAAAATAAACACAAGGCTACTCCGGCCAAAGTGATGCCTAACAATGGTCCCAAAGAGCTAGTTGTTAAGGAACATACTTTGGTCTCCTAACACACACCAAAGACTACTTTTGCAAGTACCCCAATGACGTTGCCTAAATTATCTAGCATGCCAACAATGGCTAGCATCCTCGTGGACCCTTCAAACTCCTTATGGATTCCATCAACACTTCTTGCATCCTAGTCACTCTTGACATCCAGCTCACATGGCCCTTCCAAATCGGTCCTGAAGCCCTACAAGACACCCCATGTCAAGCCGTGAGCATAGTCCCATGCGAAGTGTGGAGTTGATGGAGGATGAGTACAATATTAAATTTTTTGGAAGAAGGAAAGTGGAATTGCATGATTTATTGAAGCACAACCGTGCTTAGTTCTTGCAAAACTAGTTTCTTTGGCTTGGATGGCCTCGGATTCTCGGATGGTATGAGGTATGTCCTTGACTCACGTCTCTCATGAATTGTATCTCATAAAATATGAGGGGTATTACTAACTCCAATCACAAGTATATCATTAGAGATGTTTGAAAAAATTTGTGATTGGATATTTTGTGTTTACATGAAGTAAATGTGATAGGTTTTCAAATCTCTTGTTTGTAAAACCATTTGGCCTAATAGTCTTGCAATTACTAGCAATCATGTTATTGGGAGTGGGGATTAATTTATTCAATTTTCCAAAAATGGTGGCCCTTATTCATGGATCATGGTACAGACCCAACAAGGCCATATGGGCCTCTTTACTATTGAAAGTTGCCCTTTCGAGGTCATCAACATTTATGCTTTGAATGATGTAGCGGAAAGAGTAGGTTTATGGTGGTGGATAGCCAATGAGATCCTTGATGTGTATTGGGTCATTTGTGGTGACTTCAATATGGTTGAGTTTCCCATGGATAAATGTAGGTACCTTCCAATGCGATGGACAATGGTGAAAGAGAGGCTTGGTTCTTTATGCATAATAAATTCAGATTTTATGACCCAAATGTTTTACGCCAAGCTAGCTCGAGGCATGGTTCACTTGGTCCAATCTTTGATGTGGATCAGATTGGGTTCTTAAATGACTTGACAAGGCTATGTTGTCCACTCAATTTTTTTATTATTTTGATAACATTTATTCCTTGCATGTGGAAGTGATGTCAAATTTCATCCTATTTGACCACTTTCCCATCATATTTTGCATCACCTGGTAATCTAGGTGTCTTTTTTTGTACCATAAGTCTCAATTCTTCCTCAACACGGCCTTGATGGAGCATGGGCCCACACTTAATCATATCAAGTGGGTGTGGATTTTGGCACCCAAACCATGTCACATGCACAATCAACATCCTCTGTTGTATAGTTAGACCCGGTGGTGGTCCAATGTGATGACTAAGACAACTAGGTTCCTTAGAATTTATGGGCGATAATCGGCCAATATTAGGCACTCGCTCTTATTCTACCACCTCCTCCGCACTCATCCAGTGATGGTGGAACTTGAGGTAAAACCTTTATCCAAGCCCTTCTAGCTTCAGGTTGCCAAGCTTAGACAAAAAATTCAAATCACTGATAATTACAATGCTCGGGGTGCACAAATTTGCACTTGACTTCATTAGCTTAAAGTTGGGGACCATGTTTCGAAGGAAGTTTTTCAAATGCTCAAAGACAATCATTCCTCCCAAAAAATCAAGTCCATCTATGATGGTGGAATGCAACTCATTGATCCATAGTTTATGCTCCAAGTATTTGTTAATCGTTTACAAAAAATTCTTCCAAGCCCAAACCCCTTTGCTTGAGCGTAGTGCCACCATGGAACAATGTTTAGTTGTTGTGCCATGTAGAGTCTCTCCGGTGTAAATAATTACTTGTGATTATTTTCTCTCTATTGAGGATTTGTAAGAAGCGGCCATGCAAATGGCCAATGACAAGGTACCCAGATGCGACGAATTTCCTTGTGAATTTTACAAGTCTCTAGGATACTATTGGGTCGAACCTTCATCAAGTTTATATGGAAGGATTCTAGGCCCAGACACTTGGTCCCTATATTAAAAAGGGAATATCAAGTTTATCTCTCGAACTAAGTGATCTCGAGTTAATTATTAATTCGTGTCCCATCACTGTACTAAATATTTCATACAAGATCATAGCCAAAGAGCTTGTCCTTCAAGTTAAACATCTCCTTCCAGCCATAATTAGACTTAAAAAAATTGGCTTCATCTAAGGGTGTTATGTCCTCGATAACATCATTATTATTTGAGAAGGAAAGTAGTGGGCTCACAGGTCTAATCACTAAGCCCTCTTCATCAAAATTGACTTTGAGAAGGCATATGACCGAATTGAATGGTTGTTCATCTTAGCCATGCTTAAAGCTTTATGTTTTGGTCTGAGCTTTCTTCTAGCTATTAATATGCTATTTTCAAATGCCTCTACCCATATCACCATCATGGGAAAAAGCTCGGATCCCTTCGGTCTGCTCTGATCTATTCGGAAAGGTTACCCCCTCGCACCCGCCCTTTATGTCATGGCAGTTGAAGGATTTGGTTACTTACTTGCCCAAGCCCAATCTCAAGGACTTGTCAAGGGTATTGCTTTACCCTCTAGTGATGGTGCTCAACTTCTCAATGGCCACTTCACTGATGACTCATTTCTCACTCTCATTGAAGAGGAGCGCAACATTACTAATGTCGTGTAATGCATGGAAGTTTTCTATTTGGCTTCCGGTTCTTCCATTTAATAACACAAAACATAATGCTATAGATAATTGCTTTTCTTCTTACACCTACATAGTTGGCATCCTATGATTGGAAGCGACTTAATCACAGAGAAATGTTTAAATTTTTGGGCATTCCTTTTACCTTCCAAGCCTCTCCCACTAAATTATGGTAGTATGTCATTCAACACGTGGCCCAAAAATTAGATTATCGATCACCAATTTACTTTCTTTGGCATGAAAATTCTAGATTTGACCTAAATTTCTAGAAGCCACGTGTGTGTATTACTCCTCTCATTGGGTCCCCTCTAAGAAGTCAGTGCACAAGCTTGAAAATTTTCTTAAAGAATTCCTTTGGGCCAATCCCACCTCCGCAAAGGGTTTCACAGAGGGTTTGGGATTCATGTTGTCTCCGCCCAAGGATTCCGTTGGATTAGGCCTTATTGCCATATTGTGGGATGGGTAAACACTTTGTGCTAAATGGATCATTCATTCCATTGATTTGAAAAGGAAGCTTGTAAGGTGTTCTTGCGACATGGTATATCGTAAGGAACCCCTACGTTCGCTTTATATGGAAAGGCATTGGTTTCACCAACCTTCTCATTGCCCTTGTCCCAGTCAAAGTGGTGGGCATTGTCATTATAAAATCCATCTAGAAAGCTTGGGAGCCTATTAAACCTTGGCTTTTATGGAATGGTAATGACTTCGTGATGACCTTTCCTTCAATCTCCACTCTCTATGGTGGTCCCCCGTGTTCCAATACCAAGATCATTGTTTGGCAGAGGTGCATTGGACTCATACTCTCCACTTTTTCAAATGAAAAATTTACACTATCCAAGATATTTTTTTCTATAAGCACACTCAATCTTGGTTACCCTATCAAGCACTAAAGGAAAAGTTCAAATTGGACCTGACAGATAGAACCCTCATTGAATATATCATTTCATTCATCTCGAGGATCACATGATTGATAATATTGTTGTTCTCTCGACTCGCCCATGGTGGAAAACTGGAAGTGGTATGTGGGCACCTCGCTCCAAAATTACTCAACTAACCAAGGATATGCATGGAATTCACCACATCTTTCTATTATCACCGAATCACAAAACCCTCTGATTTGCACAAGTGTGTGTGTTTGAGCTCACGGTGTGACTAAGTAACATGGGTATTATCTCCAAGTTGTGGGACTTGCTACTTGAGATAGACCTCCAGAGAAATTTGGCTCTTCTTCCTACTCCTAGTGTAAACTAACTCTACGGAAATGAAGCTACTAACTATCTCTATCCTATAATTTCCAAGGGACCAAGGAGAGAGAAATAACATGCAAATGAAGTAAAACTACACTACAAAGGTGATGCACCAAAAGAAGGGTATGAGAATAATCCCCAATGTGTGAAAATGGAAGCAAAAGACAGATTAGAGAGGGTGATAACAGTTCCCCACAGTCTAACAACAACACTTACAACCACATTTCCATGCATACACAATAATGATGAATCCCTAAAAGAGCATAAGATAGACACAATACACCTGTAATAATATTGAAGAGGTAAAAAGAATGCAAACAAACACAACAAGGAAGATACATCCACAAACTTGCATCTATTACTTCATTGATATGCACAGTTCAAAATATTATAAAGGAAAGGCTTGGATCACCATGCAAGGAGTCCACCACAAAGGCTTGCAACACATTGGCTTCACAAAATAGAATGGATAGAGTTTTGCTACTCAAATCATCATCTCTAACAATGAGCCCAACACTCCAATTTATAGAATTTTGAGAGAGAGAGAGAGAGGATGCAATTCCTAAAATTCCCTTTCCAACCGATTGCAAGTCATGATAAATGAGGGTGGTTGGTGATTTTGGACTGAAAAATCAATCTCAAGGTGTCCCATAACTTGCAGCAGTGAAAGAATGATTGCCCATGCTCATTAAATGTTTTTCCAACCACTTTTCAACAACCAAACAAAACTAGGCTCGTTTTCCTTAAAAATCACCATCAAAACTTCATCAATTTCTATATTTCTTGTTTTTGTGTGACAATCTAGGAGCCACGATTCCAAAAAAACTGATTTTGTGAAAATTTGTTGAGAATTGCAAAAGTTATGGCCCTTTGAGTGTGAGCAACTTTTTGAGTTTGTTAGGGATTTCTTGCATTTATGGAATCGCACATGTAATATTTTGGAGCTAGAGATGTTATGCCCATTTTAAGATCAGGGTCAGGGCATTCCACGCGGGATCTCATAATCCACACTAAACCACTTTCCCTTTGCATTGTGGGTATTACGGTACTCGGGAACTCATGGCAGCAAGTGGGGTACAAGGGTTGTTTGGGTCAATGTCGAGACTTGATTCACCCGCAATGCACTCTACCTCCTTGAGTGTGGTAATTTCACCTCCACTGAGAACTCATGTTCCCATAGTAGTTGGACCGCTTAAGCCTCGAACTTTCTCCTTTTCCGCAATACATTGGATCCACTTTAATGCCCTTTACAAATCGTTCAAGTCGGGATTTTGGGGAACTCATGGCCTGATGAAACTTGTGTTACTTGGGCCGTCGGGACCTGATTTACCCGCAAATCATTGTTTCCTTAGCATTTCAGAACCAAGTCAAGGACAAGGAACCCTAGTTCCATCCATAGTTGTTCCACCCGCAACCCTTAGACCCGCAAATCGTAAAAATAGGTTCCTTTTCATTTTTTCAATTTTTAGAAAACTTTCACTAACTCCTTAGATTTTTCTTGAAAAGGGGAGTTATAGAAAATCAAAGGCATGCCCCAAAATCCAGATTTCTTTTTTCACCATTTCTACTTGTTCAAGTTTAAAGAAATTGTGTAAGTTATAGAATTTACCTTGAGGGTAAATTTTGGATAACACTTCCCATGGTGGATAAGTTTGAAAAATCGGTTGGGAATTCGGTCTTCATGATCTATTGGTGAATGTGATTTCTTACTTTTGGTTTGTCATGTGGAACCCAAAATTGAACACTTTTGTGGTGTGTGCTTCATCAAGGCCTCCCACTTAAAACACATATGGTTCAATTGGGAGTGGCACCAAAATTCTCTCTCGTGGGCATCTATAAACTCTTCCACACCTATTTTAGTACTTTGGAAAATCCCGTGGTGTTTGGGGTTGGATTCATCCTTATTTTAACCTTTTACTTCGAGTGCTTCACTTGGTATCATGTTTTACTGGGATACAATCCCCAAATGTCGCATAAGTTTACCTATATTTAGCATGCTTCCAGAGGGGAAATTTTGCTCTAGTTATGGAAAGAAAGGAATGCTTGTGTGTTTTCTAATGCTGATGTCAGTCATTAGTTCTCTATTTATAACAAGTCTATGGTTGTTGCCAATGTCTTATTACAAATTCAAGTTCAAGACAATAAGGTGGGGCTGGAGGTGGAGTATCTTCAAATGCTCATGCACCACTGGGGCGACACCCCTTACAATGTTGCATGTGTTATGTCATCCCCCTCTTTTCGCTCCCCACCACGTGGTAGCTCAAACAACTAAAAAAAGGTGGTGGCCTCCAGAGTTTCTCCCCGGGCCACTCATTTAGCCACACATGTCACTCCCTCTTGGCCAACCTCCCGTGATGAGCTTCTCTCCCCACCTTCAGCTCACCACTAGGGTTGGGATATCTCTCGCTCTCACCAATAAGGTCGAGGCTTTTCACATGCGCCAAATTCTCATACTCATGATGGGTGGAGCCTTCCTCCACCACTGACAAGTTTCCAAGGTTGGTGCTTGCCATCTTAGGCCCTTGTTCAAGATATCAAGAAGATATCCATCATGGATCAAACTAGGATGTGTCATATTCGGAAAGGACCTTCTGGTTCTAGTTGGCATGATCAAGACTCGCCCTAGAGGTTAAAAATTTGTAGCGATGACTTAATATTCTTTACTTTTGATGTCTGTTTTTTGCTCCCTCATTCCTAATCTTTTTCCAAGTTTGTTTCATGGATTTGGGGTGTGCTTCTATACCGCCTCGATTTTTTTAATTATCTTGTATCATTTTACTTGTTAATTTAATATAAGGCCTTATTCATTAAAAAAACACAAACCAATACTTCAAACAAAAATAGAAGATCCCCAATACAAAAGATCTAAATTCAAGACCACCTCACGATCATCCTTAGAATCATAAATAATAATAAAATATATAGTGGCACACATATAGAGAGAAAAATATATAGACAAATATGGTTTCCATTGATCTAAAATCTTGGCATGAAGATACAAAAGGGATAGGCCAAAACTTGTTAAAATGATAGATAATCCCTAGCTCGAGAATAACGATCTTCCATCTCCAAAACCTTAGCTAAAGTAAAATCATTAGGATTAAAAATGAAAGTGACATCTAGTGTTCCAACACCGAGGGAAGAAAGGTTTGTGATTTTATGCCGCTAGAATACAACCGATTTTAGGTTTTGTCTTTGAACAACCAAAACCAATCCCATCCGAATAATGATTAACCTTTGAGTTTGGAAAATAGGCCCTATTTTTCTAGATTGGATCTCACACCTCCATTACTAATATACTTCTTAGATTTGGAGGTTTCGTTGATACGAAGTGACCCAAGAGATGATGTTTCACTAAAAATATAACCAATTGATGCATTTTTAAGAACAACAATAAATAGAGCATCGGGAGAAGGATCAAAATGGGAAAATGGAGAATGATATTTGAGAGGAAGAGAATCTAAGATAACATCCCATACAAAAATACCTCAAGAAAAATCTCATGCACGTGAGTTAGAGAAGAAGAAACAATGTGAGCCACAATAGTGAGAAAATATCAATACTTATGTGCCATAATATATATAGAAATTAAATCCACTCTATGTTGATTAATAGATATTTATACATATCAATATAACTTATTAATTTATCTATTTTATAAAAATTAACACTCAATTTAAATCTCAAATTTGAAAGAGATTAAAATATTAAAATTTGTAAATATTTTACCAATGAAAAAATGGAAAATGTGTTAATGGCCATAAAATATAATAAAAGTTAAGTTATAATAAAATACAAATAGATTTTAAAAATTGATGTATGTACTTATCTTACCTTGAATTGCTTTAGTCTAAAAATGCACATGGCAGATCGTGTACATATAGGATAGGGATGTCAAAAAAACTAGACTATTTACTAGAAATTTCACTAGAATTGCGTAATGGGTGTCTTTGATAGGTAGATGATGAAGATGGATGAGCATTTGTATTAATGAAGGAAAAAGTGTTTTGAACTTTTCTTGTGTTGGAATCTCTCTACTTAAAATTGGTGAGGTAAATGCCAAATATGTGGGTTGTGCATAATCAATCACATATCAACCATGGTGGTGGTAACACTCCCCAAAAGAAAACAAAATATTCCATCAACCATTAGCATCCTAGGTATAGAGGTGGTTCGATGATAGAATATGACTAGGTGGATGTATTCATAGTCTCTTTAACCACCTCCTTCGGATGGGGTTCAACTTGTATTTCTCTAAATTCTTGAAGCTTCTACCCTTTTCCACCATGTCATCCAACTTGTCATGCACCTTCCTCTATCCTTAAGGTTTCAAAACTATTTTGACAATGGCTACCTTGTCAAGAACTTCGTCATGTTGGTTCCTCAAAATATTATTTTCTGTGCACCACCATTAATAGTTAAAAAAACAATGAACACAAACAAATTACCAATCAATATTAATGAAAGTAAAAATATGAATGTGTGTTGTGTCTATAGAACATAGATCATCTCTTTATCATCCAACTTATCCTCTACCGACCAAACTCGAGTGTGGTGATTCTCGCATGAGGTGAGGAGATGAGTGACACATATGTTACTCGACATGTAATTCTTTCTATGAAAGAGAAGTACATATTTGAAAGTGAAGATAAATATCTCTATGAAATTTAAGAATTTGTACAATTACGAAATCTTATAGATGGTTACAATCTTCCTTTAATATTATTACACTTGGGTATGATATCTCTTTGTCACCTAGTTTTTGGGTTATCTTGTTTCTATATTATTTCCTTCAATAATATTAAGACCTTTAAATGATACAAACATACCTTTCTTGATTCATTGGTCTTTGGGTTACTTTTATTTTTATCAAATTTTGACTACTTTTGTAATAGATTCACCACATTTTCTATGATAATATTCAATCCCAAACCTATCAGTGCAAGGTGGCCAAACCAAATAAGTATTTTTAGTCATCTCTATTATTACAATCACTTGTCTTTATTCGTAAGTTTTCATGCATATGGGGAATCAAATCCCTTTGAGTATGTAGAACCATTTTTATCATATTGTCGTCTTTACTATCAACATTGAACTTCCTTCACATACTTTTTACATTACCACCATGTCTCGGTTTCTCTTTTCGATATCATCGCATACTTCCTAGTTCTACTTTATTTATTTTTTGTTAAAATTTGGTTCAAGTTTATGGTCTTAATACCTCATGACCAGTCAAGGTTTGAAGATGTTGGAACTACTAGGTGTAGCTCAACTAACTTTAATATTACCTTACTTTAGAACATGAAGGCTTGACTCAATTGTTTTACTCATCACTATCATGGCCATTTGTTTTTCTTCCTATTATGCACGCACATGGGAATTTGATTCCTTTCAAGTAGGAAGGCACCATTATTTTCAAATTATTGGGTCTTGTGTTTGTGATATTTCTTCCTCACATAACCACCTCAACCTATGCTCTATCATATTTGAACCTCATCTTTATAAGTTGGGAATGGTTTTCTTAGATGTCACTTAGCTTCATCTCTAGAGATTTGATCATTTTTACCGACTGCAAGTGAGTACTTCACTATTTTCTCATCTCCACCGCCACTAGTCTTCGTGCCTTGAGGCTTTCCCAATTTAGAACTTGTCTCATGGTTTCTTATTATAAGCTTGTACCACTACATCATCTAAATATTATCTCCCATGGGATCACACCACCTCTCGATTTCAACTTACATGTGCGTGAATTCCTTGCATTTTAGTGAAGCTCCAATTAAGTACTCATAAGGAGGAGATGAGACTATTATCTCACTCAAGCTTTCCATTGAGATTCAATGTTACCTTTGGAGATGAGCTTTACTTTGCATCCTTAACATATTATCACAAAAATGTTATTTAGCCTCTCCATCAGTAGTGAAGCTCCAATATCCTTGGATTTTTTATATCGTGTCTTACATGTCTTGCCATTGGAAAGTTCCCTTATTTTATTTTTTTGAACTCATACCCTTCAAACCATCCATTCTATCATCCATTAGATTTGCATAATCTTGTTTTGACATACTCTTTTCTCTTCCATTATCATCACTACAATATTCTTTATCACCGTAATTCGCTTTTTATACAAGGCATTCACATCACTATGGTATGCACTCAATTTAGATATGATTGGACTTAAATAAAAATTGGTGCCTCGCATACCTATGCATTCACCACTCTATTTAGGTTAGGTTTCAATTTGGTTTTCTTCCTTACATCTTTGAACACAAAGTGGTCCCATTATTTATGGTCAAAGAATCAATGTAATGATAATAAAAAAAAAAATGATGATTAATGGTCTACAAGACCCTATTGTTTCTTGCACCTACAAATGCATGCCTCCTTCCTTTGATGGATGTCATACAAGTTAAAAGTGCAAAGTAAATTACATATTGGTGAAATAATTATGAATCTACCAATATAGTAAATATTTGGCTCTTATTTCCTAGTAAATTTTGAATAGATTAGCTAGCATCCTAGTAGTGACTCTCATTGAGTTATCACCTCTTATATGTAGTTTGAAAATGTATTATTCATTAATGGTATATTGAAAGAAGTGTTGGATTTTGACATTCAAGGTTAAATGTCACAATAAAATTAGGCGACAATCCAAAAACTATGTGAATGTCATTTGATGTTCAAAATTTAATATGCATGTCAAAAAATTACTAATTATTACAAAAGATATAAATTAATTTAAATTCTAGATTTGGGAGATTGAAAATAAATAACTAGTTTTATATATCATGGCTTCCTATTGATGATCCATAGGAAGCCATAGATCAATCCCTACAACTCCCGAATAACTATTACCCATCCCATTATTAACCCAAAATGTCTATTAAATTCTTTTTCTCTATTCTCCTTTTGAAGAGAACAACTTGAACACAAATAATAGCAACTAATTGATAGTAAAAGTTACAAGTCATAACTAATATTGATATTTATTAAAAAAATCTTTTAGATAAGCTTGTATTGTGGGGTTTTCTCTATTATAAATTCTAAATCTTATATTTTCTAAATTGTATTATAATTATAAATCTATGTAGGATCTATGGGGATTATCTAATGGATTGAAAATAAATGATTTTATCAAACTCGATCTTTATAATTTTTGTCTCTTTGTTGTACAATAATTAACCAAGAAAAACAATGATACACTAATTAATTTCATAGTGTGTTCGAGATGCATATTTTTTCTTAAATATTGATTGTACACTAATCAATTGGATCTTCACTAATCAATTGAAAGATCCGAAACACCATTCAAATGTACATGATTATTAAAAAACTATTTTGAATTACAATTAAAAAATAAAATTATTGCACAAATTGAAAGAAATGACTCACTAGTGTAAGCTTGCAATGGTGTAGAAAATGAATCCCGACTTTCAACTTTCTAACCTCCAAGTCCAACCTTTATGTTACACCTTTTTCGCAAAATCTCAAAGCCAATGTCTATAGTCTAATATATATTTGTAAAAATCAAACAAATAAAAATCAAAGAAAACCAAGTACAAAACAAAACCAAAAAATAAAATTAAGAATAAAAATAAAATAAATCTAATTAAAAATCAAAATTAATAGATGTTTGTATTTTATCAATGAGATATTAAGATGTTTATATTTTATTAATAAGATATTTATAGTTATTTATATTCCAAAGTTTCTATTTTCATTGATATTAATTGTCATAAATTTCACAATTTCATAATGTGTAGTGTAATATTTTTATTTAGTGGTTTTCTTAATTATTTTAGATATAGTATGATGAAATTCACAAGAGTATGTAAATGTGTTTATGTATATGATGATTAAATTTTGAACATATATGTTTCAATTATACTTTCACCCATCAATTATGAGGTTATATTTTAAAAGTCGCTATATTTTCATATCTAAAATGACTTAAAACATTTAAATGCCTGTGCAAAATCTAGCATCATCGAGGTCCAAGTGAAAGAAAGGATGAGATTTGGTGCCGAGAATTGTAGATTTAATTGTGAAATAGGAAAAAATAATGGCTAAGCGGGTACATTGTGTATGGGAAAGTGGAAAAAGATTTGAACTTGTGCCCTACCATTTTAAAACACTCAAACCAAACCAACTCACCATTGAAAATCTACGATATATGTGTGCCCCGACTATATAGATGTCGACTTGTCTCGAATCTTCCCAATAGAGTACATACCAAAGCAAGATAGGTGCTTTAAAAATAATCAGTCTGGAAGAACAACATTATTGTGAGAAAAAGTTGCATCAAATTTGAGCCTCAGATGAAGATCATGTCATATTCTCTTTATTAATATACAAGGTCACAGAGAAGTTAGATACAAGTTAGAAAGAGAAAATAAAATTCTCAAAGAACAGGTTCTAAATCTTCAAAACCTCATGGAAAGAGGGCAACAAGAGTTAACCATGCTAAAACAAGATCTAGGACATATGAAAATAGGGGGAAAAAATACTTGAAACGGTAAAAGGGAAGGAAACAATTTAGATAGATGAGATCCAATCAGCAATTAAAGACATGGAAATAAAAGAAAATCAACTAAAGGATCGGATAGAAGAAGCCAAAACTTGGTCACAATTAGTAAGTGGATCATCAAATGAACAAAGGCAAGTCATAGAGAAACACATCAAAACACAGATAAAAGAAGAGAAAGATCAACAAGACAGAGCAGTAAATTTTATTATCAAGGGTTTAAAAGATTTTGGTGAAAAAGAGAGAACTGACATATTGGCAAGAGACTTTCTTAAAGATGAATTGAAGTGGACAGGTTACATACAACAAGCAAACAGGATTGGTAGGAGAACAAAGGGAGGAAAGGACCGACACGTGCGAGTGGTCATGAGAAAAATAGAAGACAAACATGCTATCCTAAAAAATAGGGGACTTCTTAGAGGCACACACATATATCTAGATGAGGATTTGACATTCGCTCAACAAGAAGATCGAAGGAAAGAATGGGAGAAAGTGAGAAAAGCAAGGGAAGCAGGAAAATGGGCACATATGAGAAATGGGAAAGCCCAAATCAGTGATCATTTTTCAAATAGGAAATAGGAATTAGGGGCCCCACGGGAATTCATGCACATAGTAAGCTGGAATTGCAGAGGATATCCATGGAGAAGAGGACCGGGTTTGGGGCCCATAGCAGAAGGGAAAGATATTATTATTCTTATGGAAACACATGAGCACGAAGGTTGCAAGGTTCTAGAATTTGAAGGCTACAAGAAAATTTCAGTTTGGAATGAAGGGAATGAAACAGGGAAAGGCCACGATGGAATCACAATGTTAATCAAGGAAATATGGCTCGAAAATGTCAAAGTTGAAAAAGAAGATCCAAATAAGCAATACATATGGCTGAAAATAATAGATGACAAGACAACAATCAGATTAGTTGCCTGTTACTTTGCACCGAAAGGTTCAAAGACATATAAGAGAAGAAATCTGGATAGTGAAGATCCATACGCTTCAATAAAAAAAGACATTTATGTTTTCAGTGCATTTGGAGAAATAATTCTATTGGGTGATTTCAATGCGAGGACTGCAAATAACCAATCTCTTCAGTTGACTAGCTTAGAAGGAGGTGAAGACAATCCGTTGTGGCTTAAAGAAGAAGAGAACAAGCTTTGGGAAAGATTATCTCAAGACGGTAGTGGAGGGGTGTCACATTTTGGAGTTGAGCTTCTAGGCCTATGTAGCTTATACAACATGGTCATTTGCAATGGCATGAGGGCTTGGCCCAAATCAGGCAATATCACTTGTAAAACATACAATGGTCAAAGTGTAGTAGACTATGTAATTTGTTCTCAAAGTTTTATCTCCACGCTACTTGAGTTTGAAATTGGAGATTGTCCTATCGAATTAAAATCAGATCATAGTCCTCTCTTGGTAAAGCTTGGGACCGTCTTCAATCAGCAACAAAGGAATCAGGCTCATCACATGCAAAAGGCATCTCAAAAACAGGGAAAAATCATTCTCAATAAAGAAAATCAGGAAATATTTGTTGCAGCCCTTAAGCAGAATTTCAGATAATGAGGAAGGATATAGAGAACACGACGTCCAAGGGAATGAGTGGTTATATACGTAGTAATCTGCTGATATCCTTAATCCAAAAGGCTCTAAGTGTTTGTAAGAGATCTAAACCTAGAAAGGGAGCGGCAAATACTTTTCCGACAAACCCGTGGTATGATGAAGAGTGTAAAGCTGCCAAGAGAGCTTTGAAAGAAAGTGGGATGAACAAAGAAAATAAAAAGACTTATGAGAGATTGGTACAACACAAAAAAGAAAGCTATGTGTGCAAGAGAAGGACAAAATTAATTTCTCTTGGAAAACACAACCCCAAAGGTTTTTGGAAGGAGCTACAACAAAAGAAAAAATACATAGAAAATAATATCACAGGTGCTCATTGGTTAGAATATGCAAGGACCCTTTATGAGCGTCCTCAACAAAAAGATATTCCTCCCATAATCGAGACTTCGATTGAGCTTTTTTCGACAGAAGACATTAGGCAGGGCATAAAGAATCTAGCAAGTGGTAAAGCTCAAGACATTGATGGTCTACAGGCTGAATTTTTAAAATGGGGGGTTGAGGTCCTCACGCCACACATCAGAAAAATATTCAATGATGTCAACCAGAATGGCTTTCCGACAGAGTGGACGACTAGCGTTGTTATTCCTCTATTTAAAAGTGGTGACATTAATAACCCGTCCAATTATCGCACCATTATGATCAACCCTCTTCTTGGTAAACTCTTTGGAGGCATGATAGAATGGAGAATCAACAGTTGGGTTGAAAGAGAGGGTAAAAGAGCAAAAGGACAAGCGGGTTTTTGACCTAAGCATTCAACAATTGACCATTGTATTACTCTCAGGCATTTGATTGAGAAGGTTTGGGACACCCAAGGAGAAGAAGCTTTTTGTTGTTTTGTTGATTTCAGGAAAGCTTTCGACACAGTGCCCAGAAAGAAACTTTGGGACAGGATGGAGGAGCTTGGGATTCCAGATGAATTTAGAGCAGCAGTTCATAAACTGTATGAGCAGGTCAGAGCTAAAATCAGAACCAGAGAAGGTATGTCCGAGTGTTTCGGCAGTGACATCGGTGTCAAGCAAGGTTGCCCTCTTTCTCCCACCTTATTTGGGCTATACATTGACAAGCTTGAAGAATGGTTAAACAAAACTGAGGGAGGAGGTATACAGTTAGCAAGTTACGTGGTGAAGTTACTTCTATATGCTGATGACCTTATCCTAATTTCAAAAATAGCTCAAGGATTGAGGGAACAACTAAAAGCGCTAGAGCTCTTCTGCCAAGAAGTCGGGATGCAAGTGAACACTAGCAAAACAAAAATCATGATTTTCTCCTTGAAAAGGAAAGAGAGACAAAGTATCTTTCTTTTTGAAGGGAGCCCTTTGGAAATAGTCACTGAATACAAATATCTTGGGATTGACTTTCACCACAAACTTAGCTGGGAGACTTGTAAAGCAAAAAGGATACAGGGAGGTTGGAAAGCATCTTACCTACTTCAAAACAAGTGCAGGAAAGCTGAACTTTGGGACTGGAAAACTAAGAAAACCCTTTTTGGATTGTTGGTCACTCTGGTGGTTCTTTATGGTGCGAAGTTTGGGGAAGTAGCATGTCAAATCACGGTGGAGACAGATACAAAGAATCCGAAACATCTAATCACAAGCACCCTTAAAGTCAAATCAACTGCTCCTTATGAGATCTTGTTATTGTTGTACTTTCTCGTTGGAAGCTTTCGCAATATCTCGGATGATAAGCTATCTACTGGAACACGTAAAAAAAGTTCAAAGCATGGACAATCTTCACAACGCCCAAAATAGTCGAAAAGAAAGCACATTATATGAATTCAATCCCAATGGGGACAATACTTTGGAACGCATAAAGAAAACCGATAGATGGATGAATGGGAAAATTCTAAATGGATGAACAAATGGGGCATCAACTTGATTCGATTTAAAACAAGAGTGTCCTAACAACAACGGATAGAGAAATAAAAAATTATGTGATAGAAAAGTTCATTAGGATTGCCATGTGGATCACCTTGTATTCTCTTCGATTGGTGCATAAAGAAAGCACATTTATGGCGGGAAAAATACTAGTTGCCGTAGGCAGGATACTCTTGTTTTCGTTGTTTGCTGTTAATCCGGAAAATTTGGCTACTAGTGGCTTTTACAGGCATGAGTATAATGTCTAAATTTGTTTGTTGCATATATATGTAGTAAAACTATAGATATATATTTTTGATCTGGGATTTCATTGGTGGTAGCTATTGCTTTCATTGTCAAATATCTAATTTTGTGGGGACATTTCTGTGTTGCTATTGCGGTGCCTCCTATTGTGATGTGGAGTGCATGGTATAAGCGGTGGTCCGAGGGCGATTGCAGCTGAGAGTTCCCTCATGCTTCCATGGCCGCATTTCCTGCGCTATGCTTGTCTTCAGCTGCAACTGCCGCCGCCTCTGTCCATTTCTGGTAGGACTCTTCGGATATTGGCGATTTGTGCTTTCTCTGTTTTTTAACCGGTGTCTTCTGTTCTTGTCTTATGCCGATTTCCTTCTGCCGCCCCTCCTTGGAACCTTCCTGCGCAGCGTCCCCACCAGGCATAGGTTTGTCTTCATCTGTCTTTTTCCTCCATGAAAGCGATTTACTATTTTCTTCTGTGACTTTTGTTGCTTGCTTAGTATCGGTTTTTAATCACTTATGATTTTCCTGCTGCCGTCCATTTTTACTCACTTAACATTTACATTGAATTAGGCGTTTTGTGCTTGACATGTGAGGTTCGTCTCTGTCATCAGGCCATAAATTGAAATCCCCAAAACCTGTAGCTGAAGAAAACTTGTAACGGAGATTTATATTTCTTCTTCAGAACCCCACAACCACAGGTTTTTGCCTTATTAATTGATATCAAGATTCTACTCGAGGCGAAATGAACTAATGGAGGTCAAAGAGAATGCCGAAATCATCAAAGAGAGCACTGATTTCATCAAATCAGGAAATAAAACCAGTCCCACGTTTAACCCATCACAGTCTGTTAACATGGCATTCACATCATTGATCAAAGAATAACAATTATGCAAATTATGAATCAGGGGGGCATATCTAGGTAGGGAAGTTCTACAAGGGGCTGAATACATCGGAAGTTGCAGATGTTGCTCGTACTCTGGAGTTTGCAAACAAAACACTGCAAAGCAATGTTGCGTCTTCCTTTAACTCCAAAGAACAAAATGATGTCAAAATTCTGTATAAACTTTCTATAGGATTGACTTCAGCATCAGCAATAGCTAAAGCCTTTGAAGTACTTTGAGATGATAGCTTGATTAGTGCGCCAATTGCAGCTTGTTGCTCTTTCTCCAACCCCACACTAAGCATTTCAACTAATGGTTTTATTGCTTGCCTTGCCACATCAGCATTTTTTATGTTCTCGGACTCAAAAAGACCTTGCAAAGCCCTCGCTGCATTGTATCTTGCACCCCTTGAACCCAATCGAAGAACTGCTATAAGCTGGTTGACAGTGCCCATTGCAGAATCAGAGTGCCGGAGATCAGGACTGCTATATAGGATTCGTAATAATAAATTTGTTGCAGCCTCTTCTATGGCATCCTGAGGACCTAAAGATATATATTTCGCTATGGCATCTAAAGCTCCTGCCTCAGCCATGACCACTTTGTTTGCGTTATTCTCTTTTGCCATCTCAGTTAGAAGCCCTAGAGCAATTGGAGGTGCACCTGGCCGATCTGGCATAGGTTTAAGCAGCTCAACTAAAGCAGGTATAGATTTACGAGCAGTTGCACCTACCCTTATGTCATCCACTCTAAAAAGCCGTTCAAGTACAACCTGAACAGGATTGTGTACCAAAGAAAAACTAGGGAGAGGACCCTTAACCAGCACCTAACTTTAGGGGCATACAAATATATGTAGGTATGTGTAAAAAAATTATATCATCGTGTTATGATCTTGCCATATCAACAGCGTGTTTATTTGGAGGGAAAATAGTTTTTGAATTGATTTAATATGAAGAAAATCAATATAAAGCATTTGAAAGAGGGGCCAATGATCGAGCGCCCTATGTGTCACATTCTCATTAACTCTTAAAAAGTGTAATTAACCAAAAAGTGAACAACTATTGGTGCTTTTGTCAACAACCTATGGTGAAAACAGATGTACATGTTTTGGTACTTCGGTTATAGGTCCTTTCCCCTAATGCTCCAAGTGTTGATATGTTTAATTCCACACAGCCAAGTAGTGATATTAGACCTCCAGCTGCTCCTGAATTTCCAACTGCAAGAAGTTTTCCCCTGCTACCATTGCAGACAAGACTAGCCAATGCTTGCGCAGTAAAATACCTATCAATGGCTTCGTCAGACCTCAATAAATTGGCAAGAGATGGTATTGCACGCATGGTAGCACCAACTCGAATAACATCTCTATCTTGGAACAGAATAGCTAACAGTAATGCGCAAACCCATGTACCTCCACCATCCTCCAGCTCCATCTGAAAATAAGAAAAAAATTCTCTTAGTTCTGATTCACTAAGTCATAACAATCTTCTCCAGTTACAAATCTCCCAATCTATAGAAAATTTGAGGCTTAGAAGAATATGATTTTTCATTTGAGCACATAATCCAGGAAACAACAAAATAAAAAACAAAAAGCAACTAAAACAATGCTAGCAAGCATGTCCATTTACTACATAAAATAAAGAAAGATCATTTCAACAGCAATAGAATATGGACAAACTCAACTGAAGAGTATTAACCGTGAGCAAACATGTGTGGCAAGAGTGCAAAACAAGCAGGAAGAAACAACCAGGCATAACGAGCAGACTACAGTAAATTGCTAATAAATGAATGGAAGTTCAGTAAAAGCAAAAGTCATACTTGGCATGCATCAGGAGAAAAGTTTGTAAGCTTTTCAGTTAAAACTTCAATTGCACCTGCTTCCATATTGGCAACTTTAGTTTCACCGTCATAAGAAGAAACTATTGATAGCAACCATAGGGCAACTGTTCCTCCCAAAATTGATGCCTAGTCGTGCATTGAGAATGCATCTCCTTCTTCAACATGCCCTCCTTGTCTTTTGTACCCTCTCACATTCTTAACTCTATCAATCCTTAAAGCATTAATTTTTGTTGCCTGTTTCAGCATATGCACAAGGCAAGCAAATAAGTTGAACAAAAAACCCAGATTCATTCAGGGCATCCAATGTTCTCTGCCTGTGTTCTTTCGCAGCACAAATAAGAAGAGCAGTGCCTCCAACTTTCACCTCTAAGTTAGAAGAATGTATGACTCGACCGGCCAGAGCATATATACATCTGCATGTTCCTGCCAATAAATCCCCAAGAACTATAGGCTGGTCTCTACATAACCTTGAAAGAACTTCAATTGCCTTTTCTTGAACCGGGAAGTCCAACAGCCAAGCACCTCACCAATGGCTCCAAGCTGTAAGGGGATTCAGCAAGTATCGCCCATGGAGGAATGGTAGAAGCTCCACCTGGTTTTGCTCTAGCCAATAGGGCAAGTGCTTCTAGAGCATCTGACGACTTTACATCCTCCAAATCTGCAGAAGCTAAAAAACCTACTAATGAAAGAACTGTGCCACAATGGTGAATAGTCTCAACAAGCATATCATCGACTGACATGTGAGTCAGTAATCGAGCAAGATAGTGGCTTCCAGTGCTTATGATCTATTGTTCATATTAATCTCAAGTTGATAAAATAACATTTTCTCTGTAGATTCCTGCCTTAACCTGTTACCACCTTTATTTGTATGAAACATAAAATGGACAATGTTTTTCACGCAAAGTAACCCTTTCAAACTCCAATTTGAGGCAAGGACATTGTTTGGGTCTTTATACTTCCTACTCTTTTTTGTAAGAGCTTTTTTTCGTATTCTTTTTGCTTTTTCCCAGATTCTTTTGAAAGCCTTCCTGGACAAGCCATATATGATGTATCATTTTTTATGTAGGTAGACTCCATCCAGTTGCCATTTAGATTGATAAAATCAAGAACTTGTATATTTTATAATGCTATGGATTGTACTGCAGCTATCCAAGTGAAGTGAAGATACTACAAGTAGCAGGAAAAGGCACAGTAGCAAGAGAAGCAGAAAAGCATTGTGCTTCATGGATTATACTTGATAGGTACTGAATCTACTATATAAGAAGTTGTTGTATTTCTGTGGAATTCAAAAATTGTGCAGATAGTATATGTCATTTTAATGTTATTTTTGGGTCCCTAGGCATTTAAGCAGTGAAGGAGATTTTTGTGCAAAGAGTTTACAATGTAACGTGGTTGTTGTGGACCATCTGGTATCAAAATTTCTCAGACTTAACTTGAAACACTCTCAAGGAGTACATGCCTTGCCTTTTGAAGAGGCCATTGAGTCCTCCTCTTTCAGTTTGCCTGCTCTGATTCCTGCACACACAGCCAATCCTTCAACCATGAAAGATTTGTTATTTGGTAAAACTATAACTGAATTTCCTGAAAATGAGAAACTATCCAGTAGCCTGGGATTCGATACTTCAATTGCACAGGATTCTGCAAACTCATACCCTGCTTCAAGCTCCGACCAAAGTATGCTTTATGTTCAACATAAACCTAAATTTGACTTTCGTGACAAGAGCAACCCAACAAAACAGGGGAATGGTTTGCCCGGTTGGGACTTTGCTGAGGAGGAAAAATTGACATTGGAGAGCATTGAATTTGAATTTGGTGACAAAACCAACCCAATGGAATAGGGGAATGCTTTGCCCAGTTGGGATTTTACCGGGGAGGAAAATTTTAGGTTAGAAAGCGTAATGATGCTCCTCTTCAAGTAATGAATAAACCCATTTAGAAGATGAGGAGGAGGTTTCAAAAAATGGAGCCTTCTGTGGAAACTTATGTAAACACCCATAAAAAAGCACCAGGGGAAATTTCACATACAAAGAGAGCCATGTCTGTGCTCTATTTGTCAGCAAAGGGGGCCAACTTTTGGGCAACCTCCATGGAAGTTTTCCTACAAAGATTTGGAGTATGTCTTTACGTAATAACCAATACCCGAGGGCTTCACAAATGGTCAGTTAGGGGTGAGATGCCCAATCAATCAAATTATGGTCACCAAGAGATGTGGGATAGGGTGAGATGGGCCAAATTGTGGCGGGGCATCATTTTGAAACAGAGTATGGCAAAAGATATGAATAAATCCACCCACATCTATGTTAATCAATTTGTAGAAGACAAGTCTAAGTCTTACCAAGATATATGTCTAAGAAATAGTTTAATGGGGCCAAATTTGGCATGGGGACCAGAAAGAGGCTTACCCATTTCCATGTTTTGCCCCTAAAAATTTTTTTCCGACATTCCATGTTATAAGTGCAACAATGCATGCCAGAATGTGAGAGAGGCGGCCTTTGGTATAAGGCAAGTTTGATAAACCCCAACATCCACCCCCAACTTGATTGTTTATTATCCCCCATTTTCGCGTCCTCCGGAGGCAATATACTCTTCCGGCTTTAATATGCACTTGGAAATGGTTATTTATAGAACCTTTTTATAGGAAAAATATTACTTTGTGAAATGAAAACATAACAATGCAGTCGCACTTTTCTTCTCTTAAAGCCTCAAATTGGATTTCAAACTAAACATATCGGACTTTATGAGGCATCCGCAGCTCCACCTAGAAAGGATTATGTATCTATACCCATTTAGAGAATATTAATTTATTAAAAAATACTTTCAAAGGGTATAGTCCACTTTGTAACTCATTGTGACTTAAGTCACCCTTATGTTTTTCCTTTGGTGTCAGTCGGTCACCAATGAGATTATGAGAATATCGGGAACCCAACATGATTTATTATTATGTCGAGATAGAAGAGATGCATTATCTCGAAAGCCTCAATTGGGTTTGTTATATTGCAATTTCCCCATGTTGTTAAAAAAATACTTTCAAAGGGTATAGTCTTATCACCAATGGTAGGATATTGCACACGAGAAGAAACAAGGACCGGTTTTGCTAATAAAATGAATATCCCCCATTCTAAAACTCTAGAATCTCCCCATTCTAAAACTGCAGCCTATCCTTTTGAGGCCATGGTCAAATGGCTATAACATGCAAAATTCACCTAACTATTTGACAAAATGACTGTGAGGAGAAATGAGGCTCTTATCACAAAATGCATGTTGTTCCATTTTTACCAATATAGAGCTCAACTGAATAAGAAAATAAATGACCATCACTCACCTCTCAGACCAAATAAGAGCTCACTGGCATTGGAATTTGATAAACAAAGAAATCACTTATGTAGGTCATAGGTGTTGGTCTAGAAAATCAAGAAGCTTAATAAATTAGGGGTAAATATAATTACAGAGCCCATTAGCTAAACCATCTCCATGTCTGGAATTGGCTCGCCAAGTAGCCCTCTGAGTATTAGGAAGCTTTTCAGATCTTCTGAGCTCCATGAAAACTAAGCTTTTGCTCAAGGCCTCTCCATAGTCATGACTTGCAGAGGCGCTCTCCATGAACACTAGTGATGAAACCAAAGCAGCCACTAAGAAAGAATCCTGGTCACAATTGGATTACAAACTGGGTACCCCTCTCGCACAACTTATAGTGTCTAAGAACTTGATTTGCAACTCCACAAATTTTAGAAGCTCCCGGGATTATACTATCTAATCATTGACAAAAACTATGCATAGGGTGATCTTGACAAAGATTAGTAATATGTTTTGTTGTACTCCATTTTTTGGCTTTTGACATGTGTCTGAAAAAGTAGTAACTATTTTCCACACTAAGGTCATGGCAGAATGGACATATTGTTCTGGGATTGTGGCAAGCTTTATGTGAATCGGTTAATTTATTTCTTTCTTCAGGAAAAGTCAGTATCTTATGACCATCTTGTAATTTATTGATTTCTTAATAAAACTTTAAGTTTTTAGTGGGATTAGGGCCCATAGCCACCCAAAGCACTCGTGTCTTGAGCCATTTATAATAATAAAATAGAGCTGAAAATTTGTGCATATATTTGAACGAATGAAAACTACAGTTGCAAGGTTTCTTATCAAGAAAATGAAAAAATTCTAGAATTATTTTTCCCCTATAGATGTATAGAATATTCAGTTAAATGAAATAGCATAATTATTAGAGAAAAAATAAGTTTTTAACCTTTGGGAGCTCCCATCAAAAAAATTGTAGAATTAGTTTTTCCCTATAGATGTATACAATATTCAGTGAAATGAAATAGCATAATTATCAAAGAAAAAATAAATTTTTAACCTTTGGGAGCTCCCATAAAAACATGTTCAGTATCTATATATAACCTTTCAAGCCAATGATATTGGCAAATATCGCTCAATGAACCGAACAGAGAAGGATTGTCTTCCATGCTCATCCAAATACCTCGTAAAAATTTCTTCGACTAACAAGCCTGAGTCAATAGATTCCAATGGATCTTTTGGAGACAGTGTCTCAAGTAATTGGGGATAACAATGCTCACATCTTCGGTACCCACTTCTTCTCTTCCCTTCAAGAGCAGCTAAAGCCTTGGCAGCCCTGTTTGTCACTATATCACCCCTCAAGCCATCCATTAAGCTCAACACATACTTGAGAGATCTTAACATGAATGCCACGATCAATTTGAAATCTAGAAAGCCACTCCTTAGCCTCATAAATTGGGTACTAAAGCTTTTTCTGCTTCGAGCATATATGAATCTTGAAAAGCCTTTGGACCCCTGTCAAAACCTACTTTGTCCTCTACAATCTTAACCCTCAATTCTGCATCTCTTACTGTCCCAACTTGACCATGCATACCAAACCTGTCAAGAAGTTAAGGACGAAGCTCACCTTCCTTTGGATTTCCGGAGCCAATTAGAATAAAACAAGCTGGATGAGATATTGAAATCCCTTCTCTCTCCACATATTCCACCCAAAGCTACAACATCTAGTAGTACATCCACTAGATGATCATTAAGAAGATTAACCTAGTCAACATATGGAATTCCCCTCTTAGCATTTGCAAGAAGATTGGGCTCAAATGCCTTAACTCCTTCTGTAAGTGCCTTCTCAATATCAATAGTTCCACAAACCCTATCCTCAGTGGCACCCAATTGCAAATCCACCATGCAAATAACTTATGATGGTGCCTACCAAAGCATAATATGACCTATTCATTATCATTAAAGAATTTAGATTACATTAAGAGAGTCCAAATTCCAATCCTTCATTTACTGTGGAAAAACATTTGTGTGTTTTTAATGCAAGGACTAGTTGCTTCCTACATCTTGTGGTTGTCAAACTAACATCCTAGAAATTGATGATACATTTAAAGATTTCATTTAGATATATTTCAAAATAACTTTACAATACGTATACCATTGCATAATCTATTTTGTGTTGGTGGTCAATTTTTGTCATTAAATTGTGGCAACTGCCATGTTTTCCCATGTGGGTTGATCCTGTTGTGCAATTGATGAATGTTATGGGGAAGATCATGGGAGAGGTGACTTATGGAACCTATTCATTGGCTATGTGTCAAAATAACGAAATTTTCCATTTTAGCTTGTGTGTATGCATGTGTAACATCCCCATTTTAAGATACTAGTAACAAGGGAAATTTTATTTTTAAAAAAAAAAGAAAATAACGTTCTCTCGTATGAATTATAAAATTCAAACACACGTTCAAGTTTTAATAATTGTTCTCTCGCCCAAACAACACAGTTTGGAAACACACAATTTCTTTTTAAAACTAATGTTCCTCGTTCGCATATTTACAATATGGAACACACATTCAATGCCATTCAATCTTATAACAGATTCTATATGCTGCTGTAAATGACTCGAAGAACTGCCGATCTTCCATTTTCATGGCTCGGAGTTTCAACGATCCTTCATTTCATGACTCGGCAACAACCGATCCTTCATGTTTGTTCATGCATAGTATATTATATATACCAGTTCTCTTAACCATTTCCGGTTATCGAAGTGATCCATTTAAGAAGCCTATCTGAATATTTGTTACTGATATTCATCTGACATCCTGCATCTTAAATTAAGTGATTAGGACAACGCAACCAGCACTTGCAATACTTTGGCCAAAGATTTTCACATGCTTTGCATGATCATATTCCTGGATGCGATACACATCAATGGAATACGTCCTTCACCTCACTTCACCTGTTATCTAGAATGGTCTTTCCTGGTTCCTACCAGTCCTCTCGATTTAAGGTCAGATTTAAACTTCCAATTTCCAACTAGCAATATGAACGAATATAGGAAGGCACTCCTGGTAACTAAAGATACGCAGACATACGGTGTCGTTCCCCACGACTCCGTGTGTCTAGTTATCTTTAGTATCCCGGGGTCACTCCGTATACATGATCATACTCCTATCCCCTGCCAAGAACTTCACATTCAGCCTATGTATTCTTGATGTTTTAATTCGGGAGGGCATTGCAATATGTCAGCTATAACATTGTGTCGTCATGAAGACCCCGTCTTCATGAAGACACTTTTGCTATAGCCGGCGATGTCAATGTCCTACGAATCCTCCCATCGAGAGTACACATCCCGCTCAAGTGATTTGGATATGATCTTAATATTTAAGAGTAACTTTCAAAGAACCGTGCTTGATCCTTTATCCTCGCTCCCGCTATAATTGATTAGCTAAGAGAGACTAAATCCATCCTTTAGCTTCACATGCATCTTCTCCTTTCGCATCAAGGGCCGCATTTCTCTTACTTGGTTTTCTTCTCAATCATTGGATTAAGCAGCCCGTTACCGACGGACGTGATAAGTTTAACCTATTAAACTTAACCAAGATTTTCCCAACTGTAACTAAATTCAGAATTCCAACTTATTAGACGTCATTTAAACGAGGTCTAATTCCTGATAAATGTATTCATTTATTTTCCTTAACCTTACACAGTTAAGGTCCATTAGTTATGGATATACTTATCCCATATCCTTTATTCTGAATTTAACATACGAGGTCATTAATGGAGTTCGAAAGCGAAGTTCGATTACTCCGAAGTTAATTGATATTCCGTAGCTTCCAAGCTAATCCCGAATACCTATCAGTTATGGAATCATATTCTTCCTAATCCTTTCTAATGTCAATTAAGAATTCATCTTTACCCAAGTATGAACTAATTGCACATTTCAACTTAAAAGTTGCAATAAGGTAAGAATAGATATCAATTCCCATTTAGCATCCATCCAAGGACAATTAAATAAATCCAAATCAGGAATAACATTATGTTTCCAATTTAGTCAACAATATCAAACTGATATAATTATTAAAATATCACACTTGTATTTGTATTCATCAATTCATGTCATAATCCATACATTTGCCAATCCAACTGAATGGACATTGTTTACATAAAACATCATTACAACTCATAGATAGAAGAATATACTTTCTTCTTTTTACAATTCCTCAAAGAGGAATAAAAGTAAACAAATACAATTCATCTTCAACCAATCAAGAAGCATCAGAAAACAGCCATGTCTTCATTCTAATCAAATTCCATCTGCAAAATTACTTGCACGGTCGGGCCTTAATGAATCGAGCATATTAAGCACTTATCATTAAAATGAGGTGCTTCAATTAACTGTCTCAATAAAAGAACCCTGCTTTTATGAAACGACAGTAAGACATCAATCAAGAAATAGGCACAAAAAAAGATCAGCATAACAACTGAACCATCAAAATACCATCACAATCAGCCAAAGAACTGCTGTCCCATTTTTCACATAACCGTTACAAGTTCCAAATTACAATATTTGTAAAGTTTAGGAATACAAGTAGCGTACTGCTGATATAATATACTGTTATCTTTTCCACTCCTTTCATTAATAATAAATGCAAAGGGTAAAACTAACTGAAACGTAAACCCATTACTTTCCTTTCAGTTCATGCATCATATTAGATTCCAAGCAAACACGCACAGACGAGAAAGCGAACAGCAATGCATATAGTTGCTCATATCTAAGCACTACAAGATTCGTTAATAATGATTACAAATTTTCAACTGTATGAAAGAAGAAAAGATCATTTTCCAAGTCATTCATCCACATTACTATCTCCTTCCTCATGACTGTTCTAAAAATGGAATCCAAACGAGACACAAATCAAGATAACAGTTCAGAGTGAAACTTACAAAATCCATTCGGAATTCACTTTCCGGCAGGAAGAAGAATAAATTCATTCATAATCCGCTTTAAATGAAAACAAGGAAGAATTTATCGTCCTTATCAATACTTCATTTGAATCAGGCTCATATGAATACCCAAAAACAGGTTAGTACAACATCGTATTTATCATAGATTAAATAGTATAAGGATGCATACTATGTATTTATTGTACTAGAAGAGCCCATACTTTCTTCACTGTATTTTAAATCAGATAAACAGTTATACAATCATGCAATCAATTATTCACATGGTTTTCTATTTCCATGAACGCATACAGTTCAAAATAAAATTTATTCATTGTTGTTACCTACAGCAAGACCAATCATAATGCACAGTATGACTTCAATGCTATTTCCAGAATTCAAACAGCCAAAAGAGAAGAATTCGTTCCTTTAACTATTCAAATAAGAAAACAATCATTTTCTTCAACTCAACAAGAATTATTCATGCCGATTTCATTTTTCCTTGAATGACAGTGCAAAGATCAGAAGACCACACGAAACATTCAAATTCCGTTTGTACAGAAAATAACAGTACTCAGAAAACCATCTAAATGCCACTGTAATCTTTGTCAAATTGAACTTAAAACGTTCATCAAAACCAAATTACTGTTTCATTTGAATCAAAAACAGCAGAAGAAAGAAGAATTTGTTTCCCTATAATTTCAGTAAGAGACAATCAACTTCTACAAGGAATTAAAACACCCCATTTCGTGTTTACCTTACCAGGACAGCTCAATTCGTAATGACAATTGAACAATCGTTCATAATGAACAACAACTCACATAGTCTGAACCGTTTAAATTCTAATATAACATAAACAATGAATACCCCATGCGAATTCCTTGCCAACAAATGTTTCTACCCGAATCCATTTTTTTCTATTCACAATGATGTACAGAACCCGAAATGAATTTTTCATACAACATACCCTTGTTAATGAAAACCCGCATCGGATATCAGATATACAACGAGGTACAGTTAAGACAGACCCAGTCAGTCAGCTCATTTCCATAATTTTCTATTCATCATACAGAAATAAAAAAAGAGCCAAGTTCTTATTCCTACTACAGTCCGAACTAGAAGATCGAACAACATCAATAACCACAACAATTCATCCAACCACCACAGCAAGAATCAACATAATTCATTTAATGCACAGAAATACAAGCCAAGCTCATTTTCACGACTACAGTCCGAGCCGTAAGATCAAGTCGTTTCCATACAACACAACACAACCAACCTTTCATCACAGCAAGAAGGACTGTAATCATTCATATGTTCAGAAGAGAAAACAATTTCTTTTCCAGCTTCCACGAATACTCAAAATTGTATTCATCCATTTACATAAAAGAAGAAGCACAACAATAATTGTATTACTAGCATATCCTTCTAACCGAGCTCGCATTGCTCAGATAAAACTCTAAAACCCATCCCTTTAAAGTTCAAAAAGAAATGCTATTTCCTTTTAATCCCGAAACAGCAGAAAGAAAAAGAAAAGTCTTATTTCCTTTAAGAAAATTTCAGTATAGAAACGACATCAAGCCGCTCGTACATCCTGTACAATTTTATCACAAAAGTTCATATGACAAAAGAACAATCGCACAGCAATAAAACAACCCACACTGCCTGCACAGTTCCCATATAACATTTTACAGAGAAAAACCCATTTCGAATTTCCACTTAACGTCAACAACCAGCACAACATGGAGGTATTCCATTCAAAGAAATGCAAAGACAGTTTAAACACAACAACCAGAAACGATTTTACCTATCATTTCAAAAATGACAGCAAGAATCGACTAAATCCAAATCGTATCAACACGACAACAATCACATAAACCCAAAACCCAAGAGCAGGGTTGTTTTAATGAGACGTTTAAACAAAGCAAGTATTTTTAAAGAGAAGGGCTTAACATGCCTGTAAATTCTTCCTCAAAACTCGAAGAAAATCGCGTCTACCGAAGGTATTTCCTTCCACGGCGACAACACGAGCTTTCCAACAATCTTTTCCTCTTCAGGCTCAGCAACAACCTCCAAATTTCCAAAGAACAGTGATAAACCCAATGAAACTGGTTCGACTGAACCAAAAAAAAACCAAATGCAGAGCAACTTCACAAAATCCGAATCGACACAATAAACAATCAACATTTCCCTCCTACGCCTTCCAAGGCGAGCTGGTCGCGAGGACCAAAAAAATTTAATGCATTAAAGGCTCTGCCTTTTCCCAATTTCCCACGCCACTGCCAACTTGGGTTGGCGAACCCCCAAGTTCAAATTTTGCATGAAAAACCAAATTTAGTGCATGACCAACTAGATACCTCTGCCACTTACCTGTCCCCGCCAAACTGGCGCTGTCCACGTATGGACTCCCCATTTAATGCCATTAAACACCCCTTCATCCTTATCCTCTCCCTCCAAGGGTCTGCGTGCGTCCCCTTTAGGTTAGGATTAGTTTAGGATGTATATTAGTATTCAACCTAGGTCATAGTCTAGTTTTAGGTTAATAGGACTTAGGTTTATTTCCCTTTCTTTTTTTTTTTTTATAATTTAAAAATCCACTTAGGATAGTAGTTTAGGATGTATGGTAGAACTTAGGATTAGCTTAGGATTTAATTCCTTCTAACCACTAACACTAATCAACCTCCAATCCAGTCTTCCAACTGACACTCATGTCAATGCTGTGCAGGACGTTTCGTCCTTTGTTTCACATGCCAAAGCCACCCGTGTCCAGACATTTCCTGCCTCACGAGGTCTTAAGTTCGACAGTACAGGGTTCAAGAATCGAACCTTTGTCGTTGGCATTTACGTGCCAGCTGCTCATACCTGCAATCAGGCGCTGCACATTTATATCAACCTCCGGTTCGGTTCAAGAGTAAATCGACAAAGCAATCACAAGAAGACCACAACATACTTTGGATCAATGGAATTGATTCAAGGTGTGCTGTCAATCAGCAAAGAGAGTTTAGCAAGTATACGACAATTTGTCGTCACATCAGCAAACACACAAGCAACAATAACTGCTGTCCTATGCAATAAATTACAGCATGCAAGAATCCAAGTTAGCAACACATTCCTTTAAGATCAGAATATATCTTAACATGTTTGCCTTCATTTCAGCAGTTATAACAGTATGAAAAATATTCACCAAGATTACTAAAGTTGATAACATCATTATCGTAAAATAATCATTGCTACACAAAAAAGCATCAAGAAAAGAATTCAGAACCTTGAATATCATCATTTGCAACTCTTTGACCGGAAAGACTTATAAAACCTTAAGATGTAGTAATTGGTTTTGGTGGATAAGAGAAGCCATTTGAGCTTGAAATTCACCTCAAGTGGTTATAAAATTATATAATTTTCAAATTCAAAACCTATTTTTTAATGAAATTGTCAAATTGATGTAACGTAACACGAAAAGCATATTATACATACCTACTAATGCGTCAATTGTTTAATGTTATATTTCTATTTAGTTCGTGGTATTCAAACTATGAATAGTGAGTATACTTTTGTATATTTTATGTTCAGGTACAATTATCATCGAGTGCTTGTAATCACTATTACCTTTACATTGGTGAGTGCATGACAAAATTGGTATTGTTTTGAAGGTTAGTGCTTTCACAATTTACTATTGTTTTTGCCATGGATTTGCATTAAGTTTGTTTGGTCAATGTCATTTCTCTTATCCATCTATAACTCATTATCTGGGTATGTTCAATTATTCTGTATGGTTTACAAGCATTTGCAAGGAGCTACTAATTGGGATCATAACATTGACCAAAATTATGTTTTTATTTTGTACGTGTTATTTATCTTATCCATTATAACTATGTATCTGGGTATGTTCAATTTTGGTAGCTCATGAAAGATTTCAGCCAACAGCCTTGTAGTCTATTAAACATTTCAACTTATAGTAAATTGGGATACGACATTGAGCTAAAACAAGTTATTTTCTTTAGCATTTTCTCCAACCAAGTTATTTTCTTCAGCGTTTTCTTCTGTTTTGCTATTGGGTATGCTCAATTTTCATACTCTATTGAAAGTTTCAACTCACTGCTATATAGCTTTAAAGCATTCAACAAAAAGCATGATTTTATTTTCAAATTTTCATCCATAATTTTGCATCTGGGTATGTTCAATTTTTGTAATTTTACATTTTTGAAAATATAATTCCTTTCCTTTTCAACACGGAGATATGAAAAATATGCATTTTCCCTTTGCTTTACTCAACAATTGTTGCAATAGGTGACATATTGACAACATGGTTATCAACTGAGAATTGCTACAAGAAAAAACGTTGAAAGAATCTGACATTTATCTCAGGTGGTTAAAAAATTATATAATTTTCAACTTTAGAAGCTATTTTTTTATGAAATTGATGTACCGTAACACAAAAACATGTTATTTGTACCTGCTAATTCACTAATTATTTAATGTTTTCCAGCTATTCCATTTCAAATACACATGAAAAACCATTTCTAATCCTACTCCATATTTCTTTTTGCAAATCTGTAATTGACATTCCACCTGCTCCATTCCAACATTATTTGCACTTTGTCTTCGCAGAAATTGTTATTGTACCCATTGTCTATGGTCATAGCTTCTTACAAACAACAGAGTTCCACCTTTGCACCTCCTTTGAGGTTCCTGCATATATAATACAATCGTACATGTTTTGCACCAACTTTATTACTGTTTCAAATCAAAACAACAAGCTATATACTCACGTTTACACTTCTCAAAGCCTTTTTGTTTAATATAGATAAATTCACACATTTTAAATGCACACAACATTGTATATTTTCTAAGAATGGAATTAGCATTAAAATAATGCATTGGCTTAATTTAATGCTTATAGTGTCAACCACTTCTACACAATCAATAATGATAGTATCTTAATTACCACTTGTGCAAATGCTATTACTTTTGATGTTGCTTGCATTTTGCAAATACTACAAATTCATTTGGATGCCATCTTCATGTTTTGATCTTACATTTTGTTTCAGTTTAATTTTAGACCTGATTTTAACTACATCATTGCCCTTAATTTGGGCTTTCATTAATTTTTTTGGTTCATCTTAGATTTCGATTTTAGTTTAGTTCATATTCGTGGATTTCAATGACAATCCATCATTTTTTAGCAATAAATCTCTAATTCAGTTCTCTGTTTTGTTAATTCATAAATTTTACTTCCTACGTTTCTTTCATGTCTTAGCCTTTCACTTAGATACATGCAACAAAGGCTATCTCTTTAGTCAATGCTACCCACAAATATGCTACAGAGGAAAATACTCTCTTATCGATGTCCAAGTTCAGTTATCAAAATATCAATGTGCATACCCAAATACAGTTATGTTAAACAATGGATACCCTGATTCCATTATGCCAAGGGGCCATTACTCACAATCTCGTTAAATTGGGATATGAATATCCACATCTGCTAGGATGCCAAAATCTAGTTATTAACTTAACCAAATAAATCTTGGTAAAATTACATTGGATAGAAACAATTCTCAGGCCGCTTTTGCTTCAGATTTAGCATTGGCAATGAAGCTTTACATACAACTCATAATTGGTTGATTATAAATGTTGGATTTTCAGTTAAAGCTGCTAAAAAGTTTAATCAATAAGGTATTATTAAATGAAAGATCAAAAAGGGCACACAGAGCTTAAAATGTTTTCAGGAAAGCCAATGAAATCTACGTATTCTGTAATTTTTGCATGCTATAAAAACCCACAGCTTTCCTGATATTTAAGCAACAAGGAAAGATTCTACTTCTTTGAGGTATAGAATTTTAGTTTTGTTGCTACTGCATTCTGTACAAACTCCCCTAGTGGCCTCCACAAAGCCAAGCACCCATGTCAATGTTTGGAAAATTGAAAAATTAATGCTTTCTTCTCTCTTTCTACTGCCACAAGCCTTAGTGGACAGTACTCTTGCTTTGTACCACAACACTTGTTATATATAGATATGATCGTATTTGTATAAAAATTCCTAGCACATTTAAGTGCAATTCCGTTTCAATAGATCTTTCTACATCTTGTAAGAATATGAGAGCAAAAATGAAAACTTGCAAACTATAATCCTATCATAAAAATGAATCTAATGTCTTTCATCAATCTTTTCCCTTAAGAAAACGAAGCCTCTATTTTGTCACGTTCAACATTTTTTTGATTCCACCTTACACTTGTTGATGTCAATTTTACTCACCTCCGCCTCTCAAATTTTGGTACATGGTAAGATAATTTTATTGATTATCTCATGTTCTTGTTTTAATGCGTGGATAACGAAGAGCTTCTATATCATGCGCGTTAATAAAATCACGCACATTTATAAATATTATAAATGAATCCTTGGCTTACAAGTCACACGGCCTATCATTGTGTTGTAACATAAGTGATGTTTAGGCATAATTGGATATCAATTGCAAGGTGAGGTCAGTTATAAATTTGTATATGTTTCACTAGATTCTCTATAATCTTAAGTGTCTATGTTCTTGCAAATGTACCAAAGTCTCGTTTGGGAAACATACTCCAAAGTGAAAGGACACTTTAGCATTACCAAAACTTTACAATCACTTTAATAACATTTTTTTGGCTTCATATGCATGCAAAAAGGCATAGAGAAACATATCAAATCTTGCATTCCTTGTTGTATTGCAAACAAAAAATTTGCATCCAAATGTTGGAAAACATGGTAGAAGCATGGATTCTTTGTCTATATTATCTAGATAAAACATCATAATGAATGTTTTTGTTGTAGTGAACTGGATTTTGAAAATGCATGTTACATGCAAGAAAAGCATCACAATTCCGAGACACAACACGATGCTTCTTCAATCATGTTTGGGTTCACTTTAAACTTTTTTATCCATCACATGTCTAACTCCGATTTGAGGGCTGTTATTTTTTGCATGCCTTGGGGAAATATTGGATACACAATTATATGTGTTTACAACATTCCATCCTCATACAAATGGGAAAACAAAATTTATCAACCATATACTTATCCATTTTTTATACATGTACCACAACTTACACCTATGATTTTGTAATGATAATTTACACTTCATTTAACATGATTAAGATAAATCTCTTCATAATGCTATGAGAAATAACCCATTTGATACATGTCTTACATTCCAACCACTCACGCCCTTGACATATCCTATTATGTACCATCCAACATAAATTTACACACACCAAAAAAGGAAGCAAACACATGAGTTTTTACAATCCATCTAATAGGTTCAACAAATACTTTCATGCCAACAAAAGTATAGAGAATTCCACAATTCACATTGTAAACTTCATGAATTCAAGGTGGGCGATAAATTCTAGTTACATTTTGAGAAAGAACGTTTCAAGGGTTTGCAAAAAGTACAAAGTCTTGATGTTCTATTATTTACACCATACTACATGCAAATTGATTGAAATTTCATTGATCTTCCATAAGTACATGGGTCTCCATTCTTTATTCAATGTGGAACATCTTGAGCCTATTTTCCACATTTTTGAGCCAACAACTCAACATCCTTCAAATTTGGATCCGAACATTTACATAAAGTGCCAAAATATCATATTTTTGAAATTACAACTAGACACGCCATCAATGCACATATTAGTTATTCAAAGTAGATAAATAAGTACACCATAGTGGAGAATCTACAAGTAACTCTTCCTCACACCCAACCTCCCGAGGTCGTGCCGAGACAACCGGTGGGGATGGAATATACGGGCTACAGATAGACTAGTTGGGTAATCTTATGTCTTCAACACACAATAATGGGATCTATGAATCTAAGGCAAAGAAGGCCCTCCTAACCTGAATAGGTGTGATGGATCGTTTGGCGAGGATAGCTGCTCAAAGGCTCCAATCAATATCGAGCTCAGCCGAGATCCTATCTATAGGGTTGAATACGTGGAAACTGACATGTGGGTGCTTCGTATATATTTCCTGACAAGGTCATGAAAATGGTGGTAAAATGTGTAGTGGATTTTGGGTTTTATGGATGATTCTCTGGTTTAGTCCAGAAATCCTTAGCTTGATTGGCTTCTATGTTTAATAATGAGAGTTGTGTGATAATGTCTGGTGGGAGTGGAGAGGACCTAAATACTAATGTTCGCAAACCAAAGCATCAACGTCGGATTGATTTGTAGGCCCGTTGGGTTGTGGGACCTGTAGATCACAACCGTAAGTTCATGGTTGTTTGTGGACCTCCTATGGTCATATGAAGAGTCAATCCCTGATTCCGAGTATCCAGTAATCGTATGCCTTTTCGGCCTCTACGTTTAGAACTAGAAGTTACATGATTTTCTCGAAGTACCTAACAGGTGTTCTGGAAACTTGGATACGTAAGCTAGTGTCTATATCAATGAGGAGGTCTCCTGCATCTGGTTGTGGGACTAGTGGATCACAACCGAATGTTTTCTCTCTTTCAAGTCCTTCTACAGTCATACGGATATCTATCAAGGCAAGTCTATAATTTGGCTGATTTGACAAAATGTGTGTGCTTTGTCGTCTTCTATGTTTAATCCTCTCAGCTGTGTGCTAACTTCTTGTAGGTCTGATGTTGTTCGGAAGACCTGAATTTTGAGATTTTGGTCTATGTCGGCTAGTGCCACGGGAAGATTTGGTTGAGGCACGATTGGCTCAAAAATGTATTCCCTGGGCTCCCTAGGTCCCGTGATTGTCATACAAGATCAATATAAACCTAATCAAAACAAAATAAACTAATTATGCAAGATATATATATATATATATATATATATATTCCTCTATTTTTGTATTTTTGATAGAATTTTTAATAGAATTGAAATAGCAACTAATCTAATATATTTAGAAAATGACAACTAATCTAATAACAAAATTAAAACAAGCAAGGTAGCCCTGGTGTAGCTACTTGCCTATTTATGCGTTGTGAGTTTATCCTAAATAACTAAATAGCTTGATTAACTTAAATTGAAAGACTCTCGATCCTACCTCGAAGTGAGGAATGAATCATAGTTTCTCAGAAACTATCAATCCCCACAGCTTCAACAATATCGAAAGTGAATTTAACTGAAATGAAATAATTCACTACTCTATTTGATATGTTTTAACTAGAACTTTGACAGATAAAACCTGGAATTTTAGTAACAGTGGTGAATCCAATAGTGTATGAATTTTTCCCCTCATAATGATCTCCTCATTCCTTCGTGTTCACGTGAATCTAGAAGAGCGTGTATATGCTAGCATCAACAGAAGAAGGTATTTGAACAATGGAAACTTTGGATATAGACCGAATATAATGCGAGTAGGAGAGGGACAACGCAAGTGACAGAGCTTGGCGTATGCAATTCCTAGCGGGATTTATTCATGGGAATATAACACAAGTGTACCGAGAGATTCTAGAATCTACCTTTTGTGAAGAACACAACCTACAACTCTAATGGATTCAATCTACAAATGACACTACTCGCTCTAAACTAATTTGTATGAACAACAATGAACAAGACTGAAGCAAGAAGATCGAATGGCTTCTAACAACAAAGGAAAAACTAGCATGGATGCAAAACATGAAAAAAAATGAATTCTAAGCAAGAAATTGAAAGACTAAACAATGGAAATGAGAAGTTGAGGGGCCATTTGCTTGAAAACAAGCTGGCTATTTATAGATTTCACATTCACCCAAAGGTAATTCCTATTAGAACTCTTTTACCATTAAACAATGAAGAAACACTATTCCAGGGAACATAAAACATTAATACGAGCTAAGGCGGTTGAGAAAAGCTGGTAAATGTTGAAAATTATGCATGTCGCGATCAAAGGAACGTGTTGGAAAACGCGTGAAGGACCGCCGCCCCGAGCTGAGCAAGGTGGCGGAAGTTACCATGACCCGCCACCGCCGTGGCAGGGGCGGTTTCATTACTAAAGGTCAAAAGGCCAAAAAAAAGGGGGAAAGGATAAAACAAAGCACAAGGAACTTGGATAAAGCATTTGGGATGCTAACATATACTTCGCGAGCTTCTCTGGATCCCGAACACCTTGCGAGGTGACCTGTATCATCATTGGGGCATGTGTAACATCGTTCGGTGGTGTGCAGTACCCTACAATTTTGGGTACGTACATATTGCCCCCTCGAGAAGTGTTTTAGCCATGAAGAGGTGTAAAACGGTGGGTCCGAGTATGGCGGTCCCAAAATGGGAAGCTAGAAATTATACCTGACACGCCCGTGTGTCGAAATGTCGCCATCCAAAGTTCCCGCTACCTGCAAAATGGAAAGAGGACTCAAGTGTAGATAGATAAAATAAATCGAAAAATAAATACTAAATTAGTATGAAATGAGGACTTACCATTTGCATGGGGATAAGAACTTACCTCCGTCGACACTCTAAACCTGCGAAAGGGGCATTCAAAATGAGTCAAAACAACATATATATATATATAATGGGCTTATTTTCCTATTCATTTGCGCGTGTCGATTTGATAGTTTTTGAGCTCTGGGACCCACGGTGATGGTTTTCGATGAGAGTATAGTCGAAACGTTCAGTAGCGAGATAGTGATCATGCCTCCGCGAGCAGAACCTCGACCCACGAGATCTCAGGTTAGTTCTTCTCGATTTAACGTTTTTGCACCCAAAATGTTAAAATGATGAAATCTTTGTTGTGGGGGTTATTTTTAGAAATGTTAGTTTTAAATGTGTCTCTTAGGGGGGACGCCTAATGGGTAGGCTTTCGTTTTAGCTAAAATGGTCAATTTTTGTGTTTTTGAGCATTTTTAGGGCATGCGACCCATTTGTAGTCGTGGGACAAGACCGCCGCCCTGAGCAGGGTGGTGGTTACGGGACCACCTTTCAAGGTGGTGGTTATGGAACCGCCGCCCTGCTCAGGGTGGTGGTCCTCTACAGAGTGTTAAAACAACACTATTTTGAATTTATTTTTGCATTTTTAGTGTTCCTACTTGCTTTAATGATTTTTCCAATGCAATCTTGACACTAACTTGCTTCTTTTTGTGTGTTTTTGGGTGTTTTGCAGAAGAAGGAAGAGTACATTAGATGGAGCCGAGAGAGGGAGTGTGATTGGCTTCCAAGCAGTGTTAGATGCACTCTCTCAGGCTGAGCAGGATACTCTCCAGAGGGCAGGTATATTGAGGATCACACGGGTCCCCCACGTTGCACCTACCAGTCACATACTATGTGACTTATTTTCTTATTGGGATGTAGATCGGAACACCTTCCGATTTCCAGGAGTTAGGGGTGAGTGGTCCATCACCCTGGAGGATGTTTACCGCATATTGGGGGTTCCGATCCTTGGGTGGCGGCTGTCTCTTAAGACAACAGTATCTAGATCACAGGTGGTTCAGTGGGCCACCTATATGGGAGATGCGGTCATTTCGACTGGTTCAAAGAAGGGGGTGAAGGTCCATTCTATTCTCGGCCTGCCCATCCCTCTGATCCACCAGGCCATTATGGGCATTCTTGCTTGAGATTGATCGGGGACAAGGGAGGGGATACTTTTTCTACTGTTGGGCCCCCATCATCACGTAGATTGAGGCACATGGTCAGATTTATGCCTGGGGAGCCGATATACTTGGGACCACCTATCATGACTTATACAAGGTGGTTCGATTACAGGGACAGTCACTGAGCCATCCGACCTTAGTTATGAGCTGGGTCTATGAGCGCATTATCCCTTATGGGAGGGGCATACAGAGGTGGATCCGGGGCCGTCAGGGCAGCTAGATGGATAGGGATGATGGTGCTTAGGGCACCGCATCAGCCGGTGGCTTCATTGACCACTGCGGATATGGAGGCCACACCTTATCAGGCCATGGCAGGGTTGTGGGGCGAGGAGGTACACACCCTGATTTCCTGCTCTACTACAGGGTAGCTTGTGGACAGGATGGGGAAGGTAGAGATACACCCCTTCGATCGAGTGCCAAATAGCATTTGGCCTTCTTACATTGATATGCTCCCCCAGTGGTGCCGGTGTTGTATAGATCTATCCCGGGAGGCTAGGGAGGTCCTAGAGGCCGGGTTGGACTGTTGTTACTCTGGCATCCCTATTGCAGCTAGGAGGGTGGTACGCACTCGAGAGAGAGCGGTGCTCCTCAAGAACCTTTACTTCGGATTGCGCGGTCCTGCCCATAGCAGTGATGATCCCATTGATATAGACTCCGAGTCTGAGGAGTTCACAGGGGAGAGACGGAGGAGGAGACCGAGGACATGGAGATCAGTGAGTCGGGGGGGAGAGGATAGTGATCCCGAGTGGCATGACACTCAAGAGATCCTACAGCCGAGAGGGAAGAGCAGAGCAGTGTGGAGAGGGTGACTCTAGTCTCAGAGGAGTTGCTTTCTCTCGGGACCTAGGTGGAGAGGATGAGTCATGGTGGCAGGACGCCATGTTGTTGCCCAGACGTGGGAGGGGGACAGTCGGCCGGCGGTGATCGTCAGTGGTGGGCATGGATCCTAGAGATCCCTCTTGGAGGCCTGGCGATCCTAGTGAGTTGTCACTCTTCTCCTGACATTTGTTTTAGTTAGAATTGTCTTAGTTGTTGTTTCTTTTTGTTTTGCTTACTCTTGGTTTTATCGTTGATCATTTTCTAACTTGTTTTCTCCTTTGTTTGCAGTGACTACTGATGAGTGGTGAGACTTGATTCACCGAGTGTGTACCGATACCCTACTTCTCCCCTGAGAAGACTCGTGCTTGAGCTTTCCGTGGATGTGGGGGAGCCCTCAGCAGCTGGTAGGCACACCGATGTTTTTTCTTCTGTTTGGCATGCATGGTGAAGATCATGACTTCTCTCCACATGGAGGTAGCTGGATATAGGACAACCGAGCACCTGATGAGGAGGAGCCATTCTCATAGTGAGATGGCTAAGCTACGGGGTGTGACCATGAGAGCTCCTCAAAGTGCATTCGGAGGAGAGTGCAGCGTAGCCGGAGTCCTAGACGTGGTCGTGTGCCTTCTGAGGGATCCCATAGGGATTGAGAGGCCACTTGGCTCTTTTTATAGTGACTCTTGCTAGATTGTTTATACGAGCATTTTGTATTTTCTGGGCTCATTGAGCGTTTTGACCATGCCTAGTGCATGATGGCATTGTACATGAAACCTGATATATATATATATACCTCTTTTTGGATCTAGATCTCTTTGTTCCTAGAGTTTTGTGATTCATTTCCACATGTATACTAGATGTTTATTAGAATTTTTATTTTTATGGTGCTTTTCAGAATGTATGCAATGGAGAACAAATGTCACAAATGTTTTCTTTTTGTATTTCGTGATGCTGATGTATGATGATGTAGACACCATGTGATCTTGAACTTTAGTTTCTATAAGCAATTTTCGGTACTTCATATTGTTTTGACAAAATGTGATGATGAGCTGGTATGATGAGCAGATGAACTTGCCCCACTCTAACTCCACGCAACTAGTAAGATGAGGGCTCACCACCGAGAGCTAGAAAGGGCACAAGCTATGAGGTGTGTTGAAATGGTAATGATGAGAGATAGACAAAGAGTTGGTGGAACCAAATTAGGACGCTACAAACCTATCCTACTCAAATGACTCCATAGTTTAGAATGTGACTTGCTTTGTAGTTTATCTAGACTTAGATCCGTAGATGGCCACTTGGTTGACAAAATCTGGTTTTCAGGGTTTTGAACTCTCTTGGAATTTTGGACATCTGATTCATTTGTTTTTGACTCAAGATTTCAAGGTTTGTTTGAACTATTTGCTTATGACCTTCAATGTTTACTGTCAAGAGGACCCCCTACACCTTGCCCCATGCTACTAGTAGGAAGCACGGGCTTATCACCATGGACAAGGCACAGGTGAGTAAAGGCATTTCCATCCTTTCCCAACCCTACGTCACTAGTAAGAGATGCAAGCTCAACACCGAAGGTTGGTAGGGCAAGGAAATGTGTAAAAGTAAAATTTTCTGTTTGATTTATATTTGACTTACTTACTTGAGCAAAATGTCAGAATGTTCTCATTTCCAAAGAGATATATATATATACGGGATAGATGTGACACCATGAAGCTTCTAGAATAGACCATAGGCAAGACACCTATCCTAGGAAGAAACCAAAAGTGAGAACAAGCATGCAGGCCTTGGTATGGCTACCGTTAAGACTTTGTCATATCTTGCTTTAATTGATGAAATGATTCTGAAACCATTGATGATGTTATGAAAATGAAGAAGTATGATTTGAATGCTCCTGCCAATACTATCAGAAGTTTGTAATGAATTGCTTAAGAATAAGTCCCTTGATCACCAAATTTTATGAAACGAGTGAACAAAATGAACCTAACTAAATGAATATGTAATGTAGATATAATTATACAAATAGTGTTGATGCTTCATGCGTAAAACCATTTTAAGATGCAAGGAATTGACTGATTCATTGAATTCCTCACCCTCCAGTGTGCATAAGAGATATGCACCATTTCCGTAGTCTTTCATGACTCGATATGGGCCCAACCATTTGGGCCGGAACTTTCTTCCTTCACCGGTTTTCTTATCGATCCGGTTGTCTAGTCTTAGAACTAGATCTCCTTCATATATTTCTCACTCATAGACCTTTTTGTTATACTACCAGCACATCCGGTCAGCATAGGCTCTATGTCATTGTTCGGCATTTAGCCTGGCCTCATCTAGGCTTTCTAGTTGAGAGAGGCGTGCCTCCCTATAAGCTTCTTCATCCAGAATCCCTTGTAATGAGATGCAGAGACTGGGTATTTCAACCTCAAGTGGGAGAACTACTTCTGCCCCGAATACCAGTGAGAAAGGAGTTGCTCCTGTTGGTGTTCTTATTGAGGTTCGATGGGCCCACAAGGCTGGATATAGTTTTAAATGCCAATCTCGCTTGTTCTCCTTGACCATTTTGAGGAGAATAGCTTTCAATGTTTTGTTTGTCGCTTGGCCTGCCCATTGGCTTGGGGTAGTAAAGAGAGGCCGTGTGATGGTTTATCTTGAACTTGCTACATAGCATAACTCACGGACTTCATCATTTTTAAAGGATGTGCCATTATCTGAGATAATGACTTGTGGGACACCATACCTACAAATGATCTGGTTCAAGATGAACTTGGCGATCACAGCACTGGTACAGTGGTGAGAGGCATGGCCTCCACCCATTTGGTAAAAAATATTGTGGCATAATGATAAAATTATGGCCATCGGTTGATGAGGGAGAGAATTTCCTATCAAATCTAGGCCCCACGTGGAAAGGGCCATGGAGTCGCTATTGGTTGTAGGGATTGTGCTGGCATGTGAATCTCGTGAGAGAATTCTTGGCATTTGTGGCACTTACGTACAAATTCCACACGCATCATGCTCGAGAGTGGGCCAAAAATAGCCCATCCGATGTATTTTGCGAGTGGTGGCATGACCACCAAAGTGGCCCCGCATATCCCACTGTGGGATTCATGAAGAATCCTCTTGGATTCTTCTATGTCGACGCATCTTAGAAGCATGTCGTCGAAGGCTCTACGATAGAGCACTTGTTCTATAATAACATATTTAGCTATGATAATGTAACCACCTTCTTTTTTGTGGCGTGGCACCTTCTGGATACGTATGGTCCATGATAAAATTGATAATATCAGTATACCAAGGACATACAGAGATGGGAGGTCTGGTTTCGATGTAATATATGCATTCATCGGGAAAGTCGAGGTCTACTAGATCACCTCCATCTAACGGGTTGTCGGCTAACCAATCTGCAATGATTTGTCCCTTAACGGATTTTTGGTTTATAAATGTTAATTCAAATTCACCCATTAAGGTTATGAAACGTCCAACCTTTTTAGACAAGGACCCTTGCGTGAGGAATGTCCGTAAATGGTCCATTTTTACAATGACCCTTGTTTCTTGATTTAACATGTAATGTCTTAAACATTTTGTGGTGAAGACTATGGCAAGGCATTCTCTTTCTACCTACGTATAACGTGTTTCATAATCGAGCAACATTTGGCTAATAAAGTAGACTGCACGTTCTCATTTATCATCGTCTTGAGCCAACATGTAAGCTAATGAGACATTCGTAGCTCGTGAATACAAGATTAGAGGGTGATCCGGTCTAGGAGGCATTAGCGTGGGAGGAGACAGTAAGAAGCGTTTAACTGCTTCAAAGGCCTCATGGCATTCTTTTGTCCAAATAATGGAGCAAATTTTTTCAACAAATTATTGATCGGATGAACAACAAAACTTAAGTCGGAATGAATCTTGATTGCACCGAGTTTTCCAAGAAATGATCTGATACCAGAGTCATCTGATGGTGGAATCATTTCAAGAACAGCCTGATTTTGGCTGGGTCAACATCAATCCCTCGTGATGATATGATGTAACCCAGGAGTTTTCCTCCTGTCACGCCAAATACGCACTTCTCTGGGTTTAGTGTGACTCCATATTCAATCAATCGTGAGAGAATGATGGAGCACTTCCGGGTGATCACAACGCTTCTTGGCCTTGGCCAACAAGTCATCCACGTAGGACTCCACAATCTTATGAATAAGATCATGAAATATGTATGTCATTTCGCCCCGTATGGTATGTAGCGCCAACATTTTTGAGACCGAATGGCATAACAACGTAGCAATAAGTTCCCCAAGGAGTTATAAATGTGGTTTTGGCCTGGTCTTGTTAGATATTTTGATTTGATTATATCCCGAGAACCCATCCATGAGAGACAAAAGCTCAAATCTAGTTTTGTCAATGATTACGTCAATGGATGGTAATGGGAAATCATCCTTGGGACAAGCTTTGTTAATATCCCGAAAATCTATGCAAATGTGTATCTTCCCATTCTTTTTAGGATGGGAACAATATTAGATACCCATTGTGAATAGTCGATGGGCTTAATGAATCCTACTTGGAGAAGTTTTACTACTTCCTCTTTTACCATGAGAGCTACTTTTGGTTTCATTGGTCTTGATTTTTGTTTAATTGGCTTTGCATCTGGTTTGGTGACAAGATTATGTACTGCGATGTGTGGTGCAATTCCTGTCATTTCTTTATAATTAAATGTGAAATCCTTTTGATGTTCTTTGAGAATTTGAGTGTGTATTTCTATTTCTTCTGGAGTTAGCGAAGATCCTAGTTTCAAGATCTTTGGTTCTTCCTCCGTTCGATATTTATATCAATCATTCCTTCGATTAAAGAAGCATTACCTTCTTCAAATTCAGGCGGGGCTGGAGGTAGTTCCAAGTCTTCTCCATTCTCTATCTTGTAAATATCAAGATTCTTTTGTGGGGGGAGCTCTGCCATGGGATTTCCAAAGTAGGAAGATGAGTGTGGGATTAAGGAAAAATCTACTACGTGATGTGTGAGGTGTAGCTCTGCATAGGCATTTAGGTAGTCAAGAGTGACTCTATCACTATCAATATGATCTAAGATAGAAGATTCTTTCTCAGCTATATGTGTTAGAGGAGGGTTTGTTGATATTTTTTCACCAATGGTTCAGTACGAAGTGATACCATGAAACGTGTATCCTCCAATTCACTGCTTGGAGTGAATCGTGAAGCTGAGGTTGCTATTGAATCTACGAGAAGGTTTTATTCTCGTGGGATTGCCTCAATGGATATGAAGTGAATCCTTTGCTTAGATCTAATACCGTTGTTTTATAGAGCTGCAAGTGCTCAGCTCTAGTCTCATATACTTCAAGAGACTTGGTTTGCAACTAATTGTGAGTCTCCTAACACTCTGATGTCATTAACACGATCCTTTTGGCTATGATGAGGCCAAGGAGGAGGGCTTCGTACTCAGCCGTTGTTTGTACATTCAAAGTTTAACTTAAAAGAAAAAGGTAGGATCTTTCCCTCAGGAGAAGTAAAGATCACACCTACCCCCGGCTCCATAGTGACATCTAGCTCCATCGAAAGTGGAGAGTCCAATATTTACTAGGAAAAATGGATGTTGGGACATTCTTTTGCATTTTTTCTTCTTTTTTGGTTACTTCTACCATGCAAAGTTCCTCTGCTGGAAGAGAACCAACTCCTAGGGTACATCCCATACTGTGGAATCAAATGGTAGGAAAATTGGTAGATCTTGTTCCAGTAATTCAAAAATTTTTGCAGTAGTTCCTAATGACACTGTTTCTACAATGTTAGCTTCATCCTTGAGGGTGGGATGCCTTTGACTAGGTTCGTAATTTCTAGTTCTATTGTAGGTATCAAATTTTCTTCCGGTTTTGAGTCGATTGGTTTGTTAAGTTGGTTTGTTGGGAGTTCAAACTCAGAGTGAACCTGGCCTTTTCTTCAGGTCTGCTAGGTGTATATCAAATGGTTTTGGGTCACCTTTTGCTACGAATATCTTTCCTAGGTGCAAGAATCTTATTTCCTGGAATAACGTAGAAGGGATTGCCTTCATGCGATGTATCCATGGTCGCCCGAGGATCATATTATAGTTGGTTTCCGATCTATGATATAAAACTGGTGAGGATCGTCTTGGGTCCTAAGGTGACTGGTAGTATTATAGTCCCAATTGAAGTAGCCTTGAGGCTATCATAACCTCTTAGCGTATTTCGTGTCGTGGAACAATTTGTTTCTCCATATCCTAGCTTTTGAAGAAAAGAGAAGGGGACTATATTAACTGCTGCCCCATCATCAACCATTGTGCATTTAACATAATTATTGTAAACCCACACTTGTAAATGTAAGGCTGGATCACCTCTACGTGTAATTTCAGCCTCTGTTGGCATTTTGTTTACGTCAAATATAAACTCAGTATCCCTATCTGGCTGCCCCGGAGGATAAACGTCAAAATCCACATGGTTTACTTGTGTTTCTAGAGGAGGAGTGATGTTGATTAAATGGCCAAGGCCTAATGCTTCTAAGAGGGCAGCCCTATGGGTGGGAGAATTTTTTAACAAATCCAAGAAGGAGATGTGAGAGAAGGTCTTTGTTAAGTCATTAATTAGATCATAAGCACCTATGGGCTTCATTAATGTTTGTTGACTGTTATCTGGTTCTAGTGGATAACTTGGATTTGGTTGAGAAGAATATTCTCATGTTCTTGTTATGGCTTCTACGTGCAGCTCAGTATCTAACTCCACTAGACCAACTATCTTGGTTCGTGGTTGAGTTCCTAGTTGAGGTGCGACGGGTGGATTTAGTGAAGTTGAGGCTTCATGATCATTATTTCCTGCCATTACACCCTTGTTCGTCCCATTTGGATTTAATTTATTGTTGTTATTGTGATTTGGGAGTGGATCATTAAAGATCTTGAGGGGTGTGTTTTGAGGGGAGACTGCTCCCGTGAAAGTGTTTGGCGCATGGGTGTCACAGAATCTGTTAAGAACATGTCTATGAAGAGTTGTCTTTGTTCTTCTGGAAAATGTTGCATGAACTTATTGTAATCATGGAAAGTCCTAGTGTCATGGCCTGAATTTTGTGGAAACCACAATACGAGTTGGGATTATAGCTCCTAGGTTGTTGGTTTGGAACGTGTTGTGGTCCAAAACTTTGATTAAACTTTTGAGTATTAGGATTAAAGTTTTGAGTTTGTTGCCTTTGGTTTTGGTTTTGATATCCAGTTGAATTTTGACTTGGACCCTGTGTCTGGATTTTCCATTGTTGTTGTTGTTGTTGTGGTGGTGGATGATTAAAATCCACGCATTGATTTTCAGAGTAAAGTTGTTATTTCATTGATTGTTAACTGGTGGTGGAATGTTTACAACATTTCTCTTTTAGCTTGGTCAGTAACTCCATCTGTTGTTACTCCGTGATTTTTGTTAAGGATTTTAGGTCCTTGATTGGCATTTGTTGTATTAGGATAGGTCGTAGTGTTTTGATTGGGGATGATTAATCTCCCATTTATTCCATATGTCTTGCAACCACTATCTATTGCAGCTTGATCTATTCAGAGAGCGCTCTCGAGCACTTCATCATAAGTTCTTAGTGGGAACTTTTGGACTTCTTCCTTTATCTCTCTACTGAGAGAATGAAGGAATAAATCACATAGTTCCATCTGATCCATGTTTGGAGCACTCACTGAAGAATAGAGGACTGTACGCCATCTTTGGATGAAATGAGCAATGATTCATTGTGTTCTTGCTTAATATGCAAGAATTCCCTGATCCTGTTCTCAACAACTTGTTCATGTCAAAAGCCTTGATGAATTCTGACACAAGTTGTTTAAATGAATGTATGGAGGCTTCAGGTATTCTGTAGTACCAATCGAGGGCAATACCCTCTAAAGTTTTGGGGAATATTTTAGCAACAACCCCATCCCAAGGGAGCAGCTCTCGAATGGCTGTGGCATAGGCCTTGATATGTGCATTCGGATCTCCCTCCCCTTTGTACTTGGGTAAATCGGGAAGAGGTCTTGGAAGCATGACGCTTCGTATAGTGAAGTCTAGGGGTTCTTTCAAGTATTCTGAGTAAGTCCCTATCGCATAGGTTTCGACCATTGATGGTGCCTGTTGAGGGGGTGGAGGTGGAATGGGTTGTTGATATGGATAGCATATGCATTTGCAGGGACATAAGGAAATCCCTGTGATTGAGCGAACATGCTGGGAGAAGAGAACATGTCTCCCTGTGGTGTTTTGGAATACATGTTTAAGTATGGAGGAGCATTGCTCAGAATAGGTTGTTTTGTGCTAAGTCGGGAGGTATCATATTCTCAACTGGAGTGGCATTTGAAAATGTGGTTCTAGTTGGCATTTGTTGTGAATATTGAGGAGGCATGCCCAACGTGCCTATTCCTGTGAGGAGGTCTACTTGGCGGGATGATGTGGAGGATTGGAAGTTCCTGCTTGCATGAACTATGGATTTTGATTTCTTGGGCAAGTTCTAACCCTCTGACCTTTTCAACTAAGGCTGAGATGACCTCTATTGGTGAAGACGTGGTATTTTTCCTTAGTGGCATTTTGTTGTATACCTTGAGGTTGTATAGGCACGTGGTACCCTACTATGAATTGATCATTACCCTGCCAAGCTTCACTGAGGGCATTTCCCATAGGTGGAGGGATGGGGGTGTTTTCTTGGAATGAGACCTCGGGTTGTGTTTGCAAACCTCCTATAGGTGGGTACATATTTTGAGAGCGTTGTTCACTCCTAGCATAACGTGCTAAATATTCCTCATCTAGAAATGGATCTGACTATCTACTGATTTGTGGTCTGAGTAACATTCGAGGAGATGACCCGGATTCTCCAGTGAGTGTCATGTTGTTTGAACCTGAAGGCTCTGGTTGTTGCGTTTGAGTGAGCTGATCCAACTCCTCTATTTGGAAAGAAGAACTAAATCTAGTCCTTTGAGGTGGAGTTTGTGTTGACAATTGGTTAGCTGAATAATTGTCACCCCATGCTGAAAGCGAGGGTGATGGTTGTCTATTTAATTGATCATAGTATGCTTCGAGACCTAGGAGAGGTCTGCCATATGTGTCATATCCCGACATATTCGGGGGGTATATAAATACCTGCAGAATAATGGGAAGAAGTGAAGGTGGAAGAAAGAAAGTGGAACACTTGAATGAAAATGAAAATGTGAAAGTGAAGTAGTTGTTCCTTTCACGTCGGGTTCACCAATTTTGTTGGTGAAGCTGATGTGAAGGCTAATGAGGTGAAAAGGATGAAAAGTGTATTTAATAAGTAGAAGTATGACTCTGAATTAAGTAGAAAGTTTCACGTCGGGTTCACCAATTTTGTATGATGGAAAAGTGACATGTGAGCATGAGAATCTACAAGTAACTCTTCCTCACACCCGACCTCCCGAGGTCGTGCCGAGACAACCGGTGGGGATGGAATATATGGGCTATGATAGACTAGTTGGGTAGTCTTATGTCTTCAACACGTAATAATGGGATCTATGAATCTAAGGCAAAGAAGGCCCTCCTAACCTGAATAGGTGTGATGGATCATTTGGTGAGGATAGCTGCTCGAAGGCTCCAATCAATATCGAGCTCAACCGAGATCCTATCTATAGGTTGTTGAATACGTGGAAACTGACCTGTGGGTGCTTCAGTATATATTTCCTGACAAGGTCATGAAAATGGTGGTAAAATGTGTAGTGGATTCTCTGGGTTTTATGGATGATTCTCTGGTTTAGTCCAAAAATCCTTAGCTTGATTGGCTGTTATGTTTAATAATGAGAGTTGTGCGATAATGTCTGGTGGGAGTGGAGAGGACCTAAATACTAATGTTCACAAACCAACATCAACGTCGGATTGATTTGTAGGCCCGTTGGGTTGTGGGACCTGTGGATCACAACCGTAAGTTCATGGTTGTTGTGGACCTCCTATGGTCATATGAAGAGTCAATCCCGATTTTCGAGTATCCAGTAATCGTATGCCTTTTTCGGCCTCTACGTTTAGAACTAGAAGTTGCACGATTTTCTCAAAGTACCTAACAGGTGTTCTGGCAACTTGGATACGTAAGCTAGTGTCTATATCAACGAGGAGGTCTCTGCATCTGGATGTGGGACTAGTGGATCACAACCGAATGTTTCTCTCTTTTAGGTCCTTCTACAGTCATACGGATATCTATCAAGGTAGTCTATAATTTGGCTGATTTGACCAGAATGTGTGTGCTTTGTCATCTTCTATGTTTAATCCTCTAGTTGTGTGCTAACTTCTTGTAGGTCTGATGTTGTTTGGAAGACCTGAATTCTGAGATTTTGGTCTATGTCGGCTAGTGCCATGGGAAGATTTGGTTGAGGCACGATTGGCTCAAAAACGTATTCCCTGGGCTCCCTAGGTCCCGTGATTGTCATACAAGATCAATATAAACCTAACTGAAACAAAATAAACTAATTATGCAAGATATATCTACAACATATATATATATATATATATATATATATATATATTCCTCTATTTTTGTATTTTTGATAGAATTTTTAATAGAATTAAAAGAGCAACTAATCTAATATATTCAGAAAATGACAACTAATCTAATAACAAAATTAAAACAAGCAAGGTAGCCCGGTGTAGCTACTTGCCTGTGCAGTTGTGAGTTTATCCTAAATAACTAAATAGTTGATTAACTTAAATTGAAAGACTCTCGATCCTACCTCAGAAGTGAGGAATGAATCATAGTTTCTTAGAAACTATCAATCCCCACAGCTTCCCCGGCAATATCGAAAGTGAATTTAACTGAAATGAAATAATTCACTACTCTATTTGATATGTTTTAACTAGAACTTTGACAGATAAAACCTGGAATTTTGTAACAATGGCGAATCCAATAGTGTATGACTTTTTCCCCTCAGAATGATCTCCTCATTCCTTCGTGTTCACGTGAATCCAGAAGAGCGTGTATATGCTAGCATCAACAGAAGAAGGTATTTGAACAATGGCAACTTTGGATATAGACCGAATATAATGTGAGTAGGAGAGGGATAACGCAAGTGACAGAGCTTGGCGTATGCAATTCCTAGTGGGATTTATTGGAATATAACACAAGTGTATCGAGAGATTCTAGAATCTACCTTCTGTGAAGAACACAACCTACAACTCTAATGGATTCAATCTACAAATGACACTACTCTACTCTAAACTAATTTGTATGAACAACAATGAACAAGACTAAAGCAAGAAGATCGAATGGCTTCTAACAGCAAAGGAAAACTAGCATGGATGCAAAACATGAAAAAAAAATGAATTCTAAGCAAGAAATTGAAAGACTAAACAATGGAAATGAGAAGTTGAGGGGCCATTTTCTTGAAAACAAGTTGGCTATTTATAGATTTCACATTCACCCAAAGGTAATTCCTATTAGAACTCTTTTACCATTAAACAATGAAGAAACACTATTCTAGGGAACATAAAACATTAATACGAGCTAAGGCGGTTGAGAAAAGCTGGTAAATGTTGAAAAATTACGCAAGTCGCGATCAAAGGAATGTGCTGGAAAATGCGTGAAGGACCGCCCCCAAGCAAGGGGTGGTGGTGGTTTCGTTCTAAAGGTCAAAAGGCCAAAAAAAAAAAAGGGGGGCAAGCACAAGGACTTAATAAAAAGCACAAGAACTTAGATAAAGCATTTGGGATGCATAAGCTCTCTAAAATAGGTTCTAGAATCAAGCTTCTCAAGCCAAACACCATCAAGTCCTAGTTGAGCATTAAGCAAACAAGTCATTACAAACATTATCAAGTTATCAAATTATCAAATATAGTTGCATCCATACAGATATCACATCTCTAGGTGGATAAATATTTAAGGTTTGAGGCCTCTTCAAAGTAGTTCCAATGTAGGTAGTGTACGGATTGCACTTCAACCCAAACAATAACCTTTTTGTAAGGGTTTCACCCAAGGTTAGGGCTTTAGGTCATTTAGGTTGATTTTAGATGGTTTTTGATCCATAAGTTAGGTGAATATTCTACACTAGGCTTCATGAACACAAATTCTTCTTGCTCCAACTCAACAAGTGATGAATAATAACTCAATTTTACATAAAACATATTTATAACATACTGGAGATGAATGTGTAACTTATAAAACACATGCAAAATAGATGAGAACAACTGCAAGCACATAAGAACACATATTTTACCCTAGAGAAACCCAATAAGGGAAAAAAATTCCAGTGGGTGAGGCAATAACACTCCCTTCACTATGTAATTCATATTTTGTACATCATACTACCATATTCATGGCCTTTATGGAAATAAAACTCTCTCCAAATCTTGTACAAGACTTAATTAACACTTTACAGACATTCTCTCTTTTTCTAACACTTCCATACATCACTATTGGCTATGAACAGCTTGAATCCCAACAAAGACCTTTCAACCTTCTTTTAGTGGATGGAAGATTATCGTTTTGTAACTCATATTCCCATTCTTAATGATAACTGACATCCCTCAGACCTGGATTGATTCCTTTTGCCTTATAAAAACCACCCAAAAAGTCCAAAAATAGTTTTGGGAAGTTGAAACGTGTCCAACCGTTTCAAATTCACTTTTCAGACTCAAAACGGAACCACCACCTTCGTAGGAGGCGGTTACGTAACCTATGTTGTCAAACATGCATTCAATAGTGACAAACATGTAACAACCATCACTATCAAATATATGTTTTCTAGTGACAAAAAAACAATCAGCACTAACGAATGTGCATTTGCCATTGATGAACATGCGACCAAGGTGGTTTTTGTATCAAGTAAAAAGTCCTCTAACTTCAGAGACCATAACTTTTACATATGAATTTGAAATCATGTGTCATTTTTTTGAAAGTGTGTACCGTTTCGTAAGGAACCCAAATATGTCATCAAAACATGGCTATTATATTGTGAATTTTATAATAAATGCCTTTTTTCAAGTGTGTATAATGAAAATTAAATGATGGGCATGTCTAAGATCCTATTTCGGATCCCACCTCCCCAATTTGAATATTTTCAGTTCCTAAAAACTTCAAGAACTGATTATTTGAGGAAAATTCATCCATACATCTTTTCCCTCTCTTGTAGGCACATCTTTGTGAACTCCAATGTTCACCTCTTTGCTCCATCTTATGTGGCCAATTTCCTTCCATCAAAAAGGCTTGAAGACTGTAACCAAATAGAAAACACCCAAGTAGAAAATTTTTCCCCTTTTTAGTAGATATGTCATGTAGTAGTTTACACCAATCAATCCCCCTAGATTTCAAAAGGAGAAAAAAATATTTCCACTAGCATTCAACAACTTGTTACCTTGAGTTGAACTTACCAAGGAGATATGAGATTTCCCTTCATAGGAATGGATAATGTATCTCTTCCCATCCTTGACCACTAATATTGATTTGCCCTCCACATGAATATTGCATCACACTCATACATGTAGGGGCTGCCAAATACTATGCCACAAACATCCATAGGTACTACATCCACAACAACATTGTCAATGAAATGTTCATTTATAGCAAACTTGACATTACATTGCTTGGAAACCTTAATCTCTACTCCTTGTTTCACCCAACCTAATGTATAAGGATTAGGATGATTTTCCACTTCCAACCCAAGTCTATCTACCAACTCTCTACTAATTAAATTTTCTTGGGAAAATGAGTCAAAAAGAGAATTTACCATTGTCTTCGTATTATGAACTTTTACATGGAATAACTTAGAAATATCACCATCCCTTAAAGAGAAGTGAAGCACTTTCTCTCTTCTCCATATTGGTTGTACCCATCCTCATTTTCCATAGCTGAGGCCATAACTTTATTCTTGTTGTTCCTAAAAGGTCATAACTCCGGATGAAACTTCCAACAAGTCTCCTTTGTATGACCATCCACATCACAATGCCCACAATGCTTTACACATTATTTTGTTATAAATAGAAGTAACATTCAACTCACCTTCCTTATCATCATCTAAAGAGGAAGATGAACCCTTATCCTCATCCATCTCAAGATAATGAGCTTGAGAATAAGCCTCATCAAGATCCTTGGGCTTAGCTAGCAATCTGGCCTCCTCAAGTGACTATGCAATCCCCTAACATACTTGAATAATATGTCACAATCAAAGTTGTCTTGTCCCATTTGCAATGCCATCTTCTGAAACACACTAGTATAATCTTGCACAATTTGTCCTTATTCTTAACTAAGATATTACCAAACAATAGATCTTTCCTCTTCATAGAAAATAAGATAGAATTGTTTCTTAATCAAAACTTTAAATTCCTCCCACTTACTAAGGGGTGGTATCTTCTTCATAACCAAAGAATGAACATAATTCTCAAACCAAGATAATGCATGTTTAGATAACTTCAACCTTGCAAATGAGATTTGTTGACATTCATTAATTTGATGTAAACCAAATTATACCTCAAGTTGAGCTAGCCAATGGTCTAGCCTCTCTAGATTTGCCTCTTTTTCATACATATGAATTTTAATCTTCTCCTTAGCACTAAATGGAGATGGATCTTGGTTGGCATGGGGTGGTTCTTTGATCCTCCTCATTTTCTTCTAATGTCTTTTGCCGCAACACCAAGATTCTCCATGAGAGTCTCCATGATAGACCCTAACCTATCCAACTTCTTCAATGAAAGAGAAATACTTGCAACATCCTCCTCCAACTTGCAGAACCATTCTTCAGTTGTATGGGCCTCCTCATCATCAAAGTGTGCCATTTTTCTCACTTATTTCTTCCACTTCTTTGTGGAGATATCTTCTTATAAGAGTCACCTTAAACAAAAACACTTGTTGCTCGAGCATATAACTCTAACACAAGTCACCAAACCAAAATGGAACAAAAACTAACACAAAATAGTGGAAATTGTTTGAAAACCTTTTATAGAAAAATGAAAACCAGATTTGATACTAATTTGATCCATAATTTAGGTGGATTTGCACACTAGGCTTCACTAACATGGATTATTCTTGTTCAAACTCAAATAGTGATGAATAATAGCTCAATTTTACATAAAAATATGGTTATAACATGTTATAAATGAATGTAAAATTTATATAACACATACAAAATAGATGATAACAACTGCGAACCCATAAGAACACATATTTTTACCCTAGAGAAACCCAATAAGGGGAAAAATTAGTGGGTGAGGCAATAACACTCCTTGACTATGTAATTCACAATTTGTACATCATACTTCCATATTCACGGCCTTCATGGAAAGAAAACTCTCTCCAAAACTTGTACAAGACTTAATTAACACTTTACATACATCTCTCTCTCTCTCTCTCTCTCTCTCTCTCTTTCCAACTCTTGCTTAAGAACAATTTGAATTCCAACAAATACCTTTCAACCTTCTTTTAGTAGATGGAAGATTCTCATTTTGTAACTCATCTTCCCATTCTTAATGATAATTAACATCCCTTAGACCTAGATTGATAATTTTTACCTTACAAAACCACAAAAAAATCCAAAATAGCTTCGGGAAGTTGAAACTGTCCAACCTGTTTCAAATTCACCTTTTAAACTCGAAATGGAACTACCATCTTTTGTAGAAGCGGTTACACAAATTCTACTATCGAACGTGCATTTGAAAGTGACAAACACACAAATTCCACTATCAACTAGTGATGAACATGAAATCACCACTTGCTGAATGCGTGTTACACCATTGTGAACACACACTTTCGGTGTGGTTCGTGTCAAGAAAAAAACCTCCGAATTCCAAAGTCCATAACTTTTGCATACGAACTTGAAATTAAGTTCCATTTTTTGAATGTGTGTAATTTTTTGAGAGGAAACCAAATATGTCATCAAAACATAAATATTGTATTGTTAATTTTACAATACAATCCTTTTTCCAAGAGTGTACAATGTAAATTACATGAATTGGGCATAGCTGAGATCCAATTTTGGATCAATTTTGAACATTAGCAAGACCTACTTTAATACAACAATGCATATCTTATTCATTCATTCGAGTAGATAAATTTTCATGGCATCATACTCTCCTAGATGAAACCACCAATTAGGGACAAAAGTGTCGGACAAATTTGAATGGTTTAGTCCATGTACATAGTACACCTCTATAAAACGAGACAATGCATATACGCAAGCCATTTCTAGCCTATTAATCATTTCATCACCCCATATAAACTTATATAACATATAAATAGCTAAGTTCACTAGTTTTCTCATGGTTTACTTTATTTAGCATTTCCCAATTGATCTATCTTGTAAATTTCTATTGTATGTATATTTAGGTAAGCATGCTTAATTAAATTTTGAATATAAATCATGTTGTTAACATTAATATGAAATTTAATTAAGTAAAATGAATAACCCCCTTTCCTCACACTTAAATCATTTTTAGGTAAATCACCTCCATCATGACAACACTAAACTACATGATACTAAGGAGTCCATGTTTTAGTATCAAGGTCCATAGTGTCATCATGGTATAACATTAACACATCCTCATACAACACTCCTCTCGATTGGTTTTCCTCCGATTGGCATGACGTTATTAACTAAGCATACCTATCTTAGATAAATCTATGTAAAGTATGTCAAGAGATATCATTATCAAGATTCCTATTCCAATTATGTCACAAATCCAATATAGGCACCTTGAGAATGATATCTCTTGATATATTTTACATAGATTTATCAAGATATGTAAGTTAGTATCATCTAGGTTGATGTGCTTTTATTTAATGTAAAATATGAAATATTTATAAAATTTAAATATGTAATATGCATCACATTAAATGAAGCATTTTAAATTCTTTCAAATGTGTAATTTACATAAGATAAAATGAAAAATATAAAATATTTTAATTTTCATCAAAATGTGTTGTACACATCATGTAAAATGTAAAATAATGAATTATTTCAATTTTTTTTTGCAACAAGTACATAAAATTATTTATCTTCTAAGAAATCCAATTATCTTCCTCATTTATCTATTTCAAAAATTATTTTTTCCATCTTTTCTTAGCATACATATGTAAATGGTAGAAATTTTTTCATTCCTTCCAAGGATCATTTACACAAAGAAATCTACAAATGTTAACATTGTTCTTTATTTTAGTCATATATCAATTGTAGCTTTCAAAAGAGTCAAACCTTATGATTCATGTATTTACAATTCCCAAGACAATTGTAATTTTAGTTAGTTTATGTGTTCCCTTTGTATTGGTGTAATTGTAACTATATATGGAGTTCCATCTTCAAATGGTATCTTGAATTAAATGTTAAAGTCGACCATACAATTTTTCAAGTAGTTCTAGTGGGTTACCCCGAGGTTTGTATGTTATATTTCAAATATATCATATAACTCAATTTACAAGACCTCCTTTATCCAAATATTGGATGTTAACATTACCCTTGCATCCTTATCAATTAATAACTCCATATCAAGTTAATCATTTTGAATTCTTGTTGGTACATTGACATGGCTACTTTGGTTGTAATGCTACGTGCAAAAGTTCATTTCAATTAATGCAATTGTCTCTTGTTGTGGTTATGCACATTATCATTTATGGAAAATATATGAATACTATTTAAAAATTATTCATTGGTGGCTCTATCTTATTCAACATTGGTCCTTGTCATCAATTATTGGATTTGCATCTCTCATATTTGTGAGAAGTCAAGAAACCTTAGTTGTTCTCACTTTCTCCTTCTTGTCTAAATATATTATATAGAGTAATAATTGTTTTGAGTTCTTCCCTTAATATTTTTTTACATGTTTTTCACTATGGTATGTTGTTTTATCACTAATAGAAGGTATCTTTCCCAAATCCCCACTAGAATCATTGATATACATCTAAAACTCATATCTACAATTTTAGGAAATCCTTGACAAATTCAAGAGTATATATGTTTTGTAGTGTTAGAAAAATATTTTGTTATATGAAAATATGGTGCTTTGAAAACACTATGCAGAAAAATTTCCTTCTCTATTATGAGGGAAGTTCCCTTTATTGAAAGCCAAAATGAGTAAGAAAATATATGTACAATATTTTCACTAACTAACTTGCAAGGGTGGGATTTTACTCCCTGGAAAATAATATAAGTTGAAAGGCGAGAAGAAAAGAATGGAAAATTTAGAGAGAAAGAAAGAAGGAAAGGAAAATTTGCATTTCAAATAAGTAAATGCAAATCTTATTTTATTTTGCAAGTAGATCATTTAATATAAGAAACACTTTTGATAAGGATTCTACATGCATGAAAGGAATGAAGAAGGATAAACATATGCCATAATAACACATCCTATTACCAAATAAATTGTATCACAAATTTAAAAAAATATTTATTTATTTCTTCACAAAGATGATCGCAAAGTCTCATACACTTTTCTCTCATTCAAAATCTTGTACAATATCTTTGACAACCCAAAGTCTCTCCACACATCTCTGAAGAAATCTCCTACGAAAGTCTCACAAAGTAGTCTCTCCAAGTAAAAATATTTAGTTGGTAAAATTCCACTACAATGATTTATATATAAATATTTATAGGAAAATATTACATATTGTACAACTACATGCATGGAAAAAAGTCAAGTTTTCTAATATTATAAACTTGTACTTTGACAAAGTTTTTCTGCACATGCATGGGAGAAAAAAGCTGAGTTTTTAAAGGACTTTATAAATTGAAAAAGTTAATTTGCAACTTGCAAAAATGGAATGTACAATTTTATAATGATAAAATACAAGATATTGGAATTGCTCTTTCACCGTGACCTAACTCATTACAAATCATGAATCATTATGATCATCTTCTTCCTTCAAATTCATGACCTTTTGGATCAACACAATTCCCTTGGATAATTATATTTTTCCTTTTCGGTTCCTAAAGTGGGGTCTAGGGATGGAAATATCCCTAATAGGTTCAAGGGGAACAATTTGGGATTCTTGTGGCCTTTGGAACACTTTAATTTCCTACATCTTCGATCCAAAAAATTACTTTTTGGGATTCGAGGTTCCAAATCTGTTTTTACACCAAAAATTCCTACCTAAAACCTAAGCATGGTTTTCATGTGCTTTCGCACCTCAAAATTTTGCCTAAGTCTTGGTCATACTTTTGACATTATTTAGCACCTCAAAAGTCCAACCAAGTCTTGATCAAGATTTTGACGTGATTTTGCACAAAAAAAGTATGCCTAAGTACTAGTTAGATTTTTGACATGATTTCGCACCTCAAAATCCTGCCCAAGTCTTGTCGGACTTTTGACTTGATTTCACATGCGAAAATTCCCAAGTCTTAGTCAAATTTTTGACATGATTTCATACCTTAAGTTTTTCCAAGTATTGGTCAACAAATTTACAAGTCTTGGTTAAACTTTTAATGTGATTTTGTATGCAAAAAAACATACCAGATCTTCTTTAGAATTTACACGTAAAAATTCCACCTACGTGTTTTTTCGACTTTTGACGTGCTTTCATTGGGTAAAAATTCCACCCAATTCTTGGTGAAACTTTTGATTTAAATTTCACACCTCAAAATTCCACCCCAAGTCTTGACGGTCTTCTTCCTAAGTTTTGGTCAACCTTTTGACATGTTTTGCACCTAAAATTCTACCCAAGTCTTGGTTTGCACTTTTAAGATACTTTCACACCTCAAAATTCCGCCCAAGAATATGGCGGGAATTAGGATCTGAAAGCATGTTTGTAATTTGCATGCAAATTGTAAATGTGCAAGAAAAAAAGTTGAAATACAAAGGGAATGAAAATTTCAAGAATCATAGTTTTGCACACAATTTTCATGCAAATAACAAATATGCACCAAAATTTTGAAAGTTAACTAACACTAAGAAGTACTTTTGGAATCCAGGTTTTGGGACCATCTTGTAATTGTCTTGCAATTATGTTTCGAACAAAACTCGACAAACTCTCATTTTTTCAAAAATTAATTGGATTTTGTGAATTTAATTGATTATGATCAAATTATTGGTGGAATCAATTTTTTCCTAAGTTCAAAATTGGGGACAACATGTGGAAAAATAAATGAATCTCATTTCATCAATCAATATTTATTTTTATGTGGTGAATATTTTCATGGAAATGTATTAGTCTTGTTCCTTCTAATTCAATAAAATATATGATTGGGATTCATAGTTGTGAATAGATCATTGATGTACCGATATTGAATGCTCCAACTAGTTGGTGAAGTAATAGTAGTGAATAATGCTATGGGATTGTTGCTTGCTTGAAGAGCTTCATGAATAACATCAATTAGATATGATATTATTGTTCTTGTTATTCCCTTAATCATCACATATAATGGAAAAACATTTTTATCTGGATGACAATGTGTCATGATTATATCAAGTGCTCATTATTGTTTAGATTTTAAGGTTTCAGTAGCTCATATTTGGTTTTATACCATCGTTTATGACAAACCGATTATCTTTCATGGTGTTTAATTTTTTAATATTGTTTTGTTTTTTTATTTTTCACTTTGGTATTCATTATTTCATGGTGTTTTTATATCAATATTTATTCTTCCCAACATACATATTTCAATTACTTCCATTATTTGGCCACTTTCAGAGCCTAAATATGATTAAAATACTTATCTTCCATTGTGTTCTCTTGAATAGGTTGATTATACCCATGTTTAAAAACAACATGATTTTCAACATCTTTGAGAGCAATCCTTTACTTGACATGCAAATGATTATAATTGAATGAACTTCAATTTAATTTTATCGCATCATCATTAAGTCCAATAGTTCTTTATATATCACAAAATGAATTGTAAAGTAATAAATCAAACTAATAATAATCAACCCATTGATGTGATTCATGTGTAGGGATGGTGGCAAACCTTGGGAATAATCTCACGATACATTTCATAACCTATCATTATTATGTATGTTTACTTTATCATCATTTCTTGCAAGATCAAACTTTTATCTCAATTCTTTGAGTCTTGATAGAATTTTGATCCATTAAGATTCAATAGTCATGGTACATTATACTTCTAATTAATAGTGACTCATTTTTAGTTTTTGAATGCATTATTTTTTTAGTTTCTATACTACTATTTTATTTTTGAACATCTTAGCTATAAACCATTCTCTCACTTTTCTTACATAGAAGCACATTTTGTACATCGTTATACATAATTGATTCATTCTTCATAGTCATGCTCTATATGTATCATCCCCGCTTCTCTTTATCTTAAGTTAAATAAAATCTTATCTATTTGTTCATATTATTTGATTGATTATCAATGGGCTCCGTATGGACCCATTTGATAATTCAATTTTTGGAATCATCCCCCATCTCTCACAAATTATTTAATTCAAAATGCACCCATCCGACACCTTCTTTTAAAATGAAATCTTTATCTCACCCTCCCATTCAAATCATGTCCCCCACTTTGCCTAATAAGTCAAAATATGGGACCCACATTGATCACATCACATCCCTAACTCAAGTTACTTTACTACACCCTGGGTATCATCTAACCTGCAGTTTAGTCTCATATCTAAGCTATAAATATGGGGTTTTCCCCATATTTCAAAAAGGAGGAGACATTTTCAAGACCCTAGACTCGACCAAAAAAGGACCCGAGGATGGAAGACTTAGAAAAGGAGGATATATTTTTAAAAAAGAAGAAGGAGAAAGCTCTGACAATGTCTCTTATCTTGCCATCTTGATGCCCGGTTCATTTCCATAGCAGGACATGAGCTAAGTACTCTTGTTATTCCATTTGCTTGTCATTTTTACTGTTGTTCACGATCTAATTATCTTGTCTGACATGGGGTTGACATCCTCCAAGGGAGTTGAAATCCTCTTGGAACCAAGCATTGTCCGGGCAACCCCGCATATTGTGTTCTAATCTTATCTGGTTTAGTTTTGTAGATCTAGCTTCTTGATATCATGCATCTACTTTCTTTGCCCGTATCATCCATCTCCATCTCCAAGGTACTAAGCCCTTGTATACTCGACGTGGTCTCGTGTTTCTTGATTACTCGTACACTCACCTGGATAGGAAGCTAGAAACGCAGATCAACATTTGGCACGCCGGTGGGACCAGATCCTAGATTTGGTGTTTTGTTTGTTATTTTGCTTATTTTTTTCTAACTTGCTCATTTGCAATACCTTAGTATTTTTTGATTCCTATTCGGTTCGTTTAGGTCGTCTTGGAGGTAAGTGCTCTTTTGGTGTTTAATTGGCTTGGTATTTAGTTTCAAGTTCATTTTTACTCGCATGGGAAATAAATCCGGAAAATGATCATATTCTCTGACTTTTCATTTGCGGTCTTAGTTGTACCATAGATATAGATCTCATTTTTCACAATTATAAGAATCTATAGTCTTTGTAATAGTCCATATTCATTTGATTTTTAAACAAAAAATCATAGTTTTGTTCTTGTTTTACGAGTACTATAGAATTCATTTTTTATATTTAATTAAATAAATGATTAAAAAATTAAAATAAAATCAAAATTTTTTTGTTATTATCCTACATCCCACACACCGAGTTCACCATCTTCTTCTCTCACACGTCATCACCGACCTCCCTCTCTCTCTCGACTCCCCATCTCAACATCTCCCTTCCCTATCTCCTTTACAACTCCTCCCTTCTCCATCCACCACCTCCCTCGTCTCCCTTCTCTCCTCCCGAACCTCCATCTCCCTCTTGTTCTCCCTCTCCACTCCACTCACCACCAATCTCCCACCTTCCACTCCCCACGAATTTTCCTCTGCTCAGTCACCTCCGCATCCCACTCCCCTCTCCCTGTCCCCTCTCATCACACACACACTCCACTCTTCCTACCTCTCCCCATGTCCTCCCAACCACCATTCCTTCCCTACCACTCCCCCTCGGCTTCAACCCTCTCCCGACCTCTCCTTCTCTTCCTTCCTTCCCCTCTCCACTCCCCGCCTCGGTCGCTCCTCACTTCCACCTACATCTCCCCTCTCCCATCTCCTCTTCCTCGTGACTCCCCATCTCCAACATCTCCCTTACCTATCCCATCTTCCTTCTCTCTCCCGCGCCTCCTCTCCTCCATCCCCAGCTCCCTCCACACCATCATCCTTCTGCCACCTTACCCACCAATCCCTATCCTCCTCCATCCTACGCCGAGTTCCACGCCCACTCTCCCTGGCCGATCCCGAATCTCTCCATTCCTCCCTTACTCCACTTCCTCTCCACCTGAGCCACACTTCTCTTCCCATGACCAATCCATCCTCACACCCATTTTCCTTTTCTTGAGCCCTGAGCTTCATCTCCCTTCTATGTAACCCCTTCACCACATAACAAATTGCCTCCTGTCCACCCACCTCCCCCACACAGTCGTATCCCCACGCCAATATCTTCTTTAAATCCCACCTCACTATCTCCTTCCCCCATCCGATCTCCATACCTCCTTTCCAACCTCATTTCCTCTACTTCACTCACTCCTCCATCTCTCTCTCTCTTGGCACACCAAAATTCTGCCTTGTCGAACCAATCATCAAGCGAGCTAGCTACACTCTCCCTTATCCTTTTCCATCCTATTCTTTCCTTGGCCAAACATCTACACCCTTCCATAGATCACATCTACTTCATACACTGGCCTCACAGTCCATACAAACCTTTTTCAAACCTGTCTTTATACCAGCCTCCCACGTGTTTTCAACTCATTGCCCAAACAAACCTTCACGTAGTCCCTAACCGACCTAACCATCAATTTCCAACTCCTCTCTGTAAAACAAATTCGGTGTGCCTGAGAAGGCGTCATTTGATCTAAATTCACTTTATTCTTGTGACAATCGTGAAGTTTGGGAAGCTATTGATAAACGTATGTTGTCCATATCAATTTAATATTCCCGTAATTCCTCTGTTGATTTCATATTCCCATATCGATTTAACATTTCTGGCCTGTTTAATAGCCACGATTAGACTTCGATCACATTACAGATGGTGTTTCGGTCATATAATATATAGATCCAGAGATCTTAACACAATGCTTAGTAATCGACATACTTATTTCTATCAGCTTTATCTCTAGCATTTGAATATAGTTGCACAAAACAAGGAAACTCAAATTTTTTTTTGTCGTTATCTAGAAAATGTTGTTCATGGTACAAATAGTTATAATCACTATCGACACTACAAAATACATACAATACCCATAACTACAATGAAATGTTACAATATATGCACATAATCCTTGTTTAGATAATTTGAAATAAAAACAATTTTTTTAAATTTGCCCATTGCTTCCCATGGTGAAAATCCATGTTGATTCACAAGATTCCATTATTTGATGCTTTGTAGTTTAGCTTAAGATTCAGGTTTACACAAGCTTTTGATATGATTGTGCAACCTCTTTACCAAATCGGTTTCAATTCTTTGAACACAATTATAACAAATGTCTGTTATTAACAATGTCTTTTAGTAAAAGTTGTAAATACACAATTTTTAACAACATAGGAAGAGCAATTACTTTACAATTCTTTTCCACTGTATAAACACTGCTCATTCCGCCATTTAGATTTACATGGTAATTTTTTTTCAAAGATGTTATGTGAAGAGCCACGTCCATATGCAATATGACTAACCGGTTTCAATCTACCCATCCTAGATTCAACTTTTGACTTGTTGTTCCTAAAGGCAAGATTGAATTTGATTTGCTTTTCCATCAAAATGATCCATCACCTTTATAAATTGATCTGTCTTTTGGAAACACTCTTCCCCACATAGAATGACCCCGGTGGTGGAAGTCAATTTGTTGGTCCCACATATGTGGGTGAGTAAAGTTGAGACACATTTTTTTTTTGCATGATTGAGCATTCCTCATCTCGAGTCGATTGCGAATCACTTAATCTATTCCAAATTCCTTTTCGTTAGATCCATTTCATAGTTTCTTGCATAGCTTATTATTATTATTATTATTATTATTATTATTACAGATAGTTTATAGTATATCTTAGCATTTTAATCATTTATTTCACCGTTTGTGTTATATATTTATTTAATTCATGGTTTCTTTAATCATTTATTTTAATAAGAAAACCAGTCTTTAGTTTATAGTCTATTAATAAACTATAGTTTATAGTTTATAGCATTTAATCATTTATCGTTTATTAATAGCTCTCGTAGCTTATTTCCTTTCATTGTATATGAACAATGATCTATAACTTTTTTAAATTATTTTCATTATTATTATCTTGCTTCTTTTTGATGAAGTAACTTTTGATAACATCTATATCTTCTTTCTTAACCATATCAACTGATTATATTTGTCTTATTTTCTAGGTGAAATTAACAAATTCACGATCATCCAACAACGTCATCCGATATCACTCGCTTTGCAATTAACAAATCATTCTCACCAACTCCTCCTGCAGTCAAACGGTGCAATTTCAAGTCATAAACGGTGCCATTTAGGGTACCCAGACATTTTAAGTCACTAAGCGGCACTTGCTTCTAAAACACCATCATCAAGTACAATCAAATAACCATGATAAGTGATTCTCAAGTATTTCTCATTTTTCTCTATTTTCTCTTTTCTGCATCAAATTTTCCCTTTCCTGAGTGTTTTTATACATCAAATATCACATTTCATTTTGGTCTAAAATGAACCTTTTGCATCTTGCTACCGATCACATAGCTTAAGTAAAAGAATTTAACTCTCTGCATTTCACTTATCACACACTGCCTGAGACTGCACAAACATAATTAACACATCCAAACATTCCTCTCACCTGGTTAACTGTTTGGGACCTAAACACCCAATAGAAACCATCTCAGACATCTCCCAATCCATAACTTCTGAAACCAACCTTAGACTCCTTTAGGCACCTTCATTACCTTATTTTTCTTTTCTGTTCACATCCTCTAAATTAATCATGAGGCTAAAAAAATTCTGCTTGATTTATTTGTCAACAACATACATAAACAAATGTTTCTTTACTTCACACCTATTGTCGCTCTCTCCCAAATCGAGACAAACAAACAACCTGCTCTATCCAATAAAGTTACTTCCTCTGATGATCTCACTCAACAGATTCTAAATTCAAAACCACGCCTTCAGTCACCCAATCTCCAGTCTCCATGGTCTCACCTCATGAGAACCATGTCATACAAAATTCTCCCCACCTTGACACCAACCCTCCTATCCCCCATCAAGCCAGTCTTCCTAAATCAATCGTACCACCATCTCCTGCTCCTCTAGATACACTCAAATCTCCTCCTAACCCCATGTATGACTTCTTACTCCAAAAATCCCCTATAATCTCTCAATCCTCCCAATCTCCTCAATTGGTGGATCACATTCCACCCACATCCCTTTTTTCAATTCTATTTCATCCGCCACTAGTATGCCCATCAAACAATCTTAGCCTTTGAATACCTACATTCCTATCCATCCTATGCTCCAATAGTCTCAACCCCTTAACACTCATATCCCTACTTATCATCTACCACAACAACCTACCCAGCTTCAATGAACACACCATATTCCTATTATTCAAAGTCAACCTATGCAAAAATATCAACCCATGACACATGTTCATCCTTACCAAACAACTCCCCAAACACCTACATATCCACAAATTAATCAACTGTCTTATCAAACCATTCCGCAAACATCCTATCCACAAACTTATCAACCACCTTATCAGATGCTTCACCCAACACCCACACACCCACAAACTTATCATTCACCTTATCAAACTACTTTTCAAACCACACAGCCAATCCAATCTCAACCTTACAATACCTCGACTAATTTAATTCACACCTTAATGAATCGGTTAGCTCAGTTTAGAAACCCTTACTGTACCACCCAAGAACACCTTATCCTATGAACAAATCTGTAATGAACCGATTCATCCATCGATTCCAATTAAACCCTACCCTCCTCATTGGAAACTTCTGCATTTAATAAGTTCAATAATAAAGAAGATCCCCAACAACATCTCCTCGCATTTAAACATGCATGTTGTCTTATTGTGCATGATCATGATTTACTTCTTCACACTTTCCCTATGTCTCTGTCTGGTCTCGCGTTGGACTGGTATCAATAATATCCCACGACATTCCATATTCTCTTTCACTCAACTTGCACAATTGTTCTTAGAACACTTTTCTATCAATATCACATGCAAGACCACTATCGCTGATCTATATACCATTCAATAGTATGAAAACGAGTCCATCACTGACTTCGTCACATGATGGCATGTTGTTATAAACCAACTATCCTTCATTATCCCACAAACCGAACTCATCGACTTATTCTCGCATTCATGTGCCAAACATATATCATCCACTTTACAAATCCAATCATTCGAACCTTTGATGAAGCTTTCACAATGGCTCGCAAGCTCAAACCGTGCCATTGAGCAGGGTCATCTTAAATTAAGTTCAATTAAATCAAAAATTGAATCCACTAAACCATTCACACATAATGGTGAGTTCAAGCTGCAACCAACACTGTGGTCACTGAACCCTCATCCCCATCTACACCAAGCACATGGTCTCAACAATGATCTCCTCAATCAACAACCAACTACACTCCTTTAGGAGAATCATATAGTTCTATATTTGATAAGTTGATGAGCGTAAACTCTATCCAACTGCCTCCCATACGACCCATGGACAACTCACAAGCCAAGCCTATTTGGTATCACGAGGCCCACTTTTGTAAATATCATCGAGTCAAAGGTCATGACATTGAGAGATGTCGTTCCTTCAAAGATCGTGTCCAACAACTTGTAAATCAAGGGGATATCCAAATTGATACCTCCACTGCACAAACTAATCAACCACCAACAAATCATGTCACCCCCTTTACATCTCAACTATTAAACACTTGTATGGTTGACACTACCAATCAAGATCTTATCTCATCACCAACTCGCATGTTCCCACAATGGACATTATTCCCATCCCTTATTTAGAACTAGTTACACCTACATCAACTTTCACTACCTGTCCTGAACCTGTACCTTCTCCTATCCTTGCCACATCCACATCAAATTCAACTATATCATCCATTTCCACCACTTCAAATACACCCCAATCTACCACATTAGATTCATCTTCAAAGCACTTATTTCAGCTCCACTCATATCCACACATATCCCATATCTCTACACCTATTCTCTCATCCATCAAGTACATTTCTTCACCTACTCAAAACCATCTGTCTAAACTCGGTTCTACAACATGCACCCTTACAACCCATCTTCAACATCAATCCCCCTTAACATATCATTCTCACCCCTGAAACATTTATGAAAATTCTCCTACATTTGTTACATTACCCATACCTATAAGGTCTACTCCATCGGTTATCACATCACTCACATCTCCACATATTCCAAAAATGCCTACATCTTTATCTATCCCAACTACCCCTATACCTATCATATCAACAAATCCACCTAGCTCTACCTTGACAACCTTGCCCATGGCCACATCACCCAGTCTACCCCAATACTCTTTACCCAATCCTCCTATCACATCAACCAAATCCTCTCGATCTGCAACCCTACCAAATATACCCCTTGAATCACCTATTGAACCAACACATCTACCTAAATTAAATAAATATGTTTTACCTTCTCCCTCTAAAAATCATCTCTTTCCCATGCCAAAATCAAAACAATCCATGTCTCACATAGATATCATTAATCGCATCATACAAACACCTATCTCTTCATTAACATCTTCATCTTGTTTTAGAATAGTTTCTCCATTAATAACCACACCACCACTATTAGATCCTCTGGTTGAAATTATTGTCATCCCTGCTAGAGGTAAATCTTCTCGGTGAAGTCTAAGGCTGGGAAAACATCCCCGATAGTCCCCTACGCCTCCTTGGAAACATTCAGGTTTTCCCTCTTCTCAACAATCTAATGCCACAACATCCATGTCAGGATCAATTTTTCCATCTATGACATCTTGCAATAATCAATCCACATCCAAACAATATCATCCTTCAACCAAATTTGATTTGTCCTCCAAAACATGAAATTCACACATCCAATCTACATCTACGTTTTCTCCTAATGCTAAGTTGAGACATCCTATCAAAACCCACAAAAGTTACCTTCCCCATGACACTTCAATGGGGTCATATGCAGACATCTTTCAACATTTAACTTGAACATCTGCCATCAAACTTCCTCCTATTAAAGCCTTTAATCCCTATGGTCCCAAGCCATCATGGTTCAATCCTAATTGCAGTTGCGCTTATCATCGTACCCGGGCCATGATATCAAACATTGTAAGGCCTTTTAGTCAATCATCCACAATCTTATAGAGAAATATGATTTCCTCATTCAGGGGAAAGTTCCTTCTCCATCTACCTTGAATCCAATCCATATCCCATCTGTCGGATCTCCCATGATCCCTCCATCCACATCATCCCTTAATATTCATCCAGCCCATGTCATTCCTCCTAAGGAATGCCCACCATTGTTCATCAATGCCACTTATCTTGCTAAAAACACTTTTGGTCTCCGATCGTTTACCCCATCCAAATCTAAAACAATCTCATCTAAAATCTTTCGACATCCTTTACCTCCTTCACATTTAACTCATTGGGGGAATAATCTTCCCTTGCCTTGAGCATCTCATCTATACAACCCCCTTGTTACTAGGGGACTTCACTCTTTGACATTGTTTTATCTACCTTCTTCACATCCATCCAATCTAAATTAATTATATCCAAATCCTCATCTCATTCTAAGCCCTCCTTTGAGGCCATATTTTTCTTTTATATTTGTGCTCCTTTTGGGAGTATCATATTTTTCATTGAATCCCTCCTTTGAGGCCATGTTTGTCTCTCCATTGAGGGACCTTTTTCTATATTTGTGTCTCTTTTGGGGCACCATCTATTTTGAAGTCCACCATTGTGGCTATATGTGTGTCTCTTTTGGGACACTGTTTATTTCATCAAGCCCTCCTTTGAGGCCATGATTGTCCTTCTATGTTTATGTCTCTCTTGGGGCATCATCATTTATTTTCATCTAAATCCACCATTGTGGTCATATGTTAGTTTTGTTTCTGCTTGGCTATCATCTCATCTTATTGCAACTACACTATCTTCCCTCTCGTGGTGGTAAACTAGAGATGAAACCTCTTAATGCATTGCACTTGCGACCAATCTATTGTTATATATCTACCAATTAAAACTTAGTTACATCCTTAGATTGTTCTGCCATCTTTAGCTCCTTCCATTTGTCATTATAATAATGAATTATGTGGTCCGCCTTCACTACTTTGATGTGATCCCGTAACCATTACATCCATTATCTTCTCATTCTCCTATTGCAACCATGTGAAGGGTCCAGGGTGTCTCTTGTACATTCCTTATCCCCTCTTAAGTGGTTTACTTAGATATTCCCAGCTCTCCCCCATGTGAAGCTCAAATTCAAGTATGTAAAATGCAAAATCAAAGTTATAAAAAAAAGTTGATCCTCAAGGACAGCTATTCATAAAAAAAAAAAAATAAAAGTATACAAATCAAAATCCAAGCAAAATCAAAAGAAATAGACCAATCCCTTGAAGGATGGCTATCATATTATTCTTGTCATCTATATTATGTATAAAGTAGACCATACCCTCGAAGGATGGCTACTCTGTTATTATGGCATCTGGAAGGTTTTCTGCATTGATCAACCTTCCTTTATCAATATTTTCTGAAAGCTTCCTGCATTGATCAACTTTCTATTATTGTTCTTTCCCTTTCCCAGAGCTGGGGCATAGACTTAAGGAACACCACCTTTGGAGATCCCTCTTCCGCGTACAAGTCACATCTTTGATCCCTTTGTCATGTCAATATTAGGATTATGAGCATCCTTCATCCATATTTCCCTCATGATATTTTGGTATAACTAACTATCGTTGGTTATGTGTTAACACATGTTATTGGCTACAAGTGTAATGCCTTGAGTGGTAACCCTTTCTTGTTTATCTCCAATCAGTTTGAAACATAGTTTCCTATATACCCCTTTTAACTATGTTCCATTCATCTCATCTAAATCATATTTTATAAAAATCATATCAAATTACACACTATGAATTCTATATCTATCCATCATCTCATGAATGCGTTTGCAAATACACTTTTCGGTTTGTGAATTCTACTTGATCACCGTTGCAGTTTGCGAATCCTACTTGAGGTCCTTCTCAAGGTAAGTTCGTTATCCTGTAGCTCCTTATCTCTCAACATGTTCAACATCATCTTTGATCCATTGATCCTCGCTCTCCATGTCCACTCATCACCATTTGTCTCCACATCATCCTTCTCACCTTTCTATCCCCTTGCATGATGCCAGATATCTTACTCATCTTTCCTCTTGAGTTTTTCTTTACTCTTCCGCTTTTAGTTTGACAATCTTGCTTAACCATCCATATAGCCAGAGAACCTTAGTTAAGGTATATCTTCTTCCTTGGATCCTCCCGCTGTAGAAGCTTCTCCACCATTTCCTCTTTCAACAAACAACAATCACCACCACAAATGTCTTTCCACTCCTCCTTTTCCACTTAACACTCTTGCATCATCACTACCACCACGTGGGCATCCTAGTTAAGGATTTCCCTTACACTCTCCATCTATTGCATATGTTCCTCCATCCATTCATGTCACACCCCTCTGTTTCCTTGTTATCATTGTTATCACCTCCTTTCATCTCTTGTTCCATTTTGGTATACACTGCTTCAGTCTTTTCATCATTATTCTTCTTCTTTGGTTTGGCGATCCTACTTAACCATCTCCATCGCAGGGAAATCTTACTTAAGAGTTTCTCTTAAGAATGGTTGGCCATTTGATCCTTCCATCTCCCATCATCTCTTCATCATCTTCTGTCTCTCACCTCTCATCATATCCATCCATTCCAACCAACCCTTCCACACCTGCATCCAATACAATGTTGTCTTTCTCCTTCCATATTGTCACTGCCGGTTTGGTGATCTTACTTAAATCCTCCTGTGGCATGGCGATCTTACTTAAGAGTCTCTCTTAAGCATGATTTGTCATCCTGCACTCCCCCACTACCCCACATTCTCTCCATCTACATTTTCTTGGCATTCCCCATCATCACATCCTCTCACCTCCTCTTTCATTCTCGCAAACACCACTTCCTACTGGTCTCTTGTTCATCTCCATCATCCGTCGCTGGGTAATCTTACTTAACCATTGCTTCTCCATTCATTTCATGTCTTGTTTCTTCATTTCTCTCTCATCCATTCTCATCCACTGCATCCTCTCCTCGTCTTCATCTTCCTACACATCGTTATCCCTCCTTTCTTTACTCTTTTCACTCCATCTTCTAGAGTTCTCCCACATATCTACCCCCATACTTACACGTCATTGTCATTGATCTTCTCCTAACATTCTTTCATCATATCCTTCTATTTCCACGCTAGTAATTATCGGTGGAATTCTCCTAAAAATCACTCATCCCCATTCCGCATAGCCTGAATCCTTTTCTTTGACCTCCTCCATTCTATCTTCATTCCTTCCTTCCTCTGTGTCCTCTGATCATTATTGGAGGACTTCTCCTAACATCCCTTCATTGGTGTTCCTCTCTCGTTCTTCATTTACTTTCTCCCTTGTCTTATCTTTTGTCCCATATTTTCCTACTGATCATTATCGGTGGATTTCTCCTAACATCCATTCACTAGCATTTCCTCTCCTATCCCATCCTTTCTTTTTCCTCGCCACCTCTCCATCTTCCATTCTTCCTTGCCAATTTCTTCATTGTCTTCATCATACACCTTCTCTCTATTTTCTCGTCATCAGCATATCCTCATCTCATGCATCTCCATTTCTTTTCCAATTGATGTCACTCCTTCCCTCAAGTTTCTCTTTACATTCCTTATGCTTCCCACTCTTTACCAAATATCTTCATTCTTGGTTCACTTCCTTCAACATAATTTTCTTCGTTGTCTTCTCCTCCTTTTTGATCTTCATCTTATTTTACTTCCTCTTTATCATCCTCCTCCTCGTTTTACCTCACACTTCCTCCTTACTTCCCCGTCGAAAACCTGACTCTTCAGCATTATCCCATTTCCTTTATCATCTCATCATCCACATGCATTTCCATGTGGTCAATTCCATATTCTTTCCTTGGATTTCCTCACTATGATCTGTTTCCTTCAATTTTCTTTGCTCTATCATCTCTTTCATTTTCCATTACCTCTCTATTTTCCTCGATCCAATCTTCATCACATCTTTCATTTTAAATAACTCTCTCCCTTTTTCATGATTTCATCCTCTGCTCTATTCTTTTCTTGTCTTCTCTTTGTTTGTCCTTCTTTATAATCCTTCTTTGTTATCTTCTTCCTCCCCTTTCACTCTTTATTTTCTCCTCTTCCGTCTCCATCCCTCTATTCCATATCCATGTCACCTTCATATTCAATCTTTCTTGCTCTTCTCATAATCAACCAATCCTCTTGTCTATTCCCTTTTCTCTTTCTCAACATCCCTTACATTTGGCATTCACAGTCAATGTCGATGTTTCTCCATTTATGTATCACCATCTATCCCTTTCATTACCATTCTTGTTCTTCTCTTTGCCACATTGACCTCTTCTCTTTTTGAGAACCCTGTCACATCTTTTATCTTTGTCAGTCCTCTCGTAGGGACATCATCATATCCATTTCTAAGAATCTCTTCCCATCTTCTTTTGACATTTTTGTCTTGGAAGATACCATAACGACCATCACCTATCTACTCTTGTTCTCTTTTATGAATATTTGTTCTTCTTTTGTTTTGTCACAAAAGTATCTCTATCACACTTACCAAAGAAATGAGACTTTTTTGTCTTCTTCACCTTCTAATTTGCTAACACTTATGCATCGTTCCTATAAAACATGATTATCATCATATTTATCACACCTTTAGGTCATTTTATCCCACTTTATATCCTATCTTCTCATCATGTGCACATTTATGATTTTTCCCATGAGGAATTTTATTTACACATATCTCCCATTATGTCATCTTTGTGCCCTATCATGGTGCACCCTTTTCATCCTTGTACTTATCAACACATATAACTCACTTTTTGTCTTTCTCGTGCCTTGTGTTAGGGCATCTTTATCTTCATCTTCGTCCCTTTTGTGGACGCATGATTTTTTTGCATGATTCCTCGTAGACAAAGGATTGCACATCTTTCACATTTAGTTGCACATATTTTGATGTTTTCCTATGACCCAATGGTCATATTGGTTTACATCCATACTGCAGTGGTCTTCACCCACTCACTGGTCTATAAAACATTGTCGTCTGTCTCCGTTGAGACCACAATTGTCCTCTACCGATGTGATAATGAAGTCACCGCCATACCTTTTTTATTTATTGCGATCCTTTTTGCCTAGGGCATCTTTCCTTTGGTCATGTATTCATCCATCCTCGGATACATCTTTTATCTAACCCTTTTTGTTTTTATCTCGTGGCTTGCTATCACAAACCACTCAACAAAAAGGGGAAAATGTAGACACCTATTTTGGTATAACTCCTCTCAATAATCTTACATGCACGTAATTTCCATCCCCACTTCTCTTTATCTTAAGTTAAATAAAATCTTATCTATTTGTTCATATTATTTGATTGATTATCAATGGGCTCCGTATGGACCCATTTGATAATTCAATTTTTGGAATCATCCCCCATCTCTCACAAATTATTTAATTCAAAATGCACCCATCCGATACCTTCTTTTAAAATGAAATCTTTATCTCACCCTCCCATTCAAATCATGTCCCCCACTTTGCCTAATAAGTCAAAATAGGGGACCCACGTTGATCACATCACATCCCTAACTCAGGTTACTTTACTACACCCTGGGTATCATCTAACCTGTAGTTTAGTCTCATATCTAAGCTATAAATATGGGGTTTTACCCCATGTTTCAAAAAGGAGGAGACATTTTCAAGACCCTGGACTCAGACCAAAAAGGACCCGGGGACACGGAAGACTTAGAAAAGAAGGATATATTTTTAAAAAAAGAAGGAGAAATCTCTGACAATGTCTCTTATCTTGCCATCTTGATGCCCGGTTCATTTCCATAGCAGGACATGAGCTAAGTACTCTCGTTATTCCATTTGCTTGTCATTTTTACTATTGTTCACGATCTAATTATCTTTTCTGACACGGGGGTTGACATCCTCAAGGGAGTTGAAATCCTCTTGGAAAGCCTTTGTCAAGGTAACCCCCACATATTGTGTTCTAATATTAAGCTGGTTTAGTTTTGTAGATCTAACTTCCTTGCGCTTTAGTATCATCCATCTCCATCTCCAAGGTACTAAGCTCTTGTATACTCAATGTTGTCTCCTGTTTCTTGATTACTCACACACTCACCTAGACGGGAATCTAGAAACGAGATCTACACATATATTTCAGGTGGGGGTTGATAACATGCTTGTATAATTCATTGGTTTGGATATTCTCAAGTATTCCATGTGTGAACAATAGAATGGAAGGATTTATTAGTATTTTTCATTCATGATCATCGGTCCAATCAAGGTTGTCCATAATTGGTGCTCAATGTAACCATATGAATCCATGCCCATGTGATGAACCTCTATGTTGCCATTCATATCTAGGTGATAATATTTTACTTTCAATCATTTTTGTAGCATCTCCTTTCTAAAAATTGTATGTTGTTGTAGACATAAAATCACCGCTTGGGTACATTTCTAGGTCTTAAACACATACTAGCATTCATGTGATTCCTCAAGTAAGAAAACCGACAATTGACAATTGTTTGTGGTCTCTTTTCTATGTTTCTTATTTTCTATTTCATCTTACACACCCTCTGACCTAGTTGGTATTTTACCTATTTATATTTTATGGCTCAGACACACGAGCCTCGGCCTAAGATAGGAGTGCTTAGGCACCCATGTCCCCTCTGGGTGCCCCTAACCCTTTCTTATCTTACTCACTCATTTTGGGTCTCTTTTATCTTTTGGGCATCTTTTTCACTTATGGGTCAGCCTTCCAGTTGTTAATTATGAAATTAAAACAAGGGAATCATATAAATACATAGTTATGTGTTCAAAATCAAGGACCAAGAACCAAATATTACTAGCATAACCTAATATTTCATCCAAAAGTCACCTAAAGCAATCTGTAAAGCATCCATCTAACAACCATTCAAGGGACAAGGGCTACATCAACTTTGTATAGGAAGGGGAAGTTCATTTTTCCATCCACACATTCTATTACATTACTACATTTAGCTCAACATGTTATCAGTGTAACTTGCACAAGGGAGTCTTAGGGTACGATTTCCACACACACTCACAAGAACTACATGAAGTCTTAGATGTAGTGCAAGGCTGGTTATAAGTTCACTCTCGGGGTTACCATCGGGGTTAGTCTCGTCTCCCAATATTGCATCTTTCTTTTTAGGTTTGATACATTTTGTGGGATTTTCTATGTGAAATTTTGTTTTATAGGTTACAAGTACCTTCGACATTCATTGAGCGATACACGGGTGATCAAAAAGGAATATTTGTGACACTTGTGCGACACCATTTTTAATTGCATGTACCCAAAAAGGTCTTCAACATGTAGGTGCCCCTACCCTACCATGGGTGCCTGTGTCCAGACTTTTATTCCTACAGTCAATATTTATCACGAGAATTTACGATACTATTCAATTCATGTTCAACATTTTTCCTAGTCGAGCACTCCTAGATCAAGCATAAATCAACGAAGTCTTATCTCCTTCTTATTTGCATAGGGTTTAATATTTTAAAATATTAGCTTGCTTGTGTCATTTCTATATTTCAACATTTATACATCATTCGATTCAAGTAGTGACTATGAAATATTTAGATTTAATACAAATTAAATTAAATTAGTTGTAAGTGCATGTAGTTTTCTAGTAGATGAAGATATTGAATAATATTTTGTCTTCTTATTCTAGGTTATGACATTGAATCCTCTTGTAAATCATTATTTGGTGAATTTTTATAACATAAACATCCGTTGTATCTCAAGGTTCTTTATTTGGTACTTTGAGCACATGATCTATTGTTATTGAATTTAAATCTTTAGAATTAACATCAACATTATCATTTGATTGATGATAGTACATTTGAGTTGCTTCACAATTATGTTCTTAACTTTTGAATTCAATGAATTGATCTAAACACGTTTGTCTTTGTATTCTTCTTCTTAATACATATTGATAATCTTGATATGTTTTTATGTGACTTTCAATCATCGTATCCACATGTTCTTGATTTTGTGATTCTAATTCTTCAACTTTCAATTAGGCCCTACATCTAGTAATGCCTTGTTTTTCCTTATCATATTGACATTTTTTTGTTCTTGTTTTTGTATCTATAGTTGTTATCATTTTTATATTCAATTTCTGTTCTCTTGATTTCTATTCATTTTCATAATGCATCATTGGTGAGTTGTACCTACAAATTATTTAAAAACAAATGGTTACTTTGTTTGTTTGATATATGATCATTTTTATAGGTAACACATATCAATATATTTCTAAGTATTTCATGTTGTTACTTATTACAAATTTGTTAATATAATGATTAACTTTACTGATTACAAAATTTTCTAAGTGTATAAAACAATCTTTCAATTACAAAAAGAAATACTCATAATCTCGATGTTAATATACTTTTTAAATTTTCAACTAAGATATATACAACCTATAACACTTCCACAAAAGAGGAATATCTTTATTGAAGTACAAAGAATGCAAATTATATGACTATAATGTGTGTGTGTGTGTGTGTGTGTGTGTGTGTGTGTGTGTGTGTGTGTGTGTGTGTGTGTGTGTGTGTGTGTGTGTGAACAAACAAACACACACATTATGAACTTATGTATAGTGTTAAATTTATTAATATAGTGTGTAAATATAAATGTTATAAATTTAGAGATATAATGTGTAATTCTAATGCATATCTAAATATTATAAATTTATGTATAATGTTAGATGTATGACTATGTGTAAATATAAATGTATATGTAAATGAATTTATGTATGAATTTATGTATAACATCATATATATATATATATAATCACCGATTTACATAGATTTAAGATAAATGAACTTATTTACATAAATTTAAGGAATATTTCACACATTTCACACATCCAAGTCAGAAATTTATACTATAATATTGTTGATATAAGTATAAATAGGAAAAGAAAAACTATCATACATATAAAGGGAATTTCTCTTTTTAGATGTATATTTTTTATAAGGACGTGTGATCAATATATCACACACTTACTACGTACATGCAACCTCTAAATACTTCATTTATATGCATGATTCCTAAGCAAGAGAACTAGTCATTAACAACCCTTTTACTTTGCTTTGACATTGCTTTTATCCTTTTCATCTTTATTGCTTATTGTTTCTGACTTGTAACTTGTATTTTTACATACTAGCTAACATATTTCTCAACTTTGATTTCACTATTTACCTTTTTGAGCATATTGTACATAAATGCCAATTTGGGATAGGAGCGCCGGTGTCTCTTATCCCCTCTGGCACTTTTGTCCTCCTCTTTTTCTATTTTTTGGATGTTACCTCTTTCTTATCTTTTTTATCACCCTTAGTCGGCCTTTCACTTGTCAATGATGAAACTTAAAGAAATGGAATCATATATATACATGTCTTATTTAACCTCATTAGGGAGAAATCATTTCAAGAGGCACGTACTATTATAATGAGCTAATATTTTCTATCTACTACACCAAAGACTACATTTTGGCACTGCATACTTCACTTCATAGGAGAGTTTATTCTGAATTCCATACCAAAAATTTGCATTGGGATAAAGTATTTGTAGTCTGCTCTATTTTGTGTGAATGACACTAGGGCATCCTAGCTTAAGGGACATTATTTCAATCACACACACACTAGAACTACATTGGGTCTAAAATGTAGTATTACGCTAGGTGAAAATCACATTGGGGTGACCATCGAGGTTATTCCAACCAAAGTATATGTATATTCTTATTCATCTAATGTTTTCTTGATTATTGTGCGGGTAGCGAGAGTTTCTTTTTGCAGGTATAGGTGTAATAGATAAGAGATGCGCAGTGAACTTAACGCGCCTACGAGAGAACAAGAAGTGACAAGAAATGAAATAGAAAGAACCGGGACCAAAGTTGTTCTACGAAACTAGCACCCATAAATATTTGCCCCATTATAGGCACTCTTATCCCAAATATTTTCACATTCATATTTTAGTTCAGAGCTTGCACAACCCAAAATATTCCCTTCCAAACCAATCTCCAGTCCAAAATCAATTCAGACCTACAGATACAAGTTGAGTCATTCTACAAACCCTATCTATCACTCTTGTTTATACTTATTTAGCTTGATCTTGCTTGAATATTTTTATATTTATCTGATCAATAGTGTCCTTACATTAGATTTAATTTCATTAAATCATTTGGTGAACCTGATCCCTTTCACGCTTACCTTGTTGGATCCCTTTCCATCATGACTAGTACCTCTCATGATTTTTATATTGAGGATCTCAATGAACTAAATTATTATCTTGTTGAGCATCCTAAAAACCTAGATTTGTTACTTTTTGCTACCCATGAGGAAGCCCAAAGGAGTTTTTCTCCGCTCCTCTTGTACCATTATTTCTCTGCTACCACATCTTTTATTCCTCTTGCCTCCCCTCCTCCCAACATGGGAGCTTACATTGACCATATTTCTACTTCCACATCCAATCCTAATATTTCTTCTCTTCTTATCTCCCACATTCAACCTATTTCTTATTCAAACCCATGCTTTAGAGTCTCTTTATCACATTTTCAAGCATAAATGTTTCGATTGCAACAAAATAATTATTCCTCTCCATCCCTTGATTCTTCACTTCTTCTTCAGAGTCCCCTTGCACCCAAAGTGTCTTCTTATTCACTCCTTACTAATTTTGTTTCACAAAAATTCCTTTGTTCGATGGCCATAGAGCTCCTCAATAGAATCTTATATCATTCAATGTTGCTTGTTTGGGCTACGTATGTAATGACACCCTCTAAATAATTTTTTCCCTAGGAGCTTACAAAATTATGCTTTGTGATAGTTCTATGCCTTGCCCTTGCATTATGTTAAATCATTTACTACTCTTGCTGATTTTTCTTAGCTGATTTTTCTATGAATATTAGAATGAAAATATTTTATGCACAAATGGATAAAATTAAACAAGTCTCTAATGAACATCATAGTGATTATATATTGTGTTATAAGAACAATCTTTGTAAAATGAATAATGTATGAGTTGAATCTGAATTGCAAGATCTATTTATTCAAGAAAAATTGTCTCCTTTACAAGAATGTGTGTTTTTTTTTCATTCATTTAACCATTTATGATATACCTTCAAGACTCATGAAACTAAGCTAATTTTTGGGAAAATTCATGGTTCTAATACTTCCGATCATTCCTCTTCTAAATTTCCTAGAAAGATCCCCTTTAGATCTAAGCATAATGATGTTAAGCCTACTGTTAATGTTGTTTCTCAACCTCATAAGCTTTAGTTCTAATCCCCTCAACGTACATTTACTCGATTTCCTTATCCTCCCCATATGTTATTTCCCCAACTCATTGAAAGCAATCTAATTTCTCTTCCACCTCCTCTTGAGTATGATCCTAATAGGCCCCATGGTAGGAATTTTGATGAGCATGCACATTTTGATTACCATAGATGCAATGGTCATTCTACCAATAAGTGTTTCAAGCTTCACCATTTGATTCAAGATCTCATTGACAATAATGATATCCAATTACCTGAATCCACTACTTCCACTTCCAAATCTACTAATGACAATGGAAAGTTAAAAATATTCAATGACCCATTACCTAAGCATGAAAAATCAGCCCCTGAGTCATCTTCCAATCATACCTACCACACAGTTCTTCCTCCGCTTCTTCGTATCATCCCCTTGAATTCCTTTGCGGTCTATTGATCTCCCATCACCTGCTATCACTTTCATTGATGTTGATTTTCATGCCTCATTATCCTCACATAGATTAGATACCGATGTTTATATTTGACATCATATCATGAACAATGTTATGGTAAATCCTACATTCAAGCATACTATATGCTTATCTTTCTTGCAATCAATTGGATTCCCTTTATCTCAGATGACACCCATGTCTCCCACTTCTCATGGCCATGTTATTCTACCCATTATTGTTGGGTCTCTTACTATTTTCAAGTCATTTACTATTGGACCTATTGTTATGTTGATGCAACCTAGAATCTACCACGAATAATCTAGAAAAACTCGGTGTGCGCTAGCACATCACCCAACTTTGAGTTGAGCACTCACCCGAAGTGCACAAAGGTACTTGAGCCCCTCCTTAGAGTTGCTTGTGTAGGATGTTAGTGTGATGAAGATATAATGCATTCAGATCCATAAACGTAACCATTCAATAATGCATATATAGATCTACATTTCAAGGCATCATGAATTAAACAATAACTATGACAAGATTGACCATGCAAGAACTAGTTACAGTCAAGTTAACACTATTGTCCATCCAATATACTCCATTATATTAAACACTATAATTCATAGAAGCTCCTTACATCATATAACATTACCATAAGCTATGTGCGTAATATATCCAACAACATAACTCCATAATAACTCATACATAGTGTCTCTCTAAATTACACAGACCAAAACATACTTATAGGGGTGGGGACTTGCCCATCACTACTTACGCACTTCCCAAAATAGGTTGCATGCCGAAAATAGCCATGCGCCTTTACAATAATATACACACATGCAAGTGCGTTAATAATAGATCTCCTACAATTAATTGGCAGTAGTAATCCTATTATTATCCCAAAATCATGCATGGCGCTTAGTAGACGCTCATCCCCAAAATAGCATTTGCGTGTCGCACAAGTCTTCATCCCGATGTGTGCTCCACACACTATCTCCAAAAATAGCCCATATCCATGAAAATGGCTAAGTCCCCAAATCAGCTTGTCTGGAGCATGTTTCCTTTCCTATCCTTCGCGCTTTGAATGCGCCTTGTTCCCACACGTGAATCTTCTATGTGCGCTCTCCTTAGAGTCATACTATGTCTGCTCAAAATTACCCCACACTAATGTACATTTTTTTTGACAAGTGGGGTTTCTTCGATTGTCCCAAACAATAAAGAATAAGAATGGAAAGAATGGAAAGAATCACTATACAAAGAACAGACTTCTACTCTGCAAAGCACCCTCCTCTTCAACTGTGACGACTAACTCTAGATATTCTATTTTAATCTCAGCCTCCAATGTTTTCCAGTCATCCAACATGGTTCTTGTCTTCTCTGGAACATCTATGGCGATGGCTTCCAACTCATCCTGGGTTATCTCTTCCTTTTCATTTTGCAGTACTAGGACAACATTGGCCATAACAAACATCCTTCCCTCCAGAAGATCCATATTTTACGCTATGAGCTTTCCAATCTCATCTAGCCTCTCCTTATGTGGGTCTTGGGCTGCTGCAAGGGCTTCGCACTTTTGTTTCACTAGTGCCAATCTTTCTGCGTGCCCTAAAGTCTCATCCTTCATTGCTTTCAGAACTTTATTATCTTCAATTATGGTTTTGGTTCTGATGACCACTTCTGGTGCTACACATATGTTCAGAGCTTGATATGATTTCTTTAGCTCATCTGTAAAGTATGGAGTAATGCCTCGTAAGATGAAATATTCCTAACCACGGAGGCCCTTGCTCTCTCTACTTCCTGTTCAGGATCCTTTGGCGCTGACATTCGAATCGGTCCATCTTCAAGCACCAAATCAACTAATGTGCACACATAATGCATAGCTGAAGGAAACTTCTCAGGTACCTTAGACTCTAGATGTGGTCTTGCTTTCAAGACATAGTCACCAATTTCTTCTACCATACTGATGAAAGCCTCATTCTTTTGTCTGCTCTAGATCCTTCACTCCTTTTAGATGCACTATTTCTACGGTTTTGCATTGTTATCTTCAAGTAGCAATCTAATAGTGACAACCTTATCGATGTTCATACACGCCACCTCTGTAGATACCTTAACCAAGCCATTGCTTACTTTTGCTCATCAAACATTAGAGTAGGCTTTCTTGTCAGTGTCTACTTTGCAGTGCCTTCTTTATTCTTCTTGATAGACAAGATTTCTTACATACGTAAAAATTTTGCTCATCCATATGGGTATGCATGGACCAGATAATTTTTTTCTTGTGCACATGGTGGCCATGTCTGGATCCATCAGCTCCCATCCATACAATTCCTTAAGGCCTACTATGCTTTGAAAACATGCGTGGACAATTTTTCTTGTGTCCTCAACATAGCCCATACTTGACACAACGTATTCTCCACTTGTTCTCTTTGTTCTTGGCCCCTTAGGAACATGACCGCCAAGGTTTAGAGTTGGCCCTTCGACATCCTGAGTAGTATCATGTGTGCGAGGTTGTTCATGCTTTTTTTCTTCTGTTTCCTTCACCCCTTCCTTTTCATCCTTCATGTCCTCATCTTTGGGCTCCTCTACATCTTCTAGCTGCACTGGGGTCCCATGTCCCATCCTCATAACAAACCACATGATGCAAAAGTGTTGATATACCAGAATCGTATTTCCTTGCCTAATACTAATGGTAGCTCCTTGGGAATGTGCCACTCTTCCTCAAATTCCATGCAAAGTTGGTCATACCATGTTTCTACCCTCTACTTAAATAACCCACTCATTTACCCTTCACATAAATATTTTTAAACCTCTCCGCAGGGAATTATTTTCAGGGGTACTCCAGATCTTGTTCTTTGGCCCATCAGAACTCCAATTTCTAAAAATACAAGAGAAAGTAGGATAGCACCAAAACTTATCTTTTCTCCTATGCACACTTCCTCAACAATGGTTTCTACAATATAGCCTGCTAAGTTATATACTACTCCCTAAGACATTTTCTTTGCAATATGAAGCCACATGGTGTTCACCTGCGACCATCTCTCTTGGTCATTCAACTTGGTGAGTAGATGTGGGGCGCTTACACCACATGAAACTTCTTAATTTATCTATGTCCATTCCATGCGGACCCTTGGTATACCCCGACTCCTTTCTTATTTTTATAATCGTTACTTTATCAAGTAAGATCATTAACAATGTCTATCCTGTGCCCTTCAATCTTGTTAGTGTCGAAACTAGGGCCGTTGTGATCCTAACCCTCCATTCGGTGAAATAAAATAAGTCCTCATGGACTCAGCTCATAAGCCATTGGTATAAGGGTTCATATTTTCTAAAATATGGGAGCTCATACAACTAATAAACTCCTACCTGCTTAAGAAATTTTTCCCCAACATCGTCATACACTAGCATATCTTCCATTGTGTGCTTGTTGGTCTTCTTATTCAACAAAGTGTCCAACTCTCCCTTGTTTTTAGTGGTACGATGGTTATAGTCACTTATTTTGCATCTACAGATGTGGGAATCCCACTCTTGTTCAACTAATATTCCTTTCGGATATTGCATATGTAAAAAATTACTCTCGGGAGAAATTTCAACTTCAACTTCCACCTTTTTCTTCCCCTTCGGCCTATTGCAGAGTTCTTTCTCGGGTGCCATTGTTAAAATCCCACCTTTTGTCTTCTGTAATGAGTAAACTCAAACCCTAGCTTGAATCCGCGTGCCCTAGCTTGAAACCGTGTGCCCTAGCTCCTTCTCAAAGCTTCTGCTTCGCTTAAACCCTTTCACCAATGGGGACACAAGCCTCTTCTTCACAATAGTCTACTCTTCACGTTTGGTTTCACAATGCTCCGCACCTCAACATGATTCGCTCGGGTTGGTTGCACTTAGCTCGCTCAAATATTTTTGATTGTAAAGGTAGAAATGAAACCGCATCATGTCCTTATATAGATTTTCAAAATTGTAGTGCACTTATTGCTCACCTACCAAAAATCCTCTCATTAATCAACCATTTTCCCAATTTCCACAAGGTGCATCTTCATGCCCCAGCTTATAACCTTCTAGCAAGCCTTCCTACCTTCTAGCTACAGACTTCTCTTTAGCGCGCTTCCATGCGCTCGAGTACCTCGCCACTACGCCTTCCCCTAGTAGTTTCCACGGCCACTACTTACCTTGTGTTATATTGTTCCTTCATTTATTTCCATCTATGGTTATCTTTAGAAGCAATCTCCTTTCTAACAGCTCCTTTCCAAACTTAAATAACACCTGTAATAGTTTTGTTCTCATGTGTACCCAATTGTGAATAACCACCCCACACCAATGGTATGTGTAGTCCTCTACGCATAAAAATACTTCAGATGGTAATTAGCTTCCAACACGCAAACATGCTTATTACACAAAACACCAAACTAAATTGACAAAGTATAGCGATGAAGAAGGAAATACATTAAAATAAATATAGAAATGGAAAACCTATTCTAAATGGCAATACTACCTTATTACAAACACCAAGAAGACTTATTTATAGTAGGGCTTCACCTACTCCTATTGAAGTAACCAGGTAACCGTATTCCATCAAGTGCCTCTAACTAGCAAGCACTGATTCAAGTATATGAGTGATAACATACGGTCCCAACCAATGCACTTTAAGCTTTCTGGATGGCGTCAGAAACTTAGAATCATAAAGAAGAACCATTTGTCCAATATCAAGCTTTTTATCACGATGTGCCTGTCATGTCATGTCATGCTTACCCGGCCTTTTCCCACTTCGACTCCAATGCACTATGGTGCACCTCTCATCCAACTATACCATATTTTCAATTCTTTCTTCTAATGCTTACTCATTAGCTATACCTCCCCCGCACGTAATACGCAAAGAAAGTAACATGAACTCCATAGGATGAACTGCTTATATGCCAAACACCAACTAAAAGGGTGTGGCCTTGTTCAACCTCTTGTAGGTTGTTCTATACGCCCAAAGCATGGAAATTTTTTTATCATCCCAATCTTTCCTTCCAACATCACAAATTTTTGTCAATGTTTGGTTCAAAATCTTGTTGAAGGCCTCGTAGATCCCGTTAGGATGATAGGGTGTAGTCTTATGGTGCGCAATCATAAATTCATCCAATAATATCTTAATTATCTCATTCAAAAAGTGTGTACCCCTATCACTTGTCAAGCTCAACAAGCATCCATACCTAGTAAGAATATTTTCCCATAAGAACTCAGCTCTTTTGTAGGCTGGCCAATACAATCCTTGGTAGGTGTTGCTTCACCCACATTGTAAGATAATTTGTGCAAGTGATGATGTAGAGTGATCCGATTTATGCACGAGTGGTGAAATAGGACCACAAAGTCTATAGCCCATTTCTCAAATGGCTCTGCACTAGGAATAGGTCTTAAAGGCATTTCATCTCTTTGCCCAGGTTTACCAAGGTGTCGATAGTGATCACACATCTTACAATATGATTTACAATCTTTGTAAAGGGTATCCTACCGTAATACAATGAGTAGAATTTTTACATGGTGGTGTGACTGCATAGTTCCCACCCACAATACCTCCATGAGCCTCTTCCTTAATATCCGTGCACTCATGCTCTAGTACACATCAAAAATACTTCATCTTGGCCTAACTTGTATAGGTCACCACCGATCAACATAAAGGGTCCCATGAATTACAAGTTGTTTATTCTCTAAGGCTTTCATTCCTTCGGTGTCTTACATGTGCATAAAAAGACAACAATATCCTCCAACTTGGAAGGCACGCATTGTAACTGTACAACTATGCATCTGATATGGTATCTTCGATAGTATGTACGTCTTCCCCATATTAAATTCTTTATAAATGGTGCAGGCTAAAATTAATTTTACCTAGTTTTACCACAAATGTGAAATAAAATTCTTGGAATAAGAACAACCATCAACATATGCGCCCCTGTAAAACGGGCTTATTTACCAAGTATTTAAATGCCATGTGATTAATATAAAATACAAATGGTGTTTCTAGTAGGCATTGTCTGAATTTATGCAATGCGTAGATCATTGACAAGGCCTCGCGCTATGTTGTTGAATAATTTTGTTATGTAGGAGTCAACTTTATACTAGCAAAACATATAGGATGATCTACAATTCCTTCTCTAGGATGAGATAACACCGCACCAATGGTTGTGCTTTAGAGGTGTCCACATGTACATTGTTGTCACCAAATCACTGCACCCCAATGGCCTGAAATGAATCACGACATTCGGTGTGATTGGGACACATGGGATCACCTCTCAAGATGTGGGACTTGGGCCCGAGGTGAATGTCCAGGAGAAGGCCGACTTCCTATTCCTAGACTAAACAAAACACTACTTCTGATGTAAGAAAGATGGCTAACTAGTCCTATGCTAACATTTCATGGGATTTAGGGAAGAAGAATACAAGGAAATAAAATCTATTCTAGAAGTGGTGATGCACCAAGAAAAGGGAGATTTAACTTCTGGAAGGGTTAATGTGGGTATGAGGATTGCACCGTTAACCACCTTCACCTATTGCAACTTGGAAAGGATATGAAATATCATAGACTAGAAGCACACGTTCCTTGTTAAACCTTGAACATACACAATAGAGGGATCAACTTTGATTTAACACACATATAATTTATCAAAGGAATAATCACAAGCACATGTCCATTATTCACTTGAATGATAATAATAATGTAACTCTTGATCAACAAAAGGAAAATATTTTCTCACAACTGATAGGAAGTAATCACACTATTCTTTTCTCAATATGAAACAGATAATCTGAAATAAAGGTAAATTAATCAAATAATGCTAAGGAATGACATTCAAAAGGCATGAAATGATTAATCATTCAACACAATAAGACAGATCTTCAAGTGCAAGGAATATTTTTGAATATAATTATAAGGTTTCAACAAAATTCTGAAAGCACTCTTACAAGCTTAAAGAGCAACTTTTCTCCAAATCCCTCAAAAGATATATATCAAATAATGGAGAGCACTCCACTATTTATAAGTTCCTAGGCTGAGCCATTACAGTTGGGCCTTAACTAACAGTTAACTAAAAATAGTAATGTCATTTATAAAAGGGAACAGGCTCCCATAAAAATAGCAAATTTGTTCTGAAAGGGTTGACCAAGTCAACCCTGTAACTGACCATTTTGAGCTTGACATTGTCCTTCCATGGCTGCTCGCTTTGTCTGGTTTGCCCTCCTCTCCTTTCTCCACATATTTTTTTGCCCCTCTTCTTATATGGCCACTCGGTGTCGATATTGAAGAAACGCTTGACAATACCATGATTTTCTTCATCTCCAGGTCCACACGCATAGTGATTTACCACATTTGTTGTTTCAATTTCCTTTGTGATCATTTGATCGAAACCTTGAAGCTTACTTATGAATTTATTTAGTCTCCTATGAAGTTCTGGCACAAAACCAATCGATCAATGGAGTCACTATTGAAATTCTTCGCGACATCATCGTCCCGCTTCACTAAGTCTTTGAAATTATCTTTGATCTGGTCCTCGGGAAGAGCATCGATATTCTCATCGAAAAACTTGTAGAGGGAATTTTCAAACTCTTCAAAGATATTGTTGAGGGCATCCATAATATCTACCCTTTTATCCTCTAATTTCTTAATAAGATCTTGCAATTCCATGACATCAGAATTCCATAGCCTTTTGATATTCGAACAGTTTAGAGGCATCATCAATTACCTCCTCTTGTAGAAGTAAGTCAGAATCTTCCTCTCTTATGTCACTCCACATCACCAAGGTTAGATTCAAGTTATTATTATCTTCGGAGAGAGATTCATCCATCTTAGCGATGGTGGTTTTTGCAATCTGTAAATCATCATAAATCTCCACAACTTCCTTGATCAAAGGGTTGGCCTCCTGTAAGATCCTTTCCATCCATCCATTCACTGATTCTCCCTTTTTATCCTAGCTTCTCAAGCTCATGATAAGAGATATCATCGATTGTAGACGAAATTGTCATGGTCGTAGTAGTTGAGATGTCAGTGGATGGAGTGGGCTGAGTTACTCTACGCAGTAGTGTAGTGAGTTGCTCGACCTTGGCCTTAAGCTCATCTTTGGTGGCCTTGTCTTTATCATACTTCTCTAAAAGGGCCCCAAGAGTAGTGTGCACATCCTACTTGGCTCCTTCATGTGTAGCCTTCCCCAATGAGAACTTTGAGATCCGGTATATCTGCTATGATAGTCTCTTTAGTTTTCCCCTCAATAGGGGTAGCTACTTCTATCACGCGCTCTCCTGATGGATTAACCGTTAGACTTGATATGGTTCTCGGTCTCTTGGCTTGTCTTTTGGGCACTGAGACTCCAATATGCTAAGATCTATCACATCTCCTAGAGGAACCTTTTTCTTTTGCTTAGGAGTCTACCTAAACAACCACTCTAGTATGGCTAGAGTTGAGGAAGATGGAGTAGCAGATCCGATACCTAAAGTACCAGTTAAGGCAATATCGCTAGAAATGCTAGCTGATATCTGAGCAGAGGTGGCAATGATGGAAGGTGTGGGAGTGAGGAGAGCCATAGGAATTGACAAGGTGATGTTGGGGGTTGAGATTGAAGAAAATGGGAGTGTCAAAGGAAGTGAGGAGGAAATGGGTGACCCAATATTTTCCCCAGCTGATAAAACTGGAAGTGACGAAAATACTTGGGCCATAGAAGGAGATGGGAAAGAGGAAATGGTGGAAGATGTGGAGGGAACTGATATTAGAAGTGATAATGGAGGAAAAGGGAGATGGGATGGATCCTGAATGATACTTGGGAATCACTTACTTCCATAACCCCAGCAATTGATACTATAGATGATGTAACCCTAGAAGTAGCAGACCTAGAAAGAGATGAGCCACCAACCACAAATGAGATCTTCTTTGGAACCGTGGGAACCCTTTGAGTCGATCTCTTGCCTTTTGTAGGTGTTGGTTGGTTTATTGCTGATGTAGACCCTGTATTTGTAGGTTGATTTTCACCTTTGGGTGATATTCCCAAGGTAGCCAACCAACTGAAAGTTCTCCTTAGAATGGGCCCCACCCTTTCTTTGGTATTTCTACACTCTTCCACATACCAATCAACCCATGACAGTGGTTGATTGGCAACATCATCATCTCGTATGATGCATCTAGGACCTCATCATTATCTTGTAAGTCCTTTGGCACATCAGCCAACCCAAACTACCACACTTCATCAAGGGTTAACCTCTCGTAATCCCTTTGCCGCATGATGAATTCATCTCGACAATGGATCCATATGTCTTCTAATTGTGGCATATGAGCACTGGACTTCCTTGTCTCCCCGAACTTACCCCAATAGTCAAAGTTAGTTTGTGGATGGAAGGTCCGTAGGGTTACCTCAGCCATTTCAACATCCATGTTTCTTGCCTTGTGGATAGTTGGGCAAGAATACCTGCCAATTGTAATAGGGAAATGCATTCTCGCCTTGTGATGCTTGTTTTGGATTTTGTGGTAATCCAACAACTGCCGAACCAATTCCAAAAGAACCCACTTGTCGGTGGGGCACCTTGGAAACTTGTTGGGGCGCCTATGAAACCTAAAATTTGAAGGTAGGTGAATGTGGGAAACTAAAGGTAGATTGCTCCCCATTCTCGCACCTCTTAGAAAGCCTCATTGAAAATCCATTGATTATATAGCTCCTTGTCGAAGTGATAAAGGACAACAACGAAGAAAGCGTCACTGATTCTTCAGAAATGCTTTCTCCCCTCATCCAAAGTAAGCTGGGGATAAAATTCGTATATTTGGGATGTGCTGCGAACACCCCTGGTGTTCAATCCTGAGAAATCCCCCATGGCGAAACTACATATACTAGGAAATATGTCATGTAGAAGGATTTAGTTTCTGCCACCTTGCCCAACTGGTAGCGAATTTTGTTACTGATATGTTCACCCCATCGGATAAACTCATCATTCTTCTTGATCTTTGCTATGTACAAGAACATCCATTCTTGGAATTCCTTTGTAGAAGGAAGACCTGAAACTCTGCTCAAGAGTATAATGAGGTCATTGACCTCCTGAATGAAATCTGATTGATGTATAGTCTTGGGAAGCTTGGAAAAATTCTTAATTAGGTAAGACTTCATCATGACCTTCGAGCATATTTCTTGCTTTTTATCCCAGTGCTCAACTACTATTTTAGGTGAGATAGTGGCGTAATATTGTATGTCTGGAAGTTTGAACAAGTCTTCAAAGAAATCTAGGTCCATACGGATTACCACCTTATCGTCGCTATCTCTTATCGACATAGAGTCCTCGCCGTAGTAGTGAGCTGCTGCATGAGCTAAGAAAAATTTCGGGCATTTGAGATGCGGGAAAACCAGTGGCAAGAGGCAAGACCATTGTTGAAGATGGCTTGCATCCATGGCTTTTTATTTGGGGCCTTTAATATTTCCCAGAACTCGGGAAGATCAATCTGCCTGAGATCGGTGTCCCGATATTTCCTAAATCAGAGGTTAAGTAGGATTGGGGAGAAACTCCAAGAAATGTGTACTTCATCTTTTCTTTCCCCTTTGAAGTGGAGGTAGACATCCCCAAACTTGTGTTTCGAGAGTTTGAATGTTACGAAATCTGAAAATCCGAGAGAGTAGAGAACTCTAAAAACTTGAACCGAAAAAGTCTGAAAGAAAATATTGAAAGAAATCTCACGAAAAGTTTTTCGAAGTCGGGATCCCGAAATTCCCAATTCTTGAAAACCCGAAACTAAAAACTTAGAAATTTTTTTCCGAAACTGAAATCTTTGAAAACACAAATCGAAAACTCAAAACTTTTTTCCAAAGTTAGGAAGTCGAAATAAATCTCGAGGCAATAGTTCTCCAAAATTTCGAAATTTGAAAACTTCGAAGATTTTTTTGCCAAAAATTTCCTCAAAATAGTTTACCACCTTGTGATATTTTGAAGGAGTTCTCTGAAATGAATTTTCTGAAAAGAATATCTAAATGGTCTTTGGAGGAACTACAAAAAAAGAGGCGTTAAGAAACCAAAGTGGATTTTGAGAAACAGGAGGAAGTATGAGGGACTTAGAAAGATCCCCATACTTGAAAACCTGGAGAAACCTCCACAACAAAACAAGGTGAAAAAGAAAGAAATCACAAGAAAAATACAGAGGGAAAACAAAAAGAAACCAAAATGGGGAAAAGAGAGAAAAGACCTAAAAACCAAAAGAAAGTAAAACCAAAAAACATACCTTGAAAAGGACGCCGAAAAGGACAAGAATGAGATGTCAGAGCGAATGTGTTAGGTAAAAAATGAAAAGTAAAAATCCATGTTTATATAGAAATCTCGACATTAATGGTAAAAATCTGATCCGTATGGAGGTAGGTGAGAATTAATCACACATAGAACCTCCAAAGTTTCGAAACCCGAAAGTCTGAAAGTCTGAAAATTTGGGATTTCGGACTTCAAAAAAATGGAAAGAAAAAGATGAATTGGCAATCAAAAGTTGGAAACCTGAAAACCTAAAAGTCTGAAAATTCAGACTTTCGGAGTTTTGGAATTCAGAAAAAATCAAGTAAAAATCCTAAAATGACTCGGAGAACTCCGAAAACCTGAAATCTGAAAGTCTAAAATTTCGGACTTTCGGAGTTTCGAACTTTGGAAATCTGAGTCGGATTTAAACAAAATGAGCCAAAATTTCTGAATTTTCGAAAACCTGAAAGTCTGAAAATTTAGACTTTCGGAGTTTTAGACTTCGGAAAAAATCAAATGCAATTCTGAAATTTGGCTTGAAAACTCCAAAAAGGAAAAACCCGATGTCTGAAAATTGAAAATTTTCAGATTCTTGCTTTTAGCAAAATTCACTGTGTGAGGATTTCCTAAAAACCTAAGTTTGACATACATCCTTCCTCCGGGTAGGTTAAATGGTTAACATACATGAAACAATTAGTTCCATGAGGGAAAATGTAGAATAGGCGCTGTAATAAGTCTCTCCTTTAATGCCTCAAATGCATGTTGTTGCGGCTCTCCCCAATAGAATGTCCCTTTTCCCTTTAGTAACTCTTCCAAGGGTGCAACAATATTAGCATATCCTTTGATAATTTTTTGTAATACCCTGTGTGACACAAGAATCCACGCACCTCACTCTAACTGGTATGCTCTTCTAGGCCATCAATAACTATAACCTTAGCTGGATCTACTAACAAACCTTCCTTGCAGATGATGTGCCCTAAAAAAGTTCCAAAAGGCATAGAAAATGAGACACTTCTTGATGTTTAAAGTGATTCTTAAATGTCTACATCTTTCAAACATTAATCACAAGTTTTCACAATGATCTTTAACGACTCCATACACTGTCCAATCATCCAAGTAAACATGCAAGAAGTTGTGAATAAAATCCTAGAATGCTTGAACAACTATGTGCGAAAATACAACAGGCATGTTTTTCAAACCAAAGGGCATCACAATATATGCAAAATTTCCCCATTCAATGTTGAAAGTAATTTTCTCTTGATCTTCTTGTGCAATTCTAACCTAATGATACCAGAGAATCAATTTGTAAAAGAATAAACTTTTCACCCTGCAACGCCTTCTAATATCTCATATGTGAAAGGTTTTGGAAAAGGATCAATCGCACATGCAAAATTCAGTTCCTTGTAATCCACACAAATCCTAATCCGACCATCTTTCTTTATATTGATGACCATGGGGCTAACCCACTTTGATTCTTCTAGGGGCTTGATGATGCCATATTTCAACATCTTGTCAATTTCTTGCTTAAATTTTAAATGCAGTTAAGGTTCATTCGTAGGGTCTTTTCCCGATCGGGCGTACGCCTTCCTTTAGATCAATTTTCATCTCACCTAAATATCCATGCACTCCTTTTAATTCATGGTATCCCCAAGGAAATAAGTTCTGAAAATCACGTAGTAACTCAATGATTTTTGCCACTTCAGAATCATACCGATAATCCCCAATTATTGCCTCCTTAGGTTCAAAGCATTCGTGCCAATATTCACTTTCTTTGTCTTCATAGGTTCATGATAGGTGCACACGTTGTTATCCACCTTTGTCCAAAACTTGTGCGTACTCTTGAATGATCTATATCTAGATTTTCTACTTCTTCATCATCCACTAGGTAGACCATCTTGCCTTTCTCCTTCTCAAAGAAAGCACGCTTAAGTAGTGTGGCATCTGTTTCATCTTCTTCATCAAAATGCGCTCTTGATTTTACCTCACCAAATAACTCCGAATGAGTTCTTGACCTTTGAAATGTCTCCCATAGTTAAATGCTTTACTACCCTTAATGCCTCATCCATCAAGGTTTAGTAGAGAAGTAGTCAAAATTCTAGACCATTCCCGCTGGTCAAATCCGCCAATTCTTAGTCTCTCTATGTAATTCCACATAAACGTACCAAGAGCGCAGTAACCTTGTAAAGCGGAATAAAGTTTGTGCACCTATAGTGAAGGCAATAAAGCTTCCTACCCCTCTATCTAGAGTCTCTCACACTGCTAAACGTGGTTATGAACATGTTAATTACCATGATATGTGCATATTTGAGTAGGTGCGCTTCTCCTGAAAAACCAAGTAGAAAGAGCAGTCATGACTTCATTCCATTCTATAAGATTATCCCTATGAACCACCCACTAGTGTGCTACTATCCCACATAGGGTATATGCTTATATATTTCTTATTTCAACTTGGTCTATCCACTGTTCCTCCATGGTGCGTAGGAATACCGTAGGGTACCCTTCTCTAGTGTACCGAGGTACAGAGTTGTTACCTCTTCTCCTAATACAACGAGGATTGTTTAGCCACACAAATGTGCTTCTTACTTTACACCCAACCATATCATAAGTACCATGAGCCCAATTATCACAAGCAATACTTGTAGTATCACTAATAGACTGTGCATCTTCCCACTAGAGGATTCCTTCCTTAGATGGCTTGAGTACTTTTGGGTCCCGAATGGCACGTACATAAATCCTATTTATATCTTCCCACTCAAAGGCTCAACATAAGGCGCAGATTTCCCATCCGTTAAAGGGATAATAACTCTTTCCTCGTTGTTCTCAAATATTATATATCCCTTGTTGAACCATAGATCAACGTTATTCATGAGCACCAAGGGCACCCAAGAAGAGCTAGGAAGTCAGTATGCTTCGCAAGTGCTAAAACCTCAAAGTCCCCAGTGAACTTGGCCCCTTGTATAGTAATGGATGCATCTTTTAAAACTCCAATGGGAGTGGCCTTAGATCGATTAGCCATAAACAACACATTAGAGGATGGCTGTAATGGAGGTCTCCCTATCTGTACCCATGCATCTAAAGTAAGCACATTTACTTCTGCGTTTGTGTCAATCAATATATTACTCAAGAGCCATCCATCCACAACAAAGCATTCGAGTGATCTCGCTTATCATAATCCAAGCTATGAGGGGGAAGATCAACATGCAGGATCTACCATCCATTCTCAATACCGATGCTTGAGTGTTTCCTATTAGACAATTCCTAGTAATGGAATAATATTCTCCCTGGCACAACATTTTGCATACCTCCTTTAAGTCATCAATGTCCGATTGGACCGTCTCTCGCTGCCTTCTTTTGTTCCATCTTCCGTGATTGCCCCTTTAGACATTTGTATTTCACCCGAGTATTTCGAGTACCTCCATGGTTTCTGATAAAGCTCCTTCGATGCACTGGATCTAGATACCTTGCATGTAAAATTTACTTCTTAGTGATGGTAGGCTTCTACTATAATGCTTCTTTGGCATGCGCAACATCAACACGTGTAGTTATCTTCACAGATTAATACTTCATCTTCCGGTGTCAACTTTGGAATCCACTGATTTTCCACAACGCGTTGTATTCTAACCATCCCTACACCCTTGTTCTCCTATTTATGTTGCTTGCTAAGATGTTCATATAGGTCCGGGCATTCCTCATATCAATGACTCTTCCCACAAAAAGAACAAGTAATATTCTGAGGACATTCACACATGTAGTGGTCAGGAGATCCACATGTAAAGCACATTCCGTGAGGAAATTTGTCTCGTCCACCACCACGACCTCGAGCTCCAAATCCACCATGGTATCCTTGACCTCTGCCATGACCTCCTTCAAAGTGCCCCTCATTTCGATCATAGCGCGCTTGATTGTGATCCCGATCCGGTGCTCACCTTTACCCTTAGAGTTATCTGATACTCCTGTTTGTCGCACACCAATATCTATAACATCATGGATCTGACCAATCAACTTGTAGTATTTTGTATTGTGAGTCGTGGACCGGAAAATCTTACAATAGCAAGATACATTCTTCCTTATCACACATTGTAATAATGGGCATCGGTGACATCATGGTTCAGATGACATATCTCATAGTCTAGCAATAATGAACACACGACCTGCGGGGATAACTATCCTTAGTGTGCCCTTCTATTTCATAATTTGTACACCAAATCCTAGTGCACGTCTGATCTGCTGAATTTGATGATAGTTTCTCCAACTTATTTGCCTTAGCTATAATTTGTGCTTCCAGGAATGGGTCGACTCCAATATCTATACTTCTAACTGCCTTAGTGCACAAATCTGCTTCAAGTGCTTCACACGGATCAATGTATGTCTTATGTGACAACACCCTTATAAAAGATGTGATCAGACCTCCAAAGAACCATTGTGCATGCTAGCTTGCATGAATATCATAAGAAATCTTAGACAAAAGTGTTTTGAAACAAGCATCATACTCTCGGACACTCTCAATAGTGCCCTGCTTAATATCCTTGAGCGTGCTTATACTCTTCTACTCAAATTCAGGGATATATAACTCTTTAAGGAAAGCATCTTTTAATGTTGCATAATCTACATAAGTCCGATCATGTTCAAACTTACTATACCAAGCTGTGTGTGCATCTCGTAATGTAGTTGCAAATTGACTTGCCTTGCGATCGGACATCGTAATCCCTTTTGCGCATCATAGTATCTCACACATGTGCACGTGTTCGATAACATCTTCTATGCCCATATACTCACGGAAGATAGAGATAAATCTCCATGTAAATATTTCGGGGTTAGTGCGGACCTTGCCCACCGATCGAACCCCTATGTTACCTCTGCCTCCAGAACCACCAGATCCACTAGATATAGAGCCACCTATGCCCCTCGATCCTCCACCATAGTCGGAAATAGACTAGAAGATGTACTTCCATGTGTCCCAATAGTAGTACTAAATAGAACTCCTACAATATGTGAAGTGGGACTAATCCGGTAAGTGAGTCCAAAACTCTGTGCACTCGAATTCTATGTTGATGATGCACTTGAAAAGGTACCTCCAAACAACAATGAAGATGTTTTCCTGCCATCAATGTACTTGCTATTTGACTTACTCCTACTTTCTACTACCCAAACTAGCTTGTTGACTACTAGATGTACTAGATATTGGAAAATCAAGTGCAAGGGCTAGGTTTCCAGGTAGATTCAAATGCGCACCCACGACCCAAGTTGTCTCTGCTGACATGCTCCCTTGTGAGGCCAAGGAGGGTTCCCTATCATGCTCGCCCAAATGCGGGAGTTCGATATGCTTTGGCTCCACACCTTTTGAGTGAGCTCCAAATCCTTCATGAGCCATCTCTCTCCTCAATGCCATCTACTCTGCAATATCACACTATTTATCTATATCCCTCTTGCATACCTCATTGTACTTAATCGCCTTTCTTCTCTCTCGACTCTTTTCCTTTAGGCCGTCATCTTTCACCAAACCTTCTCCTGCCCCATGCACATGGTGGGGTTTAGATAGCCATCAATTTTTCTTCCAAGTTCAAGGTTACCATCAAGATCTTGATCGCCAATGGAATGCGTTACAAGTAATTTCCTTGGAATAACGTAAAACTAGAACTTAGCTACATATGGGAAAGAATAAGTGGAAAATTGAGTACTCGTGACTATAGTTGTTCGTAACACCATGAAACCAAGTATCCACATCGCGCTTCCAAATCAGATCAACATCATAGAGGGCTAAATTCTTCTTGCATCCAGACAAGTGTGTGAAACCTCTAGTTCCGTTTAGACACATAAGAAACTAGCCACTCGCATGCAGTTCTCACGGGAAGATAACAAAGAATCTCTCATACAATTAGTCATATATATTTTGTTCCACCCACGTGTGTGCATCAAACTCAGATCTAGTGTTGAACCTCCATGTATACACATCTTCCAGATCTTTTATCCACTCCTCAAAACTTGCTAGGGTCTACCAGTTACGTCTTCATCGCGAACCATTTTGAAAAAAAACTGAAAAAGAGGTCCCAAAAAAGGAACCAATGATGTAACCTAGAATCTACCATGAATGACCCGAGAAAAAACTAGGCATGTTAAAGCACATCACCCAACCTAAGATGAGTGCTCACGCAAAGTACTAGCCCCTCCTTAGAGTTATTTGTGTAGGATATTAGTGTGATGAAGATATAATGCATTCATATCCATAAACGTAACCATTCAATAGTGCATATCTAGATCTAAATGTTAAGGCATCATGAATTAAACAATAATTATGACAAGATTGACTATGCAAGAACCGGTTATAGTCATGTTAACATTATTGTCCATCCAATATACTCCATTATATTAAACATTGTAATTCATAGAAGATCCTAACATCATATAACATTACCATAAGCTATGTGTGCAACAAATCCAACAACATAACTCCACAATAACTCATACACAGTGTCTCTCTAAACTACACAACCAAAACATACTTATAGGGGTGGGGAATTTCCTTCACCGCTTACGCACTTCCCAAAATAGGTCGCATGCTGAAAATAACCATGCACCTTTACAATAATATGCACACATGCAAGTGCGCTAATAATAGATCTCCTACAGTTAACTGGCGTAGTAATCCTATTATTATCTCGAACTCATGCATGGCACTTAGTAGACGCTCATCCCCAAAATAGCATTTGCATGTTGCACAAGTCTCCATCCCGATGTGTGCTCCGCATGCTATCTCCAAAAATAACCCGTATCTATGAAAATGGCTAAGTCTGAATCGGTTTGTCTGGCGCATGTTTCCTTTCGTATCCTTCCACGCCTTCAAATGCATCTTGTTCCCACGCATGAATATTTTGTGTGCCCTCTCCTTAGATCATACTTTTTTTGCTCAACATACGCATTGTGACATGCTCTTAGGAATCCATTGGATTTGAGATGCCAAAGTTGTGCCTTCTATGCTCACTTATGACTTAAGTTTATCCATCGTATCATCTTGTTATAATTATAGGCATTCCACCATGGAAATATTTTTTCTTGGCTCCTCCGGCCATCCCATATTCAATTTCTCCTACTTCTAGTGCATCTTCTCCTATTCATGATGACCCTCGGGCTTTACACCTCCTTTGGTATATGGAGCCTTCACTCCTCCTGTAACACCTTTTACACATCCATATCATTTTCCTTCACACATGGCTCCTAATCATAGGCCTTGTCACATTTATAGATAACATAGCCCATCCATGGGGAAAATCCTCACATAGATCATATGTTTCACATACTCCATCTAGACATGCACTCTCCCATGACCATTAAGTCCTAGATCACATTCACATGCATGATTAATTTACATCCAATGATCGCGGGCCCTTTCCTAGTACTCTCATTGTATAAATCATTTTTCCATTCAAACTTGGGGGAATCCTAATTCCCCCACATCACCCAATGATGAACTCTCTTTCTTGGTTCATACTTGACTATTGAGGATTTTCCTACATGAACCTCACTTTGTACACACACACCATGAGACATCCTTATTCATCCCTTCTAGCTATTCTCTTTCACATATGTGCATTCAAAAATCCAAAAACATGTTTTCTTAGATCTTGATTACATGTACTCTTACTTCCTTATACTACCATATGTTGGACCTTTGTTTGTCATATTACTATGGTTCCTAGTTTGCTTTATCATTCTTCATACACACATGCACGTTCACATGGTATTTTTTTGGTGAATGCATGTCACTTATAGGTTGCTACATGATGCATGATGCTTGTTCTTGTCTATTACTAGTCCCATTGAGGCTCCTGGGGGAATCTACCTTTTCCCACTTACTATCAAGTTCTATCATTGTAATATTTCACATTTTCATTCCTATATTCAGATCTTACATTATGGCATACTATTTATCTTTCCTAACATGCTAATGGGTGCTTCATGTGTAGCATTTTCCTTGCAGGACTCCTTCCAATCATGGTTGTTTGATTTGTTTGTATCTTGATTGCTATTATTTGCGGGATATGTTGTATGTTTTCTTGTTCCATTGATTGCATAAGACTTGATGGCTTTGATTGTCTTGTGACATTCGAGTGGTGTCCCATGTATGCAACCAGATCCTCGTTGTGTCATTGTTTGTTGTTTTCCTATATGCTTTTACTAGTTGTTATTTCCATGTGCATTGCTTGTTTATCACTAAAACTTGTATGCTAGCAATGTTCCAATTATTTTTCTTGTGTCATGATCACTACCATGCATAATTCATATTCCTTCTAGGAATCCTTATATCGATATATGCATATCGTTTCATCCTTCCTTTTTTGGGTTCCATTCACATATGCTCATCTCATGCACCAAACGCAGTGGGGAAAACATTGGGTGAACCTTTTCACCCTCCAGTAGTTACAAAAAGTGGTTATAGAATCATAATCAACATGATCGAATAGAAATTAGTCATGCGAAACACGACTAAAAATAGACTTGGCCATGAAAATAAGCATGGATGGAAATGCCTAGAATAGATAGGAGTGTATGGGTGATAGTGTCCCACATGGATGCTCCTGTCCTCAAGGCACAAATAATAGTTCTGAGCAGTTTTCAACAATTACACAGTTTCAGTCTTCTCTAGTTTTAGTATTTACACGTCAGTTTCATATTGTAGTCAATTACTACAGAACTAAATTCGAGTGACATGTCACAAAACACTAAATCGAAAGCAAAGTAAGAACTAAAGAAGAAACAAATAAGGAAGTGGCACCTAGTTCATATACAAGACAATGATATTGGTGTCCCCAGATTTCACCCTGAAATCTGAGACTACCCCATGTAAAAAATTTCGTAATTTTAAAATAATGGGTCGTTTTGAGTTTTAATTGCCTTAAAGTGTCTGCATTTTATGTCAGGATATTCCCATAGGTACATATTAGCCAATTTTTCCAAATACCCCAAAATCAAAATCGTTATATTTTGTCGTTGGGGTTTGCCTACGAAATTTTTTTATTTAATTATTTTGAGCCTCGTTTGAGGAAAATTGTCCTCTGGTTTAACCCTGTTGTGGTCTTACATGTCAATATTCCCATATACCAGTAGGGTTTTAACCAGGAATGAATCCTGGGCTTTATCTGTGACTTCTGGCAACGTTTTGCGTTTTTGGTGTTTTCCCATTTTGTTTTCTGTGAAATTTCTCTAGGTCAATTCCTTTGCCGGTTTAGTCTATTTTCTTTCCTAGAGTATTTGGAGATCATCTATGGACGTTATGCCAAAAGGAATTTTCCATAGGAGGTCTGGTTCTCTCTGAAAAGATGAAGTCATGCACAAAAAAGCTTCTTCTGGGCAGGTCACATTTTTGGGAAAAGAAGGTTTTAAGCTACAATGGGATTTTTGGTAGCAGCAGGTAGGTGGGAATTTTTGTACCTGCTTGGCAAGGTAATTTTCCCATGGAGGCAAAACCACTTAAGTCATAATGGGAAAATTAGAGGCAACAGCGAGGGTAGGGAATATCTTACCTACCTTGCAGGTGAAAATTCCCATTATGAATTAAAAGAAAATCACTTAAGACATTGTCGAGATTTTCTTACCTGCCTTGCAGGTAAAAATCCCATTATGAAAGTCAAACAACTTAAGTGGATCATGGGATTTTTGGAGCTGCGGTGCAGGGTGAATAATCCCATTGGAAATTGACTTTTAAAAATAGAAATTGGCTATGTCAAAAAGTGTGACCCCTTTTGGAATAGAAGGACAACTTTAAATGCATTTATTAATTAATTCTATTTCCAAATTTGGCGCCCAAGCATGAGGAAAAGTCAACAAGGAAGAAGAGGATAAAGGAAATTAGAAATAGAATTCTAAAATTAAATAAATGTAATTTATTTAATGCAGCCCCCTCTCATGCAAAAAAGTGTGACCCATCTAGAGGAGAATTAATACTTTTTAAAGTATTTATTGATGGAATTAATTCCTATTTTTGGTGCATGAGGTCAAAGCACACTGTGAAGTCAAAGTGGACTGGAAGTAGAAAGCTAAAATTAAATAAATTTAATTTATTTAATGCAGCCATGAACATGCACAAAATAGGCGCCCAAGTTTAAAGAGAAAAGCTGATTTTTAATTAATTAATTGCCAGGAATAAGAGATGCAATTATTAATTATAGAATGGTGAAGGTTATATAAGAATGGGCTGCCATAATGATGAATTAATTAATTCTTTAGCAAGGAAGTGCAACCCAGACAATTTTGGCACCCAATTAAGGAGGAATTTTGCACAGAAGAAGGTGTTTTCACTGTCGGAAAGCTTCAAAGTTTGGCGCCTAGGTTTGAAGGAGCTTGATTTAAGTCTGATTAATTGTCTGCATAGTGGTACAGGTGCTCAGGTGAAGTTGACAAAATTCATGCTTGCTTTGCATGCAAACAAAACCTCAAATTTTGGGGCAGCAGGCTTGATATATGCAAATTTTTATGATTAAAATCAAGTGTTCATGTTCCGGTTGTCGTCTTTGTCTGAATTAATTGCAGGTATTCATTACAGGTGCTTATATAAGAGAAAGGGAGCTTAAATCAATGTCCAATACATTGAACATATCCTCCAAATCTGAAGAAATCTCCAGATCTGCACCGGTTGTAAAGAATTCGGCCGAATAAAGAGAAAAATAATTGCTTAGACAAAGACAGATACGACCATGGCAAAGCGGGATGAAAAAGAAAGCTCAGCAGAGTCATGCATTACTTCGTGTTTTTGACATTGGAGATACAGATCTAGGTCCAGAACCTCTTTCCGAATTGATTGACAAATCTAGAGCTGGAAAGACTTCTCTCATGCGTGCAGTCAAAAGTAGTGGAATCATTCGAGCTTCAACATTCCCATCCACAACTCAGTTGCCAGAATTCATCATGGAGTGTGCTAGGTCTTACCACCCACTATCTAGATCAGTCCGAGATGCTATGGGAAGACAATAATCCGGCTGGACACACAATTCATCAATTATTGTCTGAAGATTCCAGCATGATAGGTGGTGACTATTATTAACATCTTTGGATGCCGACAATGAGATGGGAAAAGCATAAGGTTGACGGTGTGGGCATAATGAACAAAAATATATGAATCCCGAGATCTCCATCCAAGTTCCCAAGAACTCTTCGACGATCCAATCTGGTACAGGAGGTGGATGACATTACCAAGTTGTTATGTAGGATAAATGGCGTAGCTAAAGCTCAAAACTTCCGCACATGGATGTATGCTTTCATCAGGACCATTGAAATCAACAAAGTAGATTCAATAATCAATTGGTCAGAAATCATTAGTGATAACATCGGTGAGCAGCTCTAGAATGTGAGGCGTACTTACAACTTCAAAATGACTTCATATTTGGTATATGCAGTAGCTTCACAGGGTGTCTTCTCCAAGCTGGATAGACGTGGTGTGCTTTCCAAGGATCCTATTTTTGAGTGCTATCCATAGCTTATTGTGCCCGCATGCAATAAAGATTACAAGGTGGTCAACGATGGATTCTTCTATGGATTCATTTGCAAGCTGAATGGTGACCTAAAGGCCAACAGGGTAAGCAAGGAAGCTTGGGAAGTTGTGTCCAAGATTGGCAGTATCTTCATCCAGTTTGTGGACTTTACATACCTCAGGGTCACCAAATTTTCAGGAGAACTAGTTAAGTTACCTAGATATCCGAGTGACAGATTGGTCATCATGGAGTTGAGCAGAAAACTTGTGGAGATGCATGACCTATAGTTGAAATGACACAAGTCTACAAGCTTCTTTCCGATCATAGTGGGCTATTACAGCTGCCAGAGTATTCATAAAGCCCGAGGAATTAAAGCAGAGATGTTCTCTGAGTATGAGCAATAATTCTTCCCAACATGGCTGAACTTCGATCCATTTGGAGTGGCAAGGAAGACAATCTCCTAGGAGTACATGCATGTGCCTTCATTAGAAGATTTATGGATGAAGTGTAGAAGTGAGTACGAAGTTAGAAAGAAAGATTTCAACAGGTTATCAATGTGACAAGTGTTTGAATTTGGATTAGCACGAATACCTGTGGATCTTAAAGATGATGGGCCTGTGTTACTTGATGCATACCATTGGATGGGAGGAGATAGAGTTGTACTTTAGGAGAGCATAGGTGGCTGCCATACGATCGAGGAAAGGTCTGCCGTTGTCTGGTCAATACTTCAAACTGGTTGCTGACAAAGGGATATTGCCTTGATGAAGCATTGATGAATCAGATCACAGGAAACTTTGGCACAAGAGATTCCCTCAAAAGGAAGCATGAAGGAGAAAGTAGCAGAAGGCCTGAAAAGATTAAAGTGCACAAAAGGTCTCATTCAAAGGAAAGGATCACTTCCACGGCTATGGTGTTAGTTTTGGCTTCTTCAGCATCAAGTACTTCACTAAATGTTACACCTCAACATGATACTATGCCATTCCTCCATTGAATCTAGCAACATTCATCTTTTCTCCTCAGCCACTCCGTTCAACACCTCTTCCTGAAGAAATGTTGAAGTTGCAGATGGCAGAATTTGAAAGAGCTTTGTCTTTGGACAATTCAGAGGACGACAACCACAACACTGTAGTAGTTTCAGATGGAGAGGAATCAGAGCATGAGATAGTGGTACACTCGAAAAACTTCTCATTCTCCGAGAAGTAATTTCTCATAATGGTTGGCTTCACAGTTGGTTCCAGAGGCTAGAGAGGAAATCAACTTGGAGGAACATGACTTGCAGCTACTCCTGAATCTAGGTAGAAAAGACAGAAAACCTAAAGTTGCTAAGGTAACTTCAAGGTTGATTATTGAGGAGTCGGGGTAGAAGTTCGCCGAGGTGTCAGTTCAGCAAAAGGAAAGAAGAAGGATGAGCTCACGGTAGAAGGATATAACAGTGACCAAAGTACCCATAGGTCAAGCCACCACAAAAGGATTGAAGCAAGACACACAGACATTGATAGATGCTTTATTCCTTAGGCTTGACAAAGAAAAGGTGGAGAAAGTTGAACTTCAAAAGCAAGTGTCTTAGTTGTGCGAGATTATTTCCAAGGTTGTCAAATCTTCCACTCAGCCAATTTCAGCACAAAAGTTGGTGAGTGATCATCTGATGTAGGAAGTGGAAGATGCAAGTAACTAGGTTAAAGCTATCGACGAATGGAAGAGTCTAATCATTCGCCAAGCTTTCTGTACAACTTGGAGAGGTGCCAACCGCCTAAAGGTTATGAAAGATGCATCGGTTTAGCTGAATCTACTGGTGACAAGCACAATAGATATGAACATAGTTGTTGAGAGTAACCTAAGTACTTTGGTTGAAATAAATAAGCTACCGAGAGAGGTGTTGATTGCGGAACAAATTGTGCCTGATGGATCAGTTGAGAAGGGGAAGCAACTTGAGTTTGTAGTATCTTTCCGCTTGGAGATCTGCAAAATTATGTTGAAAAGGATGCAGGCACTTGAGAGTATGGCATCATCTTTACCAGACAATGTCATTACTTTCACCAATGAGGAAGTGGTCGGGAACATTTCTTCATACACAAGGACCATTCCTAGCAAAGTGCCTAATTCCTGGAAGGATCTCTTCTGATGGTGCAAGGGAGAATTGATGGAGCTGTTAGGCCTTTCACGATGGATTCCATCAGTAAGCTGGTGATGTTGTAGTCAGATATTGAGAAGTTCGGGCCTAGCTTGGAGGATGTGGAAGCGTGCATCAGGGTATTGAATGAAGGCTTGCTGCAATTCAGGATAGAAAAGGAAGTTGTGGCTAAGACAGATGGGAAGTTGTTGAATTACATGTTCGACAAGTATATTCAATATCAAAACAAAAAGAAGATGTAGATGTTACAGCTAGTGAATATTTCTTCTTCTACTCTTTCTTCTTCTATTTTCACGTTCCGGATATAATTGTAAAACTTTAAAGTTATTGGTTTTGAAACCATTACTTTAAGTTATGTGGAACGATTCTATAAGTTAAGTGACAGATGTGTATAAGTTTGACTATGGATCCGGATGCATGTCACTTGGAGATGAATTAGAGGAGGATGATTGCCAGATGTTATATTTACTTCTTGTTTATGTTCTAGTTCAGTTGAGTTTCCCATTTTTATTTTCCCTTCTACATTCTATAAGTAGAGGAAGAACCTTTGGGTTAAGGATCGAATTTGTAAGTAGCATTCTTGTGTTCTAGACTTTGTGTTGAAACCCCTGATAGCTATTTGAAGCAAAGGAATAGAAAGGAGCAGATTTTGGAGAACTTTGTGTCATAGTGCATTTTGTTTCTAACTTTTTGTCTTAGATCTACTTATAAAATTTGTGTTATTCTAGATCTAGATCTAAAAGTTGCCTTTGCTTATAATTTTGTGTGTTAATATCTATTGGTTCCGTCTATGTGCATGCAATCAACTCTGTAATCTATTGATTGGGTTACACATCCCCCTCTTTCTTTCATGTGTTTATATTATTTCCTTCTTCATTAGATATTTCCTTTCTTTAACAGATTGCTTACCTATTGCAAAACAATATAGCCATGGTTCATGAGCTACATGGTTAAAGTAAAACCCCTAACTAGATATTAGCATATTTTATTGAAAAATCTTAACGAGAGTCTCACCGGTAAATGAGGGAGATTTATCTCATGACTACCTAGGTTTTCAGCTATGCAGAAAATCTAGCCAACAAATATGCCTGGAACAATGTGTCACTTGAGGAAAGTTACAAACCGGGTTTGTGATTATCTCAATGGCACTTATCCATGGGGAAGCATTAATGGTTGGAGGGAAAATCCTATCTTCTCTCCCAATACACTTTCCCTTAGCGGTGATAAGACACCTAAATCTGAAGTTTAGTGTCGAGGGCTCAAATCCCTAGTTTGGTGATAGGATGCCCAAATCCTTTGTATTATTCCAACCAACTCCTAAGCAACAAGTCTACAAGAAAGAATAAATTTCTATCTCTTTCTATTTCAACATTTCAGGTGTACTCTAACCCCTTGGTTTAGATTTTTCCAATACACATTTCCATTTTACATAATTTTCAAGTTAAAGTTCAATTGCATTTACCTAGAGCATTTACTTACACATGTTTTCTTTTATAGGTCCTATCCTAACGAAGGCAAAGCACACAAGTAACTATGAAGAAAATATCAAATATGCTCGATAAAGAAGATACTCTAAGTAACTACACACACACATCATTATCACTCCATGCACGTAAATGTCACCCTTAGGATCATTATCCTTCCCTTCCTTTAGAATTCTATGATACACTTTTTGCACTATTCCATTTGGCATGCTACAACACTCATTTGAAACACTATTGGGTACAATCTTCATTTGACTCTCCAAGGTACACTTTTCTTTTCTACTTTATGCTACCGAATCCTTATTCACCAAGATAAAGTGGGGATAAATGTAGTCATTAATCACATACTTACTATGTATATATAGCCTCTAAATAATTCATTTATATGCATGATTCCTAAGCAAGAGAACTAGTCATTAACAACCCTTTTAATTTTATTTGACATTGCTTTTATCCTTTTCATCTTTATTGCTTACTATTTCTGACTTGCAACTTGCAATTTTACACACTAGATAAAATATTTTTGAGCTTTGATTTCACTATTTAAATTTTTGAACATCCCATGACAAATTCCCATTAGGGACAGGAGCACTGGGTGCTACTATCCCCTATGGGTGCTTGTCATCCTTCTCTCTTTTTATAATTTTCCGAATGTTACTTCTTTCTTATCTTTGTTTATCACCGTAAGTCATCTTTTCACTTGTCAATGATGAAACTTAAGCAATGGAATCATGTGTGTGTGTGTGTGTGTGTGTGTGTGTGTGTGTGTGTGTGTGTGTGTGTGTGTGTGTGTGTCTTATTTAACCTCATTAGGGGGTAAGCATTTTAAGAGGTGCATACTATTATAAGGAGCTAATATTTTCTATCTACTACACCAAGGACTACATTTTGGCACTACATAATTCACTACATAGGAGGGTTTATTTTGAATTCCACACCACACATTTGCATTGGGACAAAGTAGTTGTAGCTCATTATTCTTTGTGTGAATGACACTAGGGCATCCTAGCTTAAGGGACACTATTTAAATCACACACACACACACACACACACACTATAACTACATTGATTCTGAAATGTAGTGAAAATCTTGGGGACAATTACATTGAGGTGACCGCTGAGGTCAGCCTGGATCAAGCATATGATATTTTTATTCATCTAATGTGCACTTGAGTGTTGTGTAGGTATTCATGGTTTCTTTTGTAGGTACATGTGTGACAAAGAAGAGGTTTAGTGAACTTGACGTGACCTACAACAAACAAGAAGTGAAATAGAAATAACTAGGACTGAATTTGTTCCACAGACACTAGCACCTAAAACAAACACAAGCACCCAATTCTCTGTACCATTCCATGCAATCCTATCTAAAGACTCTCACATTCTAGTTTGAGATGCAGATCTTCTGCACAACCAGAATCTTCCCTTCCAGACCAATCTCCGGTCCAAAATCAGTTCAAACCTACAAATACAAGTTTAGTCATTCTACAAACCCTATCTATCACTCTTTCTTTTACTTCTTTAGCTTGATCTTGCTTAAATAATGTTATATTTATTTGATCAGCAGGTGTCCTTACATTTGATTTAATTTAATTCAATTAGGATGGACATTACTTTTTTATTTTTATTTATATAATTTATTTTTAAGAAGGCTTCACTCGCATTATTGATGAATAAATTAGGAATGGAGAATATAATGTAACCAATGTATACATAATTAAGATAAATATATATGTATCTTGCAATTAAAACAACTATGATATCCATTTAGAATTAACTATTTAAATTAGTTCTTATAATCATCTATTAATATTCTATGAAGTATCTCTATATAAAGTCCTAGTTATGTGGAATATTATTAAGGGGTTGAGGTGGAGGATGTGATGTCTCACAATTCTAGTGAATTGAGTGACAAAATTGTTCCTTCCCACTTCGCGCCTTTTACAAATTCTGCGAGCCCTGGTTTTGTTTATTAGACGAGCAAGGGAGAGGTGTTCTTTCTAGAGCTAATGTCATTCCAATTGCAACCAACGCGGATGGGGAATCCGAGGTGCGGTGAAACTCCTCTCCCGATCTAGAAAAAGAGAGTTTCATTCAAAGGGTCGGTCTAGGTGCGTTGTTAAAAGCCCTATTTTTAAGCTTTGCTGAGATGCCTTTGAAAATTTGGTGGCAGAGCTAGTAAGAGAAGCCATGAAAATAGGAGACAGTGATGTTTCAAAGAAATTTTCTATGGATATTGTGGTGTCTTCCCAAGAGCTCCTTCTAATCAAATTGGGTCAAAGAATTTGATTCATGTTGAAGAACTTGATTTAAATATTTGAGGAATATAATTAAGTTGTCGAACAAGATAACTTATATTGATATGCATCAATCTCAAGAGAATGAGCTTTATGAGGACTTGTTTCAGAAGGCCATTTTCTATAAATTCGTTGGAGCAAGCTATTCAAGGTGGTGAATCCTTGATCGGGTGTTTTGGTTCTAGGGCAAGGGAGCGACACTGAAGGTAAAATTTTTATCCAATGGTTTATATCAAGTGCATTTTCCTATATAGAGTCCCTAAATAAAGTGTATAGGGGAGGGCCCTGGTTTTTAAACTCTTCCAGTCTATATATTCACCCTTAGACCCTCTTTTTAATCCGTAAGAAGAAATAATTGAGAAAGCTCCTCTTTGGATTAGTCTCCGTAAGCTTATGACCGAATTTTGGAGGGCCTCCACTCTAAAATCTATTGTGGAGAAGCTGGGGTTTATTGTGGAAATTAAAAACCCAATGCTAAATTCATGGAATAATTCAGCTACTAGAATTTGCATGGAAATGGATCTCATAGGCTCCCTCCCGCAGGTGATATGCCTTAAGTCCTAGAGTGGATCCTGAGTTCAGTCTATTGAGTATGAGAGTATTCAAGTGAAATGATTCACTTGTAATAAGTTGGGTCATATGAGGAATGAATGACCCTCATGGCCAAGAGAGATTAATCCTAGGTGAGGAATGAACTCCCTTTGGATGTCGCTCCAACCTGCTTTATCAAGGAAAGAATAAAATTTGCTCAACAATAATCATTTTCCTTGACTTGGAAAGAAAAAGAAAAGGACCCTGTTTTTCCAGAGGGTCATATTTTGAAGATCATTCATGTGACCTCCTTCTCTCCCCAGTTCTCTCTATCAAAGATACCGATGAAGTTAAAAAGGAATAAAAAAGTGACTTGGTGATTAATGAGGGTTCAAGGCTAGATAAATCCAATTCAATGTAGGAACCGAATGATTGGTATGTTCAAAGCCAAGAGGAAGAGATCCTGGTGCTTCTTATCCCCTAAAGTGGCCCCTGGAGGATGGAGAAATTGAGCCTAATGACCTATTTGTTGAGCCTCCTACTACTAAATTAGTTGTCGGTTAAGAGGGTTTAAAATTAACAATTTGTGGCTCTTCCGGGAAAAGAGGTAGGAATTCCAAGAAGGAGATCGCTCAAAAGGAAGTGGATTTTGGAAAACAGAGCAAACTCATCTTTGATAAGTCTGAATTTGGGAATGTGAAACTATTTCCTAGCCAACAATGAAAATTCTAAGCTGGAATGTCAGGGGTTTAAACATCCCTAGAAAACAACGTTTGCTCAAGTGTTGTATATTTTTCCTCAAATATCTATAGTGTTCTTCTTCAAGAAACTAAAATGCCATTTGTAGATATTTGGAAATGATGGGAATCATCCTGTAAAAAATTTGGAAAGGATGTTTTATGGACTCAAATGGAGCGCCCGAGGTTTGGGAATTCTATGGAAATAAAATTAGGTGGAAGTGAATCTAATTTCCCAAAATCCCAATTGGAAACTCTGTAAAGTTATTCCCAAGTTTAATTAAGATGCCTTATTATTATTCAATGTTTATGCCTCAAATAGTATTATTGGGAAGATAAGTTTGAGGCATGAGTTGTTCTCTCGCTTTGCAAAACGGGAATGATCAACTCTTCATTCTTAGATGAGACTTTAACCCTACAACCTTGGATAGAGATAAAAGTGGTGGTATTAGAAGAAACTCTCAATATCAATTGGACTTTTTCTCTTTCATTAGGAATGATTCCCTAATAGACATTGAGCCCAAAAAGGTTGGTTCACTGGAGTAATAGAAGAAATGGTTTCAGTAATGTATCTGAGAGGTTGGATAGATTTTTGGCTAGTCCTCTCTGGGCTCTTAGAAATATTATTCTTGATTTCCAAGTTCTCGTGTTGGTCCGGATCGATCATTACCTTATGGTTCTCTCAAATAATCAAAACTCACCTCGAGGAAGTCCCCCTTAAAATTAGAATTGATGTGGCTTAGAGATCCCTCCATGGAGGATAATATTAAGGTATGGTGGAATTCTTTCAAAGCATCAAAGGCACAAAATGTATATTTTAGCCCAAAAACTCAAACTTCTCAAAGGTAAGCTGTCGGAATGGAATGAGAAGCATTTCAAGATCATCTTTCAAGAAAACTTCGAGTGGAAAAATAACTTCAAGATCTGAATTTTCTCATCTTTTTAATGGTATGAGTTAAGAAGAATATCAAAATGAGAAAAGGTTTCTTGATGAACTTGCGAGCTCCTGCTCAGAGAAGTGATATATTGGAAGTAAAAATCCAAAGAGAATTGGCTTAAAGAGGGGGATAGAAATTAAAAAAATGCATGCTTCCGTTAAGGAAAAGATAAGCTCCAATTTTATTTCTAGCATAAAGAGGGATAATGGTGATATTCTATTGATCAAAAAGATATAGTTGATGAAGGGATTTGATGTTTCTCTCATCCCGGTTTTCTACTTTTGTTGCTATGGATTTCACCAAAGTTCCTTATTCCTAGTAGGCAAAAATTGAGAAATATCCTTTCGCTCGGCCATTTCTAATAAAATACTGAAGCGAGGAGGAATTGTTGGCGGTAAAGAAATTGATTAGAGATCGGTATCTGCTGGTACAGGGGAGACGTAGGGTTAACAATGAGGAGGCGGCTACATTTATCAAACATTTTCTCATCATTCGGCCTTCCAAGCCAGACGCCATCCATCTAGCACTCCACTGGATTAAGCCTTCACACCACATCAATTTGGTCTCGGAAGTAGGGAGAGCAAATTTGGAATTTTGGGTTGCTGCGTCTGAGTCAAGACCAATTCAGAAAGATTGGGTCGAGACTAGGGTATTTAAGGAATTGGAGAAAAGGCATGGTGAAGTACTGGTTTTTGCAGAAAATTTGGTGGCATTTAGCAAAAATAAATAGGTTGGTAGTGCTCGTTTGAAATACCCCTATCTTGCTACTGTGAAATCCCCTATCGACCATGTTCCAGAATGGTGGCGTGAAATCAAAGCCTCTGTTGGGGAAGCATATGACTTTCTCTGGAATGGATGGGAAAATCTCAGGTTGCTCTGGATCCTGTGTCTGAAATCCCCTTAGAAGAGTTAGGGACGCCTGAGGTACTCATCTTTTTCTCCTCAGACTCGGAGGCCTAATGGGTGTCGTTACAGTCTGCAGATCTATATATTATAGTCTCTAGATGTAGTTATGGCGGATATGGTATTCTTAGCAGCTGGATTTTGTTTGTCTCTACCAACTATACCTATATGAATGATTTGTTTCTTTGGGTTGTAATTGGAATCATCTGAGGATTTTCCTCATTGAAATCTAAAGGGTACGGGTCCCTTCAACCTGGTTTACTTGTATAAAAAAGTCCCTAATTATGTGTATTTATATGAAGGTTCTTACCCTTTATAAAATTAAGTTACTTATACAAGTGTGTATTATTCATACATATTTAGTCTTATTTAATTTTTGATTAAAAATTGTCTCTCGTAATAAGAAATTGAAGTACATAGCTAATACTATAAATAATTGGGTGGTATGACAGTTGTAAAACCAAAATTTGGTAACTTGTCCTTTGGCAATGTCAAGTTTAACTATGCTCACTTTCATAATCTAACGAGTATATCTCTCTAGCTCTTTTATTACTTGATCATCTTTACACTTTGTTATGTTATCCATTCAAGAAATATTATTTAATAAAAGTAATAAAAATAGCCTTGTACATCACGCCACAACTTTCCTTTTTGTATTACATCTCTCCTATCTTGGACCGTACAAATGGTCAAGATGTAAATTCAGTCTTAGATGGATTGTACAGTCCTAACCTTTTATATTCTCCAACTTTATTTTCAATTTGAATATCCTTCTTATGTCCTTTCATCTTCGTACTTTCATCCTCATCATAATATTTCACCTACAAAAGGTTATATAAACAATTCAATATCACTTTATAACTCACCTAACACTCTTATAAGATCTTATTGCAAATATCATTCCAAAATCACTCAAGGCTATCCAAAATCTTCCTAAATTAGTTGCACATAAATTAGATAATCCCCTACTACATGTTTGAGGCATTCAACAAGTTCAAAAATTCTATCTTACTCCATTTCTAAACATGTAAAGGTTTTAAAGCCATGTATTAGAAAGAGAAAAGTCACTTCAAGCATTTTCAAAGGGTTTCAAAGAACAAAGGGTTGGGTTATGCGGTTGAATCACACCACATCGCACTAGTATTGTATTGGGTACATTATATACTATATATTTAGACCATTAATTTTGAGTCAAGAGAAAGAAGGAAATCCATATTGGTTGGCTTATATCACACTCACACTCACACAAGTACCTAGGATAATTACATGAGACTTGATCCCTCATGAGGGCATGTAGCGATACATTTGGATTGTTTTTGTTGGGTCGACTAACAAGGGTAGTCTAACCTCACCACACACATGATTCTCATTTTAGTTTTCTAATGTTTTAATGAAGGGTTTCATTTGTCTGTTAGCAAATAAAGGATAAAATATCTTTGAACATTCCCACGAGAGAATCACAATAGTAGAAACTAATATGCAGAAAAATATCACAGATCTGAAATAAAAGTGTAGAAAATAAAAGAACACAACACAAAGACAATATTTAATGTGGTTCACCCAATTTGGGCTACGTCCACCAAGAATCACTTGCTCAAATTTTATTACAAGCCAACTCTTTCTCTCAATACAATACCTAGATCTATTTGGAGATGTGCTCAACAAACTCTCCTGAATTCACACTTGAACTCTCACATCTACAATGTTATATCTCCCTACATCAATAGGAAACTGCTTAAGTAGTTTTACAATATCGTGGGTACAAAACCATGGGCCAAAACCGCCCCATAAACCTATCGGTCAAAATATCACCCATATGAGAAGAACATGTTTCGATGTGTCATGCATGTTTTTCGAGAACAAAAAAATTGTGGAGAGTGTACAGTAATTTCAGTGTACAATATTCAACACTTCCACATATGAAAACAAGCTCCACAACATAACATTCTCTTTGTTGCGAGGTAATTATAGGTCATCTCGATTTTTTGTGAGTAAGAGCAACATACATCAAAGGGAATTTCCATGAAAGTGAAGCACATTGGAAGTTTGAAACCCAACTATCAAAGGTTCCAAGACCATACAATTCTAATCAAGAACACAAAATTCTAGATCTAGACCGTACATAAATTTCCTATGGTTTTACCCCATCTCATTTTCTAATTCCAAAATTGATATCAAAGAGTCTCCAAATTTTTATCTACCTTTTTCACCTATTTATTTTTCACCTATTTGTACATCTAGATTTTCTCTATTTTGACCTATACATATAATCCTTCATCTTTTCTTGTGTATTTTTACTATCATTTATCAATCATTGTAAGTATTAATACATTATTCTTATTATGTATGGTTAATTGTAAATTGATTAGATCAAAATAATCCCTTGTTATGAACCCTTACATCCTCTTTATTATTGTGCACATTCCATAATATAAATTCAATTAGGGTGTAAAAATTGATGAACCCAAATTTTGAATTGAATATATTGATCAAACCTTAGGGACCCTAGGATTTCATTGTTTTTAGTTTGCATATGTTTTCTCTATACCCTTTTGGCACAACAAATCAACTTTATCAATAACTTGTCGAACATACATAGATTTCTTCTCCTACTCACAAACGCCATATCCTCATGGCCTCTTCTCCACCCCATGTTTATGGAATCTCTTATTTATTCGATCATAATTCCCATGAGGTGCCTTTGAATGAATTGGAAAAAATAGTGAACATTATTTTGATTTGAACATAATAAAGATGACAATGTAGACCAAGAATGAGTTGAAGTTTTATATAATTTTCGTGCTCGGCTCCATGAAAACCCTCATCATATTGAGCCTCTTATTCACATTCTTCTTGCTACTAAAATTCTTTGTGATCAATAATATAATGATTATTCCCTTTTTGGACCACATCATCCTTCATCGGCTAGTGCGCACACAACTACTATTCTTACATTTACGGTACCTATTTTATTGGGGGCACCTAATCCTCCACTTCACAATATTGTTATGTTTATTCCTATGACCACTACTATTCCTAAATCTCATATCTACACTAAAAGTGTCTCACGTGCTTCTTCTTCTAACACATAGATTCTTGAATCCCTTGTTCATACTTTGTAAGCTCAAATTATATAATTACAAAAACGCACATATGTTTCTTCTCATGATATAGACTATCCTCGGTTGCTTCATAACCCAGTTGCACCCAAAGTGGCTTCCTACAAATCTCCTATTGGTTTTGTTTCTACTAAGATTCCTATCTATAATGGCAAAGGTGATCCTAAAGATCACCTCTATACATTTCATGTTGTTTTCCTAGAGTATTCTTCAAATGACACATTATTTACCAATATCTTTCCTCGAGTCTCAAATATTTTTCTTTACAATGGCTTTACAATCTACCCATACATTTTATTTAAACATTCCCTCCTTTAGCTAATCGATTTATCTTATGATTATCTATCAATATTTGATACAAAGTTTCCTACTCTCAAATGGCTAAAATGTGACAAGGTTCTAATGATCCCATCGTGATTATGTTCTATGCTATAAGACCATGCTTACTAAGATGAACAATAATTTGGTAGATGGTAAATTACAAGATCTAATTTTTATACAAAATCTTCTTGTCCATTTACAATATTAGGTATCTTTTAAAATTTCAACTCCTTTGACCATATTTTTACACTTTAAAAGAACGTAAAGCTAAGCTCCTCAACATGAACAAGCTCAAGTATGTTGTTAATCCTCCTAGCACCAAGTAATCAAAATTTTCAAGGAAATAATACTTTTAAAGGTAAAACTAATGATTAAAAATATGAAGTTAAAGCTACTATCAATGTTGTATCTCAACCTAAAAGCTTCAATTTTATCCTTCTCATTGAAAATTCACTCATCTACCTCAGACGCCGTAAATAGATCTTAAACAATTACTTGAGTGTGACCTTATATCTCTCCCTCCATTGTTTGATGTTGATAGAAGTGCACCTCATGGTAAGTTTTTATACTAATTTCCATTGTGAATACCATGATGTGTTGGTCATTCCACAAAATTTTGATGTAAGATTATCACGTTATACAAGATCTCCTCGATATAGATGTTATTGAATACAATGTTCCCACTAAATATAAGCATGCTAATGGTAATGATAAGCTAAAAATATTTATTGATTCACTTCTTGGGCATAATATTACTAAATATACTTCAAAATTGCACCATGATTATTGTAATGTACAACCTCCACCCTCTTATTACCACACATAATATGTTTTGATTGTTACTATTACTACTATGTCTTCTTTGCGATTATTACTACAAATGAAATTGATGTAGTACATAACTTTTTCCTAATACACTTATACATCCATTCTTTTGTTGATTAGAATATTATACACAATATTTTGATTGATAGTAAATGTTAGTGTAGGTTTTTTATTCCATTGCTTGGTTTCTCCTACACATGTATTTAGCTTACTTCGGTGTCAGCATAATATATGGGAGTTACACATCACCACCTTTTTAGGTGGTGGTTACATTTCCCCACTCCCTATTTATACACCTCTTGTAAAGTTGTTTTCTTATGCATTCAATATAAGAACTATATTTTGGATCATGTTTGGTTCCTCTCTCTCACAAATTTACTCTTTGAACGAATGTGTTTTATCAATGCTCGATATTGGCCCACATTCTCATATGGTACCAAAGCTCATTTTGATAATTGAATGCCATAATTTTTTTGTGTTTATTTTGTTGGAATATTGAGTTTTTCAATATTGTTATTACATATCCTTTGATCTATGAGTATGCTCTTCTCTTGTGTCTTTGGATGATCTAGAAAATTAGAAATCAACGAAGGAAATACGTAGTTTTGTAGGACAACTTTCATTTTGTACATTCTCTAGAGAAATAGACTACACCATTGAGTCTGAATTGTACCAAAACCCTATGATTGATAGTAAACTCAAGTATGCTTTGAAGTAGGCCAAATCTAGTCTTTTTGGGTTTTTATGGTCATCTCTAGGCTATTTGGTGGAATTTTGTACCATGCCAAAGTTTGAGTTTTTGGATTTTTCTAGAAATTAGTGAGTGTTTTTCAAGTATGCAAGATCGATGGACACATTATTTTTTAGGTGGGTCTTCAAATTTGTCCGAGTGTGGTTTTTGTACATGTCTTGTTGGCCACAGTGACCTTTTGTTGAACATTGTATTGATTATGTGGAGAATATTTGATTTGTACCTAAACCCATAGTGCATGCATATGCTTCCCATATTTGAGGACATGAGTGTATACGTGTAGGTGTTATGTTGCTCTCATCGGTTGTTGGTCTATTGTTGGGTAGTTATACTTGTGTGGGTGCATAGTTGGTAGTTATATTTTTATATCTCAAGGAAACATGTGAGCAAATTGTTTGAGCGATGGAACTATGATGGGTCGTGGTTCATTGCTCTATGTGGGTGACCTAACCCTAACCCTAGGACTATTTCACTTTCCTCTTAATAAGAGGTCTTTGATAAGCTATCGAGAAAACAAATAAGTAAGTGTGCATCTCCCCACCAAAGGTGACATTATAGGTGCACAAGTTTGGAGAATGATCCCTTGCCATCTTTCCTAGCCTTAACCCTTAGTCATGACCAACACAAGGGCTTAATTCATGGAAGGATTTTTTTTTTTTTGTTAAAGGCACAAGATGAAGCGTTGATTTTTTGCAAGATCAAGAAACTCGTAAGAGTCATAACTTTCTGCTAAAGAACTCATTTTAAGGTGTCATTTTTATAAAGTGTGTATTTTTTTGAGAACTTCATATTGGTGATGCTTTCACTTCTTTGTTCAGGATTTATCAAACATTTTTGGCCTTAAATAATTATATACACACTAAATTATAAAGTGTCAACCTTGTGGAATTATTGTTGATAATTTTAGGGGGTTATCTTGTGTTCTCTCCTACACTTTAATTTCTACAATCTCCTTTTTGCATTATGGATCAAAATCTGGTTCTCACACTAGTTAACTATCACGAGAGGAAAATCAAAATACAAACTTTTTTAGGAGTAAGGATTTTCACCGAGATCACAATGGGCCTTGAAACTAAAACAATGTCATATGCAACTAAAGTTAAGTGGTTTAACAAATGTGATGAGGCCTACGATCTATTATGAATATACGTATCTTCTGATTTACTCTTTCAAATCAAATATACTAGATCACCCAATGACGTCTAGACCACATTAGAAGGATTCTTTGAGAAGCAGCACACAATGAGGGGTCATGAACTAGAGAATGAGCTCATCAGTTTGAGTCCAGATAACTTTGACATTGTACAAGATTTATTCACAAAATTCAAGTCACTAGATTGCAGTTAAAATAGTTTGGGATAGAAAAAAAGGGATGAGCATTTGATTCTTCCTATTCTTTCAAAGTTGGGTCCTGACTATTCAGTTTTTTTTTCCACTTTCCATGCCACTAGGAGTGCCCTTAGAGCCACATGGAAAATTCCTTCCTTAGATGATTTTTCTTCCTCCTTGACTAGGGAGAAAGATAAGCTCATACAAATGGGTACTCTAAAGTATTCTAAGGCACATGCCTATTTTCTAGATAGGAAAAATAGAAGGCTTCAAACAATAAGGATAAGAAAAAAAAATATGACAAAGTGGGAAAAATAAGGATCGTAAACCTATCACTTTGATCCCTCCTCTTTTGAAGCCAAACCTATGAAAGAGAGGGTCAAATGTTCCTGTGTGGCAGACCTAAACACGATGAACATAAGTGTATGCAAAAGGATAAGCGCATAGAAATGGGGGAAAGTGGACACAAATCCATTTTTGGCCATTTTGGCCATAACACGCTCGCGTTATAACATAACATGAGAGAAATAACAGGGTTGCGTTATAACACGAACGTATTCCTATTTTTTATGTGGCATATGTGCTTATCGGAGGGATATAAGTATAAGTTTTTCTTTTATTAATCTTTATACTTTATTATTTCTTATACTTTAAATTTATTTTAGTAAATATAAGAAGTTAGGGTCACTCTGCACCTTATGGAACTAGTCTCACAACTCCATCTGTCATGGTTTAGAAGATAGTTTTTCAAATTCTAATCTGGTCAGTACATATGTATTTTTTAGGATTTCAACATTCATCCTTCAAGATTTTAGGTTTTAAATTATACAATAAATATCTGTTTTGTGAAATAATATAGTATTTGTTTAGGTTTTGGGGCCTTTTAGATTGGTTATTGACATTTTTAGGAGTGTTAAATGTGTCAAAATTAGAATTTACAAACCTCACAACTCCCAAAGGTAGTGACAATTGATCGAATATATGGACTCATATAATTCCTTATAACACATAATAAATCAAAACATATATGGAAGTTTTTATCGATTCAAATAATCAAGGGAATTTTCATCCTGATGTATCTGAAGGATTTGAAACATCACGAGGTGATGTAGAGCTCCAACACATTTACATGCATTCATCAACTCATAACAACCAATTTCAATCATTCTCATTAGTATCTTGTTTTTAGAAGTCTTTCCAACAAGCTCTATAGGCTCAAATATGCAAAAATGGCACAATCAATTTAAAACATACCCTTATAACCCACATCTCCTACTCTCACATTTGTACACAAAATCAATTAACTATTAAAATGAACCCTAAACCCTAAACCCTAAAATATAAACCCTTAACCTTAATCCCTAAACCCTAAACCCTAAACCCTAAGCGTTAAGCCCAAAGCCCTAAAATATCTTAATTTTCAAGGCCTCCATAATTAACCCTAGTGACCAAAAATCAACTCCATGATGCTCAAACCATTTTTGATTATCTATCACTTACTTGAAATAGGTATTCACCATGTAGATGGAAGGATTTATCATTGAATGAGATTCTTGTCATGTGGCCACCTGTTAGATTGAAATGAGGTGGTTGTAATGTCCTTCCTCCTTTGAAGTTTGATCACACTACAAGGTTCAAATGAGTGTTTAAGAACACTACCAAGTGAGTGAAAGATCAAGTGAAACTCAGATGATTTCTCATTCTTACATATATGGTGCTCTATATGAAGATCATCCTCTTACCCCTCCTGGCTCCATAATTCTCCTCGGATGGAATCAACTTCAAGATACTCATACACCTATTTGCTCATATGCCTCTCATGGAGATAGATGATGCCTTGATCCTTCACACATGATGGTCATGAATGCCTCGGTAGCTTGACTATCTCATCTTGGCTTGTTCCTTGAAGAGGTTTGAACATGATAGTAGAGTCAAGATATGATGATCCTCAAATTACTCTATGAGCTTCCCATTTCACCTTTGAACATGATGACACCATTTTTAACTTCACAATTCACTTCCCTGACCAAGATATCACATGAGTGGAAACATGCTTTTAGTATCTGGACACATATTCACTTGATTACTCCTCATGGAAATAGGTTTCCTCCTCTATATGGAAGGATTGATCCCTGAATGAGATTTGAAGGAATGTTTGAGGGTGAGATCCATCTTCTTGAACTCCAACTGCATTGAATCATTGTGAAAGCCACTCTCTCAATTGAATCACCTTGTTTATGAGAGGTGGGACAAGTAACTAAATGGATATGGCATCTACCTTGTGCCTTGCAATGCATATTACACATCTCTGTTAAACATGTTTCTCCCCACATATACTTGCGCTCTTGAATGTCAATTTCTTCACACTTTGAAACAAATTTCACATTTCTCATATTTCCATGTATGGTATTATGCAAGCCAGGATGACCCATTGGAAGATGGAAAAAATAACCACATGCTCATATTCACATTCATGATTCACTTTGATACATGTTCATATTCACAAGAACCTCTTATTCCTTGAAAGTTCCTGGTTTGTCTCACTAACTCGGTAAGGATTACGCATACTCCAGAAACTTCACATTTCTCATGACAAATATGGTCATTCAACACATATATGTTCAACATTGGAGTCAAACTATAAAAGCGATCCTTGTATTTTTATTGAGAGAAAATATTCAAAGGATATCAAGAACGTTTGAGGTAATTATTTGCGATGATCACAATTGGCCAAGGAAAGAATATATTTGATTAAATTTGGATATATATTAAGTTTGAATTAGAATGTCATTGCATCTAGAGAAACCTTAGAAATCCTCTCAAATTACCGACTTACATAAAGCCTTTGGACATATCAAGCTTTGTTCTTGAATGAAACCTTCATTCTGAAATTGCATGTTAAATAATTATTCAAAAGAGCGTAAAAACTATCAAAATTTCTTAGTATCCTAATGCGTCAAACCCAAAAGTACCACTAGAATTGTTATTCTTAATTTATAACATGCTTGGAGCTCTAAATATTTCACAAGATATAAAAAAGGAGATAGTTGTATTGGGTAACATTTCTTTATACCGAATTATTCTTTAGATATCTGTCATTTCCCTCTTTCAAAATATTAGCAGATGAAAGGAATCAAATTGTGATGACTCTTTTTGAATGTTACGCCACGAAAGCGGATGAACCCTTTTAGTTGAATACTCTCTTTCAATACTAATAAGAATGGGTAAGACACATAACATTACAGTGAGTGAATGGGTAAGCATAAACCATGAGCCCTAACCCCTAACCCATAAACCCTAAACCATGAGCCTTAAAATCTAAACCCTAAACTCTAAACCATAAACCCTAAACACTCAACCCTAAATCTTAAACCCTGAGCCCTAAACCATAAACCCTAAACCAAAAACCATAAGACCTAAACCGTGAGCCCTAAACCCTAAACCATAAACCTTAAACCCTAAACCCTAAACCCCAAGCCCTAAACCTTGAACCCTAAAACCTAAACCCTAAACCTTAAACCCTAAACCCTAAAGACTCCTCTCACTTGCCTTTACCAAAATTACCCTTACATGCACAGAGCATGGTTCACTAGTCACTTCTTGGTTTGTCTACTCTAAACTCTTCATGTAAGATAAAAGCATCCTTAAACACCCTTCTTAATCTCGGGGAGATATGACAAGTTTAGTTAACACATATCCACTTGTATGAGGTTCCATAGGAGAGGTATTCATAATTATGGGAGGATTTAAGGAGTTGCATAAAAATGCCACAATAATAATTGTATTCTCATGAATAAACCTGACGGTGATTTGGTAATATCAAAAATTAAAATGTACTTATCATAATAATGGAAAATAAATCCAACTAATAAAAATTAATCATAAATAAGTAAATTGGTGGCAGGACAATCAATGTCTACCACTTGCCACCTCCAAATTCAAATTTTCATTTCGTTTAAATTCACTTCAAGAATGGTTGGGGGAAAAGAAATCATTATTTTCTTCATGCTTTTTAGGACGTCTAGAATGTCAATTCACCCCAAATTTGGAAAATATAGAGAATTTGGAAAAGCGTTGCATTTCTAAAGATAAGCTCAAAGTAAATGAATGAATTTCGTAAGTAATTCGATCAACTTTATTTTCTTTTTCCTTTTAATACTGTTAAAACTAGCCTTGTTATTACATCCTAATAAAAAAAAGTTCCCAGGAGCCAAGGGAAATTTTAAACTTATCACACAAGAATGGGGAGTTCTCTTTGATAATACCAAAAAGTCTACCTATGAGGCCATGAGAAAAAACCAATAAGGGCATAACACCACCTTCCACCAACCGAAATCCACAGGCACTACCACTTCCATTGGTATTGCCAACAATCTAAATGGGAATAATTCTTCAAGTGTGGATTCCTTTCCTGAAACTTCCATATTCGATGACCACGACCAAAACTAGAACCAGAAATAGAAATAGAAACAGGACCAGGAACACGACCTAAACCAGGACCTAGACTAGCAATTTGAGAGGATTTTATGAGGTTCAATTTTATTTTCCAAGATGCATTACTCCAATGTTTGAGAATGTTTCTCCAGATGAAATGACATTCTGATTCAGACACTCAATGATTCTTGAATGTCCAATCCTACCACAGACCCCACTAGTCCTCGATCCTTGCTCACAGGGAGACACTGCTACTCTACTTCCATTTATACTTAGTACTAATTACCCATGAAATCTAATTCTTCAGATTTCATTTTCTTTGCTCATCTTCCACGTCATATTGAATAACCGATTTGACAAGGGATATACCATCTTCGATGGTGATACCTTTGAATATGAATATGATCCTTGAGATTCGACCCTCATCCAACCATAATACCAAGATCACGAACTCCTTTGTTGGTAATGTTTCATGATCATTGTCCTTTTCACTTTTTTAATAGATCATATTCAGATTTTCTATTTTAAATACATATCTTATATTTATATGGAGAGAAGTATGTGTGTGCATAGAGGAATAATGATGAAGTTGAGTCTTATGGAGAGAGAAAGGACCCTAAACCCTAAACCACGAGCCCTAAACGCTAAACCCTAAGCCCTAAACAATATTCCTAAATTGCCTCCAACACTTCCAAGATTCTCTCTGTCAATACTAATAAGAATGGGTAAGACAAAACATTACAGTGAGTGAAATAGTTCTCATACAATGGGAAAAAGAAGATAATTGTAATGAATAAAATTTCCTTGTACCGAATTGTTCTTGGATATTTGACATTTCCCTCCTTCAAAATATTAGCATATGAAAGGCATCAAATTGTGATGACTCTCTTTAAATGTTCTTCCTATGAAGTAGATGAACCATTTTTAGTTGAATACTCTCTGTCAATACTAATAAGAATGGGTAAGACACAAAACATTACAATGAGTGAATGGGTAATCCTAAACCCTAAACCCTAAGCCCTAAACCCTAACCCCTAAACCCTAAACCCTAAACCTTGAACCTTGACACTTAAACCTTAAATCCTAATCCCTAAACCCTAAATCCTAAGCCCTAAATCCTAAACTCTAAACCCTAAACCTTGAGCCCTAAACCATAAATCGTAAAATGTAAACCCTAAACCCTAAAGTATACACCCTAAACCCTAAACTATACACCCTAAACCCTAAATCCAAATCCTTTAACCCCGAACCATTAACTATAAACCCTAAACCCTATTATTACTACCCAAAACCCTAAGCCCTAAACCATAAACCTTAAACCTGAGTGTAAACCCTAAACCCTAAACCCTAAACCCTAAGCCTTAAATCCTAAACCCTAAACCTTAAACATGTAACCCTGGACCCTATACCCTAAACCCTTAGCCCTATACCCTAAACCTTGAGCCCTATCTGTAAACCCTAAACCTTGAGCCTCAAAACCTAAACACTAAACCCCTAAACCCTAAACCCTAAACCTTGAACATTGAGCCTTAAACCCTAAACCCCGAGCCCGAAACCCTAAATCCTAAATCCTAAACCATGAGCCCTAAACCCGAAACCTTGATCCCTAAACCATAAACAATAAACCCTAAACCCTTCACCCTAAACTGTACACCCTAAATCCTAAACCCTAAACCATAAACCATAAACCCTAAACCCCTAACTCTAAACCACGAGCCCTAAACACTAAGGTCCGAGCCCTAAACCCTAAACCCTAAAAAAAGTTCCTAAATTACCTCCAACACTTCCAAGATTCTCTGACATCACCTCCAGATACTTAATATATTTCTTAAACTCTCCCGAGGGTGTTTAATTAACTCAAAATAGCCTTTTTAGGCCTCAGAGGAAGTGATATTCCATCAAGTCACACTAAACTCATCAATCATCATATCCAATCATCCTTGCACATTGAAACAAACTTGAAAAAACCTTGTTAATAATTTATTTTGATCCAAGTTGAGAGTGGTACTGAGGCAGGTTGGCTAGAGGAAGGATGCACCATTGACCAAGAAGTGAAAGATGCACTACCTAAGCTCTTAAATTAGGGGCTCATCCATGGCAAGATTTTACCATATTCTAAGACAAAATTAGGGATTCAACTCCATGCTCATGGGAAAATTCATGAGTCCATATATTAAATTAGTTATGACTACCTTTGAGAGTTGTGAGGTTTGTAAATTCTAATTTTGACACATTTAACACTCCTACAAATATCAATAACCACCCTAAAACCTAAACAATGACTATATATTTTTCACAAAACATATATCGATTGTATAATTTAAACAATAAAAACCTTGAAGGCTAAATGTTGAATACTAAAATCCTAAAAATACCTACGTTGAATCTTGACAGATTAGAATCTAAAAAATTATCTTCTAAACCGTGAGATGGAGTGTGAGACTACTTCCATAAGGTGCAGAGTGACCTAACTTCTTATATTTACTAAAATAAATTTGAAGTATAAGTTTTTATTGTATTAAAGTATAAGTATAAGAAATATATTTACTCACTTTATTATTTCTTATACTTATATTTTAATAAAAGAAAAATTTATACATAAACCATTTATTTCGGTGAATATATCCCTCCGATAAGAACATATGCCGCATAACATACAAGAATATATTCGTGTTATAACGCGAGCACGTTTCATCTTTTTGGGTTTGAAATTCCCAATCCATAGGCTTGGATTTTCCTTGGATATCCAAACCAAAGGTTTGGACTGTGTAATCCATGAATAAATCCATGTTTGACAGAAAAACATCAAAATCTCATGTGTGCACCTCGATATCTCATGCATTATAACATAATATTCAAAAATAAATTATACTACGATGTCAAGCTCAGTTTTACCTTGATGACGATATAATTATTTCTAAAATCCGATTAGTTTAAGGTTTTCATCCATAATTTATTTTACTAGTGCCTTCTTTTCTTGCAGAAAACCTATGCATACGTTTTGGTGCATAATGTAGACACCTATAATCACGCCCAAACAATTTAAATACTTAAATTGCGCTAATTATCCCCTTTCTTGCAAATCAACGACATATCGTCAAAAACACTCATTTTCCCTCATATCATCATTAATTAATTACACTAAGTTAATTAATTAAGTTGCCTATCCAACAAATACCCTAATTAACGACCTTCCGTTAATAAATCACCCCTTCTACCTAGACTAATTAATTATCTTTCCCTTCCATTTAACTAATAAATCAATATTTAATTGATTTAATCCCCTTATAATAGCCTAAATCGTACTAATATTCCTCTAATTATCTTCTATAAGCTTACATCTATCTACTAGTTAATCACCTTTTATTAATTAAAACACCCCCAACTCCCATGACTTGCTAAGCATAAATTAAACCCTTCTAAAGTAAGGTTGCCTTTAATAAAGCAACCTTATCCATTCCTAATCATGTTTTACTTTTATCCCACATTCATGAGAATGTGTTGAATCCTTTATCCTTTGGGCTATATAAAGAGCCCTCCACCTACCTTTTTACTTACACCTAAACTCCTAAGAGAGAAAATGCAAAGCATATAGCAAAGAGACTAAGAGCTTGCACCTTGTTTTCTTGAGAGTTCATCATCTTGAGGAGCTAAGCTTCCTATTCTAGCCTAAAGTGCTTAGGTCATATGGGAGGTGTCAAAAGGGTCTTGTAGCCCAACTTTGATAAGCCCCCATTCCTAGGTTCTTGGAGATATCAAGGACAACCAAATATTGATTGCCATGGAGCTTATTTAGGTCCATTTACTTGTTTGTTGGTAATCTAGAGAAGTAGAGGAGTTTAGATATTTAGTATTGTTAGTTTCAAAGTTTGTATTTATGAATGCTAGCATCTAACCTTTGTTTAATTCTTATCTTGATGGTGTTTAGTTTGGTATTCAATTCTTGCTAAGTTAAGGCTATTTAGGTGTTATTCTTTACTCATATTAGCATTATTTTGAAAACAACACTTGCACACATTTGGCATTCCCGGTGCAATGAGTTACTCCATTGTCCTTTGCATTTAATTTCAAGTTTTTGTAGTTAAGTTTCATTTTTGGTTACTAACCCTCTTTTACACATGTTGATCTAACTTGTTTTGTTGAGTTTGCATGTGTTGAGTCTTCCTTGTAGGTATAAAAGAGGTAAAGTGCTATCAAAATTGGAATTGATGGGAAAATTTTAAGATTTCTCCATATTTTCATTTTTAGAGCTTACTTTTTCAACATTCTACATGTTAGTTTTATCAATTTCTTGAAATTTTTAAATTCTTGAGCGTGTAGGTTAGTGTTTGATAGTGCTAAGTATTCTATTTACATATTAATGTGTTGCGTTGCTGTCAAAGTTTAATCTTGGTGAGAAAATTTCAATATTTCATCATGTTTTCATTTTTAGAGCTTACTTTTTCATCATTCTACATGCTAGTTTTGTCAATTTCTTGAAAATTTTAAATTCTTGAGCATGTTTGTTAATGTTTGATAGCGTTGAGTCTTCTATTCATATATTGATGTGATGTGTTGTTGTCAAAATTGAATCTTGGTTGGAATTTTTTTTCCATTTTACAGATTAAGAGACTTTTTTTTTACATTTTTGTGTGCATGTCAAGTGCATACCTGTGAGCATAAGAGCATATGCGTAACCCACCTTCTGAAGGCCATAACGTTTGCTCCCGAACTTGAAATGACTCCATTTTTTTTGTGTTGGAAAAGTATTGAAGTTAAATATGTAATGAAAACATAAATTTGGGATTTGTACTTACCAAAAATTGTAGGTTTTTCTATTAGTTTAAAATTGGTCATTTTCTAACATGTCTAATATTTTGATGAATGTTGTATTTCCATGCTTACTCGATTTAGACCAAAGCGTGTGTATGCTATTATATTGCACCTTTTGGTGATCTTGAGAATAAAAAAAAACCTTTGATCTCTATTTTAACATTGGGATTAAACTTGGAAATTTGATTATTCATTTTGCTTAAGGGAATGAACCTTTTACAAAACATTTTTCAATGGTCCTTTGATTTGAAGTTTTTCATTTCTATATAGTTGGGATAAAGTTTGTGTATGCTCTTCTCTTGCACCTTAGGGTGATCTTGAGAATCAAAAGCAACTTTAGTCTTCATTTTATAACATTTAGTAAATTGGAAACTTCATCTTTCACTTTTGGTTTAGAGAAATGGACATTTATCAATAATTTTTATGGTTCATTGATTGAAAAGATTTTCTTTATTTTTTAGTTAGATTATTTGTCGTGTATGCTCTTCTCTTGCATCCTTGGATGATCTTGAGAATCAAAAGCAACTCTTAATCCTCTTTTAAATAATGTGATTTTCTTGGAGAACTACTAACACTTGAGTGCAGGACCTAAAAACGCTTGTCAAAGAAAGGAGGAATCAAAATAAAATCAAAAACTACTAATACAATTGTTATACAGGTTGCCAAAAGGTGTTCAAGCAAACCACACCTAATTAAACAAGATAAAAAGAACAACATATTCAAAACATTGTATTGCAGGTTTCAGAAAAGGGTACGTCCCTCTCCGCTCAACTGGAACATAACCTCTTTAGCATAACGCCTTAAGCTACAACAATGGGGGTGGTTCCAGGAACCCCAAAGTAGTCCACGCAAGAGGGAACCTTGTGGATGAAACGGGAAGTGCTCCGCACTACCTACTTGACTAGTGATTCCTTTGTGAGATAGCGTTACATGTTTTCCGTTATGGCGACCCCAGTGATAGTACATGTAGATGTACTAGTTGCCTACTATTCTTGAAGGGGGTAAAGTAAAGTCGAGATACTCCCAAACTAGTCAGTGTGACTTTTTGGGTAAATCACACTTGCTCGTGGCAATTTTGTAACACCTAGGGTGAGAGAACCACCTAGGAGAATATACTTTGGCCAGGAGCCCACTTTGACCATTTTAAAATAGTGTTGAGTTGTGAACCTTCTTTTTGAGAAACGTGTGACATATTACTTTCGCCTAGTTTTTACTTGCCTTAGGGCGAGGTGAAACTCTGCCAAAGTGAGGCTAGCATTTTTCGTCATTTTTCTTGATTTATTTCCTTCATATTCTTTTGACACTTTGTTGATCAAAAGAGGTGTGATTACCTTTGTGTTGCCATTCGACTATTTCTCTCACTTTTATGTTTGTTTATGCCCATCCATGTTTGTGGTTGGGTTAGTTAAACGTCTAAAGTGAGCGGAGGCGTTTTCACGTCATTTGGTAGCCATTGTGATCTTGATACCCACGTCAAGATCGTCATTGTAGTTAGGCGTGGTTCATCACCGTGGACTTCCATAGAGGAGTTAGCTTGTTTTTCTCGTATCATTACAATTTTGATATTTATGTTTTGTTTCTTGTTAACTCGACATAAATACCTATATTGTATGGTTACGCTGCACACATTCTTAACTATTCCTAGTTATACTTTGAGCTTTTTTTGTTTGTTCGGTTTTATTGTTACCTCGATTTCAAAAGGTGTTAGGCACTACCATTTTTACGTGTTATATCAATAACACCTCGATATAAATACTTCACTTTCTTGCAAAGTAGGTTAACATATCTTGGTGATATTGTTGTGTCATTCAGTAAATCGTAATTGGCATTGAGATATAGGTCTTAATCGACTTGAGCTTGCTCGTCGTATATCTTGATTGGGAGATCACATTTAACTTTGTGTATTTACTTCCGTCTTGTTCCTTCCTTTGAACTTGGCATAAGTGGAGACATCTTGTTAATCATCCGGCATCACAAATTCCTTTGAAACGTAGTCTAGGAAGTACTTCATTTGATTAAGTTTTGGTACCAAATGATTGTTTCAATGGTGACTTTATCACTCTATCACATTGGTATTCTCACATTGTTAATTTACTCTTAGCAATTTTATTTTGCATTTCACGTAGGGGTAGTAACTAAGCTTTGCACATATCTACAACTCACCCTAGTGAAACTATCACGAAAACATGGCTCCCAAAACACATCTAGGGTTGAAGAAACAAACATATGAGGAACAACAAGCGCATGCTCGGGAGACCTATAACAGACAAGGGTCAAACCCCTTCATTGGACACGACTTAGGGCCACTGTTTTCTCGTAGAAAAGGAAACCGAAGAGATGGTCGATCATAGTGGAAATGAATTAGAATCACCACACACAGACTTTGATTTTGACCCCACTCTACTAGATGAGTTTCTCCTTAGAAACAAAGATAGATTTTTGCACGGGTCGTGGAATTAGGGGCCAAATTTCCCACCGAGAATGAACCAATATTACCTACAAATGACACTACTAAGGAAGAACGCCCCCTTATCAATATGGAAGATATTTTAACAGGTGGGCATGCTTCCACTTCTTACGCAGAAAATGATAAAGTGGTAGGGCATAGAATACCCCTCATCAAAGTGCCACAAAGAAACAAGATAGAACATGAGACAGGGGAAGAACCTCCACAATACGAAGAGGAAGAACCTTTAGAAGAAGAATACACAAACCAAGTCACAATCCAAACACAACTCCAGTAACCTAAGCCGACAACTAGCTTTGCTTACTTTCCAGTACAGAAAGACACAAACAAGAACGTTCAAAAGTCAAGGCCTAAGTTTAAGATCCACGAACTCCATCGAGAAAACCAAGGAGAAGAAGACACGGGGTATCATCGTGTACACGTCCCCACTTCTCCCACTAGAGAACAATTTCTCACACAAGAATTACAATCTATGAAAGCAATGCTTACGAGCATATAAGAAAGAAATATAGGGAGTATTAGGAAATACCAATACGAAGAACTATGCCCCTATCCTTTTGACAAAACAATGACCCTTCAACCCTTTCCAAAGAAATTTGATATGCCAAAGTTTGACAAATACAAAGGAAAGGGAGACCCAAGGGATCATGTTAAATATTTCTACATGGCATGTCAAGTGGTGTCTTACAGTGATAATTACCTCATCAAACTTTTTCTTAAGAGTCACGGAAGTCAAGCATTGGAATGGTTTACACGCTTACCACGAGGATCAATTTTCACCTAGCCAGAATTGGTGGAAAGATTCGTGCATCATTTCTCATATAACATAGAGAGTGACGTCACCATGGCAAACTTGTGCGGTGCAAAATAGCGCCCAAGTGAGACCTTTACAGACTTCCTCCAACGATGGAGAGGGATAGCTAGTCGCTTCCCTTGCACTTTCCCTGAGAAGCACTGGTCAATATTTTTGTCCCTAATCTCAACCCAGATATAGCTTTCCACCTCCAAATGCATTGTGTCCGCACCTTTGAGGAGGTTATCGAGAAAGGGATTCAAATAGAAAAGGCTCTCATTTCCAAAGGCACCCTCGAAACCCAATCTAAAGACAACCAAAGTGTCAAACCCACTCGAAAAGCCGAAGATCTTTAAAAAAACAAAAACGTGGTGGGAGACGGAATCACCGATTCCAAACGTGTTCAAACGGTCCAAACCAATCAACCTTTTAAACGACCAAGGGCCCAATTCAACCACCACAAAGCGACAAACATTCACCTCCTCAATGAACCATTGTCTGTCATACTAAAATAGTTGGATGCGGCCCACATGATGACCTATCCTACAACACACCCATTTGATGACAACGCTCCTAAACCTTCATGGTATAAGGCGCATGAATACTATGAAATGCATCACGTTAAAGGTCATAAGACAAATAAATGTCTCATGGATTTGCCACTATATTTAGGACCTCATTGACAATTGGGAGATAGATATGGATAACCCTGGCAAAATGCAAACACCTAACGATAAAATGGGGATTTATAAGGAACCATTCCCTAAGCATGATAAGTTGGAAAAGACAAAGCCGGATTGGGGAGACTCATCCCAAACCTATAAAGCCGCGAATTACTTGTATACCAAAAGAGAACACAATCATTACGATTCACTTATCGGATGTATTCACTCCCCTGCTGACCGTGTCAATACCATCCGGATCAAGGGAAAGGACCGTGCTATGGTAACAAGGCGTGCCCGCCTCGTGATTTCGGAACCCTCTCTATTGACCCCGTAAACTGGTAAATATAACCTTTTAGAACAACTTGAGAGGACGCCTGCTAAAATCTCGATCTTAGATTTTCTCAAGATATCCAATGTGCATAAGGACATTTTGTATCAAACTCTTCAGGGGTCGGGAGTGCCTTTAGAAGTTGATCCTGCGTACCTTCAAGCCGCGGTGGAAAATATTACACCAAGTGAGCATCTCACTTTCAACCATAGGGAGGTCCCTACCGAGAATCCTACACATAATCTTCCCTTATACATTGAGGTAGTTGTCCCCAAGAAAATCAAACGGGTGCTTGTGGATAACGGATCGGATTGAACATCTCCGCATGCTTAAATTAGTCAAACAATTGGGACATACGGAGGAAGATCTTGAGTCCCATATCATCACTATAACCACATACGACAACGCAGAAAGAGAGTCAACAAGCACCATTACGCTACCCATGGAGGTGGGCCCCACTTGCCATCAGACGAATTTTCACATCCTAGACTTGGAACTTCCATATAATATGCTTCTAGGACAACCATGGATTCATGCCATGTAGGTCGTGCCATCAACATTTCATCAATGCATCAAGTGAAGCATGAGGGACATACTTGTAACAATTTCAAGAGACACAAAGCCCTTTGCTCATTGTAGAGCTCTCAATAGCTTTACACGAAATGGTACATATGCATGTCCCTCCGCAGATATGGCCATTCCTTTTCAGTCTGAGGCTATGGAATCCCGACTGGATTCAGATTCTCTTAGGTCTTGCGCTCATGGGGCGTCCACTTCCACATCTCCATTTGATTCATGGGAGATGAAAATTATGGAATATGGCTATGGGGAGTATAATGTACAACAAGCACTCTTGGTTTCTGACCTCTCCTTGTCACCCAAGACTAGAGGTCGACCCAACTACCGCTTCAGGAGACCTAGAGAGGAACACACTATTGGGTCATTCCTACCTAGAGGCTTGTTAGCTGAGGAAAAATTACTTGATCCACCTACTACTTGGGTCCCTGAGGACACTTAGCCATCTTTTATCAAACCCCGGAATATGAAAAATCTAGTAGAATGATGTACTCCATGGGCTACAAAGGCCTAGGATGTGGGAGGAATGAACAAGGACAAAGAGAACCGGTCCCTCTTCCACATTTCAAAACAGAAAGATATGGCATTGGGATTCACCCTTATGGAGCACACCCCAACGATCAAGATGTGACTTAGTCTCGAGCATGAGGATAGCTCCGAATACCTAGATAAAGATGATTGATTCCCATTGTAGCCTATATGAGGATCGGCCTCCACGAACCTTTTCATGAACAAGTTGTCCTAACCATAACCCCCACCAAACTCGATTGACCCTTGACCTTGTGTACCCTTCCCTTGTTGAATGGGACCAACAATGTCACGTGCCTAGTTGAAGAAACCATTGATGTCAATATTGAGTACCGAAGAAGATCTTAAGATAGTAAAATTGGAGCATCATAAGAGAACAAAAGATTCACTATGAGATCACTGTGAGAGTTTATTGATGTGTTCGCATGGTCTTACAAAGACATGCCCAACTTAGATCCAGCTTTGGTCGTGCACAACTTGGTTGTGCACGTAGACGCTAAGCCTATCAAACAGAAGCTCCAAAAGATGCACCCGAGAGTGGCCTTGTTAGTTAAAGAAGATTTGGAAAGGTTGCTTGCAATAGGATTCATCAGGCCAATTGATTATTCTGAATGGATATCGAACATTGTTCCTATCCAGAAGAAACCTATCGGTATTCAAATCTACACAAATTTTAGGGACATCAATAAAGCTTGCCTTAAAGATGAATTTTCATTGCCCAACATTGACATGATTGTTGACTCAACCGTAGGGTAAGAAATGTTATCACTCATGGATGGATTTTCTAAGTTATAATCAAATTAAGATCACCGAGGAAGACCAACACAAAACAGCTTTCACAACTCCTTGGGGCACCTTCTCATTATCGGGTGATGCCATTTGGCCTTAAGAATGCGGGAGTAACTTATCGAGTGCCATGATAGTAATCTTTCACGATATGATTCATGACATCATGGAAGACGACTTTGGTCATTTACATCCTAGAAAGTCCAAAACAAGAGAGGATCATCCTATCATTTTGCGGTGTATCTTTGAACGCTTGCGTGAATACAAAGTCAGGTTAAATCCAAAGAAGTGTGTCTTCGGTGTGCTATCCGGGAAACTATTAGGCTTCATCGTGTCAAGACGAGGTATTGAGGTAGACCCTGCTAAAGTGTCTGCCATCACATAAATGCCTCCACCTGAGAATATCAAGCAACTACGTAGCTTGCAAGGGAAAATTCAAGCCATTCGCCGCTTTATCTCCCAACTTGCAGATAAATGTCATTCATTCACTCATTTGCTTAAGAAGGATGTCACTTTCATCTAGGGACCTGAGCAACATCAAGCCTTTGCTTTGCTTAAACAGTACCTGGCTAATCCACCTATGCTCATGCCTCACTCACTGGGAGAACCAATTTTGCTCTATATTTTTGCTACGCAATACGCTATTGGTGTACTGCTCACCCAATACGACCTTAGCCATAAAGAGAAAGTAGTGTACTATCTGAGTCACACCCTCATCGCCTATGAACTTAATTATCCTCAGATTGAAAAGGCTTACTTGGCTGTTGTTTTTACGTTTCAGAAACTTCACCATTACCTGCTAAATACTAAGACCAAGCTCATATCCAAGGTCGACCCACTCAAGTATTTGTTGTCCAAACCCGACCTCACAGGTATAATGGCTAATTGGATCATTCTACTCAGTGAGTTTGATATAGAATTTGTCCATCAAAAATCAATTAAAGGACAAGTACTTGCCGACCAGCTAGCGGAAGCACCTTTGCAAAGCACAAAACCTTTGAGTCTGGATCTGCCAGATGCATATTTTCTCTACATTGAAGAATCTGTCGTATGGCAGATACATTTTGATGGATCTTTTACGTTTCATGGTTTAGGTGTAGGAGTGGTCCTTATTACTCCTTCGGGTGATCCTATACCACAAGCTTTTCACTCGCCTTCCTTACAAACAACATTCATGGAATATGAAGCACTCATCAGTAGGGATGAAGCTAGCCATTAAGTGGAATATTCAACATGTTAAGGTTGTAGGTGATTCGTAGCTAATCATCAAATAGGTTAATGATGAGTATAAAGTTAAGGATGACAAGCTCATACCTTACAAGAAGTTGGTGGAAACTCTGAAGGAGTATTTTGTGTGCATTACCTTTGAGTAGATCCCAAGAGCGCAGAACAGATCGGCAGATGCCATGGCAATGGTGGGATCTATGCTTCGTATTCCGCCAGGGAACAATGATATGCCATTTTTGTAGAAAATCTACACCAACCCACATATGACGTGCCAAAATCTTGCCTGGCTTGTGAGGTTGTTGGTCCCTATTCCCAATGGTATGAACCCATTTTCACCTATCTTAAGGATGATTTTCCTCCCAATATCTCCGTTCTCAAAAGCAAAGCCCGATTCGCGAGACAGCCCATTACACCCTTTTAGGAGGTACACTTTATCATCGTGGCTACGATGGGAATCTGTTACGTTGTCTGGATGTGACAGAGTCAATCCAGGCAATTAAAGAAGTACACGAAGGAGTATGCGGAGCACATACAAATGGAATGGTCTTGGCTAAGAAACTATTAAGAGTAGGTTATTATATGCCCACCATGGAAACTCGATTGTTGTAATTATGTTAGAAAATGTGTGCTTTGCCAAAAGTATGAAAATTTCATCTATGCTCCATCGCAACCATTGCAACCAATCACTACCCCGTGGCCATTCTCCAAGTCGGGACTTGATCTAATAGGGAAGCTTACTCCTACCTCATTTGATGGTCATACACATATCATCACAGCTACATAATACTTTACAAAATGGGTGGAGGCTATCCCTTTAACCTATGTCAGAGGAGCACAGATTTCTAAATTCATCATGAATCACATTATTTACCGATATGGTATTCCTGCATCCATTATCACAAATAATGGGAAGTCATTTAAGAAAAAAACTGTGAAAGGTCTTTGCCAACGGTTCCAAATCAGATTGAAATGGTCCACACCATATTACCCTTAGGGTAATGGACAAGCTGAGGTAACAAACAAGACTTTGGTAAGGATAATGGAGAAGATGGTTAGCAAAACCGGTCGAAACTGGCACCTACAAATCCAGCCAGCCCTTGGGGCCTACCGGACATCAATTCACACTTCTACGGGTGCGACGCCATATTCCCTAGTGTTCGGGATATAATCTATCATCCCTTTAGAGATTGAACTCCTATCCCTGTGAATTTCTCTTCGGGACTATTTGGATAAGGATGAAGATTATCGAGTGGCAAGACTGGTTGAGTTAGAGCTACTGGATGAGAGGCGCATTCACACCCTTAATCACCTGAAGGTGTATCAACATAGAGTCTCCAAATTACAACAAGAGAATCATCCCTCGTCAGTTTGAGGTTGGTGATTTGGTTATGAAGGAGAACCAGTTCAACACCAGAGTGGAGCAAGAAAAGAAAGGGAAGTTCAAACCACATTGGTTAGGACCCTATGTCATAGTTGCCAAGTACGGCACCGGGGCATACAAACTGGCTCACCCCAATGGTGATGAGCTCCTGGGAGCCCATGAATGCCATGCATCTTAAGAAGTTCTATGCTTGAACATGGCACAAAAATAAAAAAATACAAAAAATAATAAGGTCGTCCACTAGTGAAAACCACGCAATTGTGGCACTTTGGACAAGTCCTTGGGTGAAAACCGGTTTCGGCACCTCGGGAGGATTTGTTGTTCACAAGCATTCTATGTTAGAAGGGTAGTTGTTTTTGGCCTAGACCTGGTTCTGCCTTCAAGATCCCTTGTGCACACCATCCTGTCCAGCCTTGATCTAGCTTGGTCTTTTCCTTGCTATTCATCAGTAAGGGACGTGGTCTTTGTTATTTCCCATCTTACGCTGGGGCAAATCAACGACTTCACCTTCTTGTTCATAAGCGTGTGGCTTCTACCCTTGTATATTCCCCACCTAACGCTAGGGGCATCCATGCTTTCTTGGTTACCTGCACATAGCTTTGGAAAACTGTTAAAAACACAAAACAATAGAAAATTGTTTTGAGAAAAACACAAAAACAATAGAAAATTGTTTCAAGAAAACACAAAAACAATAGAACATTGTTTCGAGAAAACACAAAAAAATAGAAAATTGTTTCACAAAACAAAAAAATAATAAAAAAATTGTTTCACAAAAACCTAAACAATAGAAAATCGGTGCATGAAAACATATCTTACAAAAACATTTACTTGCATTGTCTTGTTTCCTTACTTTGCTTGTTGCTTGTATAGTGTTTTGCGTGCTTTCTTTTGAGTTGTTTGTTGCTTGGGTGTACTTTTTCATAGTTCATCTTTTCTTGCTTAGATTAGATTCATTCTTGCTTGTGCATATTGTGGTGTGTCTCGACATGCTAGTGAACCTTGGGAAATCATGATGTACTGTGTTATTTCATTATGTTCTTTCTTGAACATTTGGTTGTGTTTGTTACTTGTTAATAAGGAATAGTGATTCATGGTGTATTGCATTAATTCCTGGTGTTCTTTGTAGCATTTGGCTATGTTTCTTGCATGTGCTCTATTTTGTTATCATTCACATCACATTACCATCACTATCATCACATCTAAGCATCATCTATACATCATATCTAAACAAAAATGCTAAGTTTTACATCATGCATGTATGCTAACCTAATCATCACATATCATATCATCAATGGGGGCAAGAGGGGTTGCGCATAATAAAAATCTATCCCCCGCACCAATATCATCATATCATCCCATCCATATACATCAAAATAACACTTGAAAACAACATTTGATATTGTCTACAGATCTATCATCTACAATCTACAGACGCATCAAATGATCACGCACGATCACCATCTCTCCTAAGTGTCAGAGCCTCACGGTAAGTTTTCTAAACTGAGCGGTTAAAATGAACTAATTGCAATGTTTTTACCCCACCGGGGGTATATTAACTGTTTTTCACCGATCGGACGGACAGCCGGGACACCTATTTAGCTCACCATTTTCTCCTCTGTTCGCTGTGGAATAATTATTTTTAATTAAATAATTATTTTTCTCTTATTTTTCACCGTATTGGGGCATTTTTTGTCCAATACCCCTTTCTTCTCCCCTGACAATTTTATTTCTCCCTGGTGATTTTTATTCTTCTTCACACCCTCGTAAATAATTATTTTTCAAATAATTATTTTTTCTTAATTTTTCCACTAAACAAGGACATTATTTGTCGTTTGTTTCTCTTTTCTTCCACCTAGGGCACTTTCTGTTGCCCCTAGGCCCTTCTTTTTCTTATTCTCCTTTCTTATATTGTTTATCATAGTTTAGAAAGCCAAAACAATACAAACATTTACTATATCAAAAAATCCAAAAACAAGGCAAAATTTTTTCAAAAATTCCTAAAAAGTAAAACACCCTACAAAATGGTAACTTACTTCTTACGGCTGAAACTTGTGTCTTGCACATGGTATTTTCTCCATATCATGTTGGTTTGTCTCACATCTTCCCCGATTAATATGACTCGTGGATCACCGGATTCACAACCATTCACAAAAGCTAGCTGCTTGCTTCGTCTGTACTCTGGGGCACTTTTGGTTACTGGTGTTGTTTCGTTGTGCACAAATGCTTTTCATGGACCCCGTGTCCATTTTCATTTCCCTTGCATGTATCCTTGCTTGGGGCATCATTTTTAACCCTTGTCATCAATCATGAACTTGTGGATCTCTCCAGCACTGATAACAAAACATTTGTACAACTATCTTGACCGTTGTTGGGTTGGATATGTGCGTTCGTACTTGTTTTCCCTGTTAGATGAGCTTGTTTCCTTCTCGTATTGCATTGCATTTTTGTATGTTGCATGGAGTTGGTATTTTCAGCAATGGACAATTGTTCGTATTATGGCTTTTCATGTCATTCTACCTTTGTCGTATGCTTATATTTTTCATAAGGACCGATGACGTAGTTCCTATGGCAATATGATGACATCCAAATTGTTTCAAACAAATACGCGGCTAGAGGCTAAGCTCTTCTCCCCCCTCATCCATATTTCTTCTACACCACTTCCCTTTCACCCCTAATTCTCCCTCTCATCGAGGCATCCTGCCTCGTCCCCCTTCTTCTGCCTATATCTCACCTTTTTCGATCGTTGATCGGCTTCTTCCATCACCCCATCAACACTTGAGGGGGCATCTCTCCCTCCTACTAATTTTTCTTCTATCCCTTCAAAATCTCTTCTATCTACTATCTTTGAAGTGGCATCACTTACGCCACCCCAAAGAGGGGCAAATGTAGACACCTATAATTACGCCCAAGCAATTTAAATACTTAAATTGCGCTAATTATCTCATTTCTCGCAAATCAACGACATATCATCAAAAGCACTCATTTTCCCTCATATCATCATTAATTAATTACACTAAGCTAATTAATTAAGTTGCATATCCAACAAATACCCTAATTAATGACCTTCCGTTAATAAATCACCCCTTCTACCTAGACTAATTAATTATTATTAATTAATTAGCTTTCCCTTCCATTTAACCAATAAATCAATATTTAATTGATTTAATCCCCTTATAATAGCCTAAATCATACTAATATTCCTCTAATTATCTTCTATAAGCTTACATCTACCTATTAGTTAATCACCTTTGATTAATTAAAACACCCCCAACTCCCATGACTTGCTAAGCATAAATTAAACCCTTCTAAAGTAAGGTTACCTTTAATAAAGCAACCTTATCCATTCCTAATCATGTTTTACCTTTATCCCACATTCATGAGAATGTGTTGAATCCTTTATCCTTTGGGCTATATAAAGAGCCCTCCACCTACCTTTTTACTTACACCTAAACTCCTAAGAGAGAAAATGCAAAGCATATAGCAAAGAGACTAAGAGCTTGCACCTTGTTTTCTTGAGAGTTCATCATCTTGAGGAGCTAAGCTTCATATTCTAGCCTAAAGTGCTTAGGTCATATGGGAGGTGTCAAAAAGGGTCTTGTAGCCCAACTTTGATAAGCCCCCATTCCTAGGTTCTTGGAGATATCAAGGACAACCAAATATTGATTGCCATGGAGCTTATTTAGGTCCATTTACTTGTTTGTTGGTAATCTAGAGAAGTAGAGATTTAAATACTTTAGCATTGTTTAATTCAAAGTTAATGCATTATGCTAGGTATTAATCTTGTTTAGCTCTCATCTTTGATGGTGTTTAGATTTTGTCATTAGCTTTGTTATAGAACTATTTAGGTGTTAGTTCTCATTCATCTAACTTAGCTAAAAGCACAAAACCATGCACACACACAATTTATGATTTTTTCATCCAAATTTCAAAAAAATAAAGTGGTTTTTTCTAAACTCCATTATACACATACTAAAAAAATGACTTATTTCTCAAAGTTATGGGGGTGCATATACAAATATTTCATTTTCGGGATATGTGCACTTTAATAAAAATTAGTGGGACCTCGTACATGGTCTTAGCTAACTTTCTATCAAGGGATTTGAAAAATAATGTATAGAACTCAAAATGGGGGGACGCACACACAATAGGTTTTTCTCTTTTGACACAAAAATAGACATAGTTTGTATGCGCACCACATTTTACCCTCTTAATCTCAACCATTTTATAAAAAAGTAGTTTAGAAACTAGATTCCAAGCTCTACAATACTTATTATTATCACTTTATCAAATTTTGAGCATATGCATGCCGAATTATTCAACGAAGTTGAGTTTCACCGATTTCAGAAAAAATGTATCCCTTTTTACCCCCTTTGGCCCCCATTTCCATGCACATTCCCAGAAACAGATTGATCATTTAACTCACATTTTAGAGAATAACAATATCATGGTTCCTAATTCAGGGACATAGATTTCACCAGTTCAAGATATCGAAAGGAAAAATACAACAATAAAGGGAAATATAAGGGGAAAACACTTATAACAATCACTTCTCACCCTACCACATGGGTTCTTGACTTGGGAACTTCAAACCACATGGTTTCATCACATGTTGCCTTAAATTCCTCGATTCATGTTTTACGCTAACTATTTTGATGGGTATTCACACTTCTGTTGAGTTATTTGGGATAGGGTATGTTGACATAGGTGATGGTAAATTTCAAGATTTTCTTTTATATCTTCATTTTCAACTAACATCTTGTTAGTATATCAGATCACACACTATTGTTGAAGAAAGTGAGTTGAATTCACTCCATGTTATGTGGTTATCAAGGAGTAACACAATGATTCCATAGTGGCATGCACGAAGAGAAGATCACCAATCCCGGGTTTATATCTTCTCACAATTTTCTCTTGATGATGAGTCCTCTATAAATGATGAGATCCCTTCGAGTTTGAATCATGACACTTCACTTCCAGTCACATTGTACTTGTTGGGTATTGATGATAGTTATGATGATTTGGATTCACTGTGTAAACTCATGTTGATTCATCTTCCAATAAAAATGATGAGAGTGTTGGTGATGGGAATTCATATTTCAATACAAATGATGAGAGTAGTGATGAGGACTCACATCATTCCTCTCCTAGTCATGTTTCCAAGGCTAATTACATACATCCTGACCTTCCTCACCTCTCTCTTGATCACACATAAGAGGTTGATGAATCTATTATCCATCTTCATGTCAACTTCTTCCCATCGCATGGACTTCTAAACCACTTTCTTTTGACATTCAAATTCTAGTCCAATTTGGACTCAACAAACACTATAGGATGTAAATGATTTGGTTGATGATCCATCATATAAGACACAAGAATAATGATAGTTCCAGGATGCTCCACGTGATCATTTTTCCTCTTCTTTCAATCCATAATATTTTAGAGAAACATTTGGCATTCCTAATTGAGATTTAATGTTCACAAATTCTCCTTATGGCAGTATAATTTTTCATATATATGATCTATTTGGATTTCATGAGGTCTCGTCTTATGGGGAGCTTGTTAGTATTCTCTTCTTCTCTTCCTTATCTCTCTTTCCGAGGGGTTCTCTATGTTCTTCGAGGGGTTATCTATTGAGGGAGATGTTCTTTGCACTTCTATTTTCTCTCTTTTGGGGAGTATTTTTTCCTACAGGTGATTTCTCCTTTTCTCCACTTTATGAGGTATTTTATTTTTACTTGGGTACCTCATTAGGCTTTATCATCAAAACCCATTTCTTCTACCCACCTAATCCATGCTTAATGGGATCTTAGCATAGGTTTTTATTCCATTGCATGGTTTCTTCTACACGTGTATCTAACTTTCTTAAGTGTTAGCGAGATAGATGGGAGGTACACTTATCCACCTTTTTCAGTGGTGGTTACACTTTGGTTACACTTTCCACTTCCTATTTATACACCTCTTGTAAATTTATTTTCTTATGCATTCAATATACAAGTTATATTTTGGCTCATGTTTGGTTCCTCTCTCTCACAACTTTACTCTCTTTGTGCATTCATATTTTATCGGTGCTCAATCTTGGCCCGCACTCACAATACTTCTCCACATAATACATGTGCTCTTAAATTACTATGTTCTATTGGATATACTAAAGATAAAATAGTGTTTGATTCTAAGACACACATAGGACATATTTTTATTCCTCCCATAGTTGGTCATACTACCTTTTATATTCCTTTGGTGGTGGCATCTTCCTTATCTTATGTGACATGAGTTTAGGTTTCTCTTGGTTTTGTACTTTCATAGTTGTCCCTTCATTATTGCATTAATGTGTTAAGTTTTTGACAATAAATAAGTTGTTATAATTAGGGGTATACCATTCAAGGACCCTATTTTTCAAAAAATTGTTCTCGATACATATAATTATTACCACTATTACTAGTGTATCTACAACTCAAACTTCGATTCTCATGCTACGCCTAGTAGGACGCTCCCTTATAGTGAATCTTTGCATTGATCTTCCAGTTCACTTGCTACTCCTAGCAGGTCATGCTCTTCTTATACATCTATCCATTCCTCTAGGTCACATACCACTTCTCACAAAACACTTTTCCCTATTCCTCTCCCTAGGTCACCCTCTATGCATATTATTCATCATGGGTCTTCCCACCCTAGGTCTTCTACAACTCATGTTATGGTTTCTACACATTATACACAAACATCCTTTGTATTTTTGACACGTGTGGGGACCGCACCTCCTTTTGACCTTTGAGTGTGATGTGCCTATCTTTATGAGGTGCTTATTGGGTAGCTCTTGTGCTACCCCCTTTTTTGTACATAGATATTTTCAAAACAATTCAAAAACATTCAAATAATCACATAACACAAAAACATTCACATATTTTTGAAAACACAAAACTCGGAACATGTTTATGGTTTGATTGGCTTGTTTTTCACTTTATACATGATGTTTGTCACTTTGGTTTGATAGATAGAATATTTTTTCTATATAATCTTTACATGCATGTGTTTATGAGCTATATTGAGATTGATACAAGACACACACAAGATGACACGCAATGACATATCTTGTCTTGGTTCCTTCCCATTAACACTACTCTTTGGGGGCATCCCCATGTTATACAAGTTCTTTTGTTTCATTGCATTTACTTTAAACTTCTTCATCACACCCGATTATATACATATTTTTATGTTATCTTTTGAGCTAATAGGACTAACATGTGTATTGTGCAACACTAACCTATCTTGTTATCTCTACTCTTACTTTCACTATTTTTGTATGTGTTTGATACATTATTATCACTACTTGCTTATACAGATTATTTCCTTGTTTAATCTGTTACATTTGTTTTATTCATTTCTTATGGTTGACTATTCTCTTGTTTGATTAAAATTCTATGATTGATTACTCGTTACAACATGAGAGTGTTGATTGCCTTATGACACCGTTAGTTTACCATGTGTGTGGCTTTATGATTATCTTGCATGCATGAACTTGTTTCTCTATATGTGGCTCACATTTCATTTTATTTCAATTGACTTGTGACATCATGGGTGTATGATGTTTGCATCTTTATGCATCCATGTGACTATGTATACTATTGATTACTTGTCTCTACATTGTTGTTTATATATTTATACACATACTATTCTTATTCTTACTCATGACATACTTGAATAATTCTATGATGTTTCTATGCTATTACTATTTTGTATTATGACATAATTGACACTTTTTACATTGTTATATTTATTCATATACCTGTGTATTCTTGCTTGTGTGTTTCATGTTACTTTATCTACATGTTATGGTTTCCATCATATACAACCCATTTTTCTAGTGTAGTTTCTAATAATATTCACCATTACAACCTTGTATGTGATCTTATTTTTATCATTAGACTAATCATGCATGGGTACACACATATTATTTTCAGTCACATGATCAATTGTTTTATCACATGCGCCTCAAAATAAGGGGCTTTTATCAGGATATATTCTACACCTACAAACAACTTACAAATTACATGGACATGTTTTTATAGGGTCAATATCCTCAAACACAAGCACAAATACTAAAAAGCGATAGAATTCGATACGGTCAAAACCCTATAGTAAGGTCAAGACCATCTTATAGCCCCGACCAAGATGGACATTCTCAAACAAGTTGGTCATATTCTTAGGAATTTTAAGTTTTCTCATATTCTAGAAGCTATCTATAGGATTCTCAATAAGATTAGTAAGTTTAGAGCGAGATACATGGGACATGATTACTTCATTCCTTCTTCTCTACAATATTCAAACATATTTGCAAAACTATGGTTTGGGGGCATGGGCCTTCTTCTCCTCTACAATATTCAAGAATCTATGTACTTAGTTTCAACAAGACAATACATGATGGGGGCATGATTTATCCATTCATTTTAACCATGTGGTTTAATCCTATAGTTACAATAGTTACAAAATTATACCTAGATCCCTTTACGGTGGTGTGGTCTCGTGGAGTTGTGGAAGGTATCAAAATAACTAAGTTCTTCATAGTTTTTCCTTTCTCTTCTCTCACAAGTTTCAAAAGGGGGAAGATATCAAGGTTTCTAAAAATTCTAATGTGCTAATCTTCTCTCTCTCCTCCAATGTTGTTTTGCATACACTCAACACTCCATTTTTCCTTGGGCATAAACTACCTTCAATCCTTCAACATATTAGAAACAATTCGAAATATCTAAAGTACAACAAGAATGGGAGCTCCTCCCTTTGCAAAATAAACAAGTGTATTCCTTCTATGTTTTACATATCCTTTACTTACTTTATGTAAGAAACATTGACTAGACTATGTGCTTTGTAGGTTTCATCATAAAGCATGCCAACACCAACACATCAAAGAACCACTATCGAGTGAAGAAAAAGTGTGTGTGCACACTCAAGTATGTTTTTCCTTTAAGTATGTACTTTTAATTACACACTTAAGGGGGATGTAGACACTAAAATTTGGTAACTTGTCCTTTATCAATTCCAAGTTTGGTTATGCTCCCTTGTTAAGACAAATGATCACATTCAAATCCAATCAATATATCTCTACCTCTTTCTTTAATTTCTCATATGTATACTCTTCTTTATCATTGTCAATTCAGGAAATATTATTTAATCAAAGAAATAAACTAACCATGTAAATCACATCACAACTTTATGTTTTGTATCACATCCCCTATTTTGGACCATACAAATGGTCAAGATTTGATTTTGGTCCTGGACAAATTATACGATCCCGACCTTTCATGTTCTCCAACTCGTTTTTAATTTGAATATCATTATAGTGTCATTTCATATTTATAGGTTCAACATTATCAAACTATTTCACCTATATAAGGTTATATAAGTAATTCAATATCACTTTATAACTCGCCTAACACTCTTAAAATCTCTTATTAGAAATATCATTTCAAAAGCACTCAAGGCTCTCTAAAATATTCATATATCGAGTTGCACACCAATTAGAGTAGACGCTAAGTACAAGTTTGAAGCACTCAACTAGGTCAAAGAGTCTAGTTTCCTTCATTTCGAAGCATACAAATGTCTTATGAGCCATATTTGAGAAAGAACAAAGTCACAACGAGAATTTTCAAAGGTTTTTAAGGAACAAAGGGTTAATTCACATGGTTAAAGCACACCACGTCACACTACTACCATGTTGGGTACATTCTATATTATACATGTATCCCCTATATTTGTGTTAAGATACACGATGGCACCCATAGGGGTTGGTTTAGATCACCCTCACACTTGTACAAACACCTAATAAAACTACATGAGGCTTGATCTCACACAAGGTAATGTAATGCAATACATGGATTGGTTTGGTCAACTCAATCACAAAGATAGTCTAGCCTCACCACACATATGATTTATCCTTTTAGTTTGTTAATTATTTAATGAAGGGTATTGCAAATTTCTAGGGTTTCCCCTTTGTTGTAAGAAATTATAGGTCATCTTGAGGTTGTGCGAGAAAGAGTAACATACATCAAATGGAATTTATATGCAATCAAAACACACAGAAGTTTAGTAACTCAACTATTAAAGGTTCCTAGATTGTGTAATTCCATTCGGGATCGTATAATTCTAGGTATGAACCGCACATATTTTCTACAATCCTACCACATCCAAGTTTCTAGTTCTAAAATTGATATTATAACATCTCTATTTATTGATCGTGTTTTCCACCCATCTACACATCGATATTTTCTTCTCTCGACTTGTACAACTAAGTCTTAATCTCCTTTTGTGTATTTGGGCTATCATTTATCAATTATTATAAATATTAATGTATTGTTCTAATTCTATATGGCTAATTGTAAATCGATTAGATTGGAATAATCCCATGTTATGAACCCTTACATCCACTTTATTTTTGCGCACATTCCATCGTATAAATTCAATTAGGGTGTAAACACAATACACCCCGTAATTCACATTAAGAATAAAACGATCGAGAATTAAGGTTGGCTCGTGGACCAAATCATTAACAATTTTAGTCCTATTTGATTAATAAAAGGTAATTAAATATTTTTAGGCTTTGAATGTTTATATATGTACAACTATATAGTTGTATCATCTCTTTATGTAAATACATAATTATGTAAAGTTATATGTAGGCTCTTACCATTTATAAAATTAAGTTACTTATACTAACAATTGAACCCAAGTGATGAAATGGAGACACTAATAGGGAGACGTTGAGGAAGATAAGTGCAAGGATTGCAGTGAACCATTAAGAGGAAGAGTGTTGTAACACACATAATAAAACAAAAGCTACAATGTTTTTCAAATATGGAGACAAGGCTCTAGATGGAATGTGTGACAATAAACCAAGCGGAAGTAAACTAGAGAAACAAAGTGCTTGCATACTCATATATAAGCTCGTTTTCATTGATATCAAACAAAGATAGAAAAGGAAAAACAAAGGCCAAACTATTTTGATCTGCTATGAAAGTTTTATAGTTTGTTTGTGATTATATTGCTTAGGGTATTCTCCACGCTTTCCCATCCAAAAACATATATCATTCACATGAGTTTTCCTTTTGAATTTGTATTTGGCATTGTCTCATTAGCATCTCGTGTTCTTAATAGTCATTAAATGTGAGGGATTTTCATGTGTATATTATTATGCTTATTATTTTGAAATATTAATGTTGTGAGGGTTTGCAGTATGAGGGAGTGGTTAAGAAAATGAGAGAGCACTAAGTGTAAAGGTATTCTCACAAAAATTGTGAGTTTATCCAAGTGTGATAAAAAGAAGTAGATGTAAAACTGCATCTACATTGAAGGACATATGGCAAACTTTGTTGACATTAAGATCAACGGTCCATATTCTATAAATTTTCATTTTTCCTTCCAAAAATTATTGAAAAAAATGGATTCATTATTGTTATTGCTATTTCCATTCACAAAACCAAATATCATTCTAATACGGGACCTCAAATTGTACAACAAGTTTTTTCATGCTAAGACCATTCTCCAATGATTTCTATAACTAGCATATTACATCAGCTTCTTTGGTCACACGAGAGCATAACAAGTTGTGGAATTCATCTTCGGCCTCACATAGTTTTTCCGAATCCAATGAAGAAATAAGTGGCACTTAAAGCAGGTACTCACTACCATAGGGCAACAAATTTTTGGTGAAAGGCTTGGGAATTTTTTTCCTCTAATTAATATATTTCTATCAAACGCTCTCACACGTGGCACAAGGCAAGCATAATGCAAGTCAATTGAAGGGAGATTTAGTAGGGGAAGAAAGGGGAGATGGTGGCGTAGTTGAAATCCCCTAGAAAGTGGAAATATCTCCTCCTCCATCTCTTAAAGGCTACCTAAACACATAATCCTCGAGATAATACATTAATGTGTAAACATAGAAACAAGATTTATAAGGCTTTCTACACATGTATACTTAGTAATTAAAAAGCAATATTCAAAATGTGATCTTAATTTAAAATCTTTCAAACTTTACTTAAAAACATACAAAGTTAAAAAGTACAAAAGATGGAGATGCAAATACACCAAATCAAGAGAGTTATATTAGTAATAAATTAATTTATGTGTCAACAAACAATAATAAAAATCAATCAAATTTTAAGCTAGACCCAAAACAATGACTTAATTGTAACCATCACCGCATCATCCGAATCGACTTATAATAAACTTAAATATAAATATGATTTGTATGACAACTCAACTATATTTATATGTTTTAACAATAAAATAATCTAATATTGGCACAAGGTGAGCACAACGAAAGTGGATTCAAAGGGGGATCCAAAGTGGAAGCTAGGGAAAGTAGTTAGCCTAGTTAAAAACCCTAGTAGTTCAAATCCCTCCTCCATCTCTCAAAGACCATGTAAACGCATAATCCTCCTGAGAATACATTAACATGTAAACAAATAAACATGATTTTTGAATATGTTTAAACATATGTAATCTTCAAAATGTAATTTTAATTTAAAATCTTTAAAACTTTATGGGAAAAAATACAAATTTAAAAAACACAAAAATGAAGACACAAGCATGTCAAATCAAAAGAGGTATATTGATAATAAATGAGCATATGTGTCAACAAACCAATAACAAAAAATCAATCAAATCAAAAGCTAGATTAAAACCGACATATTTATTACCAAGGTTGCATCGTCTTAATTTCTTCTTACGCTAAACTTAGATATAAATTGCATTTCTATAAGAGATCAACCACATGTAAGAGTTTTAGCTATAAAAACATCCAATATTCTAGAAATCTAAGTTTTGATCTTAAATCAAACAAATATGTACACAATAATGGAGAATGACATCATGGTAACCACGTTGCATGATAGGAAAAATGTTTGTCTTCTTCCCGGGGACATTCTTATTCTTATAAAGCACTCGAATCAACTTAAAAAAAAGGTGCGAAAAAAGCGACAGTGAGCTAAAACAATGTTAGGAAATGTTAGTGTCAACATTAGAATATTGTGTGTGTGTGTGTGTGTGTGTGTGTGTGTGTGTGTGTGTGTGTGTGTGTGTGTGTGTGTGTGTGTGTGTGAAATTATATTATCTAGGATAATATAATATTGTAATGTGAGTAGGATATTAATATGCGAGTTAATTGAATAATGTACGTGAGTTATTTACACAACTCACGTAAATTAAGATTTTGAGAGATTTTAGGAGATAAGTGTGTTGAAAATATTTGGGATGAGTGAGAGTATAAAGGAGATCTTGGAGAGATTTGTGGGATTAGAAGTTTGAGCAAACTCCTTGTTAATAGGAGCTACTTTTCTCTATATATGTAATCCCTCTCTAATGTATTATGTTATGTATGACTTGAAAATCTTGAATTTATTTTGTGTTAAAAAATTGTGTATGACTCTACCAATTTGTATATTTGGTAGCAGGTTTATTGTAAGAGCAATGTGGGATATTGAGTTTTGAAGGGAAACTCAAATTCCATGGTTGCCTCTAAAGATAGAAAAATTCTCTAAAAAATTCCAGCAGACATCTCTCAATAAAATAGATATATCTTTCTCATATGATATCAGATTGATGCGATTCATTTTTAATGGAAAGATAAGAAAGAGATGCACAATTATTTATACATCATTTTTAAATTCAAATCATAAAGGTTCCAAAAATACCGTGTAAGTTACGTGAATGTTTTTGTCAAAAAAACATAGAGCATAAAATAGTGCAACTTTATTTTTTTATATAATTGAAGAGCAATATAAGCACCCAAGGGAGAGACATTTGGTTTTTTTTTTGGAAAAGCTGGTGTGAAATCCTACTCTACAACTCGAGGTGAGTTTTTCGCTTACATACTACATTTCATCTACATGCCAAATTTGTTAAAGCACCTAATCTACTTTCTAGACCCGCGTTGGAAGCTTAGGGTAAGTTGATCAAAGTTCACTTCCACATTGTACAAATTGACCATCTCCCTTTATTCATCATTTGAACTTTATTTTTGTATTCAAAATGTTAGTTTGGTCTAATGTTGTTCGGTGGTGTACAAATTTATTAGAAGTTTGTGACTTTGTCATGTCAAATGAATAATACAAGAATCATTTTGTTGTTTTAGGTATGATCGTAATTAACTAATAGATCATTGTTATAATCGTCTATTGCCTTGGTTTTTAATCTAAATGTTATCATTAGACCTATGTTTAAAAAGGGGGTTGTCTTCAAATTGTCTATTGGTCATGTGTTGAAGTCTAAAATCATAAAAATTGTTTGTAAGAGGGTGCATTTTTAGTTGAAACAGACACCCATTATCAGTCAAAATGGTGGGATATAGTCATGGAGAAGCCTATTTTGATTTTTACTTCAAGCAAATTGAATATTAGTGTGGAAGGAATAGTTTCTACTTTGTATGATGAAGAAAATCATATCAAAAGAACCAGTCTTGAAGAGTTTATATTTGTACAAAATAAGGCAAGCACTTCTACAAATAAAACCAAACGTAAGTCAAAGGCCAATCATTAAGAAAACAAAGAAAAGTACATATGTTTTTATTGCAAATAGTCATGACATGTACTACTAAATTGCATACAGAGAGAAAATGATGTCATAAATGGGAAACTGAGCTTCAAAGTTCCATATGCTAAGTAGCCAAAAAACTAGAGGATGGAGGCAACGGAGGAAGGAGGTCAAACATCAACCTTTCATCCACCATTAGTGACGGGGCCACAGAGTGATTTGGTGGCATGTTTGGTTTAGTGTGTTTTCAATTTTATGTTATGTGTGAATAAGAACATAATGAAAATCCAAGTTCTTGTTTTAAAATAATACATTGTAATCTATCCCCTACCGAGATTGAAAAGAGGAGAATGTGTAAATCATATATATTCTGTAAATCAAATAAATAGGATAGTAACCGACTATGGCAATCTTCTCCTTGTCATACTTCTACAATGGAAGTGGGGTGAGTCGACGAAAGAGTTCACTAGAGTGAAAGCGAGAATGTCGAGGTCTCATATATAAGTGGCCCTGTGTAACAAATATCCAAAATAACATAACTACAAACATATAGCTTGCATCTTGTAAGGACACTTGTTTATGTTTCCAAGTACTCAATGATATGCTTACTCTCCATGTTTGCACTAAGGGAGGAATATTAAAAAATGTTAGTGTAAACATTAAAATATCATGTATGAGAGAAATTATATTATCTAGGATAATATTATATTGTAATGTGAGTGAGATATTAATATGTGAGTCACTTGAATAATGTGAGTTGTTTACACAACTCATGTAGATTAAGATTGTAAGAGATTTTAGGAGATAAATGTGTTGAGAGATATTTGGGATGAGTGAGAGAATAAAGGAGATCATGGAGAGGTTTATAGGATTAGAAGTTGGAGCAAACTCCTTGTTAATAGGAGCTACATTACTCTAAATATGTAATATCTCTCCAATGTATTTTCCCTGTATGAATTGAAAATCTCAAGTTTACTTAATGTTAAACAATTGTGTATAACTCTACCAATTTTTACAGACAACACCATAGTTTAAGAACATAATGAAGTAAAAGCATAAAAACTCACATGAGGCAATAAAAACCCTAGGGATGACGTTCATAACCCTTTTGTAGGATAATTGCTTTCAGTATAAATACATAACAATGTGTAGACCGTTGCCACAATGGACATCGAGTAAATTTGAAGAGAAAAGTAATGTTGCATTGAAGAGTAAATTTTTTGCCCTGTGTTGGGAAAATCGACGAGCTACATAGAAGGGGGCAAGCCTTGAGTCGTCACCCCTAACATTCTCATGACCCTCCCTCGAGATAAGGAACCTCGTTGCTCCAAACTACTCATGTGAATCCCATATCCGCCTAGCCTATGATAGACTTTATGAACCTTGTTTATTTATTTTTCTTTTGATATTTCCATTCAAATTCAAAGGGGGTCCAAAAGCGAAGCTAGAGGAGATGATCGAGACCATTTGAAAGGCCCTTGCAACTTAAATCCCTCCTCCGTCTTTCAAATCCCGCGTAAACACAATCCTCAAAAAAATACATTAATATGTATTTTTAAGTAAAGAGTTGTGAGGTTTTCGAACATATGTATACTTAAAAAAATTCCTCATGCTAAAAACCGATGACCTATGCAGAAAGGGGCAAGCCTCCAACCATCGCCACTAACATTCACGTGCTCCCAACCTCGGAGACAAGGAACCTCTACACTTGAAACCGCTCAAGCGAATCCCAAATCCACCTAGACAACCATAATGGACTCGACAACCTCATTTAATTATTTCCCTTTTAACATTTATATTCTAGTTTATTTATGTTCGGTTCGCCATTCTTGACCTCATGGGCACTAATATTTAGATAAAAATTATTTTGTAATGTGTCATTACTAACTTAGATATTAATAATTAATACAAATAATTACGATGTTTAATGTAACATTTATTGAGTATTACATATATCCGAATAATTGCCAAACTTAAAAGCCTATAAATGGTTATTCTCAAGCATATTGACCTCTTTATTATGCAAAGGTTGGTAGAAAATAGCACATTTTCCACTCTTAGGTCTTTACTCTTATTTGGTTTTAAGATTTTGTATGTTAATACTATACATACATATAAAGTCGGCTTTAATATTTGTGCTTAAGCTAAATATTAGTAGACTATTAAAGGTTTTGATGAAAACATTTACATCATGAGAACCCATGCCCTACCTCGATTGTAAAATGCCTCTCAAAATAAAGAATGTCACAAATGACAAAATCTATATCGCAAAGTCACATGCCATGTGAAGCCTTTGCATCACGTTGTCAAACAACACTCCCAAGTCTTGCACCACGTCAACAAACTCCCTTGCACCACAATCTCAATGTCAAATTGTCACACCTTCAAAAGGAAAATTTTCATCCATTGCGAAATTTGGAGCATTCCATAATCATCTCCTTTTGTAACTACTTTCTTGTAGTGGTATAACCCTAACCATTCAACCACAAGAGTCAACATTGACATAAAAACCACAAGAGTCAACATTGACATACAAAGTCACATTCCAACATAGACAAACCAGTTTAGTATGGTTTTCTTCTTTTTAATCTTGAGAGTTCTCTTTCACAACCTTTTGGGACTTGTACACTTGTACCTATTATTTTCCAATCGAATTGAACAACACCATTTTGTTATGCGTTCAAAAGTGTAATGCTCTACCACCAATCTATTTCTTTATTGCAATTTTTTTTATAACTTGGTAATTTACTAGCTATTATTGGGTTGACATCTATGTCGACGCCCTAGGCCCCTTGGTGAACCACACTTACCACATGGTTTTTATGCAATGTTCTATTTGCATGATAGACATCTCATTAAAAAAATTAGCGGCACAAAGTGTGTAAAACAATGTTTTTGGAACCACCTCATTGTGTCTAGTCCACTTTTAAAAGTGTTATACCTAGACAAATACTACGTATAACGAACAAAATATTTGATATTGCAAATGTTGACATGTGATTTGTCTTAAGAAGGTGTATTCCTTCGATGTTGAAAATCATGTTTGCAATGAGTAAGTATTGTTGTTCTGAATTCATGCTTATTGTGGTTCTGTTTAATGGGAAATGATATCATTTTACTTTGCAATTCGCAAGTTGTGAACCTGCATAATTGTTTTCATACTTGATATATATATATATATATATATATATATATATATATATATATATACACATATAAACACACATTAACAGAACACCTTGAATCAATTCCATTGATCCAAGGTATACTTTAGTTTTTCTTTATTGCCATCTTGTTGATTGACTTTCTAAAAGAAATGTATTTGGAACCAAGCTGGGTTTTGTTGTAAATTGTAAAGAACCTGGTTTTAGGTATTCTTACTCGGCATCATGTTGCCAATGGTAAGATTTGATCTCCTGAATACATAAACTATAACACGGGATAGCGTGAGAAGGTAAAAGATTTGTTATAAGGATATTGAGGTGAATATTTTAGCCTTGGACGGAATGTCTTGTGCTACGTTGGCTTTAACCTAAGGTGGCAAGACCCACTCAGGACCTATTATTGAATTATTATGGTTTGTTCTCTAACTTATGTTGTAATGACCTAACCTACTTGGACTTTAATCTAAAAGGTTGTAACTTAACCTAGGATAAATTCTAAGACCTAAGGGCTAAGGTGGAAACCTAACTATTAATAAGGGGACCTAAACTATTACTAATCCTAAGGGGGACCTATGGGATTATGTGGCAAGTGGGAGGATAGTGGTGATGGTTTCTAGACTATTAATGTGGAATAAATTATAGTCCTTGCATTCTTTTAAATTGCCAAGTTGGTGGAAGCATGGGAAGTTAGTGGATGTTTAACTAACATTGTTGCTAAATTTAAAATACATGCAAAAATCTAAAATGGAAATTCACCAAGTTTGAATTGGTGGTGGCATGAGGAAAGAGGGGAAATTGCATTCAATGCAATTAATGGCATTGGTTTTCGGTGAAGAAACCCACCTAGGAAAGAGGAGAAGTGGGTTTTGTGGGAATTATTATTCATTTGGTTTTCTAGTTTTTTTGCTCTGCGTTTGGTTGCCCTTTTGAGCCTAAAAATTTATTTTTGACCCATTGTAATCTTGAGCACCTTCGAGCATTCTCTGAGCTTGTGGAAACAAAAAGGTAGTTGGGAAATCTGGTTGTTGAAGTTGTTGCAGAGAAGAAATCCTTGAAAAGATTTGGTTGTTATCTTCTGCAAGTTAACAAGAAATCTTACCAGGCATGTTAGGCTCTTCCTATTAAACAATTATGCTCTTTATTAAATGTCTTCATTAAAAGAACTCTGCTCTTAGAATTGAGTGGTTTTGTGGAAATGTTCTAGTGTGTTTCTGGTTATGATCTTCTATTGAATTTGTTGTTTGGAAAAGTTGCAATATGGGTAATTTCTGGATGCCTGCATGTAAAATCGATGTTCTTAGTAGGAACTGTAAATGTATGTGAATTCATCACTATTGTTATGATTTTAATGAAATGGGTGCTTGGATTGTTGTCTCTTTGTGGGTTTGAAATTGTTGAAAGTAACAGTGATATATTTACTCTTTTTCTGAGTTGTATATGCTCAAAAGCTATGGATTTCATGGAATGATAAAGCGGGACTTTGTTTGAAATTGTCTTCCTTGCTGGAAATGTGGTTTAAATACGACTTGGTTACTTGAAGCCTTGTGACTACCATGTTGTCATTCATATTTCATGGTTTGGAAGAGATATGTTACTTCTTTTACTTTTGGGTACCCATAATGATTGTTAAAAAAAAAGATTATTTTCTTATTTGAACTTGAGATTAACTCGGTTTTCTTGTTTGAAGGATTGTGTCAGAATATATAGTTTCTTCTCCCTTTTGAACGATGATGAGTATAGGTATTGTGAATGAAAACTCCTTTGTAATTTTTATTGTATTTGAACCAGGATGAATTCTTTTCCTTTGCGATTAAATGATTTCTTTTATTCTGTGGAATTGGGATCAAGTTTTACTGGTTGTAATATTTTAATCATTTTAATCTTTAGGATGAACTTGCTTGTTATAGCGTAAATGACCATTAATGTAAGGATGGAACTGGAAGGTCAGTAGTTGCTTGATAAATTGGGTTAGCTATAATTAAATTCATTGAAAACTTCTGCCAAGGTAGCTAGAAGCTACTAAGGTTGTCCCGTTTTGGGTTGAGGGAAGTACACTATTTTAACCGATTTATATGTTACAATTTTTATATTTTGGTAAAATATTGGTATGAAGTATTGAGAATCCTTTCTCATTTTGACTATCGACCCTTCCGAGTTGTGGGTTTCATTACTATTACTTTTGTAAAAAAAAAAAAGGAAAAGTTGGTTGTTACCTCTCTCTGACTGTTTACTTACGTTATTATCCCTCCTTGCATGAAATCGACCAGTTCGGTCGTGCTAACCGTAGAAGATTGTAAAATAGATAATAGGAAGAAATACTTCTTCCTTCTCCTCTTTTAAATTTCTATTAAGGAGATATTGAATCGATGTGCGATTTCCTTGGTGTATGTAAATGTGATTTGCATTTTATGTTCACTCGAGGGGTAAAATACTATACTATGTTGTTGAATTCTGAAAGGTGACAAAAGTCACCTTCTTGGTGTTTCGATCATTGTCCCTTTCTCTTTCATTGAACTTGGTCAAATTTGAGTGATTATTAGATGGGAAAGAATTTTTGTTTGAGTAGAAGTTATTCCATCATAAAGCTTCCATTTACTAAGATTAAACGAAATTGATCTTGTTTTGTATGATTGGTAAATCATTACTTCTCTCAATTACCTCTCTTTTGGGAATTGTTAGAGTTAATATATATATACTTATTTCTTTTTTGAACATTTGATTAAATCTGGAATGAACTCTACACATTATAGTATGGAACAACTAAGAATTCAGGGATGCGATGTTGCTTGTCTATTGTAAATTCACTGAAGAGATTTCTAATTAGGAATGTTGTTTGATCATGATGTTTATTTATTATGATGAGGTCGTTTAATCCATTCTTCTTTAGTGGTGTTTTATTCTTATGAGTTATCTATCTGAATTGCTTGAACGTTTCATAAAAAGTAGGTTCTTTTATTGAGACAGTTAGTCAAGAGCACATCATTTTAATGTTAAGTTCTTAACATGCTCGGATTGTGAACCGACCATGTGCTAAAATTTTTGCAGATGGACTCCGTAAGTGTTAAAGAAGACGTGCTCTTTTATGATGCTTCTCTCATTTAATTAGAGGTTGGACCTTATATGAGACATTGTTATTCCTTTCAGATGTAATTGAAAAAGAAAAGTTGTATTTTGTTGAGTTATCATTGTTGTTTGAATAAGTGAAGTTCAAATACTGGACTTGACTTATATATATATATATATATATATATATATATATATATATATATTACTTTGAGGAATGAGAAAAGGAATGGTGTGTTATTTTAATTATTGTATCATTATTGAATTGTTGAATGAAAATTGTGAACTTATTCTTATTCTTTGAAATTGTACCTATATAAATGATGGTTGTTAGATTTAAAAAGGATATAATGAAAAGGAGGGAATTGACACTCTTCTCTTCTCTTAAATACAACTTATAAGTTGGAATGTACAAATGGTTAATACGTAGGTCAATATAGATTATCAATTAACTTGATAAAAGAGTAACATACATATGAATTCATGTGTAATTAATCATTGAAAATGGATCTTAACTAATGGATGATGAGGAAAGAACAATTAGTTTCGGAATAAGAATTGTTCATACCCTTTGGGGTGTCATATCCAAAGGATACTTGGAAAGAGGAAATCATATCTCCTCTTAATAAACCTTAAATTAAGGTAAGATAATTGAAAAGAAATGGATTCATGTGTATAAGAAATAGACCTCATTCAAATGAGGTCTAATATAAAGGAAACTGAATTTAGATTCAATTAATGAATGAACTTGATTAAGCTTAGTAAGTTAATCTTACTATGTTAAGCTGATTTGGACTGTAAGTCTGAGACTTTAAATAATGAACCAAGAAATGATATACAATCCTTTGGAAGGGAGGAGTGATTATATATTAAGCTTCATGACAATTTAAGTCATTCATGGCTAGCAACTGTAATGAACGAAGAGGTTAGAGGATCAACAAGGTTGTTGAAACTTATTCTTAAATTATAACGATAAGAAAGTGATCAACCTCTTAGCTGGATATGTATCCCTAGATGGGAGGATTTCACAGGATGTTGGTACATGCCAACTGCAATAAGGTGTCATCATGAAGGTCGGTCTTCATGATGACACAATGTTGCAGCTGACATGTTGCAACACCCTTCGAATCGGATCATCTAGGTTTACATAAGCTTGAACTTGGCCTCAGTTTTACTTTGGACCAAGTTAGGAACATGTCCTTGTATATGGAGTGACTCATGATGACTAAAGGTAACTAGACACATGCAAATGACTAGGGTCGATGAGGTATGTCTGTGTACCCTTAGTCATCATGAGTGCTTCCTATACCTTTTCATATTGCTGACTTGGATTAAGGTTCAACTCTGGACAAGAGGACTGACAGGAGTCAGAAAAGACCATTCTAGATAATAGATGAAGTGGGGTGAAGGATGTATTCCATTGATGAGTATGTCATCTAGGAATATAATCATGCTACGCATGTGAAAATATTTGGCCAAAGTATCGCAAGTTGTTGGTTGCATTGTCCTGGATCACCTAGTTTAAGAAGCAGGATTTCAGATGAATATCGGTAACAGATATTCAGATAGGCCTCTTAAATAGAACACTTCAATACCGAAAGGGTAAAGAGAACCAGGTATACTTAGTATACATTACATTGAACTAACATGAAGGATCGGTAAGAAGCCGAGTCATGAAATGAGAGATCGATGAAACTCGAGCCATGAAATGGGAGATCGGTAATTCATCGAGTCATTACAGCTGCATATGGTTATCTGTTATGAGATTGAATGGCATAGAATGTGTGTTCCATATTATGAATATGTGAATAGAGAACATTGGTCTAAAAGTAATGTGTGTTTTAAATAATAATCATTTAAAATAGAGAACGTTATTTAAAACTTGGAACGTGTGTTCTAAATTATGATAATTTAGAGTAGAGAACGTTATGTAAAAAAAAAATCCCTTGTTCTAGAGTCATAAATGGGAATGTTACATCTTGGTATCAGAGCTGAAGGTTGCAACACTTGGACCTATTGTGTCCATAATCTGATAAAATTTACATTTTCTTGTTAAATAGAAAATGGTTAGAACAAGAGGGAATGTTGCAAACAACCCGCTACTAGGTGGAGAAGTAGCTACCACCAAAAACTCGATGAGATCCTTGCTGCTGCCCTCCTAGACACAAGAGATCATCTGACTGTATTGGAATAGAAAGTAATGGGAAATGAGGAGGAGGAAGAAGATGCTGACAATGATGATCAGCCACCTCTGTGGACAACACCAATGGAAGGAATCAGGTGTTGATAATAGTAATGTGAACGTGCCTAATCAGCCTGAAAATAAAAGGGCAAGATTAGTAGCAGAACTCACCAATGATATAAAAAGAATAAGCCCTCCTAAGTTTGATGGAACTACGTTAGGAGATGGGGCTGAGAACTAGCTCAGTGAAATGGAGAAGTACTTTTCTATAAGAAACTTCTCTGAAGAAACGAAAGCAATATGGGGAGCGTATCAGCTTTCCCATGAGGCATCTTCATGGTGGGACAACCGAAAGGATGAGTTGAATATTGTTGAATCAGACATAACCTGGGATCAATTTAAAGGTTATTTTAGGCAATGATGGCTGCCTCAACTTTATTATGATCAGAAAATGACTGAATTTTAGAACTTATCACAAGGAAAGTCAACTGTGATAGAGTACTGGGAAGGGTTTACTAAACTCCTTAAGTACGTGCCTCAATATCAGATTGATGAGAAGTTCAGGATACAAAAATTTATTATGGGACTGAATCCCATCATAGGTGGTGAGGTAGATGTTCACGGTCCAACCACTATGGAAGGGGTTGTTGAAAAGGCCATAAGGCAAGAACAGAAATTAAAAGCAATCTCTGCTCATAGAGAAGAAATTAGAAAGAAGGCTCGAACTCGTCTTCATCTCTTGCACCAAAAAAGGGACCCTGGAAGAGGTTTGGCATGAAAAATAAATTTACCACTGATAATAATAAGAAAACAACAATAAGCAAACATGTCGCTAGTATGTGGAACAACTTTGTCAAGAACAATAACAATGGACAGAAGTCCTACGGAAGCCAGAATGATAACTTCAAGGCTGGAAATAAATTTGAACCTAGGAAGGGGCCTATTGGAGGTTGTTTTAACTATGGTAAAGATCATTACGTGAGTCATTGTCCTTTGAAGAAGGATGACCACAATCACAACATAGAATACATGTTACAATAGCTGACAAACAGGCTGAAAAGCAAGCCACCCATAGAAGTTCGGGTAAGTTATTCGGTATACCTGTGACTATAATTTTTGATACTGGAGCTACTGAATGTTTTATTTCTACTAAGTTAGCTTCAAAATTAAAAATAAGAGCTCGAGAAAATGGAAAAATCATGGACTGTGCATTACGGAAATAATGATGTTCATATGATTAGTATGTGTCTTTTTGGGGTAGTCCTTCACTTGCCTAGTTTTTCCACAGAAGTTGATCTTTATGTTGCTCCTTTGGGATCTTATGATATAATCATAGGTGTTAACTAGTTAGTTGAACACAAAGAAAAGGTTGACTATTATGAAAAATAGATTAGTTGCTTAGATGACCTGTAGAAAATAACAGTCATTCAGGGTGTAAAACATGAGATTTCAGTTAGAAGGTTATCAACAATGCAACTTAAAAGGGCTAAAAATAGAGGCTGCACTTTGTATGCCGTAAAAATGTCAGAAACTACTGAAGAAAGTAGTGATTTTATGGAAAGATACCCCTTGTTACAAAATTTTAGAGATGTATTCCGGAAGAATTGCCAGGTCTTCCACCTAAACGGGAGTTTGACTTCTCAATCGAGATCAAACCGGGAACCGAGCCTATATCCAAGGCACCTTATAGAATGACTACCACAGAACTGGTAGAGCTAAAGGCTCAGTTACAGGAACTTTTTTCAAAAGGTTTGATAAGGCCGAGTGTCTCACCTTGGGGAGCACCGGTAATTTTTGTGAAAAAGAAGGATGACACACTTAGATTGTGCATTGATTACAGAATGTTGAACAAGGAAACTATTAAGAATCGATATCCACTTCCTAGAATTGATGATCTATTTGACCAGATGTGTGGAGCCTCGGTGTATTCTAAAATAGATCTTCGATCTGGTTATCATCAATTGAGAATAAAGGATGAAGACATACATAAAACGGATTTTAGAATGAGATATGGGCATTATGAGTTCACCGTTTTACCATTTGGGTTGACTAATGCACCCACCGCCTTTATGAACTTGATGAACAATATTTTTCAAGAATACTTGGACAAGTTTGTGCTAGTATTCTTGGACGATATTCTCATATATTCAAAGAGCATTGAAGAACACCATGAACATCTGAAGATAGTTTTGGAAATCTTGAGAAAGAGGAAGTTGTATGGTAAGTTGTCAAAATGCTCCTTCTATGACACAGAAGTGCACTATTTGGGTCATGTTATAAGAAAGGATGGAATAGTTGTAGATCCTTCAAAGATCATAGCTATAACTGAGTGGCCTACACCCAAGAATGTCCATGAAGTCAGGAGCTTCATGGGACTTGTAGGTTATTATAGAAAGTTTGTTAAAGACTTTTCTAAGGTCGTTGCACCAATAACTTCATTATAGAAGAAAGACAAGAAATTTGTTTGGAATGATAAATGTGAATCTGCCTTTAAGATTCTAAAGGAACGGTTAACAACAACACCTATTTTAACTATACCTGATCCCAATGGGAACTTTACTGTTGTAACAGATGCATCTGGGGAAGGCCTCGGAGGAATTCTATTACAGGATGGCCATGTCATAGCATATGAAAGTAGAAAACTCAAGTTACATGAATGGAATTATGCTCCCCATGACCTAGAGCTTGTTGCCATTGTTCATGCACTTCAAATTTGGAGGCATTACCTTCTCGGTAAGCCATTTGAACTAAAAACTGACCATCTTGGGTTGAAGTATATTTTTACTCAACCAAACCTGAATGCAAGACAACGAAGATGGTTAGAATTTCTATCTCAGTATGATTTTGATATAAGTTATATTAAGGGAAAGGAAAATAGAGTAGCAGATGCTCTAAGTTGTAGGAAGCACATTTTTCTCTCTCATAACATTGAGAACTCATTTTAAGGATGAGGTGAAAAGTGTCATGGAATCTGATTCCTATTTTCAGTAGGTAAAGGCAGCACTTGCTTGCAGATCCAAATGACGTGAGATATAAAGGTTTTCACTTTGACAATGAAGGAATCTTATGGTTTGAAAATAGGGTATATATACCCTTGGCAAATGATTTAAGAAAGAAATTGTTAACTGAATTTCATAATTCACCTTTTTTGGACATCCGGGCATTACAAAAATGCTTGCTGATATAAAACAACAATATTTCTGGAAAGGGATGAAAAAGGACGTAATAGAATTCGTGACACATTGCTTAGAATGTCAACGTGTCAAAGTAGAACATATGCATCCAGCCGGTTTATTGTACCCTCACAACATTTCAAGTACAAATGGCAAGTGATAACTATGGACTTTGTTCAAGGATTGCCTATGTCAAAGAATAAACATGATGTCATCTTAGTAGTTGTTGATAAACTAACAAAAGTAGCACACTTTATAGTTGGTAATCTAAAGGATGATTCACCTGTGTTGGCGAGAAGATTTGTGCATGAGATTTTAGATTACATGGAGTACCCGAATTGATCATATCGGATAGAGATCCAAGAATGACATCAAGATTTTGGCAAATGCTTAATGTTGCTTTGGGAACTAAGTTGAATTTCAGCTCTGCGTATCATCCGGAAATGGATGGACAGACTGAAAGAGTTAATCAAGTTTTAGAGGACATGTTAAGAATGTATTGCATGGACCAAAGTATAAATGGGAGGAGTACCTTCCATTGGTTGAGTTTTCTTATAATAACACGTATCACGCCTCTCTGAAAATGGCACCTTTCGAAGCCTTATACGGAAGGAAATGCAGGACCCATGTTAGTTGGGACAACATTGAGGACTAGAGAGATAATTGGGCTAGAAATCCTTATAGAAATGGAACAACAAGTTAAAATGATTCGTGAACACTTGAAGGAGGCTTCCGATAGGCAAAAAAGTTATGCAGACTTAAAACGGGTTGATAGGAAATATGAACTTGGTGAAAAGGTCTTTCTTCAGGTTAAGCCGAAAAAAGAGTTCTATAACTTTTGGCAAGGCTACCAAGTTGTCACCTCGTTATGTGGGACCCTTGAAATTATTGAAATAATCAACCCTGTAGCTTATCATTTAGCTTTACCTCCTGCTTTATCATGAATGCATGATGTTTTCCATATTTCTTTGCTTAAGAAATACGTATCAGATTTATCACATGTGTTGAATTGGAATTCCTTGCAGGTCCAAGACCCAGGAATAATCATGGTTAAGCCCATTCGAGTGTTGGGAACTCACCAGTTACACTTAAGAAATCATGAAGTGAAACAATGTAAGGTCCAAGTGGGACCAGTTTAGCGAAGAAAGTGTAACTTGGGAAGATCTCGAAGAAATGAGATCTACTTTTCCATACTTGTTTGATCAGAATTAATTCTGAAAGTTGATAGAATCTAAAAAATTTATCCATATTTTGATGATGAATCTGCCAAACTTGGGCAGTTACTGAACTATTGGACAAATATTTAAAATACTATTTTGAAAATTTGAACTTTCAAATTTAGTTATGAATGAACCTATGAATGGAAGGACGATAACTAAATTTTGTCCTAAATCTTAATGATTTGACTAATTTAATCATCGGGATGATGATTCTTTAAGGAGGAAGGTATGTAACGTCTTGATCATGGTAGTTACTACGATGACTTTCCCTTTTGATATTGCAAATGTCGACATGTGATTTGTCTTAGGAAGGTGTATTCCTTCGACGTTGAAAATCATGTTTGTAATGAGTAAGTATTGTTGTTTTGAATTCATGCTTACTGTGGTTCTGTTTAATGGGAAATGATATCATTTTACTTTGCAATTCTGCAAGTTGTGAACCTACAGAATTGTTTTCATACTTGATATATATATATATATATATATATATATATATATATATATATATATATGTTAAAACACCTTGAATCAATTCCATTGATCCAAGGTATACTTCAGTTTTTCTTTATTGCCATCTTGTTGATTGACTTTCTAAAAGAAATGTATTTGGAACCAAGTTGGGTTTTGTTGTAAATTGTAAAGAACCTGGTTTCAGGTATTCTTTCTGGCATCATGCTACCAATGGTAAGATTTGATCTCCTGAATACATAAACTATAACGCGGGATATCGTGAGAAGGTAAAAGATTTGTTATAAGGATATTGAGGTGAATATTTTAGCCTTGGATGGAATGTCTGTGCTATGTTGGCTTTAACCTAAGGTGGCAAGACCCACTCGGGACCTATTATTGAATTATTATGGTTTGTTCTCTAACTTATGTTGTAATGACCTAACCTACTTGGACTTTAATCTAAAAGGTTGTAACTTAACCTAGGATAAATTCTAAGACCTAAGGGCTAAGGTGGAAACCTAACTATTAATAAGGGGACCTAAACTATTACTAATCCTAAGGGGGACCTATGGGATTATGTGGCAAGTGGGAGGATAGTGGTGATGGTTTCTAGACTATTAATGTGGAATAAATTATAGTCCTTGCATTTTTTAAATTGCCAAGTTGGTGGAAGCATGGGAAGTTAGTGGATGTTTAACTAACATTGTTGCTAAATTTAAAATACATGCAAAAATCTAAAATGGAAATTTGCCAAGTTTGAATTGGTGGTGGCATGAGGAAAGAGGGGGAAATTGCATTCAATGCAATTAATGGTGTTGGTTTCGGTGAAGAAACCCACCTAGGAAAGAGGAGAAGCGGGTTTTGTGGGAATTATTGTTCATTTGGTTTTCTAGTTTTTTCTCTGCGTTTGGTTGCTCTTTTGAGCCTGAAAATTTATTTTGACCCATTGTAATCTTGAGCACCTTCGAGTTCTCTGAGCTTGTGGAAACAAAAAGGTAGTTGGGAAATCTAGTTATTGAAGTTGTTGCAGAGAAGAAATCCTTGAAAATATTTGGTTGTTATCTTCTACAAGTTAACAAGAAATCTTACCATGCATGTTAGGCTCTTCTATTAAACAATTATGCTCTTTATTAAACATCTTCATTAAAAGAACTCTGCTCTTAGAATTGAGTGGTTTTGTGGAAATGTTTCTAGTGTTTTTTGGTTATGATCTTCTATTTGAATTTGTTGTTTGGAAAAGTTGCAATATGGGTAATTTCTGGATGCCTGCATGTAAAATCGATGTTCTTAGTAAGAACTGTAAATGTATGTGAATTCATCATTGTTGTTATGATTTTAATGAAATGGGTGCTTGGATTGTTGTCTCTTTGTGGGTTTGAAATTTTTAAAAGTAACAGTGATATATTTACTCTTTTTCTGAGTTGTATATGCTCGAAAGCTATGGATTTCATGGAATGATAAAGCGGGACTTTGTTTGAATTGTTTTCCTTGCTGGAAATGTGGTTTAAATATGACTTGGTTACTTGAAGCCTTGTGACTACCATGTTGTCATTCATATTTCATGGTTTGGAAGAGATATGTTATTTCTTTTACTTTTGGGTACCCATAATGATTGTTTAAAAAAAGATTATTTTCTTATTTGAACCTGAGATTAACTCGGTTTGCTTGTTTGAAGGATTGTGTCGAATATATAGGTTTCTTCTCCCTTTTGAACTCGATGATGAGTATAGGTATTGTGAATGACAACTCCTTTGTAATTTTTATTGTATTTGAACCAGGATGAATTCTTTTTCCCTTTGATTAAATGATTTCTTTTATTCTGTGGAATTGGGATCAAGTTTTACTGGTTGTAATCTTTTAATCATTTTAATCTTTAGGATGAACTTGCTTGTTATAGCGTAAATGACCATTAATGTAAGGATGGAACTGGAAGGTAGTAGTTGCTTGATAAATTGGGTTAGCTGTAATTAAATTCATTGAAAACTTTTGCAAGGGTAGCTAGAAGCTACTGAGGCTGTCCCTGTTTCGGGTTGAGGGAAGTACACTATTTTTAACCGATTTATATGTTACAGTTTTTATATTTCGGTAAAATATTGGTATGAAGTATTGAGAATCCTTTCTCATTTTGACTATCGACCCTTCCGAGTTGTGGGTTTCATTATTGTTACTTTTGTGCAAAAAAAAAGGAAAAGTTGGTTGTTACCTCTCTCTGACTGTTTACTTACGTTATTATCCCTCCTTGCATGAAATCGACCAGTTCGGTCGTGCTAACCATAGAAGATTGTAAAATAGATAATAGGAAGAAATACTTCTTCCTTCTCCTCTTTAAATTTCTATTAAGGAGATATTGAATCGATGTGTGATTGCCTTTGGGTGTATGTAAATGTGATTTACATTTTATGTTCACTCCGAGTGGGGTAAAATACTATACTATGTTGTTGAATTTCGAAAGGTGACAAAAGTCACCTTCTTGGTGTCCGATCGTTTCTTTCTCTTTCATTGAACTTGGTGAAGCCGAGTGCTTATTAGATGGGAAAGAATTTTTTTTGAGTAGAAGTTATTCCATCATAAAGCTTCCATTTACTAAGATTAAACGAAATTGATCTTGTTTTGTATGATTGGTAAATCATTACTTCTCTCAATTACCTCTCTTTTGGGAATTGTTAAAGTTAACATATATACTTATTTCCTTTTTGAACATTTGATTAAATCTGGAATGAACTCTACACATTATAGTATGGAACAACTAAGAATTCAGGGATGCGATGTTTCTTGTCTATTGTAAATTCACTGAAGAGATTTCTAATTAGGAATGTTGTTTGATCATGATGTTTATTTATTATGATGAGGTCATTTAATCCATTCTTCATTTTAGTGGTGTTTTATTCTTATGAGTTATCTATCTGAATTGCTTGAACGTTTCATAAAAGTAGGGTTCTTTTATTGAGACAGTTAGTCAAGAGCACATCATTTTAATGTTAAGTGCTTAACATGCTCAGTTTGGTGAACTGACCCATGCTAGCAATTTTTGCAGATGGACTCCGTAAGTGTTAAAGAAGATGTGCTCTTTTATGATGCTTCTCTCATTTAATTAGAGGTTGGACCTTATATGAGACATTGTTATTCCTTTCGGATGTAATTGAAAAAGAAAAGTTGTATTCTGTTGAGTTATCATTGTTGTTTGAATAAGTGAAGTTCGAATATTGGACTTGTACAATATATATATATATATATATATATATATATATATATATATATATATATATATATATATATATATTTGAGGAATGAGAAAAGGAATGGTGTGTTATTTTAATTATTTGTATCATTATTGAATTGTTGAATGAAAATTGTGAACTTATTCTTATTCTTTGAAATTATACCTGTATAAATGATGGTTGTTAGATTTAAAAAGGATATAATGAAAAGGAGGGAATTGACACTCTTCTCTTCTCTTAAATACAACCTATAAGTTGGAATGTACAAATGGTTAATACGTAGGTCAATATAGATTATCAATTAACTTGATAAAAGAGTAACATACATATGAACTCATGTGTAATTAATCATTGAAAATGGATCTTAACTAATGGATGATGAGGAAAGAACAATTAGTTTAGAATAAGAATTTATTCATACCCTTTGGGGTGTCGTATCCAAAGGATACTCGAAAAGAGGAAATCATATCTCCTCTTAATAAACCTTAAATTAAGGTAAGATAATTGAAAAGAAATGGATTCTGTGTATAAGAAATAGACCTCATTCAAATGAGGTCTAATATAAAGGAAACCTGAATTTAGAATCAGTTGTGAATGAACTTGATTAAGCTTAGTAAGTTAATCTTACTATGTTAAGCTGATTTGGATTGTAAGTCTGAGACTTTAAATAATGAACCAAGAAATGATATACAATCCTTCGAAGGGAGGAGTGATTATATATTAAGCTTCATGACAATTTAAGTCATTCATGGCTAGCAACTGTAATGAACAAAGAGGTTAGAGGATCAACAAGGTTGTTGAAACTTATTCTTAAATTATAACGATAAGAAAGTGATCAACCTCTTAGCTGGATATGTATCCCTAGATGGGAGGATTCCGTAGGATGTTGGTACATGCCAACTACAATAAGGTGTCATCATGAAGGCCGGGTCTTCATGATGACACAATGTTGCAGCTGACATGTTGCAACACCCTTCGAATCGGATCATCTAGGTTTACATAAGCTTGAACTTGGCCTCAGTTTTACTTTGGACCAAGTTAGGAACATGTCCTTGTATATGGAGTGACTCATGATGACTAAAGGTAACTAGACACACATGTAAATGACTAGGGTCGATGAGGTATGTCTGTGTACCCTTAGTCATCACGAGTGCTTCCCTATACCTTTTCATATTGCTGACTTGGATTAAGGTTCAACTGGACAAGAGGGACTGACATGAGAAAAGACCATTCTAGATAATAGATGAAGTGGGGTGAAGGACGTATTCCATTGACGAGTATTCCATCTAGGAATATAATCATGCTACGCATGTGAAAATATTTGGCCAAAGTATCAAGTTGTTGGTTGCGTTGTCCTGGATCACCTAGTTTAAGAAGCAAGATTTCGAGATAGATGAATATCGGTAGAGATATTCGTATACAGATAGGCCTCTTAAATAGAACACTTCAATACCCGAAAGGGTAAAGAGAACCAGGTATACTTAGTATACATTACATTGAACTAACATGAAGGATCGGTAAGAAGCCGAGTCATGAAATGAGAGATCGATGAAACTCCGAGCCATGAAATGGGAGATCGGTAATTCATCAAGTCATTACAAGCTTGCATATGGTTATCTGTTATGAGATTGAATGGCATAGAATGTGTGTTCCATATTATGAATATGTGAACTAGAGAACATTGGTCTGAAAGTAATGTGTGTTTTAAATAATAATCATTTAAAACAGAGAACGTTATTTAAAACTTGGAACGTGTGTTCTAAATTATGATAAATCATTTGGATTCTAGAATGGACCCAAGATGTCATTATGTCTAGGTAGATAGATTAGGTTTAAATTCATTAAATGCAGTTATATTTTATTTTTTAAAAAGTTTTGATGCTATAAAATTAAAAAAACGTTGGAAATGTGGCAGGCGTTTCTGGAAATACCTGCTACGTTTCCCCCCACTGTTTCCCCACGTTTCCATTTCGAAAGCGTTTTGGGGTGAAATGCCACCCTCCTAGGCATTTCCTAGCATCATAGAAAATAATATGTTAACAAGTCATTATGGAACATAAGTGGAGTGTTGATTAGCAAGTTTATTCCAGGTAAGTGGGCTCCAACTTAATGTGCAAACCAAGAAAAGTTGCAACCACTTGGATATCAACCAATGAAAGTGAAGTGTTAGTCCACTAAAATTTACAAAATACATCTCTAATCATGGTACCTACAACTAAAGTGCAATAACCACATCATAATAAGGAGCCAAATCAAATATTTTTTAACTCTGCAAGAACTAAACGTGAAGGGTCATAAGCAAACAAATTTCACAAACCAAATTTAATAAATAGCAAAACAGATTACATGATTATTACATATTCAAAGCATTATTAAATAAGGGCATTAGAATCCTCTGTGAAAATGAAGAAAAATGTACCTGGTTCGTATCCAGATCCCATTCATGATCCAAACTTGAATGACTGACAAAATGCATAACCTGGACTCTCTGGCATTTAAGATAATGGTGCAATGCCAAGAAAAAGGCAACTCGGCTAAAACAACATAAAGGGAAAAATTATTATTATTACAGAAGCAAAGGGGATCAAAAGTGCAACGAAGGAAGATGGAAATACTTATACCCCTCTATGATAAGTTACTCATACCACAAGATAATGTAGGACTTTCAAGGGATGCTTTTCAATTGTCCAAAATTTGACACATGGAAAACATAGACAACGAGGCTTAAGTGAGTTATATCAAAATTTCTTATCCAATTCTATCTAATTACAATATCAAACATTGTTTAATAACACAAATCATTTCTTTTAACATACTCAGTTTTATGTGTTCTGTCAATTGTCATGCTCCAATATTAGTCCCTGGCAATCTAGGTGATTTGTCCAGATCCAGGTCCATCAAAAAGTTTTCAAGAAGTTTCATGTGTGATAGAGTCAAGGGCATAAGCTAGAATTTTAAGAAATTAGGCTTTAAAGCAGCCAAGTATAAAAAAGAACAAAGATGATAGGAGAACTAGATTAACCATTAAGGCTGGTGATGGAAGATAAAATATAAAGAATTTATAGTTGATTTCCAAATTCACAGATGTCCGTAACCTGGTAAATATGCATGTTCAGATGTAATACCTGATCTAGTGTTTTAGCCAATAATACAAGCATGCATGCCACAACAAGCATCCACATCTGGAGCACTTAGAAACAACAATATGCAAAACTTGAGTCATTGTGCTTGTCATGATCTATTGTCAAAAGCCCCACCCAAGTCTCTTTTCCAAAATATGCCAATGCATCTGCTCTCGCCTTAAGAAGAATCAACAATCATAACTAGACTGTCTAGATAGACAGAAGGATGATACAGCAGATCACATGTCAAGTCCCAATGACATGGTACATACACAAGGCATAAAGCTCAAGAAAGTATTCTACTTGTGAAGTTTTACTAGAGGCACCGAACAAACATTACTCTACAGACGAGGCATTTCTAATAATTAGTTTGAAACAAGAATGAGTTAAATACAAAAGCTGCTCAAGGCTTTGCCACCGTACCACTCAAAACATCACAGTAACAAACAATATCCAATGCTTCGCTTTACTAAATCTCAAATCATCACTTCCACAATTTTACACACTTATCATGACTTGCAGATGCAACAGTGCCAGTTGTACTTGAGGCTGCTAATGAAGCTATGAGCCCTTCATGTGCTTTGAGGGTCATACTCTTGTTCTCAAACATATCCCATATTTCCAGAGACTGCAATCAAATATGATATATCAGTATAACGTGTATCTCAGTCCAAAGATCTATTAATTAAGAGACTCTCCTACTAGAAGAAAAAGAAACATATACTACAACAGTAAAATATTGAATCAACAACAGGCTAACCTGATAGCATCCAATAATCAAGACCGTTCGATATGTTGGATGAAAAACACATGAATGGAACTTATTTCCATTGCAGCTCAGCTCATGTATACATTCACCTGCATTTCCACCACCAAGAGACCATACCCTCACCGAGTCCTCGCTAACAGATGCCAAGTAATCTCCAGTTGAATCCCAGCAAACAGAATGTACAGGCTTTGTATGTCTCTGCAAAAAAATGACAGCTGATATAGGAAACCATGACCAAATCCATATAAACTATTTGGCAATTTATGAAGCAATTACAAACTATCTGAAAAAGCAGATGCAGACCAGATGATGAAATTCATACTTCTGTAGTGAAAGAAAAATATTCAATAAAAATCAAAATTGTAAACCTTAAATCTTCAATTTTGTGGATTATGACATATCACTCAAACTGCGGTGCAAAACATAAAACAATTTAAATTAAATAAAAAATCAAGATAAGATGAACCATACCTGTAAAGAATGCAAACAATTCTCAGTGTCAACATCAAATATTGAGACGACATTATCTGCAGCAGCAGCAAGCAGTTTACCGACTCGTGTTTGAAATCGCACTTGACTCGTACCACCCTGTACGGTAAGCAAACTAAATTTAATACTTAAAATTGGTGTAGAAAATGTAACGCAGCCCAGCTAGTATAGAACATCAATCATAGGGAAAGCGGAAATGGGAGCCTTTTGTTGATAGCTAACCTTAAATGTTCTGGCACAAACACCCTGTTTAACATTCCAATAACGTATCTCACCATCTCCATCACAAGAGCAGAGGAGGTCGTCATTTTTGGATGGAAATCAAGAGACATCGCAGATGTTGAATGACCAGTAAATGTTCTCAAGGAGTAGCTTGGCTGCAACATTCAATATACTATAATTACTTGACCTGTATAATGCAATCTCAACAATCATCTCTGTGAATCACGATGAGAACATATACCTATTCACAAAAAAGCATGTCCTCTGCCCAAATGAATCATCAACAATAACAGACTGCAAGATTTTATACACCGGGATAGTACCTGATAGCTCATATAATCTAGCAGCAGTGCAGCTTACTACTTGATTGTCGTGGAGAATGAACTCAATCCAATATAAGAAATTCTACGATGCTTAATCACACATTAAATATCTTTTCACATTGAATTGCAGAAAAAGTACTTGAGATGTGAAATAAGACATCCTCGTATGCCCATTGTTTCAAAACAAAAATTAGCACACTCTAATGTTACTCCCAAGTCCCAGCCAACTTTTCTGAGTCTCAAAAAAGAGAGTTAAGTACAATCTTTTCAAAACAAATTGTGCAAGACACCCAAGTTTGTGCAAGACTCTCGAGTTTGCCATGTCAAGCAATGAGCCCATACTTTTATAGCCTATATAAAACAAAAATACTCAATTTTGCTTCTACAACTATAGAGCAAGGGTTTATTTACAATAACAAGCAGCTTTTCCTGTATAAGGATGCCATTTCTTCTTAAACTCATATTTTTGCATGATAGTTCCACACTATGTTCCACCAAGTTTCGGGACGGTGACGGGGACGTGTTTCGGGTGGATTTTTTGGAGGCCTTTTTTGGGGACGACTATTAAAAAATAAGGGAAAATTTAAAAATATAGGAAATTTCAAATATTCATATGATAACATTGATAAAACATTCATCACACACATTATAGAACCTTAATACATAAAATTGGAGCTGAATTGAGATTTCAAATAAGATTCAATTTATCTCAGGTCCACAGAAACTGCCCCGTTTTCATGTTAATGCCCTCAAAGCAGGACACCTAGACTGCACGGATACGGGTACAGGTTCAGTATGCTGAAACGGCAAATTTTTAAAAACCTCGGGTACGGTACGCTTTTGGGTACGTTATTATATATATATATATATATATATATATATATATTTTTAAAGAAACATTTGCATACTTATTGAAATTTAATACTCATACAACTTAAAATCATTCATAGAACATGAAAACAAATTTCCAATACTTTGAGAATTGAGACTTGAGTTTGTATTGATTCATAGTGTTCAAAACATAATAGTTAATAACATAGACTGTATTATAGATTTGATAATTCATTATTAATGCCTTACGCTTGAGTTAGACATATCATTGGACATTAAAAAAATATTTAAAGTCATGAAATATTTTAGTTCCTTTCTCAAACCAAAGGAGGGCAGAACAGCCTCTTGTCAAGGCAAGGATCTTGTCATTATATTTCTGATTCGACGAAATCGATTTGTAGGCTTGGCACCTAATGTCAAATGAAGAGAAGATAGGCTGCCCAACCACCAAGTGCTTCACTTGTTCCCATGCCTTCCAAATTGACTGAAGAATAAAGGACCCATGAGGAGCAACAAGAAAGCCCCCAAATAGTAAGTCAACCAAATGAAGTCCTTTTCATCTCTCTCGACCCTTCAGAGCCTATTGGCAATATTGAATCTCACACGAACTTTCCAAAGTTCAATTCCAATCAAAGCCCTCATGTTTTATTTATTTTTTTGCACTTAAAAAAAAAAAAAACTGTGGGTACTCTCTGGGTACTCTTTTTATTTTATTTTTGCACTTTAAAAAAAAAAAACTGTGGGTACTCTGTGGGTACGTACCCAAGGCGTACCCGTACCCAAAACGTACCCAGCCTGGTACGAGGGGGTCTAGGGTGTTTCCGTGCAGTCTAGCAGGACACAAACAAAGATCAAGCTTCACAAAGCTATAAAAACATAAACACTTAGAATTGCATGTTTCCAATCAGAATTTTGACTCAGGTGAAACCTACAGTCGAGCACAATTTGAATTATATGAAGAATTTTAAATTCCAAATCTCATGTGTAACATGCTACAATTTCTGATCAGTCCCAAGGGCGACTCAAACCTCAATGTCTCTACAGTAACACACAACATAGTTAATTCACGATTCCAATATTTTCTTTATTTAATAACCTGCGAAGTCAACAAATTTTTAAAGTACAACATCCAACAAAGACATGCTATTGTACAGTACAAAAGAGCGTATCACACCCAAAAAATTTCCCAGTTTATTACAGCATTCTTTCGAGCAGTATATGTTCTTTATCAACAAAAGTTAAAACATCTTCATTATTACTTCATGCACAACACATCAGGTTTTATAAACCTGCACTGGCACTCTTATCTATGTCTCAGAGCAATCAAGACAAGAACAACATATGCAGCAATTACTCATCACAACATCCATTGATGACCAATTTAAACATTCAGGACATGGTCCATAAAAGCATATCACATCCGGACATGATAATTATAATGGATCCATTCTCAACCAATGAGATTTGTAACTGACTTATCAACAACTCCCAACATTCACTTCAGCCTGATAGGACCACAACAACCACAATACAACCAAATGCATGATTCTTAAATATTGAATTCAACCTCATCTTTTGCAATGTACAACAAGATTGTTGCGATTAAGTAAACAATGCCACTGACATAATTCTTATTCATACAATCCACCTCTTCAAAAACTGAGAGAAGGCATCCAACTGTATAATTACAAAAGGTTCAAAAGGCCAAAAGGAACTGCAATAACAATCCATAACAGCTGGTGTACATAACAAACAATGTCACTTGAATTCAATGCCAGGTTTACATCATGGAATGAGGCTTCCAGGCAGCAGCCTTACTTAATTGTAAGAGAGGTTGTTTTAGGTTTAGGTTAGTTAGGAATGAATGTGGGGATCCTTGTGGGCCCCCACATTCCTTTTTTTTAACTTTGTGTTTTAAAAAAAAAAAGTTTATATTTTGTTGGGATGTAGGGGACGCCCAGAAGTCCCCAGTACAGTCGGGGGACTTGTAGAAGTCCCCTAGACATACCGGGACATCTGGACATTCACTGCCGTCCCCTGCTCCAAATTTGAAGTTTCGGGACGTCTCCGATTTTTTAACAAATTGGGGATGAATAGAGGACGTTCCTACCCGTCCCGAGTTTCCGAAACGTCCCCGGTATGGGGACGAGCCTAAAAAGGCAGGGGACACGTCCCCGTGGAACATAGGTTCCACATATTCAGTGGTGGTACAACATAGGGATTGTAGCAGTCCTTTTCCCTTCATAATTCAGCAGTGGGTAGCACTTTCTAGAGAAAAATTGTGTCCATTGCAGGACCAAAATTGAAATGAAAAAGTTCTAATGGGGTGATAAATCACCATTTGTTTCTGAAATTTCAAATATTTGTACACTTCCGAACACATTGATTGTAGCAGTCCTTTTCCTTCATTACTCAGAAGTGGAGAGCACTTTCTAGGAAAACATGATGTCCAGACTCCATCTGCAGTACCAAAATTGGAATGAAAAAAATTTCGTGGGGTGAAAAATCACCATTTTTTTCTCAAATTTCAAATATTTTATACATATCGTAATTTGCAAAGGCTTATGCTAAGTTTTTTTCAAATCTAAACCTAACATGTACCCTACAGCTGGCCTAGTCTGTGTCTGACTATTATGATACCAAAACCAAATGTAAACACAAATGACGAATTTGAGAAGGGGTGAATGTAATGTCTTATAGGCTTAAAAGTGTCAGTTGTAGATAACAGGGCAACAATATCAATGGCATCAATGTTAATGGCAGACAAACTTGATTACATAAGCTAACAATAAAATTATAAGAACTGCAAAAACACAAGGAATTCAAAGTAGAATCATGAAATTGAAGTCAAATGATTTTAAAAAGCATCTCAGAAGCTTTCCAACAATATATCCCATATTGATTGAAGTATGAAAGACAACTATGACTCATAAATAATACCTGAAACCTACTAACAGAAATGACAACAAAGGAGCCACTTTTAGTATTTACCCACAAGCCACAAAGGCTCAGATAAGAGGTCAAATTAACCCACAAGAAGATTAACTACTCACCAATATAAATAAGCAATTCCCTTCTCGTTCCAGCCAGATAATCTAATATGTTAAAGCAGATAAAATCCCCACTTTCTTTTCCTAGTTAAAAAGGGAAAATTTATATAATGACAGGAGTTAATAGTGGGTTACATCAACATGATAAACAAAACAAAGCAGAGAGAATTGCCTGCCGGAAAAAACAGATACATTTTTTACAGAAGCGTGATGAGACCCTCATCACTGCAACAAAACCATATGGTCATTGCAGAGATTCAAGAAGCAGCAAGGCTTTCAATTTTAAAAACCATATGACTGCAGCGAATGAGAATGCATTCTTGAGAACAGAGCAAATAGAAAAACATAAATAATGATAATAAACCCTATTGGCACTCAGATAGCTGATCTGAAAGCAAAAATTGGAGTAGATAAATGGACAAGGAAGAGACTACAAACTACAAAGGAAGCTGTTTCGGGCAAAGGATTTGCTGTTGCATGTTGTCCACTTGAATCTTCAGTCAACAATGTTCGAGCTCAGTGTTAATAGAATAATCTATGTATTTTTGGAGGGATTTTCAATGCCTTTTCTTCTATAAACAGACATACATGATCATCAGCTTACACTGTGTATCGATCTACACAAAGTAGAGGTGGATAGCCGTGCTGCTGCATGTCGAAATCACTAATATGACTATCATCTCAATTTATTTAGTTTCATAGATATTCTGTGTTCTGACACAAAACAGTCCTATTCTATCTGTTGTTCAAAGTTTTCCTATTCTATCCATTCTTTAATGTTTTCAAGGATCGTATGATGCACTAGAACTTTTGTATAAATATTACAATGTTCCAGATCAAAATCCTCATTCATATACATAAAATAATATCGGGCAAACGTCGCAATGGAAACTCATGTTACCACATTCATAGTTACTAGAATAGGAAAGGTCCGTGTTATAATTTAGATCGAGGGATATAAAATGGTGTACTGAAATTGTCTACATCTCAAACCCTGACTATTCTATCAAAAGACGAAGTAACCAAGCGACCAGAGTTTCAGTATCTTTAATCCTGTACATAATTTAATCTGGGGCACACATCATGATTGAAACAAATGTTACCACATTCATAATTATTAAAATAGGAGAGCTATGTGTTATAATTCAGAATCAAGGAGAAAGAAATTGTGTACTGACATTGTCTGCATCCCAAACCCTGACTGTTCTATCAAAAGATGATGTAGCCAAGCGAGCTAAGTTTGGACTGAAACGTACATCCGTAATCAAATGGTTATGCTCTTCAAGAGTACTTTCCTGTTTTAGTGTATCCATATTCCACAACACTGCCTGCATTTCCAAATAACATTTACCATAATAAGTCATCAGACTCCAATTTGATTGACAAGACAATTATAAGTGACTTGTACACACAGACAACAAGTAGCTAATACCTTCTTCTCATGTCCAGCACTGGCTAGTAATTTACCATCTGAAGAGAAATGGCAGCATACAACTTTACTTGTACTAGCCTTTATCAAACCAACCTCCTCGAAAGAAAACACTGCCAAGAGAAATATGTTAAGAGAAATATCTATATGTTCTGAGCAATATCATATTTCAAGCATCTAGTTAGCCCCACTACGTCTTATCTTACTACTAAGTCAAAAATTTAACCTCATTTAAAGATAAAAAGACTAAAATACAATTTCCCTATTCTTTACTGTGTGCCACATTCATAGCAATGAACTAATCTCCACTCTTCAACAAGAGCTTAAAATTCTTTCCATACCTTTACTATCTGTAGATCGCCCAGCTGTTTCATCATGAGACAAGAATGACTCCACATTGTCATCCAACGATCCATCCTCCCCAATACGATCTAAATCAGCCTGTTATTCAAGTTCTTTATCATTCCACTACCAAAATTGAGGGTTTATGAACTGCACAAAACAAATGGAATGCTTTGCTAGAAAACTTGATGATCAAGTTTTAATTTAATCTCAAATATTAAACCCATTATGAAGTGTCACAGTAAGATTTATGGAAATAAGTTCTCACCAACTGGTTTGACGGGGAAGCAAGTACCCCATCTGGTCCATACAAAATTAAAGGTTTTGATGAACTACCACTGTGTGGCATGGACATCACATCACCGGGGTATTACTTGATGGTGTTGAGGGTGCAGAACTTGGGAGGGTCCAGTATTATTCACTGTTCCAGAACTAATTGCAGGACCAGAGGAGGAACCAGGCTGCTTTCTTTTCCTGGCTTGACCTTTGGAAGAAGCCTTTCATTATTACAACATGAAGAGTTTACAATTGATTAGAGGACACAGAAAATTTTGGAGTTTGACATTCCAATCAAGTCGCATTATGAAATTCATAACAATATAAAATAATAAAATCTTGAAATTAAAATCCTACGCTAAAGGCTGTCCAGAACTATATCTCATCAACAGATCCACAAGACAAAAGATGGTCCCCAGAAATGGAATCTCTCACTCATAAACATAACATGGTACAATGATGTGGGCTCCAGAAAATAAGTATTTGACATGGTATTTAGACTACCAACTTCAATTACCTTCCCTGTACCAGTACTGTTGGTGCTAGGACTTGGCTCCATCACACCGTATACCTGATCATTTCCACGAAAAGAATTTGACAGGCTGCTGTCAATTGTAAGAGCGCCTCCAGTCTTATCCTGCTGCTGATGAGGATGAGCCACTTGAGACTGCTGTGTTGATTGGGCTTGCTGGGTAAGAAGCTGCTGCTGCTGTTGATGTTGTTGCCGCTGCTGAAAAGCTAATTTCATCTGCAATGACCCAAAGTTGCTTAGGATTACGAGATAAAATCTTCAGAAGCAATTGAAAAGGGGTAACTACCTTGGTCTTTCCAAGACAAAGCTATACACACGTGATGTTAAAAGTAATAAAATATGTTGCACGCAAAGAAGATGAAAGGCGAAAAGCGGAAGAAAGAAGGGATCTCTAAATAAAGTACATGGAAGGTAGTAAGTCTGAGCAGTTATTTCTGGACTATACTACTTCTCGGGGTTTGTATTCTTTTATTAGTCAAGTAGGATAACATATAATATTAAACAACAATAATTACATTAAAAATCAGAGGCCCACATGTCCAGAAAATGACGAGCTTGGAATAATGCCCATCATACAAACTAGAAAGTATCACGTCTTTCAACTACTATTGACAACTGGTGTCTAAGATACCTTGCAGACAGCTGATTCAAAGAAAACTATAATACAAATCACATGAAACCATTCATTACATCGTTGAAAAGAGAATAGATTTCCATATTTTATAAACAAGTTGAGTATGACATGCACTTAATCCGCAAAAACAAAATGATGGTGTCCGCAAAAGCAGCTCTATTCCATATCTAGTGACAGGTTCATGAAGCTCATGGTGTAGGGACATGCAGGTTCCAGGGCATTAGGTTTGGCCATTCCTGGCATGGTAGTCTTCTGTCCCATGCATCCTTCACCAATGACTCCTGTATTCTAGTCCAACGAGTTGGACAAAGTCCCTGAACCCCAACTGGAGTTTCCTTTCATTTGGCGGCATGAGCCTGGGAGCAGCTCGCTGATCAGTCCCAGATATCTTCTCAAGGGTTGTCTTGAAAAGCAATAATATTTGTTTTCTTAGTAATTCCAAGATTTCTTCCTACCAGTAGGTCCAAATCAAAATAGTATCCCTCGATTCTTGTGATCCAAACCACGGCACCCGGGATGGCGGATCGGAGGAGAACCCTGTAAATTGCCTAGCACAATACAGGGTATGGCACATGCAATGAAAAACTAAGACAGTAGTAAACCAAGACACATTCGAATGTGGAAAATTTGCAGAATAATGCAACTTCTATTCAATGAGAAAAAATAGGGTAGAGTTGATGTGCCTACAACATTCAATAAGGCTGAGAATGAAGATTTCGTGATCAGACGGGGTATGGAGGGGGATCATTTCCTAACTGATTTTCCTAGACTGAAGCATGTTTATAGATAATCATTGAGATGTTAGATGTTCAGGGCATTCTAACATTCTGTATAGTAATCCCCTTATGGTCGAATGGCTTATAATGTGTATGTATGTGCATGTGTGTATGACAAGTACTCATATCTTAAATACATCTGAAAAATCATAAAATGCCGAGAGATCAATCTCAAGGCCTTTATCTTGAATAATGTATAACATTATACAACAATAATTACATTAAAACAAGAGGCCCATATATCCAGAAAATAACGAGCTTGGGATAATGACAGTCATACAAACTAGAATGTATTACATGTCCTTCAACTATTATTGAGGACTGAGGTCTGAGATATCTTGCTGATATAGTCCCTTCCACAAGGTAACAAAACAAAAGTTTGCACAGTTGATCCAAAGAAAACCATAATACAAATCACATGAAACCACTCATTACATTAATTAAAAGAATATATACTTCCATATTTTATAAACATGTTGAGCACGGCATGCACTTATTCCACAAAAACAAAAGGCTGGAGTTTGCAAGATCGGATTTATTTCATATCTAGAGGCAGGTCCATGAAGCTCATGGTGGAGAGACATGCAGGTTCAAGGCATTCGGTTTGGCCATTCCTGGCATGGTAGCTTTCTGTCACGGGCATCCTTGGCCAATGACTCCTGTATTCTAGTCCACCGGATTGGACAAAGAGCCTGAAACCCAACTGGAGTTTCCCTTTGTTTGGTGACACGAACCTGGTGACACGAGCCTGGAGAAACAGCTCCCTGATCAGTCCCATACATCTTCTCAAGGGTTGTCTTGAAAAGCAATAATATTTATTTTTTTAAGAGTTCCAAGATTTCTTTCTAACCAATAGGTCCAAGTTAAAATAGAATCCCTCAGTTCTTGAAATGAAATGATTTTAATCACGTCCGTGAGACTGAATGGTCTATGGGACCACTGAAAACTCAAACTACTTAAAGATTTGTAGGCTTAGTGGTATCTTTTAGAAGGCTGCTCCTCTTCTTGCTGATTTGAGTTAACATCTCCCCAAACTTTTATTTTGCTTTCCTTGAATAGCTCTACCATGGAACCAACTCTTAAAATTTCCTCATACTTGGCTTTGATGTCCGTGTACCTTGGACATTCAAGGATGAAATGTTCCTCCATTTCGACTGCCCCTATAGTGCATAAAACACAAGTCCTCTCTTCTCACGGTTCCTTAGGTGTTGTCCATCTTCCTGTCTCACATCTAAGCATGTGGGAGCTAGTCCTTAGCTAAGCAATGACGATCTTTTCCCTCCATTTAATTTCAGTCCATATATATGCTTTTTCACATGTTCATGTCGGGTTGAACTCTGTAATATAGTGTTGATGCTTCCTACTTGTTTTCTTCTTCCACATCACCGTTCTAAACTTTTCATTCACATAATTTTTTATGTCTTTGTTAAGATTTGGGCATTCATCTTAGGCTGATATCCCATCTATTCATCCATTTGGGGGTCTACTTCATTCACGTGTTCTTTCATCTGTGCAACTTTTCACCTCTCGCAGCCCTATGCCACTTGTCCATCTTCATGTTTTCTGTTTTTTCAAGTAACATATAACTTTGGTCATAGCGGTTGCCTCTAGAGGAAAGTACATGTTTCGGTCAGGATGATTTCATAGGGAACTGTAGTCTTGATTCTAAAATTGTTTGTCATTAGCTGCTTCTAGATCCTTTCTATTTGTCTCCTTTTCAAAAAAATTGTTCCACTAGCCCATACCTCACAACCGTACAACACCACCAACATGACAAGTAACCCAAATAGGACCTTGGTGGTCTTCCAATCCCATAGCTCAACATTCCTACACATATTTTGGAGCGCATAAAGAGCTCTCCATCCTCTTTGTATTCTCTTCATCCTACAAGTATCCTAGTTGAGCTTGCTGTAAAAATCGAGGCTGAGATACTTGTATCCTAACACCACTTCAAGAGACTCTCCTACAAACTGAAAGTCGAGATGTTGTTTCTTCCTTTTCACTAAGAAAATCATAATTTTTCTTTTGCTAATATTTACCTCCATCCCCAAAACAAGGGGAAAATGGCAAGCTTCTTTGCCCTAACCCTAGAACCGGCGGCGTGTTGGATGGTCGATCGGTTGGTCGGTGACCGATGGCAAGTGTTCGGGCTTGGGTGGTCGTGGCCCTACGGGTTTGAGATTCCCATTGAAGAATGGCGGTGAAGCGGGGTTTAGTGGCTCTGTTGTTGCGGATCCTGCCCAAATTGAGAGGAAGGAGCTCATTGTTGATCGTCTCCCCTCTCCAAACAATGTCGCTCTTGCCAATGGTGTTGCTCAGCCGCTCAATGGCCATTCAAGGAAGATACAAGTGTTTGTCAACACTCTCTCTGGTATTACCCTATGTCTCCAAATTCATCGACATGCTATTGGGATAGATCTGAAATGTATTCTCTCCCATAAACTGGGATTTAAGTTGAGCTCTTTTGGCCTCTCTTTTGCGGGCAAGATGCTTTTGGACGACTCCCCTCTTATCTCATACGGGATAACCCAGGATTCCACGATTTCTATGACGGGATTCTTAAAGGGAGGTGCCGAGCTCATAACACTGCTACATTTAAGGAGGCTTTGTTTAAGAATGTTGCATCCACCTCTGTTGTCTCTAATCCTCCCCCAGCAACTTATCTTGTAGAGCAAGTTGCGGACTCCCCTTCTCTGGAAATCACAAGTGCAGAATCTCTGGCTCTCAAAAATAATCTAGAAAAAAAGGCCCTCATCTGCAGATTTAATGGTGTTTGGCCTTTGACTAATGCACTTATCCAATGGGTTCACTCCAATTGGACTAAAAATTGTGACCATTTCTTCTATGTCAGAGGCTTCTTCATCATTTTGTTCTTTGCTCAGGAGGATTATCAGAGAGCCTTGAATGAGGGCCCGTGGTTTTGGGGTTTGGCGGGTTTGTTTACTACCCCTTGGTTCCCTCATTTTGACCCATGCTCCTATTCCATCTCGCGAGTTCTGTTTGGGTGAGGTTACCCAATCTTCCTCTCAATTTTTACCTTGCTGCGGAGGAGATCGGAAATTGTTTAGGGAAATTTATAAAACAAGATGTCACGAGATTTCATAGTGGGCTTCTTACTTTTGTCAAAATATGCATTGAAGTTGACCTTAGTAAAGGACTAATGACCCTCAAGATGGGTGATGTGTCTCATGTTCAGCCTCTTGACTATGAAAATACAGCTTTCAGATGCAGAAATTACAGGACACCGGGCCATCTTCAGTCTTCCTGCCCTCATAAGAAAGCTCATCATGCCAAGAAAAATCCTTCCAAGCATTGGAGCCCCCTGACCTTGAGGAGGACTCAGATTCTGATGCAGATGTTCAAGAAGCTAAGAGTGCAGATCCGCTGGTGGAGGCTCAACCCACAGCAGCAGCTGAGAGTGTTGCGGTGGGTCAGCAATTAGTGCCTGCCCATTTGGTGGAGAGATCCAACCCGGGAATCAAGAGACCTCACGAATCTGATCATTTTGATTCGGATAAAGAAGGCCCCTTCTCTCTGAATCAGGAATCACAGACTGACACCCCTCCGATTTTGGCCATAACTAATGCGTTGGGCTCGGAGGAACAATTTCCGAAAAATTGGCAGTTGGTGCACTCAAAGAAGGGAAAGAAGGGTAAGCTCTGATTTCATATCCTCTTTTCCCTCCTTTTTCATTCTTCTGCTTCTCTTGTGGTAACCATTTGGTGGGGTCTCCACTTCATCTTTTGGCAGCTTCGTTTGGACTGCATCTTCTCTACTCCTCTTTGTTGTCCCTTCTTGTTGTCTTTGATCACAGCTGAGGGTGTTCTTCCTTCTTTTCTTCTCATTTCTGTTTGCTTCTGACTTTGTTGCTTCAGCAGCTTCCTCTCTTCTTGCTAGTGGTTTCTTCTTCTTTTTCCTTGTGTTGTGCGGGAGTGCTCTTCTTCCTTTTCTCTTTCCCCTTCTTCTTTGTACAAGGTTGTGGGTCCTTTCAAAACCCTCTCTTTTACTCTATTCCAAAAATATTTACCTCCATCCCCGCTTCTTTGCAAAAGAGCTCTAAGAAACGAAGGCGATCTCTTAAATCTTGGATTGTCTATGCCATTAGAACTAAGTCATTTGCATATAGTAGGAGTTTCACCACATATTTGGCCAAGTGGACCCCTTTCCTCCAAATTTGTTTATCCACTCCTCTAACTTGTCAATGTATAGCCCAAATAAAGTTGGGAAAGGGGGCAGCCTTGTTTGATGCCTATATCACTCCCGAAACACTCGGGCAGCCCTGCTTGTGTTTTGATTTTAGCCTTGACTTGCTCATATAATTTGTGAACTGTTGCCCTGTATTGCGTTGGCAGTTTGGAACCCCTAGTTCTTCCATTTTGCTCCATAATTTGCTCCTTGGCATCGTGTCAAATGTCTTTTTGAAGTCTACAAAGCAACAATATGCATCCTCTTTTTATCCCAAACCTTTTCAACTAGGTGTCTAAGTATGATGTAGTGATCAATGGTTGAGTGTTTGGGTCTAAAACCTACTTGCCCCTTTGCTCTCTTTCCTCTTTCCTCTGTCAATTGCTAATCACAAGCTCTATCATACTCCCAAACAAATTTGCAAAAAAAGGATTGACCATGATAGTTCGATAATTGGAGGGATTATTTACATCTTCACTTTTAAACAGAGGTATGGTTAAGTTAGTTGTCCATTCTGTTGGGAAACCATTTTGGATGACCTCGTTGAAAATTGTTTTGATGTGAGGCGAAGGAAATTTGCTCCCTATTTTAGATGCTCCTCTCGAAGATTTTCTATGTCACTGACTTTACCTGTTGCTAGCTTTTTAACACCTTGTATGATGTCCTCAGTTGTGAAAAGTTCTTCATTAACAACGATGGGAAGAATATCTTGTTCATTTTCACATTGATACAACTACTTTGGAAATTCCATCCACCGATTTGTTATGGTGTTCTCTGTTTGTGTTTTCTCCCTGCAAAGCTCCCTCCACAACCTCTTTGGTTCATGTTCCCCAAGTAAATTAGCTCCCTCCTAGTTCTATTATGCTCTTCTTTTTTCTTCATCAATTGCTCATACAATATTCTTGTTGCCTTTGTTTTAGAGACTAGTTCCTTTAGTGGCCTTCATCTTACCTTGCACTCTTCATCGTACCACGGGTTTGTTGGGAAGTTGTTTCTTTCCTTCTTTTTGGGTTTAGCTCTCTTGCATGCATTTAGGGCTTCTTGAATGGTGTGCATTAGCCTCTCGCTCTTAGTGTAATCTATACTAATGACAAGTGCTCCTTTACTTTCCCTTTCTGGAGTTTTCTCTTTAACATCGCTTTGAAAGCTTGTTAATTTTCTTTTGTCAAGAGGACGTTCCTTGAAATGAGGCTTATTCTAGTTGATGCGGTGCGATCGTCATGTTGTTTGTCTTCTTGACATTGGAGTTTCATAAAAATTGGGTTATGATCTAATTTAAGTTCCACCGAATAATTTTCTACTTCTAGTTCTTATATTCTTGCCACAATTTTGAGAGCAAATAACATAGTCATTTACACTTGTCCATTGTAAGTCTTGCATGTAAAATTTCTTGATCTTTCCCATTTTCTCATACCATTACATATAATCAAGTTGTGAATGTTGCACAAGCCTAATAATTCTTCTCCAAAGTGTGTGATACCCCCATGTTCATCGTCTGAAACCCTGGACCATTGTTGATTTTCCTCCTTTGTCATCTAGAGCGGATTTATATCTAGATCCTCATTATTTCCTAGAATGTTTGTTTGTTTTTTTGTCCTTGCATTAAAGTCTCATATTAACAAAATCTCCTAATCCTACTGTAGATAGAAATATCCCTCTTTAGAGAGGAATACGGGTCTTCACAGTCTAGATCATGCTTATAAAATTTGGAGTTCTTGGGTGCAAAATAACATGTAGCTATGTTAATAATAGTGTCATTTTCTATTATTCTTATCCAGATATACTATTTATTTTCATCTTGTTTTTCTATTATGATATTTCTACCCCAGATTTCCTTTATTAACACCATTATACCCCCATGTCCCTTTCCATTCTCTATTGCTTTATTCCAAATTGTTTCCCTTCTTGTATCTATCAAAAGCTAGTGTTTTACACCCATCGTGCTCATGTGTTTCAATCAAAATAATCATATCTCTATCTCTAGCTATGGGCCCTAACCCAAGTCCTCTCTCCAAGGGTAGCCTCTATAATTTCAACTTACCATCGTAAGATGCTCCTCATTAGACCATATTCCTCTTTTGCTTTGAGTTTGTCTAGATGTGATATATGCTTTCCCATTATTTAGGTATGCCCATCTCCCTTCACTCCTTGTTGCCTTCACCTTTTCCCACTCCTTGTTTCTCTCTTCCAACTGCCAAAAGGTTAAGTCTTCATCTAGATAAAAGCATGAGCCTCTCAGCATACCTTTATTTCTTAGCACTCTTGCTTTATCCTCATAGTTTACCATTGTGACCCAAATATGCCTATCCCTTCCCTATCTCTCATCATACCGATTCTACTCACTAGATCTGCCCTTTCCATTGTAACTAATCTGCAAGAAAGTCCCTTGTAAGGTTCTTTGTATACTCCCCTTCTCCATAATCTTTCAGCCCTTTAATAATAATATTTATAACATATCATGTCGTTCTTTGTTCTATCATTTGACTGACTTGCCTCTCTGTCAAAAATCCTTATGCTTGCCTAATGGTTCTTTTACCACTTGTGTCCACGTATTAGCCTCTTCTAGCTTACTTCGTAGCTCATTTTCTCTCTTTTCTATGTTATGGAGTGCTTCTTGCACTTCTTTTATTTGCATTGTACTTGCCTTTTCATCCCCTACCTTGGCATTTGTTGAAGAGTGGATGGTTTGCTTGAGGGCGTGCCATTCATGCTGCCCAACATTCACGAGATTTTGTAGATTTGTCACTTGTGCTTTAAGCCTATTGTTTTCTTCTTCTATCTTTTTGTGACATTTGTCATCTCTTCCATTTTAACATCTTTCAGTTTCTCCCTTGCTTCCATGCTTTCTAGTCTTTCTTTCAAGCTCATTAGTTCTTCCACATAGAGCTTCGATGACCAAATGAGTGGAGTCGTTGTGGGGTTGTATGCTTCTTCACCATCTTGAATCTCTACTTGGTGGCCTCTAACTTCCATGTTATATGTTTTTCTACCTCCTTTCATGACTATTTTTTCCTTGTGCAGTGTTGTACCTATTTTCTTTGTTGTTATTGGTCTGTCTTGATTCCCTTTTACTTCTTTCCCTTGACCCTCTTGAGGTTTTGATTGAGCTTTCTGGTCCAAAATACTTAAAAAGTTGCTCGCTATAATTTCTTATCAGCTTGCTTTTGTTTATGTGATTGTAGCCCAATTGTTGTTAATCTTTGTTTGTGGTTCTTCATATCCACTACTCTCACCCTACTACTTCGACACCTTAGAATCCCCCAATACTACTTGGCATTGACATAAAACGGTTTCAAATCACTTCTAGTGTTGTTAAATTTGGCTGCAATGAGGTGTTGGCATTATGTGGCAGCTCTATTGTTCGAGGATATATGAATGTTTGTGCTCCGCTGACCCCATATGTTCCACAATTCACTTCAGTGATGAGGCTTGGGCACGCATATGCAGGGATCGAGTGGTGTTTTGTAATGCCCTCCAGTGCTATAACTATTATTAGCTCGGTCATGTTTATGGAAGGTAGGATCTATTGTTCTCTTATCTCCAGTTGCTTCCCCGTGAGAGAGCTTCCTCCATTGTACCCCTACCAACATTATTAACCACTACGCCTTTCTCTAAAACCTTACTCCCCTGGCCCTTACACTACTTTGAATAGAGGGAGCCAAAGAGAAAGTGTAAAGTTGAACAGCTTGAAACAAACCATGTCCTCTAAAGATGAGCAGAAGTTCAAAAGTGAAAAAAGCTCAATCGGTCAATCAAAGGCCCACGCCAATCATGAGTGCACACATGCTATAAAACCCCAACTAGCCTTGCAATCAAATTTTGAGCAATAAATCTCTTTCATAGATCCATGCAAGCCTCCAACACCACGGTCCACCGCCACACTTGGAATGTGCAAGCCAAAAGCCAAAAAAGGCCCAAAACTTATAAATTAAAAACAAATAAATAAATAAAATTAAGAAATTTAAGGATTTTTTAGGGAATTTCCTTTGCATGACAGAGAAAACCTTGCCAGAAATTTTTCATCAAGCAAAAGAGATTTCCGCGGAGATCCCATTGTCATAAGGTTGGTCGTTGTTATTGCAAGAGGAATTTGTTGGGTGGAGTCCGGAACTAAGTTGGGGAATGAAGCAATTGGAAAATGTGGGAGGTCGCAATGACATATCCAATACAAAGTAGCTTGTGAAGGCGAGGCGAGTTGCAAGGGGAGACAGGTGTGTGAGCCACAACAAGGAGAGAGGGTCAAGACCTTGTCGATTGGATTGTATGTCACCAAATTATTTTACCACCGTAGGAAGGATAAGACCGGATGTAGGGTAAGGGAAACAAGTGAGGAAAGATTTGATAGCTACTAGATCTTGCTAGGAATTATTTGGGCCGCCATCATCTAAACTACATTCGCCAAGTATATGTTAGCCATTGCGCGCGCCAACTTCTAACCATCTCACGCTAGATCCGTTAGAGAAGTCTTCAATGTCTCGTGTAGGGTTATGTCATCTAAGAGGGGTGTGAGTGATATGTTGGTATCCTTAGCACCAATCAAACCGTATGCAAAAACTCTTTACCTATAGAGGTGCCATTTTTACTCTGCAACTACAACGAAGGAGAGATCTAGTTGTTCTTGCGTGGTTGTAGTTGATCTCACAAACAAATCTAATACCTTGCCCTTAAAAACTACCCACGCTAAGGATGGCAAATGACATATTAGAGAAAAACCTCAGTAACTTGCCTGAGAAACTACAAAGTTGTAGAACATGCAATGAAAAACTACGACAACATTAAACCAAAGCACATTCGAATGCGAGAATATTTGCAAAATAATGCAATTTCTATTTAGAGAGAAAGAATAGGGCATGGTATATGTGCTTACAACATTCAATAAGGCTAAGAATGAAGATTCTCGTGATCGGAGGAGGGTGCAGTGGGGGGACCACTTCCAAAATGTTTTGCGTAGACCGAGAGCTCCTGTTTATAGATGATCATTGGGATATTAGATACTCAAGCATGCAAACATTCTATATAGTAATCCCCTTACAGTCAAATGGTTTACAATATCTACTATATATACATCACTAGTACACATATCTTAAATACATCTATTTCAAAAATCTTTAAATGCCAAGAGATATCAATATCAAGGCCTTTATCTTGAATTTTTCGCATACCTCATTAATTAGTAACTCCATTACCTTCTCCAAGAATTTACAGTGACTAGTGACAATGGTGTCAATCTAGTTGCGCCACCATGTCGAGCTCGAACAAATATTTCTAGGCCAATGAAAGGGCTCCAAACTCCACCATATGGCAAAGATATGACAATGTTTTAGTTTACTTCTCCAAGCAAAAAGAAAAAAATTCTAAGTGACAGTCAAATGGACGTCAAATTTAAGGTCAAAATTGCCATGTGTTGATCAAATGGACGTCACATTTAAGGTTGAAAATTAAATGTTACCAACTCAGACATTTCAGTCCAGCACTACCAACCCTAACTGCCATTGTACAATGTTGATTAACATAATTACAAGAAGGCAATTATAAAAGAGAACAACTATAAAACCGTTCATCTTTTGCCCAAGTCACGGTCCACGTTCCTGCAGGCGCGACGGTCGTCGTGGTTTGTTAATAAGTTCTCTAACATGTCACAACCTGAAGAAGTGCTGCCTAACATGCCGTGAAGCAGGAGGCTGCCACATGTTCAAGAATTTCTGAGGGTCTTGCATGGCATGCAAGAGTTGCAGTGTGTTGCAAGGTATTGTGCAAGCGTGCAAGGGTACCAAGAGGCTGTGCAGGCTGCGCAATATGCCATGAGGCTAGAGAGCACAAAGTCTTTAAAAGGAACATGTGGACCAGCGGGACTGCACATGGATCATCTTGACTGGTAGCAATGACAAAAATAAAGAAGATTGATGTCATGCAACACATTATTGACAAAAGAATTGATTATTAAGTAAATTAGTCAACCAAGTCATTATGGAAGGACTAAATATCAAGAACAACCCTCTATCACAAGGGCAGACCTCATGTTTGCTCTTTTTCAATAAGCACGTGCCAAAGAAGTCATAGTCAAGGCTAAGGATCTTAGTTCCCAAGAGACATATCTTCATCATCTTGTGATCTATTAATTGATTTGGCTCAGGTGAAATATTTAATAGTCATTTTTAATTAATCAATCTTCAATATTATAATGAAAAAATAGTCATAGCCAAGATATAGAAGCAGCAGGTACAATTATAGTGATGGTGGTGTTGTGAAATATCATGTTGAATTCAACAAAAATGCCTAACATACAAATGGTAAGAAACTTCTCGTTTTTGTTCAACTCTAAAGTCCATATATTTGCGTCTAATGAAGGACAGGAGACTAAATGGATTGAACATGAACCCAAGCAGATTTGGGCTACACCTTCTTGACCAAGTTTTTAAGACTATCTTTAACAAAGCTTCTGAAAGAAATCTTTGTAAGATGGTGGAGGGAGCCAATAGGAAACCCCTCAATTTTACAATCACATGGACAGGACATGATAGTTGGAGAACAACAGCCTCCTTTCCAAGTCCCTTGACAACAAAATTAATTAAATTGTATGTCACATATTCTCATAAACACAATTCTCTTTATTATAGTCTATTGCGCTATTACAAGCTCTATTTTGGTTTTCCCAATTTGATAATTTTATGTTATGGGGGCACCTTATACTTAAATGCCATGACCAAGGGGCATCTCTTCCATCAAATTCAGTCAGAACTTGCACCCAGCCTCATCCATTGGAGTACACCACACTCAAGGAGTTGGATGTGGTATTTTACCCAATTTCAACACTCTATTAGCTCTTCTAGGGGTTTGAAATTGAGGCTTCACATTAAAATCCTCAATGCTTTTATCACTTGAGCTCGTCTTATTCAACCATTACAATGCTTCATTTACCTAGCTACATCTATCCTATTTTAGCACAAGTTTCATAATTGACAACCACGAGATAACAATCTATGGGATGATGTAGCACTTCCTTAAGACATTTTGTGCTCTCAACCCTTTGAAGGAATCAATGTCATAGTAGTATTTGGAGGCTAACGGGCTCTATGAGTTAGGTATAATGTTGAGATTTCTCACTACTTCAGCTTCTCTTTAGCCTTGTATGGTTCCAACTCTGCCATCTATTATCCTCGTGAAGTTTTTTTTTTTTTGTTCATCAACTCCTCCTTAGCCTTTGCTTCCCTAAGTTGATTCTTGGTTCTCAGCAGCACCATCTTCAAGTTGGCTACCTTATAAGAAGCAATAACTTCATTCTTCTTAGCCTGCTCCTCATGCTTTATGGAGATTTTCATTTGTACGTCTTGTGTCCTTAGATTTTCTTAAGCCTCCTTGAGCTCTCTTTCAAAGTTTGTAGCTCGTATCAACAACACAACACCCAACTTCAGTATTTGTTATTTTATTGTCCCAGCCATGTGCACCTCTTGCATAACATACATGCACTCCTATTCCATGTCTTGTTTATCTTGGTCCTCCACTCTAGCTACCAAAAATTATCATTTACCATGTAAATCAAGGTAAGCCAATTAGTTGATTGTCTCTTCGATGTCATCGTCGTCCACAAGAAGTCCTCAGACCCAGCCACTCTAAAGGTCGACCTATGTACATCTTGCCAAAGGCTTGAATTTGTCACATACTGTGCAAAGGAATTCTTTTCATGCTAAGTATTTGTTTGTCTCCTTAATCTTGCTCATCAAGATGTTTGACCGTCCATCAGCTTGATTCTTTGCTTGTGAACTTCAATCAAATCACAAGGTTTTCTCTTCTTCCTCCCAGAAATATAAAGCCCAACAAGTAGTTGTTTTATTGTCTTGCCTATTTGCACCTCTTGCATTGCATCCATGCACTCCTACTCCGTGTCTTGTTTTTCTTTGTCCACGCTCCTAATGTACATCTTGCCAAAGGCTTGAATCTGTCACATACTGTGCAAAGGAATTCTTGTCATGCTAAGTATTTGTTTGTCTCCTTAATCTTGCTCATCGAGATGTTTGACCATCCATCAGCTTGATTCTTTGCTTGTGAACTTCAATCAAATCACAAGGTTTTCTCTTCTTCCTCCCAGAAATATAAAGCCCAACAAGTAGTTGTTTTATTGTCTTGGCTATTTGCAACTCTTGCATTGCATCCATGCACTCCTACTCCGTGTCTTGTTTTACTTTGTCCACACTCTAGCTACCACAGATTACCATTTACCATGTGGATCAAGGTAGCACAACTAGTAGATTGTCTTTTTGATGTCATCAACGTCCACAAAAGTCCTAAGACCCATCCATTCTACAAGGTGGACATGTGCACACCTTGCCAAAGGTTCGAATTTCTCACATACTATACAAAGGACTCCTTGGTATACTAAGTATATGTTTATGCCTCCTTGAACATGCTCATCAAAATGCCTACCCATCAATCAGGTTGCCTCTTTGCTTGTGAGTTTCAATCAAATTACAAGTTTTCCTCCTTCTCCCAAAAAAAAAAGGCCCAACACATACCATATGTTGGTTTAGTGCAATATGTCCTTTGTTAGTAATGGCACCATGAATTTTGTGTTAGATACTCTAATCCTTGTGTGATGTGCCCAAATGTGTTGAGTGAAGTTCTACCATGTGTCTAGGTTATATGCAAATCACTGTGATCTACCTTCTCCTCATTGGCCTCCAAATTAGCCGGTCCCGCAAAGTATGAAACTATATTTCATAGTGTCAAACAACCTCACATTCCTGGAGTTGAGGATACTAATCATCAGACTCCATGTTATCTTAATCAAAATCAACGTCACATTTCTTGTGATGCTCACTAGTATTCATCTCTTGGGCAGATATTCAAAGTAAAATTCTATTTTGTGTCCTTTGTGCTTACCTCTACCACATATTTAGAAAATTAGCACCTTCGAGGTCTCGAACATAATTTAGGAAGAGGTGGTGACTTTGTCCCAGTACTACCCACAGGCATACTAATGCACAATGAACTGGACGTAAATAAAATAAGGAACGATTGAGATTACCTGGCGTCATACCTCTTGCAACTAGTGTTCCTATAATCTAAGAGAAGGCATGTTCATCGTAATTGGTGGTGTGATCCCCATCGTTCCCCTTCTCATCCTGCTCATCATCATCATGTGCATCTTCCTCCTCATCATTCTCCTTGTTAGCTTGGTCCTCCTCCAAGTCATCCACATCATGCTCCAAGTACTAGAGCATTGCTCCATGTGACACATCAACCTCAGCCTCATCATTTTGAAGACTCTCTATAATCTCTTTGATAGCTGCCTCTTTTCCCTCTAGGTCCTTTTTCTTGTAGATCAATTTCTCTGCCTCAGGCTTATTTTTAAGAAGCAAGTCACTTGACATTTCAGACATTGTTGTCATCTCCAACGCAGAGATATCTGGAATTTTCTTCTTTGATTCAACCCCTCATGGAAGCTTTCTTTTGGCTTCTTATTAGGCACATTAGGCTTTTGTAGATACTTGCGTGTGGTGGCACTTCTATCCCCATAACCTTCCACCTATATAACATACTTTGTAGGCAACTCTGCGTGATTCTCTACTATGTAAAGATCATGATTTTTCTTCTAGATTGCTATTTCCACTTCTTTCACTCAGAGACATACAAAATCCTTTTGAGCACTGTATTAGTGTTGCATTAATATTTCTCAAGAGGTATATACACCAATTGAATACCTGTCCTGTCCATATCCCATGCCTATAGGGGATGAGCTACAGGGCCAAATCAAAACCTCTTGTCCCATCTATTAACCTGCAATATATCAAATCTTGAATGAATTGAGTTTCTATGCCTTGTTTAAAATTTCCTTATGCTCCCCTCACTTTTCCTCTTGAGACAACCAAATTTGGTTTATAAAATTCATCAACGAATTTACACTTTAATTCCTTTGGCTTGAGTAAGGAAGCACCGTTACTCCCAAAATCATTTGATTCTTATGGCATGTAAAGGACCCTCTCTCTCACTATCACAATAGACTTCTCTCTCCTTGCATCAAATTTTTTGAAAATCTGCACCATAACATTTTTATGAATTTGTCATTTCTTGTCAAATACAGGCATCATCATTACTTGAAGCACCTTGGCTTGTTTCAGTTTTTGCATCATCTCATGTGGTTGGTTACCCCGCACCTAGTGTTTCAAAAATGCTCCCAGTATTAGTGTTGTTAAAGAAGTGATAACTTTCTTTCATTTGTCTTTCATTGTGTTTTCTTGAAATGCCAACCTAAACTGTGGTGTCTTCCCAATAGCTTCTATTACTGTTCAATACCCAAAATCTTGTATAATGTACATAGGCATACGATGTTTACAAGTGAGCTTCACCTAGAGTATGAACTATTGACAAGTGACTTGGAAAGTGATATTTAGGTCTCCATCGACCAATGGAGAAAAAGAAACAATATTTTATTTGTTTGAGGGTATTCCATACTTCAAATTCAAAAGTTCAACCTGCAAATTTCACATTGGGGACAAATTGTTGGAGAAGAAAGTAAGGCCTTCCATTCTCATTTATTAAACTTCTAAACACTCTGTCGCTAAGAACACTATTCTCGACCAAGGCATTAGAAGTATGGGCTGCTTTCCTTGAGGAAGGGATCATATACCAACATTTACTTTGGTAAATCAGAAGAGGAGAACAAACGAAACAAACACACAATCTTCAATCTTGATTATGTAGTCTTTACAGAGGCAAGTAAAAGAACAAAAACGCTTCTTTTGTTTAGGGTTTTGTTGAGATCTTAAAGAGAACTTTTCCATGATTTATGTGGGTTGAGAATAGGACTCTTGGACCCTAGTTAGAGCAGCAGTTTGAGAACCTTTTTTTACCTATCTTTACCATTTTCCAAGCTACAAATCTACTAAAATGCATGTTATTAAAGATAGTGATTTTGAATGGCTTGATTTCCTTTATTTTTAGATTGGCGTTTGTTTGTGGATTGTTTTGGATGGTAAAAGCTCTTTCTAGACTATTGTTCTTCTCTGTTATTTTGTTTTCATAAAATCTATTTTGTTACATTTTATTTATTCTCCTCGTTGCATTATTTGTTTCCTTGCTTGTGGAGACAAGAAAAATATAAAGAGAACAACTGTTTCAAAAAAGAAAAAAATAGTAAAATGGAGAACTCAAGAGCAGAGAGAAAATGCATATATGAAACCCTTTCAGTTATTATTAAAATCTTATATAACGCATATGCGAGAATGGGGGCTTTCCTATTGCAGACAAGGGGCCTCTGTTCTTTGTTTTATTTCAAGGTTTTCTTATAGCAGATAGGAACCCAAATTCATTATAAGGGGCTATAAAAAATTTATATCAAATTTTGAAGGTATGGAAGGGTTCCATATCTACAATAGGAAAACCCATCTACCTAACCATCTTCTTCTCATTTCACTCTACAATTTCTGCATTTCATCAAATAAAAAAATTGTTTACTTTTTCTTCTCTCATTTCATTTTTTCCCCTTCTTCGCAAGCAAGGAAAGAAAATACAAGAAGAAGAAAAATAAAGTGCCTGAGTGGTCTCCAAGAACCAATAAAAGAGAGGTAAAAAACCATACCACTTAAATAAGATTTCATTGGCAACATAGCCAAAGATAATGGCAAAACAAAAACAGAGAAAATATCACATAAAATTTCAGAAATTAAACAGCTCACTGTTTAGTGGATTTGAAGCTGGAAAATGGTGACAATGGGTAGAAAAGGGTCTCAATAGCTCACTATTTACATCTAATAGGGCTCAACAGCTCTCCCTGAACCTCTGAAATCGCTGAAAAAAAAAAATTGATATCCAGAACAGCCTATAAAAAAAGTGACTTTTCTCTTCTTTTCCTCGCCTATCCAAAGTCTGACTAATCAATAATGAATAATGTTTGTGTAGAAGAGTTCCTATTTATTTTCTGCCCTTTCTCCTCCTTCCCAAGGCAAGTCAATAACTTTCATTATAAGTTTATGCTTAAAATGGCACAGTGACTTGTGACTTATTTATGGGAAGTTATATCCAAGTTTTTGAAAAGTCATTGTATCCACGTGTGACAAGTCAGATTGCATAAAACTTCATCCTTACTCTCCAAGATTTGTCTCTTTCAAATCTGTCATGTTTTACCCTCAGTATGCTTTGCACAAGCATCTATCAACTGCAATCTTGGGGAGACCATGCACCATATTCAAAAGATGTGTCAATGTAAGGAAGAAAAAATCAAATGTCTCATTTGTATATGCCTTTCCTGACCCTGCATAATTGGCCATCACAATTTATGAGGGACATCATATTCTATACCTACATCAAAACTTAGTTCCTATAACCATTCATCAAACACTCATTTTCTTTTCCTCAATCTGACAGACGATAAACTCTTTTCCAGTTCAGGTACAAATTAAACATTTCCAATCTATGTTTCTTCTTTATTTCGAATGATTGTCGGTGCAACACCAACTCCTTTAACTGGCAATAAGGAGTTGTCTCCCATAGTGATTGTATCTCCTCCATATTCATTAACATCTTTCTGCTATTAAGCTTTTCTAGTCACATCACACGACTACCGAATCTATGAACCATAATACCTGGCAATAACGAGATGTATCCCATAGTGATTGTATCTCTTCCATATTCATCAACATCTTTCTGCTATTAAACTTTTCTAGTCACATGACGAGACTCTTGAATCTATGAACCATAATTCCTTGTGCTTAAATTGATAAGCTGCAACAAGTAATTGTTTGTTCTTGGGAATTGGTCAACCGCAAAGTGACCTTCCTTATTTCTCTTTTGCTAATCATATTTTAGCTTTTTTAGGTCAACCAAGCTTACCACAATTGTAAAAAGTCACAGTATTCGGCGCCTGAGAGTGAACATGAGGTTTTTGGTTACTCATTCTTCTCTTTAGGCATTTGCCCATTTTCTATTCAGGCCTTTGGGCATGAAGCTATCCTTTCTTTAACTTCAGTTGCACCAACTTCAAATTACTCCCATTTTCACTTTCCTTAAGCAATTGTTCATGGTGTAATAAAATTCCTGCAAGCTCACTAAATCCTACAGGGCCTTACCAATCATAGTAAAACTCATAACAAACCTCATATAAATTTTAGGCAAGCTTTTAGAGTGGCAGTAATCAATGCTTTCAAAATATTACAAGTACCTGTTTCACACATTGTGTTCAATTCTCAATACAATTAGAGCCTGCATGTGATCGTTCAATTGTCAACTTAGAACCATACAATTGTAACACTGAGGCTCTTGCAACATTATTGTTCTCATACAAAGATGACATAGCATCCCAAAGCTTCTTTGGGAATCTTTACATCTTGCAAGTCTCCAATGATGTTTCTACTAATAGGTAAATTTATAAATGTAGGCAGAATTGAACTCTTGATGTCATATTCCGCCCATGGTATTGTCCCAGTAGCATGCTTAAAAGTAAACTTACATATTGTGACATATGTTTACATACATATTATTTGAACGTATGTATGTGTGTGTGTACAAAATCATACATTTATAGTAATGTATACATATACATGTACATACAATAATTACATATCATACAAAAGCAGATATGGGAGAGCAGACTTTAAATTTGACAACCACTATGCCCGTCAAACAATTTTTTAAGTGACGATAATTCTTCAATATTGCCCTTAAAAATATATAAAACCATACTACTAATACACTACTAATAAAAACATAAAACGCAAAATTGTATTTATTATAGCTGTTTTTAAAATATATTTATGCATATCAATATAGTTTGTATATAAAATTTAAATCTATATAAAAAGATGGCCATATTTTAAATATACAAGTTGGAAGAACAGTTATTTCAAAATTTACAAGTATGTTACAGATAAAAACTGTGAATTATTGTCAAATTTAAACCCTTGTGGAGAAGGGGGCTTTAAGTACTCAACCAATGTCAAGGCCTTTAGGCACTTGACCAGACTGTTGAGATGTGAGCATAGTGAACCACTCGGCCAATGGAGGAAGCAAAGAGGATAAAAGCCCTTACATCAACATAAGGACCTTTAGGACATTATGCTCTTTTGAGGCCAATCTCTCTGGCCCTGTTGAAACGAAATAGACTAGTATGATTATATACATTTACACTATTATAAATGTATATACATACATACATCATTTTAAGTATGTATGTGTGTGTGTGTGTGCATATGTAGATAATCATACTAGTCTATTCCATTTGAACACAGCCAGAGAGAGCTTGAATATCCAGCCTTTAGGGAGCATAAATACCCAATGCCTTGCACCGATGCAAGGGCAATTACGCTCCCTTCCTCCTCCATCGGCCGAGTGGTTCGCTAGCTTACACCTTGAACTTAAACTTCAAGTCAATTTCTGAAAGGCCTTGACATTGGTTGAGTACCTAAAAGTCCTCCCCCTCCTTGATCTTCTTTTCTATGATATGTAATTATTATATGTACATGTCTATGTATACATTATTACATATTTATAATAATGTATACATATATATGCATACATACATTCAAACATGTATGTATGTATACATATATACCCATACATTCAAATGATATGTATGTATACATATTGATATATCATATATACATGCATTCAGAATGTCATAAAGTATATACATATACATTCACACAATATGGATGTCTGAATATATACACATACATACATTCAGAGAATATGTATATACTATCATACATTTATAATAATGTGTACATATATATGTACATACATTCAAACAATCATTACATATACCAAAGCAGATTGAGGAGGGGGAGGACCTTTAGATAGTAGATACTCAACCAAAGTCGAGGCCTTTAGGCACTCAACCTGAAGGTCAAGGTGTGTGTGTAGCGAACCGCTAGGCTTATGCAGGAGGAAAAGAACATAAATGCCCTTGCATCTATGCAAGGGCGTTTATGCTCCCTAAAGGCCGCATGTTGAATATATACACATACATTCAAGCAATCATTACATTTCTTACAAAATCAGATCATGCATAAAATGGTCAGTCCAATAACTAACTAATAATTTTAAGAACCTTGATTATATAATTGATGAATCATGAGACGGATGTGTTTACCTTAAACAAGAAATCTGGATCAGATGTAGTGCCTCGTGATAGTGGAGATGCAGCTTGCATTGGAGAACCAGTATTATGAGCCACATCGCCCACAGCATTGGGCTGACCATCCTTGTTCATGGCAGCATTTCTATTACTCAAAATCATCCGAAGGTTCCTACTGTCCATTTCATTAAGAATGGCAGTACCTGACGCTGATGATAAATTACCTTGTGCGAGAACAATCTGTTGTTGCTCTCGAGAAAGCATATTAAATTGTTGGTACTGCCGGGGCGAATGAACATATGATTTCTGGGATTGTAAAAGGCCCGATCGAAGCTGGTCTATACCCTGAGGTCAAAGAAGACAGACTATTAGAATGGCACACAAATGCATCAACAATACAGTCATCTTTGCACAGTAGTGCAATAGAGAATGAAATGAATAAGAGAATAGAGCGAGAATGCGTCTCTAAATAAAATTAGCAATAATATTTCTCCATGGAACTTGTTAAAGAATTCATGTCACATTGTTTGCTTTATTTAAGTTTGTGATTGTTCACTTTCTTTGTTTTTCAGAATTTTTGATTATTTAATTATTCGAAGTTCTAACCACTAGATCTAGTGAAATTTAAATCATATTCTATAAATTAATGGAATTATTAAGTTTGTTATTTTTTTATTTGGATATAATTGCAAACTAAGTTTAAGTGCATGTGTTCAGCATCCCCATCATGATATTGACCACATCCCACTACCAAAATTGTTATATAGAGAACACATCTTTCAGCTACAGCTAAAATAGACAAACACATCAAGTTTTTGCCACACCATTTATTGCTAGTGTTTGTTTTCAGTGATGGATCACATGTTAATTCATCCAAAGATTATAATGTTTCTTCATGACCATAGTGGCCAACCAATGACTCAAACCGACCACTCACATCTAAGCAACTTTTCAAACGTGAAACCAACTGCTATGAAGATCAATCAGCTGGCATATCATGTGTGAGCAACAGCCATCTGAAGGTTTAGATTACTGATGCGGCATGTGGCTTCACAATCCACATTGAGTGTCCAAATTTTGTACAAATACCCCTTCACGAGTAAGCTTGTAGTCAACGAGTATAAATATTTTCCATCTTTAAATGAGGGTATATTGCAGCACATAGTACCAACAATTTCGTATGTGTGCTTTGTGGGTATGTGTGGCTTAAAATGATATCGAATCCAGGGATTTCTGTTGATCACTAATTGTAGTAACAATTGTGAATAAATATTGAGATCTTGAAAGATTGGTGCATGTGAAGATCAAAACTTTAAAGAGAGGCGTGGGATTTCTATTTTGTCGCTGCTCATGCCATGGCAGTTGAATGATTTCAAAACTGCCTCTAAAACATTGATGCATTACTTTTAAGCTACATGAATGTTCAAAAATATTCTTGTTGTGCAATTTTTCACTTGAGGCCACTAGACAAAGGTGATCTCACTAGTGTCATTCCAAGATCATCGATGACACTGTTATTGTTTAAGTAATTAGTCCTCCATGTGGATGGCGGGTTTGTGCATTAGAAAGTTGTCATTTGCAAAGTGTAAATTGGGGAACATCAGGAGTCGCAATCAATTGTCGTAGTGGATAATCTAAGTCACAAGGTTCAAGTTCAAGTTCAAGTTCGACGAGGATAAAAATCAGTTTGAGTTTGCTCAATAGATAAAGTTTGAAAAAGTAAACACCATTAAGTTCGAATAATAGAAACATATATAAACATTTAAAATTAAAATTAGAAAACATGAAAAATATATTAAATTTTAAAAAATAGAAAACATTAAAACTTACATGGTGGAAGCTGATTTTTATAGCAGCTTCCAGGTGGTGTAAAAAAGCACAGATTTAAACATGTTTGTATAAAAATAAAAACCCTCAATCTAGCCGATGCAAGATATGATTTTTTTTTACAGGCTGGCCACCTCTGTTGGTAGGCCTCACTTGGTGCCCCCGCCGGGTCAGGTGCCCACTATCTAGGTACACCCCCAAAGGGCTTCCCGTGCACGGAAAAGTAAAAGGATTTTAAATTTTTAAAAAATGACTTTTTGGCCAAATTTTAATGTTTTTTTATCTGTTTTGTTTAAAATCGCCGAATTTCGAATTTTTTATTTGAAATTCGCGAATCTTTGTGACAAAGTGGATAGGTTATTAGGAAAACAATTGAATGAAGTGGAAGATCAAGAGACATTTTAAAGATATCCCTATCCTGTCCAACCAAATCATATTTATTGATATTGTATGCAAAGTAGATACAACCATCCAACGCCTCCCTTCTTTAGATACGAGAGAAATTAGACGAGATGTGTCCCACAACCTCGTCAAGGAAAACCTCCTATGAACCAAAATATCCGAATCAAAACACATTGCACTCCAAGAACTCAACAATAATCCAAACATAATAATTCTCCAAGCCAACAAAGGTAATGCTACTTTCATAATGGCTATATCCAATAACAAAATATAAATGTAAATGAAATACCTATTAACTACAATTTACTCGTAAAAGAATTAAAACTAACTTTCCCGAGAAAAGCACACAAAAGGTCAAAAGAATTATCCAACCCTCAACATTAGACCCTTCTACCAAGGAAAACTTGATACCTAAAGCCATCTTTATTCGTAGAATTTATGGTCAACCGAAAATTCGTAAAAACAACATATCACCCTACCCCTAGATCGCATGTAAATACTGGAAGCCCCCGTACCAAGCCCGATACATTTGCAGTGCAGTGCGTCTTTGGGTATGCTGCGCAGTACATACCTACATGAGGCCTGCATGCGTCCGAGTACAAATTTCCGTACCCGGGACATACAAGAGGGCTGCAAGTACGCACTACAAAGCATACCCAGCCCAAAGTTCTTCCATTTTCAGTTATCAAATTATTTAAAATCTGTTTTCATGTTCCATGAATGATTTTGTATGCTCTCTTTCACCCTGTATGGATCTGCATGGAACTGGCATAAAAATATTTCAGAATTGTAAAACAGATTCACAAACAAAATTGTCTGCAGAGCTCCGCCGCCAATAATATAAGTTTTAGACTCCTGAAATGTTACTCGAAGCACAAAGGTTTAATACTATACCGCACGGAAACGCCCGGAGGTCCTCGTACCATCCTAGAAACGCACCAAGCATCTTGGTACAAGTACTAGTACACCTGTGGGTATGGTGGATACGCACCACAAAGTGACAAGGTACACTACAGTACAATTTTGTCGCACCCATAGTGTACCCCTGCATCGTGGGTACGTACCCAACCATACCGCATGACCTCAATACGTCTTTTTAAAAGACAAGTCATTATAACTTAAAAATATGCAATTTTTTTAATTTTAAAGTATCCTATTTCTAACCTAACCCTAAACGACCCCCCAAACACTTATTTAAACACCCAATCCCTCTACTTTTTTCTCACACTCAATCTTTGCTATTTTGCTAATATTGACTCCAAAGAGAGAAAGAGAGAAAGAGAGCTTGAAGGAGAGAAAGAGAGGTTGAAGGAGAAAGAGAGAAGGAAAAGCAAGTCTACAAACAATAAGGAGGATTTTTCTAGGTATTTTTCATGCATTCAGGCATTTTTTTTTAAATCTTTTGAGCAATGTTTTGTATATGAATATGATCAATGATCAATATCATGAATGATGTATTATTGATCATGATCTAAATTTATTTATTTTACGGTTTTTAAAATATAATATATTAATTAATTTTTTCGTATTTTAAGTTTAATATTGAAGTTTTATTTAATTAAACGTCTACCCTCTGTGTATGCTCTCACCTCGCACCATTTATGGCGAACTTGGTGATCAGAATCAGAGATTGACGTGTAGGGCTAACTGTTTAATTTTTTTAATTAGTTATGTATTCGTTTTTTTAATTTTAAAGTTTTAAATTGAATTTGTTAAAAATTTAAACGTCTACCCTCTATGTATGCTCTCACCTCGCACCATTTATGGCGAACTTGGTGATCAGAATCAGAGATTGACGTGTATGGGTTAACAAATTAATTTTCTAATTTGTATTTGTTGTTTTTAATTAAATTATTTTAATATTTAGCAATGTTTTAAAAAATATCTCTTATTGTAGGTTAAAAGTTAAAACAAATTAATCCTACAATCATGGCATCCAGTTTAGCTTCAGTGGGGCAAGAGGGGGAAATGTTTCAGGTGGTATGGCAGTGAAAATGGATCCAAATTATCCTTTATGGAGGCATGTGGAAGTGGTAGAGTTTGTTGCCGGTGGTGGTGTCCGTGTTTGGACGTGCCCCCATTGTGCCGCCACATTTAAATCCTCATATACCCGTTTGAGAGCTCATTTGACTGGGGTATCGGGGACGGGTATTAGACCATGTAAGAAGGTGGAAAAGAAAACCATAGCCATGTACCTAAAAGAGCAAGAGGATGCAAACTTTGAAGTAGCAAGAGCTCGCTCTAGAACTATTTCTTTACAACAGAGGACCATGGGAAAACCACCAACATCAACACCATCATTTCATCCTTTCATTGAGACTCGTGTTGAAACTATTCCAGATGATGACCCTTTTGATGCAGATACCTCAGGGCCATCAAGCAAGAGAACAAAAGGCCCATTAGAAAAAGCATTTAACATTGAGAAAAGGAAATTGCAAATGAATTGGTGTCTCGGTGTATATTTGCATGTGGACTACCATTCAATGTCTTGAGATCACCTTATTGGCAGCAGATGGTGAGAGGCATTAATGAGGCACCACAGGGGTATACAAGCCCTAGCTATAATAAGGTTCACACTTCTCTTTTGACAAAAGAAGTGCAACACATTCAAACATCTCTACAACCAATTAGAGATTCTTGGACTAAATCAGGAGTCTCTATTATATCAAATGGATGGAAAGACTCCAAAAACAGACCTCTCATCAACATTATTGCAGTATGCCCTAAAGGGCCAATGTTTCTGAAGGTTGTTGATTGTGAGGGGGAAGTAAAAGATGCCCAATTCATTGCAAATATTCTCATTGACTCTATTGAGTCGGTGGGCCCTGAGTAACGTTGTTCAAGTCATCACGTGACAATGCCAAAAATTGCAAGGCAGCAGGATTGACAGTAGAGGGTAGGTATGAGCACATATTTTGGACACCATGTGCAATACACTCCCTGAATCTAATGATGCAGAAGATTGGGAAAATTGCATGGATTGAGCAAATATACACGAAGGCAAACAAGATTCAGATGTTTGTCACCAACCATCACATGTCTCAAGCCATATTCAGAAGATTTTCAAAGTTGGAGTTATTGAAGGTAAAGGAACAATTCATTTTAAATTTAATATTTGATTTTAAATTTTTAAATCAATTTCAATTTGTGTTGTTATTGAATTGTTTCCATTCTTTTTTAATAGGTTGTTGAGACTAGGTTTGCCTCTCACACACTCGTCTTGAGACAACTTGTGAAGGTGAGACGTGCTTTGAGCATGATGGTGATTGATAATGTTTGGACCGTCTGGAGGCAATCTAACACAGAAAGAGCCCAAAAAATAAAATCATGGATCCTTGATGAGAATTGGTGGGGAAAAGTTGAATATTTGTTGAGTTTCACGGAGCCTATTTTGAGTATGATACGATTTGTAGACAAAGATAATGTTTGCATTGGAGAAATATATGATGGCATTGACTCCATGCTTGAAAAAATCCATGATATCATACAAGCCAAAGAGCAGGACCCTGAGGAAAACTTTTACAGTGAAGTTAAAAATGTGATCGTGAAAAGGTGGAACAAAATGACCACCCCATTGCATCTCCTTGCTTATGCTTTAAATCCCAAATATTACAGCAGTGAAATAGTTGGGAGAGTTGGTAGGCAACGACCATATGATGACCATGAGGTTGCAAATGGGACGAGGGCAGCATTCAGGAGGTTGTTTCCTGATCCAGCTACATCACTTGCAGTCCGCCAGGAGATGTCGATGTTTGTAAATGGACAAGGTAGCATGGGAGAGATAGAGGCTATTTGTGACAAACCCACCATGGATCCAATCACGTGGTGGACTTGTCATGGCCATGATGCCAAGTACTTACGACCAGTTGCGATCAAATTGCTCTCATAGGTATAAAGTTTGTAACTTGTTATTTGATATTTTAATTACCAATTAAGAATTAAAATTCAAAATGATATCATTCTTTTTTTAATTAATAATATTAATACTTTGTTTTTGTGACAGGTGGCTAGTAATTCTTCTGCAGCGCAACTGGAGTACTTATGGCTTCATCCACTTAGCCAAACGCACCATGTTGGCATCGAAGAAGGCTGAAGATCTAGTATACGTTCATTCCAACTTGTGCCTCTTAACCCACAGGACGCAAGAGTATATTAGTGGTCCTAACAAGCTTTGGGACCTCCAACCTGAAAACATGGACTTTGAAGCTTCTGCTGCTTGTTTGTCCAATGTTTCACTTCTTGGCATCGATGAGGAACTTCCAGGGAGCCCTTCACAAGGGTTCGAAAGTGGAGCTAGTGGGAGTGGAGCTGCAAGTGCAATCCATGAAGATGATTTTGACGATCATCTAGATGATATGCTCTAGAAGTTGAGAACTTGAATGTATTATGTTATTTACTATCATGTTTTGAACATTATGAATCAATACAAACTCAAGTCTCAATTCTCAAAGTATTGGAAATTTCAAATTTGTTTTCTGTTCTATGAATGATTTTAATTTTTAAGTTGTATGACTCTAGAGTATTAAATTTCAATAAAATGCAATGTATGAGAATTAAATTTCAATAAGTATGCAAATGCTTCTTTAAATTTATAATTTATATACATATATATAACGTACCCAAAAGCATACCATACTAGATTTTTAAAATTTTGTCATTTCAGCATACTTGAAACCTGTACCCATACCGAGACAATCTAGGTGCGATGTAAGTATTGAGTCTTTTATAAGTCTGTATATTTGGTGGTGGAAGATTTTTGTCTCCATTCACTTTTGTCTTTATTCACTTATCATGTGTCTACTTGCAGTGGCTCCTTTTGCTTTTATGCTTTTAAATTTTAATTTTTCACTATAGACTTTGATAAAGTTTAAAATTGGTATAATTTTAGTTTTTTTAATATTTTAAATTTATTAAAATATTAATAAAGTTAAAAGGCTTATATTTCTTTTAATTTTTTTCTTGAGATAGGTTGTAGGCTTAAGGAATTTAATTAGATTTTTTAATATTTAATTTAAAATATTGTATTAGATTTAAATAGGTTTTAAAATTTGAAATATTTTATAACTCAAATGTATTGACGAATTTTTTTTCCCGAAGGTGCGAATTTGTTTCGAATTTTATCCTCACCGAACACGAATACGAACCTGGTGACATAGATTGTATGAATATTAAATTTCAATAGGTATGCAAATGCTTCTTTATATATATAAATATATATATATATACACCCACAATGTACCGTGCCGAGGTTTTTAAAAATTTGTCGTTTCAGCGTATTGTACCCATACAGAAACAGTCTAGCCCGGCCCCATCAAAGTGCCATTGATTCACCACCATGTGCCCTGGCCAAATTCCTTTGTAAACAACTAGGTCCCTTAACCGGTCATACTTTTTCATACATAAAAATAAAATCTTACGCCACTTTTGTATTAAAAATCTAAAACTTAAATTTACTGGAAACAACCACCTTGTAAGCTTCAACACTTTTTACATTTTCACTAAATTTCCTGTCAAATCATCTCCATAGTAATCTATTTAGTCAATACTAAACTCTTAAAATTTTGATTACAATCTACCTTTTTCACATACAAAGGCGAGTTTTATGGACAAACAAAGGGTATAACTGTGATTTCACCACTCTCATCCATAATTGCTGAACTATTCATAAAACATTTCGAACAAAAATCCTTTGCACTTCACTAAAACCGACTTATTGAAACTACTTAGTAGAGAACGCCTTCATTATCTAGCCCCATGGGCTTGATAGTCTTAAACCATTCCTCAAGCACTAAAATAGTCTCTCCCAACATACTCGATTCACTATGGAAATCAAACACAATAACACCCTACCTTTCCTTAATATCCTTGTTATCGAAAATCAAAATGGATCTCTAACTCATTGGGTCAATACAGAGAGAACTCACATTGACAAATTCACGCATCCTAACTCCCATCACCACCAAGCCCAAAAAACCACTGTACTTAACACCCTTATCACTCATGCTTGTTGCACAACTGATAAGAACATTCAGACCAAGAAATCCTACACCTTTCAAAACTCTTTCATAACAAATGAATATTCACACAAACAAATTAAAATCGCATCTCCAAATCTCAGCAAACTTAAGGCCCTCTTAAAACTTCTAATAAACCAACCCTCTTCTTACACTTCCCTTCCCTACCTAGAAGGTAGTAGAAATGAAATTGCCAGACAATTGAAAATGAAAAATATAATAATTGTTTTGACTGCCCCTCAAACAATTGTTTTTACTGGCCCTCAAACAATCCAATATAAACTCAATTCTATCAAAGATGAATTCAAATCCTTCATAATCCAAGATGTATGTGATATCCCATGTGACTGGCACAACACACATTGACCAAACCAGAAAAGGTATCCAGACTGGACTAAAGGAACAAATTGCAGATGTAAATTATGATAGTATATAAAGATCGGCATTAACTAAACATTATCTCAAAACTAAACATCAAATCTGCTTTGATAAAGCCAAACTCAACGTCCTTGCCAATCCCAAATATATTCAGAATAGACTTGTCAAAGAAACCCTTGAAATCAAATTTAACCCCAACAATATTAACAAAGATGTTTTCACCCTAAGCCAAGCCTCGCAACCTTAAAATCAAAATTATCAAACCCCCAAAGGGATTAGTTCTCGCCCATGTAATATTTTCTTGGTACTTTTTATATATTTGATTTTCCTTTCATTGACCTTGCTTCCCCATCTTTTATTATTTCGTTATCTTGTTCCACAATTTTTCTCCATTTTGTCTTCCTTCCATTCATTTTTTTCATTATCACTTTTGCCTTAATGTTTCTCGACTTCTTGATTTTTATTCTTTCTTTTTATTGCTGGAATTCCCTATTAATAACCCAAAAATTACTAATATTGATTTATTCATACCACTTTTGGCCTTTATTATTTTCCAGCCTATATCATTTCCCTGAGGATGGGTGAGGTTGCTCACTCAAAACATCAGTCAAAAACATCACCGTAGCTTATCTAGAAGCACTCGACAAAACAGAGACATTGTCATTTATTTTGGGATTTTGTAAATGAAAGGCTCGTGATCTTATTTAATATTTCTTGTATTTTGGAGTGTTTCCACTGATTATTCTACCATATGTTCATGAATGATCTACTGTTATTTCCAACATGTGGTATAAGATACCATAAAGGTTCTGTTGATCTCTAAATCTGTGAATGTTTTACAAGTTGTTGAAAACTAGTTGATGCAAAGAACCGTTGCTACTTGGAAATTGGAACTTTCATATTTGTTTCTCTTATGAGGAAGATCCATCCCCAAACATTTTCTAAACTGACGGTAACTGTAAGAGACCAAAAATGTGTTAAGTGACATCCATAAGGATTCAATATAGATATTTTGTAACAAAGGAAAAAGGATGATATATTCAACAGTTGAAAATGAATATTTCTATTTTCTGAAGGGAATAGTCCAAAGGGACAGATATATACAATCCACCCTTTAGTAAATACCATAGTTACCAGGTTCGAAATCCGAATCCGTTAGGAAGGGCAAACAATCCGAAAATTCGGAAAAATCTGGTTCAGTATAAAATTATAAATATGCATATATTATTATAAATGTATTATAGACAGATACACACACAACAGAAATCATGTCAAACATGCAAAAATCTATCCATCTACCAAATAATGAACAAAATATTAAAGCTTGTAAAACTAACATTAATGTTTAATTATAAATAAATTAAATAATAACCCAAAAACAAATTCTATCTCATTATAAAATTTTAGTGCTTAGAACTACTTGCAGCAAATTAGAATGAACAACTTAATGCAAACACAAGATTTATAAAATTTTAATTGTGTTGATAACTAAGTATTATTTATATAGTTATTAACTTAATTTTATAACATTATATTATAATTTTTGAAACCTAAAACCTAACCTAAATAAAATAAAACAAAGCAAAGACAAAAGACTTACCTCTTGTTTTCCCGCAGGTCTACCAAGTGGAGCTCTGCCACAGCCAAGAATAGCCACCAAAAACAGCAGCCACACAGCCCAAGCACAAGCAAATGATGGTGGAAAATAGAAAATATTGAGGAATGCTGGCAGAATGAATAAATTTCAGTGTGCAGAGTTAAAATGCCCTCACAATGGAATGAAAGCACACAAACGACTTGGCCCTGATCTCTGCCACAAATGATGCTTCAAATTCAAATGCTGCCACTTCAAACTGGGAATGGTTTGAACTAGTAATGCTTTGAACTCCAATGCCGCCGCTATCAACGAGAATGCTTTACTTTTTGTGTGTTATATGCTATTTTCCATCGCTTTTATAAGCGTTTGTGTCTAGGTTTAGGGTTTCAGACATTTACTTTTAGGGTTTTCACTTAAATATTATTTTTTAGCTTTTTTTTTAATAAAAATATGAAAATGAGGCGAACCGGATGAGATTTATCCGGCCGCCTCCAAAAATCCAGTTCGAACCGGATCTGAACCAGATCCAGTCGAACCTGGTAACTATGGTAAATACCTTATACACCTTATAAAATAAGGTAGCTTAGCTACCGATACTTTCAGATATATAGACATATGTGTGTATTATAATATAAGGTTAGGTTATATTATAAGTTGCCAACTATGTATACGCTAAGTCCCCCTCAAAAAGCTTCATTCTTAAAGCATCATTAAACCCTTAAAAATTATGCGCACATAATGTCTCCCCTTCTCAAAAAGCTTTGACCTTAAAACCAATGACAATACACAATGATAAGAGTGTTGCAAATATATAGAATATTAATGCATTCAATGCAGATCATCTGTGTCTTCAATGAATCAAGAGGAGTTTGTTTGCAAAAAGAGCCAAAATTTTGTCCTGTTTGTGAAAGTTGAGAAAAACTACATCTGACAAGGAAGATGTCCGCAAGAAATGACTTATAAAAAGAATGATTAATTATCACTTTAAGAGGAGATGAAATATGTTTACCAAAAACACTCCAGCCACTCGAGTATTATTTACTAACATACCCAAACATCGATGAGAGCATCCATCCCTGCATGGCTTCCTATAGTAGCTGGACAGGAAACCAGCCAATCAATTCGTTAAACTTGCAAAGATAAAATCTCATGTATAAACTGACAACACCTAGAAATAGAAGAATGACGACAAAAATCACAGTGACTGTCTTTGACAATATTCAGTAGGTATCATCAAGAAAGTCAAGACACATCCTTGAACATGGCTCAAATTAGCATAGAATTCTACAATGAATAATAGAAGAAAATGCCCTGAAAATTCAAAGAAATGTTATGCAAGCTGCTTGTAATTCAAATTAAAAAGACATGAAGAAATGAAAAATTATATAAATGGTCTTAGATGACCAAAAATAGGCCAGTGGAACTTGAAAAGTACTTTAATTATAATAGAAAAGGGCTTTGGTAAAAAAGACCCTAGGTCATGAAAAGAAATTAAAGACTAAGCATTTAAAAATATATTAATATATAAAAAAAGGGGTAACCTTAAAGTGGTTAAACCCCAAACCATATGAACTATATACAAGTAAAAATAGCTTTGTGACAAGAGGATCCTTCACTGAAGCATTGAACTGATGAAGATGAAAGGGGTAGACCATGGCAGGAGATTAGTGATGTGACATGTCTGTAACAATGCTTGGGACGTAAAGAGATGTCAGTATAGTCATCTATCACCACAAAAAGGCCAATGCAGGACTTGAAAAGGCTCACAGGGGAATGTCTAGAGCTGATGGGGCCAGGCTAAACAGTCGTGGAGGAGTTTGGGTACTCACCCTAGAACCTCTCCTAACATCCACAGCCAATGAAGCCTCTGGTGGTGGAGAAAAGACTAGTGTTGTGTGCTTCCCTAAGTAACCCTTGTTGCAGACAAAGGGAAAGCCCTTGATACCAAAAAAACAGATATACTCCATCTAAAATGAGACTGAGTGAATTGAGACATTTTGGTAGTAACACATATAGACAAATGGTATCTCATTGATTTGTCCCCATTTGTGTGTGCGATGAAAGTATCCACAGGTGCCTGCTACCTCCAATATTTGTAGTGGGATAACAGAGAAAAGTAATTATCCTAAAATTGTGTGGCTCCCTCTAAGGATCTATGTCTGAGAATGACGGGCAAACGCCTCTGACCAGTGACCACAGTACCAAAAAAATGGATAAAGAACCACTCGAGTCTATATAAATAGTAGTATCTCCCCAAAAGACATAGTTGATACCACACCTGAAAATAAAGTGTTCCTCAGTCTCCACCTCCTAGAGAAGGCAGGCAGTTGTTGCCTTGTGAAATATGGTGGTCAGTCTGAACTCATAACTGTTGAGATAAACTCCTAGGAATGCTTATGCCATGTGACCAATGATGTCAGAAATAGTCAAGCTAAATGATGTCTACATATATCCTCTCTAGCATCTGTATTCATAACCTCTTTTGAGAGAAGAAGCTGAGGAGGGGCATCTAAGGAGTTCCTGAATGGAGGAAGATAATCAATAGAAATGTCAATGGATACCAACAATGTTGATGTTGTGTGAGATCCAAAAAGGCAATCAGTCTTTGAAGAACAAAGTGCCAAATATTAGTGCCTCTCCAGGCTTGAGGCTGAGAGACTTGCATTAAATTTGGTGGAGATGTAACAAATAATAACACAATAATGCACACAAATAACACTCAGCTTCTTCATGCATAAATTTATAGACAGGAATTTACATTTATAGATTTGATAGGCTCCTTAATGTTAGGATTCAAATCTTATTATCTATCTAACCCCTCTCTAAAATATCGCACAAATACTATTCACGCAAATTGGTTTAACATATCTGACTAATAATAACATTAATGTATTAATATATTACTTTATCACTAAATATATGGTGAAGCACTAATATTTCCTAACCCCCCAAATACCTAAGTTTGTGAATATAGATTGTCGGCCTAAAGATACTCTCAAAGAAAAGGAGCTGAAAACTGGACTCCCAAGTAGGCATGCCCCATAAGCAGTTCTAATCTCCACATGTTCACCTTCGTAGAAAAATGGAAACCAAAAATACCACCATTTGCACCTAACCAAATAAATTCACAAAATGCAATGCCAAACTTGCTCCATAAGAATGACAAGCAAGTGCTATAAGATAGAATGTATGTTGTCTGCTAAATCCGAATCAGAAAAATGACAATAATCAAACTATGATAGTAAATGAGGTAAATGGAGACCTGAAACTCACAACAAGCACTTCCGGGAGTTCAAATGTCAAATTGAAATACTAATTGAGGATGGAAGAGATGAGATAGGCCTAGGCCAAGGATGAATTATCAACCCCTGAATTCAAGAGTAATATTAATAGTTGGAATTCCGCAAATTTGCAAAACTCGAAGAATTTTCTGGTCAATAAGATCTTAGTTAGAATTTTAACTTTCCTACATTTGTAATAGTTTGATCAGCCAGCTAAGAGTAAATATTCAAGAAACAGTAAAGCCTCTAGAGAGAGACTAATTGGCATTATAAATGATAATTAACAGACTAGACACAGGCTAAGTAGTTCTGCAATACAAAGGTCAATAAGCTGACATAGAAAAAGGGCAGCCATAAAAGAGATAATTGAAATCAGAGAAAATCAAAAGGTGAACCATAAGAGATAAAACAGAGCCAAAAAGCAGAAATAAACCATCAAAAATTGAGTTCAGTCAATTGGTAGGAAAGATCAAGCAGCACTAGAGACAGGCTAAGTAGTTCTGCAATACAAAGATCAACAAGCTGACAGAAAAAAGGGCCGCCATAAAAGAGATAATTGAAATCAGAGAAAATCAAAAGGTGAACCATAAGAGATAAAACAGAGCCAAAAACAGAAATAAACCATCAAAAATTGAGTTCAGTCAATTGATAGGAAAGATCAAGCAGCACTATAAATGTTGTTTACATAGACAGGGAATGAGATTCATCCGGATGAGAAAATAACTATGTTCCACCAAGTTTCCGGGACGGGGATGGCAAGGGATGGGGGACGTGTTTTCGGACGGATTTTTTTGGAGGCCTTTTTTTAGGGGACGGCAGGGGACGGCTATTAATTTATTAAAAATAAAGGAAAATATAAAAAATATAGGAAATTTCAAATATTTATATGATAACATTGATAAATCATTCATCACACACAACAAAATTTCAAATATAGAACCTTAATACATAAAATTGGAGCTGAATTGAGATTTCACATAAGGTTGAAGTATTAATTACAATAATAATTACACTGAAATGCCCAAGGGCAGAAAGTCCCCATCTCCAAGTTTCTGAAATGTCCCTTACGGGACGGCCCTAAAAGGGCAGGGGACGCGTCCCCATGGAACATAGGAAAATAACATAGAGTCAAGCCAATCCAAAAACAATGTGAAATACAAAGATCGGGTGCTATAAGTTGATTCCTAAAAGAGAGACTAATTGGATTAGGCAAGATAGATTTTGACCAAACCATAGAAGTGATCTATCACCAAAAATTAGTCCAACCATACAGCTAGATTGTTAAGGCTGTACTGGTATGGGCTCCGTGGCTGTTAATTGTTGAAGTAAATACTTATTATTATAAAACAACATTTCACTATGTATTAAAAGGTTGTATACGACAGACTCATGGAAAAGTATCTTCGAGGGTTTTCCAACTTTCAATGCAATGTTGCTTTTGAAGATAATCTTTACCACTTATTTGTGTGAAGAGCTTTCATACTTTTTATCAACAAGTTTTATGCAATCATATAGATGTTATTAGATTTCTGCAGTATATCTGTTGTTTGCTTCTGCTTGTTAGTTGCTGCTATTTGTTCTATGCTTGCTGCAAGCATGTTTGCATATATCAATAGCCACTGCTGGGCAGTTTATCTTTTTATGCCTTGAATAGCTTTACACAAAAAAAAAAGTCAAATGAATTGTGCACAATACAGCTGAGGTGCCAAGTGGAGCTTGGTTTATGTGAACAGATATAAGAGTGAAAGAAATTGGGTGTTATTAGAAGGATGTGGGGTGCCAATGAAAAGATGCAACTCTTGATGGCTTTGCGAGGTCCAAAGGTATAAATTAAAGAATAATTTTCTTAGTTCCCAGTGAATGGGCACTATTGTAAATCATTCAGATATTGAGGTTCTAGTGTTGGCTATCTTATCCATGTATTATGCCTTATGAGAAGCGTCCTATCTGTTGTATGCATATTGAATACAACAGATTATCCTGTGTACTAAGCCATTTGGTTCATGGTGACTAAAACAGCCTAGATAGCCTAGTCAGATCCATAAACTTCATCAGTAAGCTTGGCATATATGCATGTTATATGAGTTGTTTTCTTAATCCAAAAGCATTTGCTTTCTCTACTGCTCAATGATTGCGGATAAGCAACTTCTTATATTTGTTTGATTTTGACAGCGTATTATACATTTAGCTTCTTCGCATTAAGATTACATCGCAATTAGCTTCCATTTCTGTAATCTGCAATCCATGAATTAAATACTCATTGAGCTCTTAGGCATTATCTTAACAAAGACTCATCCATTGCCAAGAGTTGAACAAAGAAAATGAGAAACAAAGCAAAAATGACTCCAATTATGAGAATATAAGACTTATTTATAAGGATGTTATTAGTTATTTAACTACGAGTTGGTTGTAACCTATGTTGCCAGGAAACGGAAACGGAAACGTGTACGAAACTCAGAAACGGCAATTTTCAAAAAACCTTGGATACGAAACGTTACGGGAAACGTCTGTACAATATATTATTAAAATATATATATGTGTGTGTGCATAGTACTCATTTTAAAATTGTACTCCATACACCATAAGTGATAAGAATAACTGATAAAACACTCAAAATATTTTGTATTCATTGAAATTATACATTATTATCATGTATACTTATCTCTAGGAGACTAGGACGTTTCGAAGGAGTTTCCGTTTCCGAAACCTTTCGGAAACGGAAACGGGGGCCCTAGGCGTTTCACAGTAACGAGAGGTTGTAACCGGTTGTAACTACATCAACCGTTTTGTAACTATTTCATTTATAATAAATAGACGGACACACAATCTCAAATGTGTGCATTCCGGTTTCTCTTCATTCCATCTTTGTACATTCTATTCTTTCTTTTTTCTTTCCGCATATTCTAACATTGGTATCAGAGCGCGGTAAGTAAGGAGAAAGAGAAGGAAGGAGGTCACCATTTTTGCTGCTGTTACAGTCATATTACAGTTCGCAAAAAGGCTGATTATATACACAAACGTGAATCACAAAAGGACAGAAAAAGTGGCTGCGAATACCAACTAGGGCACGGGACAATTATTTTCACAGAGTTTGCAAGGAAATCAACGGAAATCACAATAAGATTTTCGAGGGACATCATTTAGGGCTTCTTCGAAGGCCACGACATAAAGTCACGCTGCAAACACAGTCGTGGAAGGGCACGTTTTCAAGCCATTACAGTCAAACTAACAGTGTTGCAACCAGACGCGAATACAGTCACGATTTTCGAGTATGAAATAACCACAAAACCAGAACAAATACATTTGTCGCAATTTCTAAAGGCTACAGGTTGACAGGTACAGCATTCGCGAATTTCTAGGGCACAAAATTCTGCAGTCGTATAAGAGCATTAAACCAGTCGTAGGGCAGAGGAACTGATATTTTATTTATCTTGGTAAATGCGCATTAGTATTTATTTTATTTTATGGAAATTCCAGTAGAAAGATATTCTGGTCTATCTTTTCATACATGGAAAGTGAAAATACAAATGCAACTTATGAATAAAAATTCGTGGGATTGTCATGTTCGAGCCAATGATGTGCTCAAGGGTAAAGTCATATCAAATACAGCCAATATAGCCATGGTTGAAGACCCACCAGATGCAGAAGGTAGTGAGGGCAGTGACGAATATGCAACAAAAATGGATAACAACATGAGAAACCACATTCGATGGGTGGTTTCCTTCCATATTTATGAGATCCGGCTCCCTTGTAAGATGTGTAGTTTTTGTATTTTTATATTTATTCACTTTTGTGTGAAGGTGACAGACAGGCAAAAGGTCGGAATGGCTAGTAATGAAGAGCAGGTGACCTTCGCACAGACAAAAGGTAAAGGACCACTCTTGGAGAGCCAAATGGTTGTAAAATGATGAAAGGATCGTCCTTCCTCAGCAGGTGCAAACCAAGTAAGGATGCAAGATTCTTGCATATTGGAGACAGTGGCAAACTGTGGGAGCTCAAATTCTTTCAATCAATGCTGGTTGCACAAACAATCAATGCTGGCAGCATAAACATGGTTCAAATTCCACCTCTTAAGAAAATCCTTCAACGCACAGTCCAACAAATTCCCAAGACATATCTCCACACACTCTTGATATAAAGCCCAAGAGCATTTACGGATAGCCTAATTTTTCCTTGGGAGCTACATAATCTTCACTTACATCTAAACCCTTTGCTAACTTTGGCATAGGACACTTATCAAATAATATGACCTGAATATAATAATTCTAAGGCATAGGTTAATTATGCCATGATATTCTTGCATGTTGGAAATAGTGGCAAACTTTGAGAGAGCATACACCATATTTTTGACACTTAACCATTTCTTTTGTGCAGGGGCTGTTGATGCATTCTCCTCCTGAGCGGGTGCCTTAAGGGGCCTGTCGGGATTGGGGTATGATCGGACTTGGTCATGTGGGCTAGACCACAACATTTGAGAGATGTCGTTATTAGCCTTAGTCACCCCATACTTGCCTCGTTTCTTCCCTTTGTTCACACATTGCACTCATTATGTCTACTTCTCCCATCATGTTTACTTGTTTCTTCTTATTGCATGCTATTACCCTTGTTTTTGGTCACTTTGGACCTTCGTCATGCATCCCCATTTATCTTCTAGCCTTCGCTCCTCATGATTTCAGCCTTTGACCTTAGGGTTTCCCCCAAGGCCAATGCCATTGCCCATGGGCGATGGCACCTGTTTTGGCTCTTCCATAGTTGATGTCATTGCCCATGGGCAATGGCACCTATTTTGGCTTTTCCATAGTTGACGACATCGCCCACGGGCAATCGCATCGAGTATATATACCCCAATGTTTTCTTAGTAGAACCAATAAACAATCATTTGAACGCACCTATACTTGCTTTTGCTCACACTATTTCGCACTACTTCGCACTTATTGATGTACTTTGGAGTCTTGGAGCTTGCCTCTTTTGCATTTGGGTCACCATAGTGAGTTAGGACTAGAGATCTTCTTATTGAGCTTTCCCCTTCTCCACCCATAGCGATTCTCTCTCGGTGTTGTTGTCTGGGGAGGATTATGCATCAACGGTCACACACACGCTACAGGTAAGTATTTCTAACCCTCTTTAGTCTTTCATTTTGTATGTATGTGCTTATCGTTATTGGTCATTCATTGTTATAGATTAGAGTAGATGTAGGTTTGCTTTGATCTATTGCTTTGTCTTATTGTTACTACGCCCCTTGGCTTTATCCACCCCTTGGTTATCTCTCTCTTATTTTAGAATCCTAGTAGGATACCTATCTTTATCTTGGTTGTAGGCCTTGGAAACCTATAGCTATCCTAGGGCTAGGGCTACTATCCTCTAGATTTACAACTTTAATGCTCCTTGAGCACCTTTGTATTTGCATGGTGTGGCCGGTCTTAGATTGGATCCCTACATTTGAGAACCCAACTGGGAACCTCTCTTTTACCCATCATACAAAGAGCTCAAAGTCTCTCAATCAATGTTGGTGGCACATATGTGGTTCACATTCCACCTCTTAAAAATATCATTCAACACACAGTCCAAGTAAATTCCCAATACATACTTCCACACCCCCTTGATATAAAGCCGGGAGTAATTATGGATAACCTAATTTTGCCTTGTGACCTACATAATCTTCACTTACATCTAAACCCTTTGCTAACTTTGAAATTGGACACTTATCAAATAATATGACCCTAATATAATAATTCTAAGGCATAGATTAATCATTCCATGATATTCACATGTTATGTCTTAAGACTATCAGCAGATGCCAATGTATTACGTTCACACAATTTTATGAACATTTACATATCAAACACTCAATGCCTTAGATTTTAATGAAAATATTTCCAAACCCTAAACAATGGCATAACATACCCTTTAGCCCAATTAAATGTGTTGTGCCACCATGCACCCCTTTTAGATAATAATTCATACAACAAATTAATCAATTTGATCTTCGCCTATGACGGAACTTCAACAAACATGATCTTTGCCTATGAAGCAACTTCAACAAACACAAACATTGAGGCATGGTGATCCTTTGACACTGGATGATGTTGCACTTGTGACTCAAATGTCCTAAGAAATCTACATTAATCTGTCCAACTGACAACCAATTTGCCTATTCCAATTGGATGGGAATGCACGTGTTTTGTCGGACCAGATCTCTTTGTACATTGACAACAAATGCTCCCAGGATGAAGCCAAATCCTAAACTTGAGAAAAGTCCTTGAAAATTCAACCTCCAACACAATTCAATTGTAAATTTTTAATACCTTGATGAATGAGCTTTCCAACCCTTCTAAAGACTCTCAAAACAGAGGTCATAAAGTTATACGAAAATACTATTGGCCAGTTCAATTGAAAATAGGTGTTGATGGAGCGCAAATATCAGCCTGATTTCATACCTTGGAACATTTTTGGGGGTTTTGAAAGTGAAGAAGCAGAATTTGAATGCACCTTTGCAGTTTGCACAGTGCGAAGTGTGTATGGAGTTCCACTTTTCTCAACAGATTTTTGTACCTAGCCAATTTTTGGTATTTAGGGCCGAGTTTGAGGAATTGTGAACATTTACACATGGACTCCTAAATCATGCTCAATTTTCATACTTGCAAAATATCGGGTTTTTGAGGCATACTTTGAGGAACTTCATGCACCATTTTGACATGCATTTGTGTGTCCAAACACCTAAATCCCACTCAAATTTCATACTTAGACAAAACATATGGCTTTTCAGGTGGAGTTTGAGAAATTTCGTGTCCATTTTTGGACATGTATCAGTGCAACTAGACTCCTGGACCCCGCTCAATTTTCATACTTAGGAAATTAACATACTCCGCCAAATTTTGGGTTTAGGACGTGGAGTTTGAGGAACTTCATGACCACTTTCAGATACAGTTGTGCACCCAAACTCCTAAATCCCACTCAATTTTCATACTTGAGGAAACTTTGGGTTTTCATGACTTTGCAGCTTTATTCAAAATTATGCTTACAGATGGAGGGACTCATATGACATGGAAGGATGAGGCTGACTTAATATTGAGAAGGGCTAGACATAGAGTTGTTTTTCTTCTAAGACAGCATCATAGAAAGTTTTCAGACTTGACCTCTGTCCACCCACACTTCTTCAATGTTGGATAATTATTTCAATGTGTCTTTGCACAACCCATTACATCCACTGTAATATACTTTCTCTTGCACAGCACCATTCTGATGGAATGATAGCAAAAACAATGACATCATAGTTTAGTCTGCTCATCATGATTACTTCTACAAACCCGTTCCCTTTTCACCTGAAATTTTCTGAAGCAACTATTTAATCTCATGTGAAAACCCTTATTTCTCCTAAAAACTGTCTTCAATTTTGCTCAAACACTGCACATTTCACACAGATCTAGAAAATTCACAGTGGAAAATGCCAATGGGAATGGGAAATGACCATTCGAATGCATCTGGCAAGTTTTCACGATTTAATTTCACATTATTAAGAAAATCAGGATGAGCTGACGGCCTGTCCTCATCTGCTAAAGCTGGAAAATGTGTCTTGAAAGTAGATGAGCCATGATTATTTTGAAGGATCTCCATATGTTCCTGAAACCTGCTCAGATCACATATCTGAGAATTCAAAAAGCTGCTATTACGTGTATAGATTTTTAATAGTTACAAAATGTTGAAACTTGAAATAGTGGCATTTAAGATTGTTCTCTTCCTTCACCCACTTATAGAGCTTAATTTTTTATTCTTCTATGTACTTCTTGCAACGACAGAATTATAGGCTTTATCTTTCCATATTAATAATATGTCCATCAATTTCACCGTGGAGCGTACGAAAGCTTTGTTTGATGTCTATGAGAGGAGAAGCCCTCCAAGGATAACACTTTTAAAAAAGTCGACCCAAGCACACAAGACCTTCATCATTTTTAATATTCAAAGACTTAGATAATTTGGAAGGTATTGTAGTCACCCAGAAGTGCACCCTAATAGAGAATGGTGTGTGTACTCTCTCTCCTGTTGACAAAATTGGAACACCTCAAGGCTGTGGGTAACCTATGTCTAAGGTGAACCTCCAAAGAGGGCTGGTTCCCTTGTGAATCACCTAAAAACTAAAACTTTGACAAGGAAAAAGGAGAAGGAATGCGAGAAAAGGGAAATAAGGGTGATACACCAATAATTTAACACATGCATGTAACTTTGCACACAGAGAAATCAAAGATCCACACACCTGCACAACTCTAAGCTATTTTGCAAAATTAATTCAAGGGTTTAGGAGAAAGGACATCTTGTTCTTAAGTGGGATGCAAACAGAGCAAAACCGGGAAATCACACCAAATTTGATGTTATTTGGAGTGGTCCATATGTTATTTCAGCGTGCAAGCCTCACAATGCTTTTCAGTTATCTCGGTTGCATGGCGAAGAACTACCAATCCCGGTTAATGGGATTTTCCTCAAAGCTTGCTATTGAGGATTTAGCATCATTAGAGTAGTTTATTTTCAATAAGTGCTTGCATGCACATTGTTTTTCAGTTTTCTTAGTTAGTTGTCTTTTCAAGAAGTGCTTGCATGCACATGTTTTCCTTTTGTTGGAGAGGGTATTTCAATGGTTTTGTTTCAGAGGATACAAGTTGTTGATAGAAGTATGTGACTCCATAGCCCAATGGATGTAGAAGGCTACTGATCTCTTTGTTTAGCAGGCAAACAATCCCATGTGATGTCGCCAAAATGTTACCATATTTTTCACGCAAAGGATTGCTAAAAATAGCACTTGGCTATTTTTGGAAATTGGTTATTTTTAGAAGATTGGCTATTTTTAGCTTTGCTAAAAATAGCGTTTGGCTTAAAATAGAAGTTTGCTAAAAATAGCGATTGAAGTGGAAGCGTGGCTAAAAATAGCACTTGGCTATTTTTAGATAGAGGTGCTAAAAATAAGAGCTAAAAATAGAAGTTCAGTTCTATTTTTAAGAGTGCATGAGTGGATGGATAAAGATAGCTTGCTTTTGCTAAAAATAGAAGTGCTGCTCCAAATAGACATGGCGCTAAAAAGAGAGTGATTTTTAGCATGCTTTTATTATTTTTAGCAACTGCAGGTCCTAAATTTAACCCTTGGCGCCAAAAGAGAAGTAAAAAGGCTTCTATTTTTACCATCTGCTGTTCCAAAACAGTCCAATGCGCAGCAGCAAGGGAAGAATAATTAATAAAAAAGAAAACAGCAGTCATGCAGACAGGACTATGGCGCAACAGCAAGGATAAAATATTAAATAAAATTAAAATAGACAACAGTCTATTAATCATAGTTACCAGGTTCGGAAATCCGATTAAATTCGGAAGGGCAAAAAAATCCGAAAATCGGAGTTCTCGAAAAAATCCGAAAAAATACGGAAAAATCCGGTTCGGAATATATATACTTATATTATTGTATACTTATATCATTATATATAGACAAATCATACAAAAAAGCATCCATCTACCATAATCATCATCATCATAATGATTCTTTCAAAAGATTGCAAGAAGTTGCTTGGTCCAAAAAGGTACAAAAATGGATTTTATGAAAATAAGAAAAATATTGCCATCAATGCGTAGAGCTCGAGAAAATATATACTTTTAGAGAAGACGACACCTAAAACAGAGCCACAGAATGAAAGTTATGGCACATGCAAGTTTTTGCTGCTACATCTTCCCGGACCCTTTCCAAAAATGGCAAATTTTTTTCCATTCTTGCGATTTTTTCACCAAAAAAAAAAATGCCAAAAAGAAAAAAAAAATTTCCTGCAAAAACAAGGCCGAACCGAACCGGATTTATTCATTGCTTCAAAAAATACGGTTCGAACCGGATTTCATACAAATCCGGCCGAACCTTTTAACTATGCTATTAATGGCAGCAACAATCGAGTTTGATACAAGAAGAATTTTTGCATTGGGCAAATTATTAGACACTTGCAGCTTTTTGGCTCTGATTTTAGAGCTTTGTACTTGCACCTCTGAGTAATAAAATCCATTTTTGCCCTCTCATATCGCTGGTTTTCTGAGTTTTCATTGTGTTTAATAGGGTATTGTATTGCCTTAGTGTGGAAATTATTCCCTCTACCACTGTCCTTTTCTCCTAAACCCTTGAATTAATTTTGCAAAATAGCTTAGAGTTGTGCAGGTGTGTGGATTTTGAATTCTCTGTGTGCAGAGTTACATGCAAGTGTTAAACTTTTGGTGTATCACCCTTATTTCCAATTTCCCGCATTCTTTTCCCCTTTTCCTTGTCAAATTTTACGTTTTTAGGTGATTCACAAGGGAACCAGCCCTCTTTGGAGGTTCACCTCAGACATAGGTTACCCACAGCCTTGAGGTGTTCCAATTTTGTCAATAGGAGAGAGAGTACACACACCATTCTCTATCAAGGTGCAACTTTTGGGTGACAACAGTACGAAATGAGGTTTAGACTTAAACAAACTATTATATAGACATGTGAAAGCTTTAAATGGAGTACACTTCTTACACTTGGGAATTTTTTTGGCTGTAAGGAAAAGAAACTTCATTAACACGGAAACCCAAGAACTCTAGGGGTATTGATTGATGGAATGATTTAAGGATTGACATTTGAATTTTTTTCTAAGGGTGACCTGAATTCTTTCCCTGGGGAGGCAATGATTTTGCGGATGACACACCCATCAGCACATATTAGTGTTTCCATTCACAATAATATGCAAATACCAATGACAATTTCTGAAGCCATCATGCATGCAAATACCAAAGACCATTTCTGTAGCCATCGTGAACACTTGTGCATTATCCAAATGTGCATTCAAGAACCATTGATGGTGTTTTGATCAAACATTAACAGCTTTTTTAACCCTGACTTAATATTAAAAGCACAAAATGCAATTTCAAGATGGTGAACAAAAGCTCAAACAAGTCCGAACAGAATTTTTTTAATATCGGTATCACCATATGCATCAGGCAGATGGGTTTTGCTTTTAAACCTCACATTAATGGACCTCATTAAAGTCATGAGGTGGAGACTTGCATTTGTATTCCCATTTAATAACGGAAGACCAGACTGATACCATTTATACCATATTTCACAAACCTTTCTTTTTCTTTCATCCAATTGTTCATAAGATGTAAATCCACTGGGATACATGAATACTAGCACTGCTTAATCACCCATTCTTGCAACACATATATGATAACAATTTGAACAATTTTGATGTATTACATCATGCAAATGCTGCTTAGCATGGATCTAAGACTCTGTGAGTAGTTGGCTGGTTTTTTGAACTTTTTTCCTCAGCAACTCATCTGAAACTCGGAAGCCAGGTTTCTGGCAAGTACTCACCAAAACTCACAAGTATGTACAGAATACTCAACAACCAGCAAAAAAACATTTTTTTAATTTCAATTGTATCAGTTTTTTCTTCTTTTTTCCTTGCAGTGGTGAGTGGAAGAGGATGCCACTATTGGGGAGTCAGGCTGTGACTCGGACATGTGCCAGCATTGATAAACTCTCATGGATTTACCATGATACACAGCCACAAGAAAGAATTGCTGTTTCTTTGCATTTTCAGCTCTGCACAACCCTGCTAAGACACACAAAACACATTCCACTGCCATAAAGTGATCATCATCGGATTTGAAGGATTTGTCAACAGTTTTTCAGCTGCAGTAATATTATGATGTGCATTGTACTCTTTTTTGTCTAAATCTAATATTTCATAGAAAATCAATATATGCATTCTCTAAATTCATTTCTTATGCTTTTCACAAGTATTTTACATATTATTTCAGTTTTCTTTACAAATTTATATATTAATTCTATTTGTCGAATCCAAGACAAAATTATGGGCTGCGGAGTTTTGGCCAAGTCCAAGTTTTTAAACTATGGTTTATAGTCTGTAAGGTCAAGCAATTGAATAAGTAAATGCCCCCAGTTCCAAGCAACTTAGTCTTCAATAGCAAGTATTCCAATTTTCAGAAATCCAAACAAAGCCATGACAGGCCAATCCATTTAACCATGTCAACTTACAGCTCCTGCAGTTCAATTTTCATTCCATTCTTATTGTGCATATAGTGTTATCTTACCCAGCACTCATACCAATATGTACACACACAGCACCAGAGTTTCTTTTTTCTTTATTTCTCAATTTTTTGGGTAGGTAGAAATTTTGCCGGAGGGGGTTGGAGGAGGTGGGATTACAGTGAACACAACGAGGACCGTAACAACATGGCGAGGATGTTTGCCAGAGTCAGAACCTGGGTTATCTTTGCCATAAAAACTCCAAGTTACTGCTAGACCACAGACCAACTGATTTATTTATTTTTAAATCTTGAAAATGTCACATTTGCAAGATTGCTAGTTTATTAAAAATGTATTGCAAAATATCATACGTTGTGTATGTTAGCATATGCAAAGAGAAGAAAGAATTCAGAGAAGGCTGAATGCACACTCAAACAAGTGTGACAGCGTTTATTGTATAAGAGTAGGTGGTTACAAATTGGTTTTCAGTTTACATTCAGTTAGAGGCATTTCCCAACTGCATAACCGATGCTTGTAATATAAATATTCAACAGTGTATACGTCAAACAAACTATTGCCAAAGTTCAAAGGCTAGAGTACACCTCACAAAACAGTGTGCCATAAAATAAAGGGCAATAATGCAACATAAGCAATCAGCCATACGAAAAAGGGGGGAAGCAAGGTAGTAAAGACATTCACATGATTGCAACTTCCAATTAATAAGAAGCACTTACACCCTGACCCACCGGCAAGCCATTTAGAGGTAAAGTATTCGGCCCTTGATTGATACCTGACACAAACAATATATGGTACAAAGTATTAACTTATCATCTCTGCCAAGAAAATGTCAACATTAAAAACTTGCATAAAAAGGCAGTTCCAAACTGGCTATATATTTCTAAACCTGGGTTCAACAAACTTGATTTCAAAAGCCCTGCCCCGGATACTCCAAATAATGATGGGTCTGTTGCAGTTGATCTTTGATTCAAAACTGCATTCATCTCATTCTTGTTATCCTGCAGTATTTATAATTTATTAAAAGTTCAGATTGTTCCACATGGACAAATGTTTGACAAAATAAACCAAAAATTCTTATATTACTGAGGCACTTCAACCACCTGAGTTGTCCCAGGTAATTGCTGATTCAATGCTTGCACCTGCTGCATAGCAGTTGACATGTTGCCTGCTGTAGTGTGCAAACCCTGTCTGTACACAGAGAATGTAATCATAAAAAAACTTTAAACATGTTTTTACTTTAAATTTCACAGATGAATTATATATTCAAGATGCACAAAGCAAGAAATATCTTGGAAGGAAGAGGGAAAAACTACAAAGTAAGCAGAAATAATGAAAAAACACTTGCACATCTGTATGTGCATTCAGAAGAAAATTGATGCAAATACATGCAACAAAAACCACTACCCGAAGGCTGCAGATGTGAAGGTGTTGACTTTAGAATTGCTGCCTGGTTTGCATCTAAAAGCTGGCTTGGAATATCTCCAAATCTCTGCTAAAAATAAAGCAATAGCAAACATTAAACTCTGCAGTAAAATTGAAAAAGGGATAGAAGCTAACCAAGTTATGTTAGCATAAAAATGTGCGCATTTTACATAGGTTTCTGTCCGCCCATAGAAAACCAGAAAATGCGACTCCGTTTCACAAACTCATTTACTGCCCTAATACCTTCATGGATGCATCATCCATGAGATCTCTCTGATGTGGGAGCTTTAGGTGTTCCTCATATAACTTTGCCACTATGGCATTTGCAGACCCTGGGTTCTGACAGATTAGGAGTCATTACTCACCAACGCACTGGCAGCCCCACTCAAAAGATGTGCCCCATCTCTACGTTGTTGCTGCTGATGTGCCTGTTTAATCAATTGCATCTGCATTTGCATATGTTGATGTTGCTGCTGCTGCTGCTGCTGCTGCTGTTGTTGTTGTTGCTGCTGCTGCTGCTGCTGTTGCTGGTGCTGCTGCTGTTGGTGATGTTGTTGTTGTTGTTGCTGCTGCTGCTGCTGCTGCTGTTCCTGCTGCTGCTGCTGCTGCTGTTGTTGTTGCTGTTGTTGCTGCTGTTGTTGATGGTGCTCTCGGGCTTTTAAAAGTTGTGTCTGTCATTTTACACCATAAATATGTATCAGGACCAACACCCAATCCTAGAATGCAATATTGCTAAAGTTAAAATTGGGATATAAATTTTCAATCAAAAAAACAAAAAGTAAAAATAGGATATAAACATTTGCAATTTTTGTACTTGAATTCCAATTTCACATAAAAATTGTTTCCAACTTTACAAACATTACAATTTTCTAATTTCACAAAAATTATCCTTTATTTCACAACATTTTGTAAGTAACCATAGGTAATTGTCAAAGATATCATACAGAACAGTTCTCCAAGACAAAAACTGCAAGGAGCTAGCAGAGAACGTTGTAACTTACATCTATGTATGAGGCAGCAACTTCAGAATGCTTCTCATTTGTTCGAGCAATGAATATATCCCAAAATACTGACCACCACTCAAACAGAAAGCCTCCAGGGGCATCTATGGCTGGAAAAGAAAGAATACACAATAAAATTCAATGATCAAGCAGTTGAAACCAAATATAAAGTCAAAATCCAGCAGTAAAATATGGTCCATTCAAATTGTTTGTTATGTTAAACTACAAGTCAATGCAATTGCACAATGCGACCTGTTCAAAGCAGTGATACTAAAAATTTTGATGTTAGGAATTATGAGAATCTGCTGGCTCCACCTAAACTACGAACTAAATAACTTAATTTCATCTAAGATGGTAAAGAAATGTCAGCAAGTATGCAGCATTCATACCAACTGGTTCAGGGGAAACTTTTCCTTCAGACTGAAAAGCCTTTGCAGATGCATGCAAGCTCCTTTTACAAGGTAATCATGTATGTAGACATCCAGCCTACAATAATTACATGGTTCCAACAGTAAGATGACCAAATGCCATTAAATCTTCAGTACTAATTTACAACACCCTAAATTTAACCATAAAATTGTGTTCCTTACATTTTATCAGCCTCCCAGTTCTGTGACATGGTTGCAAACTTTAAGTGGTATAGTTTGCAGCTCTAACAAGTAGTGGTTAAAATGAAATATGAGAAATCCTGCAAATTCATGAATAAGACAAAATCAAAATGTTGAAACTTCAACTTCTTTTATTCAGCTAATGGTTGAATTCTTACACAAAGTTAGGTTATATGAATATCAATTCCAAATGCTCGCCTTAGTTATTGCCTACATTAGTGAAAGCCAAAGTAACCAACAGTGGTCAATATAACTGATGTTTGGAATAAGTCCAATATTTGAACATTTATATGTCTTCAATCCAACAATAAATTGACATGGAAATATTATATTACACTCTCAGTGTGCTATTTACATCATTGGTAATCTGACTATTTTAGAACACTTTCAGCATTCCATATCGAAGGAAGGTGCTGGCGGAAATGACCACGATTACGCTTAGTCTTACAGTTACATAGAATTCATATGCAATTTAATGAATTATATTTAGGTGAACAAATGTAATTTAAATACAGTAGACTAACTGAGCTTTGTACCAAGCCCGTCTGCCACTGGCACTGAAATTAATATGAAAGTGATAGGTGACACTGAGATTCTATAGCAGTTGTGCTGTATTTTAATAATGTTTAGTATGTTTGGCACACGTGTTAACAGGAGGCCCCATGTAACCTATTTAATAAGGAAAATGGAAAATAGAAGAATCTTTCCTGAAATGTGGGGCAAATAATAATTTAGGAAGGAGATTTCGAGCTATTGAGAGTAGTGGGGTTCTTGAGATTTGAGGTGCCCACTTAAGATATTTTAGGAAATTCTGCGTGCCAAATGGGAGGCATATACAGTTTGAAAGTTTTTCCAAGTTTTCTAAAAAAATATTAGTGCCAGTTGGTTGTCCAGTTTTGATAAATCCTGTGGGAGAAGAAGAAAATGCAATCTTTACATGTGAGTATGTTACATGGAAAATGCACCTTATTTTTATCAGAAGCAGCTAGAGAGTGAACTTTGTGCCAATAGGTAATGCAACAGCAATTTTATAACCCGCATGCTTTAAGTGGGTACAGAGAACAGGGGACTCAAAGTTTCCCTCGCCCACTTAAGATATTTGTGCCCAATGGCAGCAAGTGACGCTAGAATGTAATGATTCAGACTAAAACACTGAACAGTATTTTCTTAACCCAAACCATTCATATTTCTGAGATGTTAATATAGCTCCCATTCCTTGCCTGGGTAACAAATTTGAAAACGCGCACGATATTTGATATAGTTTTTTAGCCATGAATGCGGTCCTACTCAAGATGTTCATTGTGCAACAGTCACCTAAACCAGCAACATTAGGTTTCATAAATTGTAATGTCCCCAAATGGACACTTTGCAACCCCAAAGGGATTTTAGACAAACCCCAACCTCAAAATACACTTTATAGAAATTTTGACAAATGTTATCATGCAGGTCTGAATATTCTAAGGAAATGGCAACTTGCATGAGGTATAAAAATCAGTCCAAACTAAAGTGAAACAACTGAATATTCAATGGAATTAACTCAGCATATTTTATAAAGATAAAATCAAGAGATAAATACCATTTCTGACCTCAAAAACAGGCTGTAATTATTTTATATAATTCTGCAGATAGCTGCCTCAGACACAGCTGAAAGTGGCCCTTCCTCAACACCAAAAATTCTGAAAATTAGATGATCTGATTTATAAAAATCAGAAGTACAATCAGCAACTGAAAACAGATCCAAAACAGCCCCTAAACAACCTAGATCAGCTCCTTAGGTGGTCGCTCCACCTGGAAAAAGGGCATAGAAAATAATAGCAATTTTTCCTCTTCAAACCCTTGACAAAATCTGCAACTTTATAGTCTTCTACTGCTGGAAAATATTGAAAATTACTGCTAACTCAATGATGCACAATGGAAACCCCAAGGTGGAGAATCCTCTCAACTAGAGGAAGGGTTTTCGTCCTTCTCTAGATCTCTTGGAGGGTTTTCGTCCTCAAGAGAGTATTTCTAAAAGTTTTCGTCCTTAGAAATATTTTTTGCAAAGCTATAAAGCTCAGACAAAATCAGATTTATGAGAAAATAGACAAGCATGCCTCCTCAAGCAAGTCGACTTGCTTTTATAGAGCTTAGGGCCCAAATAGCCACCCTTGATATCCAATCAAATTTGTCCTCCTTCATTTAATGTTTTTCCACTTGCTTTTCTCTCCTAGGCAAGTCGCATTTTCCCTTGGATTAATAACTTTTGCTAAATGCCTTTTGCCTTTTTGCCTTTTTCTATTTTTACTTTATCATTAAGTTCATAATATTTTATTATAAGTGCTTTATAATATTTTCTTTTATTTTTTTATTTGCATTTTATGATAAATAATTATAATTTAAGTCACCCTTGTGTTCACCCCTTAGCCGTCGGGTAAACAAAATAGGCCAAGGGTCTTCAACATTGTTATTTTAGGAAGTGGGACATTTCAACTATTTTTCAGAATTTTTGGAGTTAAGAAAGTGTCATTCCCAGTTGTGTCTGAGGGCAGCCTATCTACATATTTTATAAAATTATTTCAGCATGTTTGGAAGTCCACATCTAGTAATTTCTTCACGATTTCACCTTTACAAATATTGCTGATTTATTTGGATGAAAGATTCAGTGGGTTTGTATCATATTTGGTGCATTTTTATTCCTAGACATAGTCGCCATTTCTGGGTTATTTTCATATCTGCATTAATAAATTTTGAATATTTCTTATAATATGCACTTTGGGGTTTGGACTTGCCTAAAATCCCTTTGGGGTTGCATAGTGTCCATTTGGGGACATTACAGTGGTATTAGAGCGATGATTCTCCCAGCATGTGAAAGAGAATCGGATATGAAGATAGAGAAGGTAACCATGGAAGGGCATGATCGAAGAGTTCCTCCTGCAGATAAGATAAGTTATCTGAATGAAGCAATCACTAAAGGCCACGGAGAATTGCAAACCTGTTTGGTTGGATGGTCAAAGAGATCTAAGAGACTCCGTCATAGGAGTCATGGCTGATTTGAGAAGAGCTATACAGGAGATGAGTACTTTCAGACCAAACTCTCAAAGAAATCAAGGCAACAATGGTGAAGAAAGCTCTAATGGACCAATCGAACATCGACCAAACCTCCACATCAGATTTTCAAAACCAAGGAGGAACAACCAGCTAAGGATGATGACATGGAGACATGGAATATACAACACTCAGTTTCAAGGTAAGAGTTTTGTTGACCTTTGAAGAATTTTGTGAGCTGAAAGATAGTAAAGGCATTAGAAAAATTAGAAAATATCAACAGGAGAAAAGTACCATGCAAAAAGTGGAAGGAAATCAGCCCATAGAGTATTCCACCATGCCAAGTGAAGAAGAAGAATCTTCTAAAGAAAAAGGTATGACTTCCATTGAACAAAATATTTGTAGGGAAGGCAAAGAGGAATGCAAAATTGAACAAGATGTTTCAGTCCAAAAGCAGCAAACAACACCTTTGGGGCAGCCAAAGGGATCATTTGGGCAACCAAAGACTTCTTCAACTAGTGGGCAGCAAGGCATGAGGAATGGTATTCCTCAAATTGTGGCAGCCAAGAGCATGGAAGGATCAATCCAAGAAGAGCAAATTGCACAGGATGAGGATGGTAAAGAAAGGAGCATGTTATCGCAGCAATTGTCTCATGAAATAATTCAGCCCATTGTTGACCATGAAGACATCACAAGGTATGGGACAAATGAGATAATGTCATATATATTGCATATTTAGATTTGTTTTGAGAAAAATGATGAACTAGAAGATGAAATCTGCAATCTGAATTATGTGATACCTTGGATATATGAGCATCTTGTGGGAGATGGATGGTGGCAAGAATTATCTCATTTGATAGGTACAGTGCAAGGATTTTGGATCACTTTAGCATGTTCTGTCTCGTGCACTTGGCACTTGAACGGATGAGTTACAATTGCTTGAGGGAAAGCAATTTTGGGAAGGGAGGATTGTAATATCCCCTTCCCATTGAAGACCCTTAACCCATTTTGTCTTCCCGACGGCTAAGGAATAAACAAAAGGGGAGACTTAAGTTATAATAATTTATTATAAAGTGCAAATACAAAAAAGAAAATATTATAAAGCACTTATAATAAAATATTATGAACTTAATAATAAAGTAAAAATAGAAAAGGGGAAAGCACTTAGATAAGATAAGAATTTTATTAATGTCCAACGAATGACCACAATAGTAGGTCAATGGGACCTGAACCGCACAATGCTGAGAGGTGCAGCGGGGAGACCGAAAGGGTCACCCGAACAAAAAAGAGAAGATAAAAGAGAGAGGAAAGAAGAAGGAGAAGCAAAGGCCGCCGTGACCGTAAGAGAAGAGTGCAGATGGGTGGAGGCGAAGAGGAGGGCAAGAGAATCCCACCACTCAACTTTCGTCACCTAAAGCATCCGAGGCCGATTGAAAGAAAGTAGGCCGGTAATATGCATGTGTCTTGTATTTGAAGCCGTGAGAAGACTGGAATGTCGGTATACGGAAGGACGAGTAAGACGAGCCTCTGTGTTCACTGGTCGGACGCACCTCGAGAAAGGGCCTAAACCGAGTGTGGTCACAAATATCTCGGACCGGGAGGCAGCCCAGGAGTCAGGACAGATCTAGTCTGGGAATCCAAACTAGAGTCAAGGTACGCTTGGTGCCCCTCACCGAGGGAAGCACCGAAAAGAAGGAAGTAATCAGAGAGTAGAGTAGTAGCTGTCGAGAAGAGATCAAGGGTCTCATTCTGGAGCCTGAGTGCCTCCTGAAGGTAGAGAGCAAGACACCGCTGATCACGGTATTTGAAGAAAGCTGCAAGAGATGGGTGCTCCCGGAATAAACAATGGAATCTCCCTCTGATCTCATAGTAGATAGGACACCTGAAAATGAAGTGATCTTCCATTTCAATCTCATGAAGAGAACAGAGCTGGCAAATCCTCTCGGAGCGGTCTAACTGATGATCCTCCACACGAAGCCTATGAGAGCCCACTCTAAACTGGCCTAGAGAAATGCGGAGTGCCTGTAGCCAATGTTGAGAGATATACAGTCGGCTGATAAGCCCGTCTATGATCTCAAGAAAATGTGCAGCATAGAAAGCCATCTTAGGACGAAGCCCATCCGGGGGACTAATCCAAGTATGTTGGATGAACTGCCTATAAATGTCTTCTCTGATAATTCTATGCAGATCCTGCTACAGGGAAGAGGTGGGCAGGGGCATCTAGGGAGTATTTGTAAGGTGGGAGACAATCCATCTGAATCCCGAGAGAGCTGAGAAGACATGAGACTCATGCATACCAAAGAAGGGGAGCGGACGCTATGGTCGAAAGAGCAATAGCCTCAGAGGAACGGTAGGCGAGGTAGAGATACCTATCCCTGCCTGCAAAAGAGTCTAAAAGCCCCCGAATGCGATGCAAAAGTGAAACTAGGCCAAATATAGTCTCCAATCTAAAGGGATGAGCCCGAACTCGGCCAAGATGATATTATGTGGGGTCATCTCTACACCGATGATGAGGTTTCGAGCATGAGGATTTGGACCCGCTCGACTGTAGCCCAATCAGAGTCGAGCAAGGATGGTCCCCAAACCTCGGAACCATAAAGGACCGTGGGGCGCACAAGAGAATCCGAGAGAGACATCTTCGACAAGATGTCCTGGAAATGGTGGTGGAAGCACTGTCTCTCCAAGATCGCCAAAGAACCATAACCCTTGTTAACGCGGGGCTGAAGGGCAAGTCGAAGACTGAAGCGGGGCCCAGTAAATAAAACACCCAAGTAAGTGTAGGAGTTGGTAATCTCAATCTCCTCCCCTCTGTAGAAGAAATGGAAGTCCAAGTCTTCAACCCATTGAAGATCATGACCTTGGTTTTACCAAGGTTAACTGTCAACTGTCTATGGTCGCAAAAAGGGCTAAGGCATCCAATTGTCTCTGCAGCCCCTCCTCGGAAGAAGCAATAAGGACTACGCGCTGCAAAAAGGAGGATGTAGATCAACACATGGTGAAGAAGACAACCATCCCCTTCCTGGATATGGTCTCTGAGAAAGTACTCCAGCTCATCGATGTAGATACCAAACAAAGTGGGTGAGGGGGCAGCCCTGCTTAACCCCGATGGTACTCCTAATGAAATCGGAAAACCGGCAGCAGTGTGAAGGCAGCCAAGAACATCCTCATACAGGCGCATAATGGCAACAAGAAGGGTTTCGGAGATACCGATGTCTCGAGTCTGCGGAAAAGAGCTTCCCGTGGCACAGAATCAAAGGCCTTATCAACAAAGCAGCAGAAGACCTTAGAAGATCGGTGACGAGCCTCCTCAATGATGGCTCAAAGGGTGAGGATGTGGTCGATGGTCTGGTAAGTAGGCCGGAACCCCGCTTGCCCCTTGGCTTTGCAATGGTGTTGTTCAGGAACTTAGAAAGCCGCATGTGGAGGACCGTGGCATAGAGCTTGGAGAACGTGTGGCCAACCATGATCGTCTTGTAGTTGTTCGGGTCAAAAGTGGGACCCGACTTGTGGATGGGGTGAATGATATGATGGGACCAAGACTTCGGAAAACCTGTACAAACCACCGATTGAAGAGATCAACGAGGTAGTTGTTTAGAGTGTCTAAGTCGTGCTTGAAGAATTCCGCCTGGAATCCCTCCTCATCAATTGCCTTGTTGCTATTCATGGCTAAAATGGCTTTCTTCACATTTGTGTAGGTGAAGATATGGCAGGTAGGGGGAGGGGAAACCACCTGGATCTGGGGTTGGCAGGATATCATAAAGGGTGGAAGTATGAGTGAACATGGAGGTGGGAAGTAGGTCCTGGGGTAAAGAGGAATGGCGGGGAAGGATGGTACACCAGAAATGCTTAGGGGAGTGCATAAGGGAGGCACGGAGCTCAAAGCGACGACGAGAGATAAAGGTGCGTTTCTTGTGGCGAAGGAGACGACGGTAGTCGGACTTGAGAGATGGGAATGAGGGGAGAGCATGTGTGAAGGCGAAGCGAAGCTGGCGGTGGAGGGCTTTGCAGTCATCATCATACCACTGGTTCATGGGGCAGGTTCTCTTAGCAGGGAGAGTGGGGGTAGAGTGGGGAAGGAGCATAGAGCAGCATCGCGAATGGCGAGAGGAGGAAAGGGTAGCAAAGTTTATTCATTCTAAGGAAAAGGCAATTGATAATGTTTATTCACCCTATGGAGAAAATGTGACCTCCTAGGAGATGGAATCAAGTGGAAAAACATTAAATGAAAGAGGTCAAATCTGATTGGATATCAAGGGTGGCTATTTGGGCCATAAGCTCTATAAAAGCAAGTCAACTTGCTTGAGGAGACCATGCTTGTCTATTTTCTCATAAATTTGATTTTGTGTGAGCTTTACTGACTTTGCCAAAATAATTTTAAGGACGAAAACCTTTAGAAATATCTCTCGAGGACGACAACCCTCCAAGAGATCTAGAGAAGGACAAAACCCTTCCTCTAGTTGAGAGGATTCTCCACCCTGGAGTTTCCATTGAGAATCATTGGTTGCAAAATTTATTTCAGTATTTTCCAGCAGTAGAAGGCAATAAAGTTGCGGATTTTTGTCAAGGGTTTGAAGAGATAATTGTTATCATTTTCTAGGCCCTTTTTCTAGGCGGAGCAACCACTCTAGGAGTTGATGTATGGTGTTTGGTGACTTCTTTTAGAGTTGTTCCAGCTGCTGCTATTATTTCTGATTTTTATAAATCAGATTATCTAATTTTCAGTATTTTTGGTGTGGAGAAAGAACCACTTTCAGCTGTGTCAGAGGCAAGTGTTCTGCAGAATTTTTATAAATTATTTTCAGCCTCTTTTTGATTCCAAATCTGGTTTTATCTATGTATTTGGGCTTCATAAATATAATGGATCAGATTATGATGCAAATGGCTTGATCTATCTCCTGATTTCTATAAGTTTCTCACTCAGCCCTAGTCACATTTTCCTCATTTAAATCAGATCTGCAGCATAATTAATTCATATATCATTTATAATCTGCATTTTTGTGTGGGATTTGCCTAAAATCCCTTTGGAATTGCATAGTGTCCATTTGGGGACATTACAGTGGTATGAGATAAAAACAAGTGCCACCCTTAATTTATGAACTTAATATTTCTGAAATATGAAATATTATGAACTTAAGTTGCCCTTGTATTCACCCCTTAGCCGTCGGGTAGACAAAAATAGGCCAAGGGTCTTCAACATTGTTGTTTTAGGAAGTGGGACATTTCATAAATTCAATCCTAATTGGATCACTTCAGGAAGTCACACACTTTGTAGGACTGACTCCATCATAAGTCAATGCTTCAATTTGTTTTTTTTTACAATTTATTTTCACGCCATTTTTTTAGTCATGAATGCAGTCCTACTCAAGATGTTCATTGTGCAACAGTCACCTAAACCGGCAACATTAGGTTTCATAAATTCAATCCTAATTGGATCACTTCAGGAAGTCGCACACTTTGTATGATAGACTTATCGTAAGTCGTTATTTCAATTTGTATTTTTAACAATTTCTTTCACCCCATTAATATTTCTGAGATGTTAATATAGCTCCAATTCCTTGCCTGGGTAGCAAAATTGAAAACACGCACAATATTTGATAGATTTTTTTTAGTCATGAATGCAGTCCTACTCAAGAGTCAAAATGTTCATTGTGCAACAGTCACCTAAACCAGTAACATTAGGTTTCATAAATTCAACCCTAATTGGATTACTTCAGGAAGTTGCACACTTTGTACAATAGACTTCATCATAAGTCGTTATTTCAATTTGCATTTTTTACAATTTCTTTTCACCCCATTTTTCAACAAAGATCTTCTGGTATTTCCAATCTGCAACTCATAAAGAAAACCTAAAAGCGCGGGGACTAATCCTTATGCTAAAGATTCCTGATTTCTCTCGGTAGGACGAGTTAGAAAAAACTGATCACCCTCCCTCCTTGGTACCACTAGGTTAGCAAACCCTCAAAATTTCCTTCTTCCGATTATTAAATGAAAATTCTATTTTTGAATTTTGCCATTTAAAAGGATTAAAGAGCCCACCTGCACTACAAAAATAGTATCTGCAAACCCTCCATGGGACCCCGCTGAGTGTAATCTTTAATACTAGCCTAAGCCTCAAAATCCCAACACAAAAATTCAGGCAAGTTCCAAATTTTGGTTGAAAAGTGGGCAAAATAAAAACTAAAAATATTACATAAATGTGTAAAATTCACATATTTGCAAGCTTGTGAGTTTTCTTCCAGTGTTTCAATCTACCAATCCTCAATTCTTCCACCAAAGCATCCTTCTTTACACTTACTCTACAGCATAATGTGCAAGACCTGAAGAGCCAACATGTCCCCGTGTCTGGAGTTCGAAACCAGCAAGGACCAAATTGAGTAAGCTTGTGTTAAGCCTAAATGCTTGTTCAACTTCAAACCTGGTTTATTGTACGCTCACAACGCTCTTAAAAGAAAAATAATATCTTTCCACCTTTCACTTTTATGTTCTGGCACAGTACGGCTCTAAATTTACCGATGCAGCTCTAAATTGACCGATTTTCCAAGCTTATTTTAAACAAAGAAGGCCAACCGATCAAGAAAAACATGGCAGGATCCTAAATAGCCATGCCTCGCTCTATGTTTAGCCTAAATGCTTATTCAAACCCTGCTATATTGAACTTTCAAAAAGTCATTCAAAAGAAAATTAAGATCTTTCCGAGTTTCAGCGCTATCGTCTAGTACTACACAATACAATTCTAAATTTACCATTACAGCTCTAAATTTATTCATGCGCCACTAAATTTAGGGAATTTCTAGGCTTATTTTTAAAAAAACCACCAAACACGTCAACGTCAACATAGCAAGCTCTAAATAACCACGGCTCAAGCTATATTACCAGACAGATGAACAAATACGCTAAAATCTTCGCCAGAACTAAGTCAAAAGATGCAAATTTTAGACTCAAATGATGATGACAAATAAGGAAATCTAGCATTTTGAGAAGCCTTACCTCGTACCCCGCCAAATTCAGGCCATCTCAGACCAAATTTTACAGTTTTTTGCCAAATTTAATGCGGACTCCAACAAAATAGTGGGTGTTCGGATGAAAAGAAAGGTAACCCGCATCTGAAGAAGCTCCCTGCTCTCGGGCCGTTGTGAGGATTTTTGTAATAAAGCCAAAATCGAATATCATGATCCGTCAGAATCGAAACCTGGCTTAAGGAGAAGTTTACACTAACAAATTGTTTAGGAGGAATTTCCTTTTGCGCACCACGTATTGCGCAATGTCTAGCCTCGGTCCGAGCCTATCTGGCTCGGCCCGCAAATTCAGGCTCGGGCTTGTAAACCTCCTATTAGTTAAGGTTGATTAAACCGCGGTTAATTAGTTGGTTCGGTGGGGTTTTTTCTTTTTCCCCATATTTAAAGTTTATTTCAAACTATGAATTTTTCACAAGGTTAACCCCTAAACACCCATTTTCTCCTAAGCTTGAGCAATGAAAGGGATTAAGTGATTATCTCCTATTGTTAAAGGACCATCGAATAAATGTAAATGAAACCAAGTCATGGTCTCGAGTTGTTAAGGGACCATCGAATAAGGACAATGACGTAGGTGTGAATCTGGGCCGAATGCAAGAAAGCAAACATAGAGAAAGGCAGGAGAGGATAAAAATCTAATTATCAAAGGGGTAAAAGAGTATGGCAAAAATGAAAACACATTCGTTTTGACAAGTGACTTTTTAAGAGACAAACTACAATGGCAAGGGTCAATCATGCAAGCAAGGAGAATTGGAAAGGTAGATGAAGAAAGGGCTAGACCTATCAAAGTTGTCATGAGGAGATTAGAAGACAAGTACCAACTTTTGAGTAAGAAGGGACTCTTGAGGGGTCAAATTTCTTTTTAGATGATGATTTAACTTCAATACAATTGGAGGATAAAAGGAAAGAATTAACTAAAGTAAGAGCAGCAAGAGACGAAGGTAAAAGAGCATGGTTGTACAATGGAAAAGTTGTTATTAGCAAGATAATGTCACAGTATTCTTCGCAACAGGATGACAACAGGAGAACAACGAAATTGATGTCAACGAGGAATGAGTTAGGCCAATCGTGGATGCAAAGTTGTGAGAACCATGCTTCGAGCTCGAACACCAAAATAAATAGGAATTAGGGCCCTCCTGTATTGTTAAAACTTGCATGTTGGAATTGTAGAGGTTATCCTTGGAGAAGGGGTCTAGGTCGGGGCTGTGAGCGAGAAGGAGAGACATAATTTATCTCACGGAAACTCATCAACATGATGGTTGCAAGACTCCTTCTTTTGAAGGTTATAGGAAGTTTGTAGTTTGGAATGAGGTAGCTAGCAATGGGAAAGGTTTTGGAGGTATAATGGTTTTAGTTAGAGAAGTGGAGGGTAGAAAGATTCAACTGGTAAGAGAGGACACAAACAAGCAATTCATTTGGTTTAGAATATTAGAAAATGGGAGTAACATTAGAATAGTAGTGTGTTACTTTGCACCTCAGGTCTCAAAAACATACAAAAAAGGTGGGCTAGATGGGAAAGATCCTTATGCAGCCCTAAAGAAAGATATTTCAGAGTTTTCCCAATGAAGGGGAAGTTCTTCTTTTAGGTGATTTCAATGCGAGGACTGTAAATGAGCAAGCTAACACTTGGAGTAGTAAGGAGAACCATAATCCATTATGGCTCATGGAAGAAGATAATCAACAGTGGGCAAGATGGTCAGAAGACAATAGGACATTAATCATTTTGGCGAAGAATTATTAACTCTTTGTGGCATGTTTGATTTGATTATTTGCAATGGCATGGAAAGATGGCATAAATCGGAAATTTTACTTGTAAAACTTACAATGGGGCAAGTGTTGTTGATTATGCAATTTGCTCACAAAGTTTAATCAACAAGATAAAAGAGGTGGAGATTGATGATTCTATCAAGGACCTAAAGTCGGATCATAATCTAATTTCCATAGTGGTAGCTTGGTGAGCAAGAATCAACTCACAAGGAAAGAACAATCTCAACATCTTCCAAAAAAGGAAGGATTCTTGTAACACAAGAAAATTGTGATATCTTCAGAGTGGCGTTGAGTCACTTAATGCAAGAGAGGAAAGCAAGATCACAAGGCCTTAAAAGCTATGAGTTAACAAACATAATTAAGAAGGCCCTTACAAGTTGTAAAAGAACAAAAATAATAAGAAGCAAACAAATTGTTTTCCGGTAAATAGATGGTTTGATGAGGATTGTAAAGCAGTAAGGAGAGCTATTAAAGAAACATGCAAAGAGAAGTTGAACACAAAGTTGTACAAACAAATCATAAAGAAAAAAAAATGAGTTCATGACTATAAGGAGGGAAGAGCTTATATAGATGACAACGCAAAACTATTTTGGAAGGAGCTTCAATCAAAGAAAAAACATACAGATGACAACAATATCACATCAATCAGTGGTTTGAGTTTGCAAAACAACTTTATGAGCAAGATCTAGAAGTTGAAGGCCCCCTTTGGTCAAAGACGACAATAAAGCTTTTTACTATGTAAGAATTTGAGGAGGGTATTATGAAATTGGGGGTTGGAAAATCCAAAGACTTGGATGAGTTTTAGGAAGAATATTTAAAATGGGGAAAGAATTTCTCGCTCCTCACATTGTCAACATATTCAACAACATCATTCAATAGGGTTTTCCTGGAGATTGGACTACTAGTCTTGTGATACCTCTTTTTAAGAGTGGAGATGTTAACAATCCTTCTAATTATAGAACCATCATGATCAACCCATTGTTTGCAAAGTTGTTTGGTAGCATGGTGGAATGCAAAATCAACAAGTGGAAATGGAAGAAAAAGGTAAGAGAGCAAAAGGGCAAGCAAGGTTCAGGCCTAAGTATTCAACAATAGATCATGGTATCACTTTGAGGCACATTATTGAAAAAGTTTGGAATGATAAAGAGGAAGCTTATTGTTGTTTTGTTGACTTCAAGAAGGCTTTTGACACAGTTCTTAGGAACAAACTATGGGATAGAATGAAGGAGCTTGGTATCCCAATGGAGCTATTCATAGACTTTATGAAAAGGTACAAGTCAAAATTAGAAATCAAACTGGCATCTTAGAAAGTTTTAGGATTGATATTGGGGTTAAACAAGGATGTCCATTATCACTTGCTTTATTTGGCCTATATATCAACAAACTTGAGGAATGGTTAAATTTACAGAGTGAATATGGTGTTCACTAGGAGAGTATGTTGTAAGACTTCTCCTTTATGTTGATGACCTTATCTTGATTGCTAGATCCACTCAAGGCCTTCAAAAGCATTTATGTGTGCTTGAGCACTTTTGCAAAGAAGTGGGGATGCAAGTCAACACCAATAAGACCAAGATTATGATCTTCTCCAATAGAAAGAAAAGAACTCAGTATGATTTCTATTTCGATGGAAACATTTTAGAGGAAGTAACGAAGTATAAATATCTTGGGTTTGACTTTAATAACAAGCTCAGTTGGGGGATTTATAGTAAAAAGAGAAATGTAGTGTGGGTGGAAAGCTTTTTATGTTTTCCAAAACAAATACAGAAAGGCATAATTATTAGATTAGAAAACTACGTAGAATTTGTTTGGGCTTTTAGTAACTCCAGTGGTGCTTTACGGATGTGAGGTTTGGGCTAGCAGAACATTCAAACTCAAGGTGGAAACAATTTGAGAGGATTCAAAAAGCATGATTACTTGCAAATTCAATTTAAAGATCTCGGTCCCATATGAGATTCTTCTAGCTGAAATGGGTGTTGTACCTCTAAAAGTTATTGTTATGATTCGTCTCATAACATATTTAAAAATAATTGAGCAAATGGATGGTAGAAGATGGGCTAAGGTTGTCCTCACTAAGTTTTTGGAGAAAAGAAAGAAGTCGTGGATGAATCAAAACAACCAATGGCTTAAAAATGGAACATTTACTTATATGCATGTCCTAATAATAGTCAAGAGATAGAGACTTTTGTTATAGATAAATTCCACCAAGTTATGTGGGGAAATGTGTTAGGGAGAAAGAAGAGGTATTATTTGGAGGAATTTAACTCTGCATGTGACCATCGACAAAAGGTTTTTATAGGGAAAATATCTTGTGGAAAGTAAAGATCTTTGTAGCTTAATTAAGAACTAATTCATATCGTCTTCGGTGGGAAACAAGAAGATGGAAAAGACCTAACAAGGTATGGGAAGAGAGAATTTGTGTATTTTGCATGTGCAGTGCGGTGGAGTAGGAGAAACATTTCATCTTTGGAGTGTAATGCTTATAATAACAATAGGGCCCGGCTTTTTGCTTGCACGGTGGTTGGTGCATCCTTACAAGATATTTTCTACGAGAATATGGTTGAACAAATTGGGAGTTGATTATCAAACTTGCCAACAAGAGATCTGGATTCCAAAAATATCTTTAGCAAAATTTGTTGTCCCATAGGTTGTCTTTGGTAGCCTTGTGGACGTTAAAATATCTTCTTCTTCTTCTTCCTCGAGCTTGAGCAATGAAAGGGATTAAGTGGCTAGTATGTGTTAAATGGGTTCCCTTATCTTATATGTAATAAAAATATGTTAAATTTATTTATATAATTTAAAATATTACTCGTAAGTTTTTTTTTTTTTTAAATTGTATTATAAAGTATGAAAGTCTTGGATTTTTAATGTATGAGAAGTATTGAGATGCATCAATGTTAAGGTGTATATCTTAGATTTTTCACATAATTTCATTCATTGAAGGTTTTATATTGATTACTACTTCATCGCGTTCTTTTAAAATAAGTGTTGACCGATGATAGATGGCCTTGATATAGTTGCACTATTACTTCAAGTTAGAAAATGTGTTTATATGGGGAGTAAACAAGCTCCAAGCTCTATAATATACCCAAGATATTGCGATTTTTCTAATGCCTTGAGCGAGCAAGAAAAAAAAATGTCTTGTGACACAAGAAAAGTCAAATTTAATGTCATCTATTTTCTATTGACATCTCACACTATTGCACTTCGTCGCTACCCTCAATTGCCACTATAGGCTATGTTTGTTAACAAACTAAAATATCATGATTTTTCAATTGCCTTCTCTAAGCAAAAAGAAAAACTAGCCTATGATGGTCAAATAGGCGTCGTGTTTAAGGGGAACTAAAAAAATAACCATAACCAACAAGTTAAGACACAACGAGATTAAAATATTTTAGGGTGAAATCACACGAGAGATGTTTTAAAAAAGAACTTATAGCACCAATGATTTCAAAAATAAAGGATTCATTTCACTCATTATGGGCAACACCATTTTAGTAGAAGGAAGAGTAACAATGCTCGTAGTCAACTATGTGTCATCCATAACTAGCTCCTTGAAACCAACACACTTAAACAAGAGTGTGTTATGCTTAAAAGCATCATTGATATCAACAATGTTGAAAGTGGTGCGGAGAAAACCAAGTGTGTTGTCATAAGTGAAAGTGAAGAAAGGGACACATTGAGAAGGGCAAGGATATTATCCCATTAATTTTTCACTAGAAGATCAACTAGGAAATGTTCTCTCTTGGGTATGAGGATTTTTACAAGGCTAGAGGCGTCGGTTCCATGTATGCAGATTTAGAAGCCATGTGTACCGAACTAGGTTAATTGAACCTATTTGAAATTCCATTACTAAACTAAGTGTATTATGTAAGGTAAATAAGTTATAATATATCTCACTTATTGTTACTTTCATGATTACCTTTTAGTTGTGCTTCTTTCGCTTTGTATGGAGAGAAATACAAACTTATGTGTCGTCTCATCATAGCTTCTTTCTTTAATTTTCATGTGAAATCGGGATTGTGATTCGTAATCATTTTGGTCTTTTTTTCCCACTTGGAGATATTTGTCACTTACAACACTTTTGATATATCGAGTCTTAAAGCATGATGAGGGATTGAAGAGCTGGTTAAATATACTTAATGTGCACCAATTGTTTATGGTCACAGTCCTCGAGGATCTATCATATCCATGTCATGAATTTTTCCCTTATTACGACCTCGTGGCTTGTTTGGTATCATCATCTTTCCCTTATCCTTTGAATTTGCAGTACATGCCTCTTTCCTTTTTGCCTCCATTATTTTCGCCATATATCTTATTGTGCGGGAAAATAGCTAGAAAATCATTGAGGACAAGAAAGTGGTGGTAGAGATGAAACTAATAAGTGAAAAAAGGTATAGGAAAATACCTTCCCAACTCCTCAATTAAATTTTGGTTCATTATTGCAATGTTCGACTTTAAAGTAAGGGCAGCCTTATGTAATATGAAAACTAGAGTTTATTGTAATTTAAATGTTACTCGTTATATAAAGATATTTTAGAGCAATAAATACATAACCCACAATATAAAACATTTAAGGATAATCAAATCACTCAACAAAAGATAAATAAGATAGTGAAAGTAGAATTAGGGTTAGGGTTTATAAGGAAGTCACTATTCTTTGAGTACAAACTAGATGAAAATAAGCTAAAACTATTTAAGGGAGTTACACAAAGTGTAGTTGAAGAGTTGGACAAAGTTTTACACATAATAACTCATTATTTTATATAGTTCTTACCAATCTATAGGTAATTCAACTTGTATAATAGGAGACATATTATATCTCTTGTAACCACTCACTTAAACATGCATGAGTTGTTTTGACAACTCGTAACTTGCTCTCCTACATATATAAGTTGTTTCTAACTCATTCACTTAACTAACATAAGAGTTAAATTATAAAAACTCATTTACATTTATTTATCCTTATCTTATATTATTTTATCAACCCCTATTAATAATGTGAGCACTAATATAGATATTCTTAACATTCGCCCCCTTAGTGTGAACGTGGAAGCGAGAAAACATATCTTGCAAATTTTGCTCCTTGAAAACACTACTTAGACAAGGTACAACTCCATCAAGTTGTGCCTTTATCCTTGGAAAGGCATAATTACGAGGTGAATTTCATAAGACAATTCTCGTACCCCTTTCCCCAAACTCCTAAATTTTGAATCATGTAGATTTTAGAGCTCTCGAGAGCTAGCTAGACAACAATCCATTTTGAGTTTACCTCCAAATCTTCTTCCAACCTCGAGAGCCGATTCTTGAATATGTTTCTTTCTCCAATGTTATAGAAGAGGTTTATTTAGTACACCATCAACACACTATGCAAAATAGGAACTTTGAACATGAAACACAACATAGTGGAAAACATGAACACACTGAAAACACAAGCCACTAAACTGAGTGGCCTCGTTCTAGTGACTAATGAGATGTTGTTGTTCGATCTCCTCCCTCTATTACCTTTATCCTCCAATTATCTATTGCTTAGAAAATGTGACTTTGAAGCTCGGTTTTAGAATGCCCCCATGATTTTGACAAACTTACGGATGTTGGATTCTATTGAAAATGCATCTATAAGGCAATTTTTAAAATATTTTTAACACCTTTGACGTGATTAATAACCTTTTAAATACAATATTTGTAATAAGGGGTAGTTACAAAACTATATATTATTCACTAGTACTTGGATGTTGTTGGAGCATAACTTTCAGAGACCGTAACTTTTGATTTGAAGGTCGATCGTCTTGAAATTGTACATGGAGTTAGATCTTGATTAGTACCACGCCATGACCATCTTGATTAATACTACACCATAACCACCTTTCACATGAAGGGTGGGTACTATTAGGGCATATTTTTGGGTCCAAATTCCTTCGTGCCTACAGTGGTCTAAAATTGTCTCACGACCTTTTTTTGGATTATCTAAAACTTCAAGTTTTAATATATTTTACTCGCTTTATGGAATAAGCCAAGATTTTCCATAAGCCTTCATTTATGAAGGCATATTTTTAACGAAAAAAATTGGGGCCATCTAAGGTGTTTATTAGGGTTTTTTTATGTTTTAGGGTTTTCAAGATAGTGGGAAATAAAAGGCAGATTGTAATGTTGAAAAATATTAGTGTGGAATTTGGAATGAGAAAGAAATTGTTTTGAAGTTTTTATGTTTTGGAAAATTGTGTGTGTGTCTTGGAGGCACTTCGACCTCTTGCGGCTAGATCCACATCATTGGACTAAACAAATAAAACTAAACATTAACAATACATTTGACATTTAAATGACTATGTGCTAATTAACTTTAATGTGAATTGACACCTTATAAACCATATAAAACTTGAATAATTCATTAAATTCAAAAAAACTAAAAATGTGGACATTAGACCCTTATGAGATGACCATACTTGATCAACACGAGACTAAAAATAACTAATTCACAACACTTAACTCACAAGATAATTTACCATTTTGTCATTTTATGTAATTCCTTTAATAATTTTGCACTTTAATGTGCTAATTAGTTAGGATGTCCTTTAAATATTGCCATAATTATAATGGTTTAACAAACACTATATAATTGAGCGCTTCACATGGGTACTATCATCGTGTTTATTTTCTCAATGGAACAACACTCTCATGGGCACCTATCCTATGCTTGTTAAACCGAGCACTTGGTATACCTCACATATCTAATGTGCCTATAACAACCAAATAGGTGTGCTTCTAATGTTATTTCTTTTTCTCTTTTGTTACTCCATTCTTCTTTTGCAATGGGTGTCGTTATCTTGATGAGCTCGCCCACAAGAACATTCGATATAAAATTACAAACAATGAATGGATCCAACTATAAGGACTCTTGTTCAACCATACTCACCAATATTTCTATATATTCTAGGTAGTTTTGATATTAAAGTCCTCAACACTACTTAATTGTTGGTGATGTAACTAAAGTTCTTTAGATACAAATAAAGATATGCCCACCCTTGGGCTCGTATGCTACAAACACTAATATCACCCGAGAGGACACACTTGGGGCTTGCGTGCGCACGGTGATTTATGAAGCACGAGGATAGAATTAAGGTGAAATGCCCACAACATGGTTGTATTATAGGGAACACTACAAATTATATGTAATAATTTAAAACTAGCTAAGCGTAATATATGCCAAACAAGTTAGTGGGGATACAATGTTTTTAAAAATAATGTCATTTCTTGGGGCACTACAATTTTAGAGCTTCCCCTTCATAACATTAAATAATTTTAACGATAACAAGAAATCACATTCACTCTAATACCAAATAAATATTTAGAAAGAGTTTTACACATAATAACTCATTATTATATTCAATATGGTGTTTACTAATATATAGGTAATTCAACAAAGCTCTTGTAGATAATAGGAGACATGTTATATCTCCTAAAAACCACTCGCCTAAACATAGATGAGTTATTTTGATAACTTGTAACTCACTCTCCTACATATGTGAGATGTTTCTAACAACTCATTCATTTAACTAACATATGACCTATTAAATTAAAACATATAATTTACATTTATTTATTCTTACACCATATTGGTAATGCGAGCACTAATACATATATTCATAACGATTCGTCAAACTTCTTGGAAAATATTGGGATCGGAACCAAGTGTAGGATAAGTTTATACATTGAGGGAAAATTTCATGGTCGAGCCTATCTAATGATCTACAAATATGTCCTCTGGGGTTTTGATTTACAATCTTACTCTAACACCTATTTTCTTATGTCTTTGGACCTATTTCTTTTGTATAGAACTTTGCGATGATGTTTTGTATGTGTATGTATCTTCTCCTTGCTTATTGACCTAAGAAGGAGTTAGTCATCATCTATGATGGAATAACCTCACCATACCCCCATAGATATGATGAGCACTACACTACGTACCAATACGCCAAAGAGGGATCAAGTCACACATAGTTCTTCTAATCCTATGATGATGTGAAGGTAAGATAAATTAAATAAGACATAGCCCTCAATTTGGCCCTTAACACTTGACATTTGATATTTGGCATGGTTATAATATATAGATGTATGATATATGGAAATAATAGAGATGCATTTGTATTTGAGTACTTTGTTATGGTGTGCTTTAAGGAGATATGCTCAATGATTTTTTAAATGACCTTCTTAGAGCATGCATTTGAAATGTGATCCTGTGTAACATCCAGGGATTTCGGTATGTTTCGTAGGAAGGGTAAGCTATAAAATGTGGAATGGATTACAACAACAAGAGTACATACATTGTCGTGTAATTTGAGTATGCAGCTACACATGCATATGTATGTCTTGAGAAGGGATATACACGCTCATGCGTAGTTGTATGCACAACCGCACAACAATGTTTATCATCATCGATTGTAATGTATTTAACATTTCACAACTTATTCTTGCTTTACTTGTGGTAAAGATCATCTTACCATGTTGTGAGTTATGTTGATTTTGGTACACGATGTCTTTGTCGATTGTTGTATTGGTAATGACTACGTATTGGGCATCTTGTTTGCTTGCTACCATCTCGATTATGATACACATAGTGTGTTATTTCACCTTGCATGGGATCGAATTTTATCGATATAAATCTCACCTTCGACCAATCATGCTCCTATTTGTTATGTTAATGATTCTAATGATAAATCTAGCCTTTGACCATACATTTAAGTTGATTGATATCACCCATATGCGAGTAGAAGGTCATAGACCCTAAATTGCATAAATGATTGTCTCGAGGCAAGATTTTCGTCATTAATACAATAATGGTATGAAAGGTAATGATTTTAAATGATTATGAGGCTTATATTGGTAATACTTGGCATGGACCTTGACCCTACCTTGTCTAGATAGAGCTAATGTTCTTGGTCAAGATCGACCCCTCTCAAGTGCATTTGACTAGTTAATTTGTTACACTACCTTAACATTGTTAAGAAAAGCAAGGAAAAGTAAAGACTTTGATTTATGGAAAATAAAACAAGGCATTTAATCAATGATGATGGCACAAGTTTTGTGTGAATGCTAGAATTAACTCCTTTGGCTTGGAAGTGCCCATAATAATAGGGAAGGTTTGTTGAGTTATGAAGCTCAATTACTTCAGATTAACATGCTATATTAAACTTGCGAGGAAATCACAATAACCGACATCAGTTATTGAGGAACCGACATCGGTCACCTATGCCCAAAGCATTGGTCAAGCAAGGAAGAACCTGACATTGGTTAGGGATAACCGGCGTCGGTTACCTATGCGGGAGTGTTTTATTTAAATCTCAAGAATTAGATCTAATTTTAGTATTAAAGTAGATCTATTGATTGTAATTGCATGGCTAAGTGCCCTAAGTTTTTATATGTCTATATAAGCATAAAAGCTAGGGTTTAGAAGTATTTATAGTGGGTGGTAATGTTTATTGTGAGAATAATTGTGAGAGAGAGAATTCTTGGAGAAGGAGAAGCTTGAGAGAAAGAAAGTATTGTACATCTGAGAGGTATGGAAGATTGTAGATCTTCAATTGTATATCTTTTGAAAGCTTTGGATAATATATTGGATTATTTCTTGGTAGATGTAGCCCACATTGGGTGAACCACGTTAAATCTAGTGTTGATTTATATCTCTTTTTTGTATATTTCTTCTAGTAGAATATCCACTTTTTTTGCACGTATGCTTAGATCTGATATATTATTTGTATAACCTTGTGCTAACCCCAACAACTAGTATCAGATCTTTGTTTGAGGGCTTTGTGTGTTGACAAATTTACTCATAGAGGATTTTCTGATTAAGTGGGAACTACAACAATGGTAGAAGAAAACAAATACAAGGTAGAGAAGTTTGACGACCGTAATTATCAATTATGGAAGATAAAAATTGAGGATTATCTGTATCAAAGAGATTTGTACTTACCGTTGGATAAAAATTCCATACTTATGAAGATGGTGATAAAGAATGGAAGATTCTTGCCAAAAAGGCTTTGGGATCTATAAGATTGAGCTTAACAACATCTCGTGGCTTCCAATATTACTGAAGTGACTTCTCTTTGTAGAGTTAATGAAATCTCTTGCTAATTTATATGAAAAACCTAGTACTTCAAATAAAGTTTATTTGATGAAGAAACTATTTAGTTCTAAGATGCATGAAGGTGGATCTGCATCTATTCATTTGAATGATTTCGATCTATTGTAAATTAGTTATAATCGGTTGATATTCCGTTTGATAATGAAGGGAAAGTACTCTTATTCTTATGTTCTTTGCACGATAGGTGGGATAACTTGTAACGGTTGTTAGTAATACAACATTTGCTAATAATATTTTGAAGTTTGATGATGTGGTTAGTATATAATATTGAATGAAGAAATTTGTAGGAAACGTATAGAGGAATCATCATCTGGGAATGCTTTGAATGTAGAAAGCAGAGGTAGGTAGAATGAGAGATCCAAGAGTAAGAATAATTAGAAATCAAAGTCAAGGGATGGTGGATCTAAATCCAGAGGTAAGGGAATTACTGTTGGAAATGTGGAAAGAAAGGACATGCTAAAAAGATAATTGGTCAAAGGATAAAGAGAACCAACACCCAGACAAAGGTAAAGAGTCAAATAAAGAGGAAAATATTGCAGCAGAGGTAATGCAAGATGCTCTTATTCTTTCTTTAGATAATAGAATAGAATCATGGGTTTTAGATTCAGGATCTTCTTTCCATGTAACCCCTAATAAGGGTTATTTCAGAAATTATGTCCAAGGCAATTTCGGGCATGTTTATTTGGGTGATGATAAAACCTTGCAGTATTACTAGTAAAGGGGAAGTTCATCTAAAATTACAGAATGGAAATACATGGGTATTGAAAGATATGAGGCATGTGCCAAGCCTCAAGAGGAATCTTATTTTTGCAGGTCAACTAGGTGAAGTTGGTTGCATGGTTACATTCACAACAAACTCTTGGAAAGTCACCAAGGGTGATTTTGTTGTGGCAAGAGGTAAGAAGGTAGGAACGTTATATTTATCTAGTTGTGTTATTGATTCCTTTTTTGTGTTATCTACTTGTTGATGCAAAATCACAGCACCCCTGAATGCAGATCAGGTTTCTAGGTTGATCACTTTGGCATCCAGTGTGATTGCATAACATTGAATCCTTTCTCCAAGTGTGGGACTTGAAAAATGAGAAAGGATTCTCCAGAGAAGGCTGGTTCCTATTCCTCTGTTCAGATGCACACGAAATATGCAGAGGGTTTTCTCAAAACCTAATCTAATCTGCCAAGGAGACAAGGTAAGAAGATGCATAAAATAAATCTAAGCTAATAGAGGTGATGCACCGAGGAATGAAGAACACCTATTTTTCCAGTGAACACAGACCATTCAAATGTGATATAAGATCATGCACAGATAACAAAACTTGTAGTGAAAGACCAGGAGGATGCAAGATGAACACAGAGAGGGTTGAGAATCATCCACAGACATGTATTACTTGCTCCAAAGATTGATACAATACACTGCAGAATGCCAAGAGGCAGAGTCATATTACAGTTTCAAATGAGAGGTTCGAACTCCACAAATTCGCCTGATAGGAGAAGAAGGGAGGAGCAAAACAGAAAATGTTCGACCTTTGAAAAGAAGCTCCTCTTTACAATATATAGAAAGAATGAGAGAGGAAAGAGAGAGGGGGAAGCCAAATCTACTCCAACCACCTCCAGGTTGCATTCAGTTCATCTCATTATGACAGAAGCGGTGGATCCTGGCAAAACGGCGGGCTGTCCAACAGAAGCGGCGAACTGTCTGCTGCATTAAAGTTGTTTGTTGAAGCATTACTTCTGCTTGTTATTTCGCGCCAGAGGTGTTTCTTTATTTTCTCTCTCAAACTGAACCAAAATGCAAGATTGACCCCAGAATTGTGTAGAGAATTTTACCATCTTTCCATTGATATAAACGTGCAATCCGAGCTCCGGATCGAAAGTTATGGCGATCTCGAAGATATAGGGCTAAAATGGGCTAAAACGTGTTTTGAAATCTTTCCCGCGCTCTGCCACCTGGATGACACGTGGCACGTGCTGATTGGACGAGAAATTCTCTCTCCTTTGCCTTTCGCGGGCTTTCCTTTTGAAATTTCCTTGTGGGCCCCTTAAACTTGGACACGTGGCGCTATTTCATTGGTTCGGGTCAGTGCTCGAAACCTCGCCCTTTGACTTTTGGACTATCTCCCTTGTGACACGTGTCGTGATTTGATTGGTCCTGTGGGTTTGCCGGCTTTTCGCGCCCTTCGCGTCTTTATGTCCCGGATGTCCCAAACTGTTTGGGACAAAAACCTCCGATCCGCCCGAAATGGGCTTCCTCGTCCCTCATTTGCGATGACACGTGGCGCAATCTGATTGGCTCTCGGCTTTTTCAGCTATCCGCGTCCCTCGCGTCCCTGCGGCCCAGATGTCCCAGTATGAACTTTCTCTGTTTCGGCCGAACCGGCCGGTTCGCATCCATTTGTCCCAAATGTCCCAGTGCTTCGTGGGACAAATTCTTCCGGTTCGCCCGATCCGGCCGATTCGCGTACTTCTGGCCCAGATGTCCCTTTTGCTTCCGGACTGTTTGTTCTCATTTCGGCCGATCCGGCCGGTTCGCGTACTTCACGTACTTGTGTCCCGTTTGTCCCGGATGAAGACTTGGGAAAATTTTTCCTTCTTTCGGCCGATTCGGGCATTTCGCGTCCCGCGCGTACCTGTGGCCCAGATGTCCCTTTGCTTCATGGGCCGCCTGGAGGCTTTTCGGCCGATCCGTGCCTAGATGTCCCAAATGTCCCGACTGCTCCTAGGACTAGGACTTAGCCATTTTTCGTGATTTTCTGTTTGATGTACTTGCCTGGAAGGCTGCAACTCGATGCATGTTATCAAAATTTACCCTGGGGGTGAAATTTTGACAATAGTTTTGACGACTCAGCGGGGTCACCTACCTGCTAGGTAGAAGATCAGTGGCCTTTTAGCGATCCATTGGGCATGGAGTTATAAGCAATAACCTGAAACGAGCCTGATACTGCAACTTCTTCTCCAGCAACACTCTGAACTGTAGAAAACAACCTGAGAGCAGCAAAACCTGTGCCAAAGCACTTAGGGAAATAGAAACCTAACTACAACAGGACAATGTGCACAAGCACTTGGAGGAATGAAAATCTAAACTAATATTTACAAGGGCAAACCTTTTCTTTTTTAGTAGCAATGTTTAAGATAGATTCCGTTAACCGGAATCGGAAGTTCCTCTCCATCCAATGCAGACAATTGGAAGGCATTACTATTTTTGCATCCGTGACCATGTAGGGACCACCCGGATGGCATCAAATTTGGAATGCCTTCTGGTTTTCCCGATCTGTATCCCATTTGAACTAGGTCCCCTTCACGGAAGGTCCTTGCTCTTGCTCTCTTATCAAACCATCTTTTTACTAAGGCCTGATCCTTTTCAATCGTCTGAACTGCATGTTCTCTGATTTCTTCTAATTCCATCAATTCTGCATACCTGACCTCCATTGGTTCGAACTCAGATAACTCAAACTGCTTCATGAGCTCCAAGGCTGGCAATTCTAATGATATAGGCAATACTGCCTCCTTCCCATAGACCAACTTGTAGGGAGAATTACCTGTAGACCTCTTTGGTGTTATCCTGTCAGCCCATAACGCTGATTTTAGCCTTGTATGCCATGTTCTTTGATTTTCATCCAGAGTCCTTCTGATGATTTTTAGCAAATTCTTGTTTGTGGACTCTGCCTGTCCATTACCCTGCGGGTAATAATTTGAAGAGGTGCTCAAATAGATTCCATTCTTGATAGCCCATTCTGTAATTTTTGAACCTATGAATGCTAATGCATTATCTGATATGATGGTGGGAAGTACACCAGAACACGGTTGCTATTTCTTCATAAAAGTCTAGTATGTTAGACTCACTTGCCTCTTTGAGCGCTCTTCGCCGGTCCACTTGTGGCCTTGACTCAGAGTGGGATTGATGACTCTAATGAAGTCCAATCCCCATTGCATGAATGGATGATCTACTGAAATTGGACGAAGGGGCAGTGCTGCTAACCTTCCTTTCCCTGTGAAGAATGCACATTTCTTGCATTTCTTAACCCATGAGTAGCAATCATTGAATACAGTAGGCCAATAGTAACCAACTTTCATGATTTTGAGAGCTGTTACTCGTGGGGTGAAATGGCCTCCTGCCTCCCCGTCATGGAACTCGTGTAAGATCCTCTCAACCTGACCTATCCCAATGCATCTTAATAGAACACCGTTGATGTCTTTTTTAAACAAAACACCATCAACAAGCACATATGGAACTGCTTGTAATCTGAAGTACCTTCTTTTTGCTTTGCTCATTTCTGGAGGGCACATGCCCGTCTGTAGGAAATGTATCATATTCTGAGTCCAACAGGGAGTGGACACATCATCATTTTCCTGTTTTTGATCATCTTGTAATAGCAGGACAGCGTCTTCTTCATCTTCTGGGTTGTCTGGTTGTTTGGAAGCGAGCTGCTCACACAAACCTTTGCCTCTTACCAGCTTGGTGATCTTGATCTCAATGTCATACTCCATGACACGGGTGATCCATCCTGCCCTTTTCTCATTCAAATCCTTGTTGAGGAGGAAGTCCTTAACCCCAGCATGTGAGACTAGCAACTGGACCTTGTTGTTTGAGACTAAATGCTTGAATTTCTTCAAGCTTCGATTCACGCAAGCACATGCTTTTCAATAAAAGAGTACCTCACTTGAGTCATCTAGGCTCTGTCATTTGAAGAAGGCAATCGGTTGTTCATCATTATCTTTGTTACTGTACTGCGAGAATGGCGAGAAATAGTGTCATCACCTCCAAATGCATAGAGGATGAAATCCTCGGAAAAATCTGGTTGATGAGAGTGGGTGCTTGGGAGATGGCTTCTTTGATTGCTTCAAAACTCTCTTGCCTTCTCTTCTACCGTCCACTTGAAAGCCATGCTTTTCCTTAACATTTTGGTGATGGGCTTGACAAGGGCTACAAAATTTGGGACAAACCTCCGAACAAAGTTTATCCTTCCCAGGAAACTCTGAAGGGCTTTCTTGTGGCTTGGCAATGGTAGAGCTCTTATGGCTTCAACCCTCTCTGGATCAATTGCTAATCCTTCCTTGGAGACAATATGGCCAAGGAGCTTCCCTTCATGTGCAAGAAAGATGCACTTCTTAGGATTCAAAGACACATCGAACTTTCTACACCTCTGAAACACTTGCCTGAGGTGAAAGACATGGTCTGCTTGCATTCTTTGATAAGACAAGTAATATCATCTAGGTTTATCAAGCACTATCTTGTTGATCAAGCCTTTGAATGCCATATCCATAGCTCACTTGGAATGTTGCTCCGGCGTTCGACAGTCCAAATGGCATCTTCTTGTAAGCATATGTCCCCCATTTGGTTGTGAAGGTGTCTTGAACTGGTCTTCCTCCTTCACCATAATCGATTGAAGCGAGTAACCATCAAGTAGTGAAAACCTTTCTGAACCAGCTACGACCTGCAATATTTGCTCCATGGAAGGGAGTGGATAATGGTCCTTGAGAGAGGCTCTATTCAAATCTCTGAAGTCAACACACAGCCTGATCTCTCCACTCTTCTTCCTGACTAGAACTAAGTTGGCAACCCAACTAGAATGCTTGATTGGGAATATGATTCTTGATTCAATCAGCTTGTCCAATTCTTTCCTCATGAGAGGCTCCATGTGTGGATTGTGGTCTCTTTTCTTTGTGAGGCTTAGTATTTGGATCCAATTCGATGGTATCTTTGAGCTAAGTTGGGATTGAAACCTTTCAAGTCTTCATAGCTCTAAGCAAACACGTCGGGAATTCTTGACGTGTAGTTGTATGAACTCACACCTTTCTTGCTCGGTTGTCATCTTTCCAATTTGCAATGGCTTGTTTTCTTCTACCAATATGGATATTGAATCTTCTCTCTTAACTGAATGTTTGCTTTCTCCTTTCTAAACTGATCATTGGGGTTAAAAATGGACTCCAAAGTGATAAGTCCTTGGGCACTTGTAGTTCTCATTTGTATCACTTGGTCACCATATCATTGTTCCAACTTTTCTTGATTCTTAGGTGAGAACTCGGCTTCTTCTCGCAAGAAATGGATGATTTGTTGGTCATTCTCAAATACTTGCTAACCGACATCGTTATCCGCACCGAAGGCCCGACAATCACGTGGATGTTTGGTGTACCTTGTCTTGTTGAATGTTTTCTACAATGTCAAAGGTGCCCTCATGCTGCTGCGCAAGCTGTCGGCCAAACTTGATTCTCTTTCCTAGGAATGGCTTTAATGCCGAAACCCTCAAAATCTTCCATGAGGTCCCACACCTGTTCTTCAGAAAGCACTGAGTAGATCATTTTTGGGCAAGATGTCCCTTGACCCGATTTACAATCAATTCTTGTCCCCAAAACTTGCAAGTTCTTTATTTTTTTCTTGATTGCCCAATGCATCCCTTGCACCAAGGCTTCATATTCAGCAGTGTTATTGGAGCATGCAAATTGAAATCTAAAAGCTGAATATTACTTTACTCCTTGAGGTGAAACAAGCACGGCTCCACCTCCTGCACCTTGTCTACTCCTTGATCCATCAAAAAATAGCTGCCATACCTCATTGTCATCCTTGTGGTTTGGCTTGGTGATGCTAGGAATAGGTTGACTTTCTTCGTGTATACAATAGACTCCTAGCTCAGATTCTTCTATTCCTTGATAAGGATCAAAAGCATGCACCTTGCTTGCCCATTCATCAAGAGTTAGATCCGGGATGTTTCCAACTTTAGTGTCAGTTTCATCAGTGCTTGGGTGATCTTCTTGATCAAATGCTGAGCAATTGGCATTAATCTGACTTGGAGTATAGGGCTCAATGTGGAAGTTTGCAATAGGTTCTGACCTAATTGTAGCCTTAGTTCCATACCTCGTTCTGAACAGCATGTGTGACCAATCGGACAAATATCCCCCAATCTTGGCAGTGAAGTCCCTTGACAAACATAGGGCAAAGAGTGGTGGAAGGTCTATGACTGACACATCTTGTAAGACAACAACATTTGGACATGCATGCAAGGTAAGACTCAAATTTCTAATCACTCCAACTGTTGCTATTGCTGTCCCATCCAGCTGCACTACTCCCTTAGATGTTATTTCATACTGAAGCCCTAGCTGATCAGCTATTTGTTTGGGCATGACAGAGCTACTTGCTCCAGAATCAATCATGCAATTATGCACTAGCTGATTTCCAATGATTAATGAAACATAGAAAGGAGGGGGTTTCAACATCTTACCTTGTTGTCCTCCATGATTTCCCTCAGATTGGGCAGCATTTGTAAGCACTTTGTCTTGCATTTCTTGATTCAAAGTGGCTTGATCCTTCATGGCGGCTTACAGTAGATCTCTTTGGCCTGGGATGGATAGGGATTCCCACATAGATATATTGACGTTTGTCTTCTTCATCTGATCAATGATACTGAATGGTGATGAAGGATCTCTCTGCTGTCCCTTGGTTTGCACATTTACTCCTTGTATGTGGGGCGAACATTTGGCATTTGAGTTGGCCACAAAGTACATTCTTGGCTGTCCTTGTGCATTTGAAGTGGGACTTTGCTTGCCCAATCATTTGTGGAGCCATGGAAGCTTGTGGATTGGTGGGGCTAATGGTTGTTCTTCACCCAAATTTCTCCTTTTTGACCTTGTGTTTGTTTGCTGCAATACCTTGAGAAACCGTCTGGTTCATGCCACAAAAATCCTCTCCTTGCCAATTTACCAATGTGGTGTCATTTGGGGCTGATTGTTGTTTGAATGTTTCTTGTTGTTGGTGCATTTTCTTGATTGTTCTCACCCTCCACACTAGTAGTTGTTACCATTAAAGCTTGAGTCAAAGCACCATTGAAGCACATGGATTGATTATGAGGCTCATTACATGGAAAACACCAATCATACTCTGGGCAATGTTGTTTTGTCTTTGTACTAATGCCCTAGAGGAGATATGGCATTTGGATTATAAAAGTGGAATGGTCTATTGTGGAGGCCTTGTTTGATTCATATTTGCAGCCTAGATTAGGTGGCCTTTGAGGCGATATGGCTGCCTATTAGGTTGAGCTTGAGGCGATACGAAGGTCTAAAACCTTGAGCTTCTTTGTCTTTTGAGAGTGACCAGCTCATTGCCTAGATTTTACAATTGCTTCATGACCTCTTGAAGCTCATTTGGGGCACTTGGAGATGAAGTGGAAGCTTCATTTGAACTCTGATTTCTAGGAGTGGGAATAGGAGCTAAGACAGGTGCTTGACTAGTACTCGGGCTCTCTAAACTTGGATATAATGGCATTGGAGGCCAGGAGCCAATTTACCGACTTGGATAAGACAGTTTTCGGCTCTAATGGCAATGCTTATACGCAGCAGTAAGGTTGTGCCTCCCATAGATTGAATTAACATAGAAATATCGAATTCAAAGCTTTAAGATAGTATAGAAAAGCACCTTCATTGTTGGCCGATTGCCATTTGGAATCCTATCGCAAGACCTTTGAAAACGAAGTTGAAATCACCATTTGCTCGTTGGGGGCTCTCTTAATAGTTGTTAATTGTTCAAGAGAGACAAATTGTCTCCCTTTTCTCCAAGCTGCTCATGAAGTGTAATACACGGTGATTCCGGTTTGTGATAGAACCAGTGTAAGGCTCTAAACCATCTGCAATGCTTTCCCCTTGAATGAAGACGCCAAAGATTTGTGTACCTACATCCATTTCATTTATCTCATGGATCGCCTGAGATGTTAGCAATGTCTTTTACATGATCACGAGTGGTATGATTTTCTCCAAGTAAAAAATGAAATGTTCTTCAATTGCGGTGGGAACCGGATTACGTGCGTTGAGGGCGAGTGGGTCAGCGCCAAGGTGAAATTGACAAAGGGATTTAGTGGTTGCGCCATTCTGATTGGTCGAAGGACTCTTGAATACTGAATGAAAGGCCGAGCAGGTGGAGGAGTTGAGAGAGTTCTGTTTGGTGGAGATGGAGACCTTTGAATCCTTCTTCCTCTTTGCCTTCTTCTTGGAGATAATTGCAGGTATTCAAACAGCACTTCTTCTTCTCCAACTCTTGACCTTGTGATTCTTCTCATAAGCTCTCAGGCCTGCACTGCTGAAACCAGTTGATCTTCCTTTTGGAGTCGCCAGATATGCGAATAATAGCTCTTTTCAAGCAAGAAAATTGCAGCAGATGCATATCAACTTTGCTGCAATAAAAATGAGACCTCTAGGTCCCACCGGGCGTGCCAAAACTGTTGATGCAAAATCACAGCACCCCTGGATGCAGATCAGGTTTCTAGGTTGATCACTTTGGCATCCAGTGTGATTGCATAACATTGAATCCTTTCTCCAAGTGTGGGACTTGAAAAATGAGAAAGGATTCTCCAGAGAAGGCTGGTTCCTATTCCTCTGTTCAGATGCACACGAAATATGTAGAGGGTTTTCTCAAAACCTAATCTAATCTGCCAAGGAGACAAGGTAAGAAGATGCATAAAATAAATCTAAGCTAATAGAGGTGATGCACCGAGGAATGAAGAACACCTATTTTGCCAGTGAACACAGACCATTCAAATGTGATATAAGATCATGCATAGATAACAAAACTTGTAGTGAAAGACCGGGAGGATGCAAGATGAACACGAGAGAGGGTTGAGAATCATCCACGAGACATGTATTACTTGCTCCAAATTGATCTGATACAATACGCGAGAATGCAAGAGGCGAGTCATATTACGATTTCAAATGAGAGGTTCGAACTCCACAAATTCACGATAGGAGAAGAAGGGAGGAGCAAAACAGAAAATGTTCGACCTTTGAAAAGAAGCTCCTCTTTACAATATATAGAAAGAATGAGAGAGGAAAGAGAGAGGGGGAAGCCAAATCTACTCCAACCACCTCCAGGTTGCATTCAGTTCATCTCATTATGACAGAAGCGGCGGATCACGGCAAAAAGGGTCATTCCAGCGAAGCGGCGGTTAATTGTCTGCACTGCATTAAAGTTGTTTGTTGAAGCATTACTTCTACTTGTTATTTCACGCCAGATGCGTTTCTTGATTTTCTCTCTCCAAACTGAACCAAAATGCAAGATTGACCCGGAATCGTGTAGAGAATTTTACCAACTTTCCATTGATATAAAGAACGTGCCAATCCGAGCTCTGGATCGAAAGTTATGGCGATCTGAAGATTTAGGGCAAAAATGGGCTAAAACGTGTTTTGAAATCTTTCCCGCACTCTGCCACCTGGATGACACGTGGCACGTGCTGATTGGACGAGCAATTCTCTCTCCTCTACCTTTCGCGGGCTTTCCTTTTGAAATTTCCTTGTGGGCCCCTTAAACTTGGACACGTGGCGCTATTTCATTGGTTCGGGTCAGTGCTCGAAACCTCGCCCTTTGACTTTTGGACTATCTCCCTTGTGACACGTGTCGTGATTTGATTGGTCCGCGGGTTTGCCGGCTTTTCGCGCCCTTCGCGTCTTTATGTCCCGGATGTCCCAAACTGTTTGGGACAAAAACCTCCGATCCGCCCGAAATGGGCTTCCTCATCCCTCATTTGCCGATGACACGTGGCGCAATCTGATTGGCTCTCGGCTTTTTTCAGCTATCCGCGTCCCTCGCGTCCCTGCGGCCCAGATGTCCCAAAGATCGAACTTTTCTATTTCAGCCCAAACTGCCGGTTGTTCGCCCATTTGTCCCAAATGTCCCAGTGCTTCGTGGGACAAATTCTTCCGATTTGCCCGATCCCTACTGATTCGCATACTTGCCGGCCCAGATGTCCCTTTTGCTTCCGGACTGTTTGTTCTCATTTCGGCCGATCCGGCCGGTTCGCGTACTTCGCGTACTTGTGTCCCGTTTGTCCCGGATGAAGACTTGGGCAAATTTTTCCTTCTTTCGGCCGATTCGGGCATTTCGCGTCCCGCGCGTACCTGTGGCCCAGATGTCCCTTTGCTTCACGGGCCGCCTGGAGGCTTTTCGGCCGATCCGCGCCTAGATGTCCCAAATGTCCCGACTGCTCCTAGGACTAGGACTTAGCCATTTTTCGTGATTTTTCCTGTTTCAATCTACTTGCCTGGAACTGCAAAACTCTGATGCATGTTATCGAAATTTACCCTGGGGGGGTGAAATTTTGACAACACTACTTCGATTCGGATGCATCGCATGTGGCATGATCGGTTGGGCCATATAAGTCAAAAAGGAATGCATATCTTAAAGGCTAAGGGTAAGTTATCGATTTGAAAGATTTAGATCTTGATTTATGCAAGCATTGTGTCTTTGGAAAGCAAAAGAGAGTGAGATTTCTCAAAGTTGGGGCAACTAAGAAGGAGCGGAAATGAAGCTTGTACACTCGGATGTGTGGGGACCAACCCAGGTAGTTTCTCATGGAGGATCCTAGTATTATGTTACTTTCATTGATGATGCTACAAGAAAGGTATAGGTTTATTGTATCTAACATATATATAATGTTTTTGATACTTTTAAAAAGAAGGAAAACCCTTATTGAGAATGAATCAAATTCAAAGTAAAAGTGCCTTAGATCCGACAATGGTGGTGAATATTGTAGTGAGGCTTTTAATGATTATTATTTAGTGAATGAAATACATAAAGAAAGAATGGTTCTAGAACTCCACAAAAGAATGGTGTTGTAGAAAGAATGAACAAGACAATCATGATGTCTTTAGAAGTATGAGGATACATGTTGGATTGCCCTTGCAGATTTTGGGTAGAAACATTTGATACAACGGTTTATTTGATTAACCATGGGCCTTCAAGTTCACTAGATGGAGGAATACTAGAGGAAGCTTGGGTGAAAAGAGGTAGATCTTTATTTTCTTAAATTTTTTGGTTCAAAAGCTTTTGTGCATATTGATAAGGAAAATAGGAAAAAGTTGGATGCAAAATCCAAGAGATGCACTTTTATTAGTTATGGATCTAGTGACTTCGGATTTTGTTTTTGGGATTTAGAAAATTCTAAAATTATTAGGAGTCATGACATTGAATGAAATGAAAAGAGAATTTACAGGGATCAAATTTTGGTACCCAAGGATGAACCGGTTGAAAATTTTATGAATGAAAATGAACTCTTAGATTCAAAAGTGATACCTACATGGTTACACAAGAACCTGTGGTCGATTGATCCCTAAGCGACATCATCAATTTAACCGGTATCGACATGAAGAGCCAAACTGAAATCGATCGCGAATAGGTGTCGTTACAGGTGATAGGCGTCGGTCACTATCATAATTGGAAACAAATGTCCAGTAGCTTGAGAATGAGCCTCCGGTACCCCAAAATTTTATGAGAAGGTCACAAAGGGTAAGTAAACCTCCGTAAAGGTTTACACCTTTGCTATCTTACTTATTATTGACTGATAATGGTGAACTAGAAAGTTTTGAAGAAGCAATGCAGGATAAGACCCACTTGCAGTGGGATCATGACATGGATGAGGAGATGGACTCCTTGGAACAAAACCAGACTTGGGATTTGGTTAAGTTGTTAGCAAGTAAGAGGACATTGTAGAATAAGTGGGTTTATAGAATCAAGGAAGAAGAGGGTGGACAGAAAAGATACAAGGCAAGGCTTGTAGTAAATGGATTTGCACAAAAAGTAGGTATTGAATTTGGTGAAATATTTTCTTATGTTGTTAAAATGAATTCCATACATATTGTATTGAGTTTAGTTACTGATTGACATGATTTGCATTTAGAGCAACTAGATGTGAAGATGACTTTCCTTCATGGTGATTTGGATGAAAATATTTATATGCAACAACCACTTGAGTATGAAGTCAAGGGTAAGGAGAAATTAGTGTGTAGGTTGAAAAAGAGTCTATATGGGCTCAAACAAGCTCTACGGTAATGGTACATGAGGTTTGATAGTTTCATACATAAGCATGGTTACTTGAGATGTGAATCTGATCATTGTGTTTATTTCAAGAAGCTTGAAAATGGGAGCTATATTATTTTGTTATTGTATGTGAATGATATGCTTATTCATAAGATCTAGTATGCATGACATTGGTGAACTTAAGGAAAGCTATCTCACACATTTGCTTATGAAGGATTTAAGAACCTGCAAAAAGAATCCTTAACATGCAAATACACAGAGACAGGAAGAACAAGAAATTGTATTTGTCTTAGGAGGCTTATATCAATAAGGTGTTGGAAAGGTTTAACATGCAAGATTCAAAACCGGTGAGTACACCTATGGCAGTACACTTTAAATTGAGCAAAGATCAATTTCCTTCATCACATAAGGGCACAAATACATGACACGAGTGCCATATGCTTCAGCAGTTGGGAGTCTCATGTATGTTATGGTTTGTACCAGACCATACATTGCATAGGCAGTGGGAGTGGTGAGTATATTTATGGCCAATCCAGGTAAAGAGCATTGGAAAGCAATTCAATGGATTCTAAGGTATTCGAAAGGAACATCTAGCATGCGGTTATGTTATAGAGGTTTGGATATTTCTTTTCATGGTGTGTGTTGATTCGGATATGGCCTGGAGATCCGGGTGGTAGAAGGAGCACTAATGGATATATTTTCACAGTAGGTGGGACGCTAGTTAGCTAGATTTTGAGATTCGAGAAGATGGTGGCTTTGTCTACTATAGAGGTAGAGTATGTTGCTACTATAGAGGCTAGCTAAGAAAGAGATGATATGGATGATCATGTTCATGGAAGAGTTGGGAAATGAGTAAGATGATTGCAAATTGTTCAAAGTGTGATTAGAGTGCAATTCATTTGGCAAAAACTCAGCATTTCATTCCGAACAAAACACATTCGATTAAGGTATCACTTCACAGCGGTATTGGAGGATGGGCAACTGAAACTAGAGAAGATTCATACAAGTGAAAACCCTGCGGATATGTTAATGAAGCCATTAGCAAAAGAGAAGTTAGAGCTACACTCCACTTTTGTTGGTCTTCGAGTTTGAGACTTAAAGAGGAAGAAACAAAGCTAAGGAAAGGATCTAAGAATGATGTTGTACATGTATAGTGTAGTAATTTATCTCCAAGTGGGAGATTGTTGAGTTATGGAGCTCAATTACTTTGATTAACATGTTATATTAAACTTGCAGAAATCATAGTAACTGACATCGGTTATGGAGGAATCGACATCGGTCACCTATGACCGACATCGGTCAGGAAAGGAGGAACTGACATCAATCGGGGCTAACCGACGCGTCGATTACTCGTGCGAAGTGTTTTATTTAACTCTTAGGAATTAGATCTAATTTTAGTATTAAAACAAATCTATTGATTGTAATTACATGGCTAAGTGCCCTAAGTTTGTATATGTCTATATAAACATAAAAGCTAGGGTTTATAAGTATGTAGAGTGGGTGTTAATGATTATTGTGAGAATAATTGTGGGAGAGAGAATTCTCGAGAGAAGAAGGAGAAGCTTGAGAGAAAGAATTATCAAACTTCGGAGAAGGGGAGGTTTCTAGGTAAAGTGAGCTTAGGGTTTCATTTTTTTCCTTCCATCTTTCTTGCCCCATGTGGAGCTCGTAGTTAGTTTTGGGAAATTTTTTTGGAAGCCTGTGGCATACGAAAGTTGAGTTTTGTTTATATTATTCTACATGTCGATTGGAAGTTCGGTTGGATGACTTTTCTTTATATAAGGGTCTTGCATTTCTTTGAGATATTCGGAAGGGATTTCTTTGTTATTTGATCTTTTGGGAAGTGGCTAACAATGAATATGGGAAGTGCGAATTACTCGGATAGTTTGGAAGAACTTGCTTTGTCTTTGAAAAGATCCACCAAAACTTTTCGTGCATGATTTTCCCTATCTCCTTCTAACAACTTATAACATTTAGTATTTGCATAAATATTTTCTCAGAATCTATGTTTGAGTTGAGCTATGCATTTGGGTAAGTTTGTATAATATATTGTTTGATTGTGATGTTGTAACGATGTGAATATGCATTTGGCGGTTTTCGAAAGGATGGAAAAGTTTTGCTCTACTATTTAAAGGATACATAAACCGAACCTCTCTTATGGCTTATGTGGATACTACTAATTCGATTATCCATTCTTTAGTTTGGGATTTATGTGTTTGGTTATTTTTGGTTACCATTATTTGGTTACCCATTTTATAGTTTGGGTTTCTATACTTATTATTAATAATAACACGGTTCGATTGTGTTATGATGAGGATGTTTTTGTGAGCATTTTATTTTGTTATACTATGGGGTTCTGTAACCCTTCTTCTAGTTTTTCATTATTAATATTGTGATGAGCATATTATTAATTGGGATGTGTTGAAGCTTGTGCTTAATGTCATTTTTATGACCTTGTCAAATACTGATAAGCATTGTTTATGGATGAATCAATGTAACCTTTCTTTTGAGGTTCAAAGTGGCTACCTTTATTTTGGAATACCAGTTAAATTTTGAGCCTTTAGGGTTATTATTTGTATTGTATTGAGTAGAGCCTTGTTTATTAAACTAAAGGGAAATGTATTGGTTTTAGAAAAACCATATCTTGGTACACGTTGGGAGCTAGTCTTGTAATAAATGTCCTACCCGGTGTTCGTTTATGGGTTTTTTCAGAAGCATAATATCGGTCCACTGTTTTAATTAAATGGAGATGAACTCCTAATTAAAGATAGGGTCTGTTTATATTCCTCCTTATTATCGTGATGAATCTATGTTTGCAACATCTTGCGAATGGTTTATTAATACGGTAATGGGAGCTAAGTTGGGGAGTTTTCGAAATGGTTAAGGTAAATAATGATTACCTTAACATTCATGAACAAAAAGGTAAACTATTGTTGGATGTTGTCTTCTTAAATGGCATGGGTATGTTATTACTAACAGTGTTATGACATCGTATTGCCTCACTATGTAAGTATTATAAAGGGATAAACCTTGAAAACTCATGACAAACCTTATACGTTAAGGTAATGATGCTTACCTTAATGTTGTCAAACTTCCTTTGCTCTCATGGTTAACATTTTCCGTCGGGCTTGGTTTATGTTTGACTTCTCTATTGATGTTAGGTCCACACACATGTGAGTTGGGATAATACCTTGAAATATGAAATGATATTTTGGACTTACTCATTGACCATTGAAGATTATGTTGAAGGATTGTTTTGTAATAAAATAGATTGAAGTTTGTTTAGTCGGAAAAGCTTAGGAATCACCCTAAGTTGATCCTTAACCAAACTTAAACAAAGGTAATAGCTTACCTTAATTAGACTAGGCATACCAAGTACGGTAGGAAGGATGTAAGTTGTTATGATTATGTAACTTCAATGCATATAATTGGTGTATAAGGCTTATGTGATATATATATATATATATATATATATATATATAGAGAGAGAGAGAGAGAGAGAGAGAGAGAGAGAGAGAGAGAGAGAGAGCTTAAATTATATAGTAGGGATTTATATATATAAAGATATATGTAAAGTTACGAGTGGAATGTGTTGAGGATGAACGAGATTGTTATTTGTTGATATGATTAGTAATCTTTGCAATTTTTCCATTAAGGCACCCTAGATGTTAAGTAGTGTACAATTCTTTAAGGATGCAAAGTGAATGAGATGAATTATACTATTCGTTTTCTATTTTCATATAATGAAATGTGGATTTAACATTGCGGCATTTATTTTATTCAAATACTAAATGGCGAAGATGTTAAGTGGGAAAGAGGACTTATCATGTCAGTTCGGTTTGGCCCGACCATGTACAATGAAATCTTTTCCATCCAGTGTTATTAACATTATAGGTTGATTATGAAGGAAGACATGACTTACACCTTTTCTCACTGCTATGTCTTATGATGAAATCTATAAAGTTGTTCTTATTGTGAAAATATGAAAAGAATTGTATTTTAGTAAGGCATGATGCTTGAAACAAGATGTGATTATTTTGATAATCAGTTGTGGACATGTACTAGTGATTATCTATTGATGATGTTGTTCTCAATTGAGAAATGTAATTAATTATATTGTATTTGACTAAGAAGCGAAGGTAATACTTCATTGTGATATTAATGGCGAAAGTCAATTTTTCGGTTATTAATTAAGTATTATCTTTGAGAATACATATTGTATTGTAATCATTATTATTTCATTAATGATAATGTTGATAGTTTTCTATGACTATGTAATAAGTATTGATATAGAATTGGAAAGAGATTAATAAATCAGTTACATTCTGTTTATGAATCTATTATGAAATATGTTGTTATAAACCTTATATTTTGTTTATGTTGAAGTAATAATACTACTATAAATGTGATGACAAATCAGATTTAGGGTTCTTGCAATAAAGACTCCCTCGGGTGGTATGGGACATCTGAGGAAGTTGTGATTGCTTGTGTCCTACTCTTGGTTTGTTTTGTGCTATATAAAGAGTCTTTTAAATAAATATTAATGGATCTAGTGGATTATAAATATACATATGCATTTATTAATTGAATACAATCCATATATTGAATGGTATATGTGTAACTGAAATTACAAATGATTGACTCATATGTATTGAGGAAGTTTAATAGTTATACCTAAGTATGTAAACCTTATGGATGTTTATGATTGTATACATTCAGTGATGAGTTTTACATTTGTGTACTTAGGAAAATATAACAACAGGGTCATAATTTAATAATCGGGGTGTAATTAATGTAGGTTTTGCTCTAATTAACTCAATTCTTAAGAAATGTGCACAAGTCACTTGTGGAAGTTGATTATGTTTTATTATTCAAAACTAAGATATGGACCCTACTTAATCAAAAAAATTAATGGGATGGATATCGTTACGTAACAAAAATTAATCTGTCATAAACAAATTCAATGAGGTGGAAAGTTACGACAAACTTATTACACATGTCGTGATCAACATGGAATTAAGTTGTGTTATGAAGCAGAATTTTCCCATCCAACTAGTCTAGTTGGCACAGTTGTGCTCACCTCAATGGATGCACAAGTTTTGCATGGATGCGTGACTTAAATTAATTTAACTAAATAAGTAATTCAATTTTGATAACTAGATCAAGTGATATGGTGATGGGACATGTTTCTATTGACGAATGTGTCATCATGAAACTGAGCATGGCATACATGACTCTGAAACTTTAGCCGAAGTAGTGTATGGTAGTACATTGTCAGGATGCACCTAGTTCTAGCATAAGTGTGTGATGTCGGATGGGATTTGATTGATTGAAATCCCAGTAGACACTTAGAACAACACTTGTAAATCAATGTCGAGAAGGGCACTACTGGTATACTTTGTATACTGACTTGAAAGAGTTTTCTATGGGGGATCGAGTAGGATCTAGTTGACCCATAATCTTGCACATGCTTTATTGATTTGTTATTTGAAGAATTGTAATTATATTATGTTGGATTTAAATGTTAGTTGTACATTTAAATCATTGAAGGCATATGAATTTAAATGCGGGGTATTTAAATTAGTGAAGTATGAAAGCTAATGTAAAAGATAATTAACAAAAGTTGATATAATTCAACAGGGGTTGTAAATGATGCTACTCATTTTAGCGTATGACAACTTAAGGGATTTATAACTCTTGTGTGTTGGAATTTAATTGTTGCATGTTAAATTCATTGAAGGCCTTAACTGTAATTAATGAGTTGAAAACAAATTCTATAGTTGAGAAATGTGATAAAGAGGTTATTACACCCTACGTTTTCTTAATGTTTAAGGGTGCATATGTTTATAGTTGACCTTTTAGATTAAATTCCAACTCAATCAACCCTAATCCAACCAAGGTAACTTGTGTATTTGAAAATATGACTATTACAAGTATAAGGGACGTGTTTATTAGCCTGGGATAGATTTATTGGCCAAACATGTCTTAGTCCCATGAACCCATACATCCAAGCTAAAGCTCGAATCAGATCTAAGATAAGAGGTAGTCTATAGTCCAATGATTAATTATTTATAATATGTAGTGATTCCTGAAGTATTAAGTTAGAGAAGTAGTTATGACCTAGTGGAATTCGGGTATGTGTGATGAGCAAGAAGAATTTTGTTTAATCAATAAGTAGATAAACAAGATTACATGAGAATAAATGTCAAAATGATATTGCTAAGTATCATGACACCAAATTTTGAGTATTATAGTTTCCACACTTTTAATCTAGTATTAAAAATGTTGGATTAAAAGAAAAATAACAAGTGAATGCAAACCTTATGTCCCCATCATAGGAAAACAATATGTAATACTAAAGAGCATGCCCTCACGCTAATCCAATGTGAAATCAGAACCATGTGGAAAAAGCGCATATTAATGCTTGATAGAGATGTATAAATTTAGTAAAAGAAAAACTAAAATATGTAAAGTGCAATAAATCCATACCATGACTACACCTAGTTAGTCATGTTGGAAAATTCCCTTAATGTGTTATATGCAAGGTGCATAAATATCTTATGTGAAAACTAACATTAGGATGTTTACACTATGGTATCCATATTAGACCACTAAGAGAGCCATATATATCAACCATTGGAAAATTGAGAGATTATGGTGTATTGGCCATTTGACCACTAGGAAAGTTAGGTGTATCAACCATTGGTTCACTAAATGAACCAGATGCCTTCAAAATGGCTATTGAAAATCTCTTTATGAGCTTGAATGATGGACTCATGCATAGTCCATGCCAAAAGCGAGTATGTGTCACCTATAAGGTTGAATGTGTAAGATGAGATTTTACCCAAATCATGTAAATAACTTTTGTATAAGTTCCATAAATGTATTTGAACTGTCATGATGGAATCACCCCTCGAGTCGATGCAAATCTAATATGACATGTATTTGTAATGATGAGCTCATATCAAGTGAATGTGAATATGATGCATCTCATAATTGAAACTATAATTTGTAATGATGAACATGTCCTAAGTCCATATAAAATTCAATATAACCTTGTTTCAAATGTGTATATGGTATATATCCGAACTATGTGAAATAATACCACCATGTATACCATGTGATGTTTGGCCCCCGACCTATGTGAACTTCTAAAATAGCCCACAACATGCCCTTTTTAAGACGAGGGATGTTGCCACCTATCACTTAGAAAAATTAGAAAAGTGGTTAGTTATAACAAGTATAATAAAAACATCTAGAAGCGAACCATATAAATCCCATGTACTAACCATGGTTATAGAATCAGTGTGCATCAAATATGATCATTAGACAACAAGTAGTAATGTCATCTCATGGGCAAGAATATAGTAAACATGACTAGTAATCCATTAGAATCAATATCTAGGAGCGTAAAAATGAATTTGGTAGTGCAAAATGTTAGTACACATATGACTCAACACAAATGGACCCATTGAGACTCATGACATAACATGATAATAGATGGCATTGCAGAGCCATCATAAGACATAAATGATTGATGATACATCATGATGATGACTTGAACAATGTTAGTAGTAGTTATTTTTTTGTACTAAACAAGTATGTATCAAATAATAATATGTGCCAAAGACTATGCACCTCAAACAAGTATTTGTCAAATAATAAGTTTCAACAAAAATATACCAACTAGTGTGTATCTCACAATGTGTCATAATATCATGTTTTTAAGTTTAATTCCTCATTTTTGAGTAAGTTGGAATGGACTTAATCTTGTTTGAAAGGATTTTTAGCTAATTTAGATATTAAGTGCGATGCATATATGATGAATTAACTTTGAGAGATTTTTTTGTTTATTTACTAAAGCTTAACTATTCTTGTGAGATCGAGGGTTTATCATGTAAAGATAGGGCAATAAGAATGGAAAAAAGCAACTTGAGATAATCAAAAGACCACAATTTAGACCAAGGAAGCTTAGGACTCAATAATTATCACTCTAGACTAGAAGAATTAAATCTCCAGGACTTTTACAAAAATCTTCGGACATCCGCAAAAAAATATAGACTCTAAACTCTAACTCGCTAGCTACAAACTAGTGACAAAAGTTCTCATTTGCCAAGCCACACAAAATGAGAAGATTGGGAAGAATTTTGTAGTCTATCAATATCATGAAGAAGAGTTCTTTTATTGAACACATGACAGTCCAATTGCCATCTATTTAGTAATCATTAGAAAAGATAGAATAGATACTATCCCATCTTCGTAAAGATAATCTAATGCAATTATCATATTGTAAAATTTCTTAGTTACTGGGATATCCGTAGTAGTCTTCACTTGTCAATTGACAAGATGGACTCGTAAATAAGCTAGCTATATTAGAAATTTTGTTCAAATAATTTGCCATGAATAAAAGAAGTAGTTTAACTTTCACATGAGGCTAGAAATTTTCAAACTTCAAGCACCTCTTATAAACACCTCATTGTAAGCTTGAAGAAAGGATCTATGTTTTTTCTCTTTTGTAAGGAACATCAAATTGATTAATATAATTAAAGTTGTTAAATATCCATGTTGGTGATTCTTGATCATTTCGAGTTGAATCTAAGGGGAATTCAAAGCCCACTCTTACCCAAATAGGAGGGCATTTACATTATTTTCCCAGTTTAATTTTTTTCTTGTTCTTTTCATTTAATAAATTGTAGAATGCATAGATTAGCTAACTATCACATCCCACAATTTGAGTTTGTTTAGGAGAAAGGATAAGTTGAAAATGAAGAGTGGTTTATGAAGGCGGGGATAAGCCTCATTGCATAGTGAGTATGCAGCTACATGTGCGTATGTATATCTTGAAAAGGATATACACACTTACACGTAGTTGCATGCATAACCGCACAACAACGCTTGTTGTCCAATGTTCGTAAAGTACTTAACATTTATAACTTATTCTTGTTTTACTTTATTATATGAGGTTATTTTACTTTGCTATGGGAAATGATTCGTAATATCAGTGTGTTGTTGAATTTTGTACTGTTTATGAGATTTGCATATCTTATTACTGAAGTTAATGGGTTGTTGATGATTAGTAATTTGTACATGGATTTGATAGTATTATATCAATATTGAGATAAAGATATAACTGTACAATGTTAACCTTATTTTGTTATCTTGATGGTCAAATACCGTAAAACATAACAAAGTGGACTTTAGCAAGGGGCATGTCAAATTTGGGACCGACAAGGTAAAAATTTCAAATTTGGTTTAATGATATCATTAATATTATTAGTAAGCCAAAAACAACTCCTTGAATTGCAAGAAAATAATAACTCAGTTTATTTGATCTTGGGTACTTGCTTGAATGTTCTAATAAGCTTGATCATAGCACATATAAAGTTTTATTTGACGAAGGAATAGATTGATTTGTCACACTATGTATGAGATCGAAACTTTCCTTGTTTTATTATTGTCTTTGACCTATGAAACGTTGAGTAAAGGGATTATTGATTGTGTTGACAATACTGGTCTTTAGACACTAATGCAAATTAAAATGTTTGTTTAGTTATTCTATAGACCAAATGGCCATGGTAAAATGGATAATCATAAGTTATTAATAATAGTCTAAGACCATGGCATTGGCATAATAATGTTTTAAACTTATATAGTTTTCGATCACTCACCATTGACCCTTGTTGATATGTTATAATATGGTCTATGACCATACTTAAGTGCATTGGATTATTTAAGAATTGAGAAATAATTTGTTTTATTGGTCAATTGACCACACTTGTGCATTATAAGGTTTTTGGATTTATTTGAATAATTATCTTCGACAAAATGTAGGATAAACTCCATGCATGCAAACTTGGTTATTATTATTTTGAACCACTCGTTTTAAACTCCACTAAGTAACTAGAGAGGAGTTGGAAGATGGTGGCGGTTGGTAGTGAATTTGGCCACTACGTAGCACCGTGAACAATAAATAATGATTAATTCTCTCAAAAATTGCAAAGCTTCCCGAGAGAAGCTACTATTACATGTGTTTTACTTCTTTTTGTTGTTTTGTTTTGTCAAAGCTCTGTTAGAGATATGTGTATGTGGATTTCTATGTGAGTTTTGTAGAATCTATTTGCATCATGAAAATAGGGTCATTTGTGGCTACAATGAGGATATATATCGATGAGTATCAAAATATTTACCTTGTTTTAGTTTGTGGACGTTTTTGGTTCAAGTTGCTTGGAATTTCTCGAGTTCCTCTACTAGACTTGATTGTTGAGTTGCAAGGAAAACAAAGAAGAAAGTTGCAGAGATCTTCTTAATTACGGGCATAGAATATTTTCTCTGCTCTATTTATTTTATTTTGATGTATTTGAACACCTGTAAGGTTTGAATGATGATATCTTATTTTCTTCACTTTTGGACTGTGAATCCTGTAATAAGTAAAATAATATACTTATTGTATAAGTGTTTGAGTTTATTTTATTGTAAAGGATTGATGACCTTCGATATCGTAAGAGATTACTATCGGTCGACTTAAATTCATTTTTTTACGGAATGTGAAATGGGTATTTATTAGATTTGGTTTAATCGATGACTTGGTTTGAATCATTCATTTGGTGAAAACTTATGTTGCGCCTTAAAAATGGGATGTGGGTTTTGTTACTTGATTGAATTCTTTCGGGTTGTTGTCAATGATTAATTTAAACAAGACATTCATTCAAGGTCCTGTAATAACTCGCATGCACTTAATGGGTATGTTGTATTTTCTTGTAAGAGTTGGAACCATTTGGGCTTGCATAGTAAAGTCCAATTCTCTTCCTAAAAATGACTAAGAGGGAAAAGGAAATAATGTCCGAGTTGAGACTCAAACCCCCATTCTTTACAAGTGTGTAGTTTCATTATTAAACCATAACAATAAACTTGCATACATTAATGTGAAATGGGGCTTAGATTGGTTCTGAATGGTATTCTTATCATTAAAATGCGAGCCCCAAATTGGCACCTTGTGAATGCTTATTGGTGATTTACGAGAATATGTTTTTATTTTGTCGATAGGTTAATATTTTTACTCGATTCAACTATTTTCTAAATTATATAAGTATCGAGAAAAATATTTAGTTTGATACTGATAGTTTGTTGATGAAAGATGTTAATAGACCATTTATTTGGGATTATCAAATGTACTTTTAATATGAGTAACATAGTAAGAATATACTATTTAAGTTAATGCTTCTTGTATGCATGATGATTATTGGATATCAATCTTCAATAAATTTAGGGTGTGTAATTTGTTACGTTGATCATTTATAAATGTAATCTCGGGATCAAGTTGCATTACTTAAATTATCTGCAGAAAAAATTAAACTAGTCTAATATGACTTGTGTTTTAAATGAAGATAATATGTTTGGGATTTAATGAATTTGGGAATGATGGTAAGTTGTTATTGAAGGTAATTTATTATAGTTTACATAATTACGGGCTAAATGCTTGTTTATATTCCTAAACAAATATGGATATGCTCAATTATCGGTAGTAAAATAATTTGATAGACAAGAATTTAGTCCATGTCGGTTCTTTTGAGTGACCATGTATAAATTATTATTTTCAGATTGCAAGTTTTGAAAAGTAATACAAAAGGGTAAAGAACTGGATTACGACATACTTGATTGATATTGTACTGATTTATATGATGTAATAAATGTACTTGTATTTGATTAAAGGTGAAAGTATTACTTCACAAATGAATAAGGCATTTAAAGGCATGTTGTATTTTTTTATTGATTACAATATCATTATGTACTTTAATAACGAGGTTTTAACCTCCATTATATGAATATTTGATGTTGTTTTTACAACATACTTGTGTTTTACAGAAATGTTATAATGTTGAAATTACGATGATTATGAATGCAATATTGTAAGTACAATATGATGATTTTCTTTCATTATGATTGTGATTTAAAACAAGTGTTTTATCGTTGTTTGACAACAAAGTGTTCATTGTGAATTGATGTTTGATTAAGATAATACAACTGTTACAAGATGTCATTATGATCAATTGAATGAATCACAAAAATAGTAAAATAAATAAGGAAATATGAAAAGTATACTAAAAGAGATAAGTAATTGTTAAACAAATATTAACATGATGATAAAAGTTAGTTTGTATGTATGAAACAACAAGATACATGTTGTTTGCTTTTCAATAGTAATAACTTACACTTTTATGATATTGGCGTATCGTCGTAAGATCATACCGATGATGTTGTACCTTAGTGAGAAAATAGTTACTGACGATATGGAACAAAGTACGAAGGTACATTTTGAATACATGAAATAGTATAGATGTTCATATCTAACTTAGGAAAACTAAAGTGTATAAGTGTCTAATAATGAGCATTAATGATGTTTAATTTATATTATGAAATGGTTTAAGTCTTATACTTGACTAAACCTAATCAATGATTGTAGATCAATATAGTTGATGATCACGTAAAATAAGGTACATACTTTATTCAATGACTCATTGAGATCATTGCATACCTCTATCATGATTTGGATATCATCATGAAACTTAGTTAACCTATCCATAGGATGAAAGCATACCTTAATGGAAATGAATAAACTAAAATGGTTAACTAGTAAATTAATATTAAGACAACGGAAAAGAATCCTGATACTATGTTGAGACAGGTTGTGCGGTGAAAGGAAGACAAGTTTTGAGTGGCTTATGTGTAGTCATGAAACTAGGCTTGTTAGCGTAATGCCAAAAACTATGGCCATAGTAGTGCAAATGACTGATTGCATTGTTTGTTCACCATTTCTTCTTTTAATTGTGTTTTGAGTTGGAGTGTAGTAATTGCATGCTTCACTGACTAACACTAAGAAGATGCACATGATTCTTTGTACATATATAAAAATTCTAACAAATAATATACAATGTATATTGGCTCGTATAGAGTGATGAAGGGGGTCGAGAAGGATTTGTAAACCCTTGTAGTTGCACATGGTTATCATAGGTTGTTGATTAACTAAAATATAGGAAAACTATGGGGAAGTATATCCAATAGTTAATCTAAATAAGAGGACATAAAATGTTGTATAAATAAGCTAAAACAATATGGAATAAATGTAATTAATTATTCTAAGTGAAATAAAACCCTAAGTATGCAAGAGAAGGGAAATACATAGCGTCGTTGATAGAAGAAGATGGTCACGGTTCAAACCGAAACCGAATGTGCAGATAATCACTCGGGGACCCTACAAAGGGTAGATATACGATATTTAAAGTGACATAAGCACCTGGGAGTGTACTAGGGCACCTCGGGGTACCTTGGTTTGGATTTTGGGCGCTGTGAACTTTACAGGACTTAGAAAGCTGTGTTCGGCAATGCCGTAACTAGTTATGAAACATGCATGTCTGTCATACTAGATTTACCAAATGTATTGTATGACGCCTTGTAAAATAAGAAGAAGAATGGGCTGGATTGACCTCAACCGCCAAACCAGTGGAATTATCGTTGAGCGCTGCACTACACATGCACTCGATGTAGTTATGGTGAGTGTGTTTGAATGGTGTTCTCGTGCCAGTCGCACTTTGTGTAGTAGCGAGCTATGATAGCTATAGAAGATGTAGAATAGAATAAATAGAATCCCTCCCTCCTATTTGAATGAATGTGATACCGAATTTGCTAGCTAGAATGTGTAGAACTATGTGGATGAAGATGGTGCAATGGATGCAACCCTAGATGGAGTGATAGTAGTGATAAAATGCAAAGACCTAGGACCCTCAATATGGTCTTATAAACTTTATATTTATAGGGCTCTCAAGTATACTTTTGCAATTAATCCCGACAATGTCTATGAGAACGAGATAAAGAAGACCAACGGCTAGAAGTGACCTAAAAATAAGTGAAAGGGGTTAAACCTAGATCGTGGTTCCTCTGGGTGGGACTAGGGCTCCCAGGATGCCCCGATAGAGGCTAGGGTACCCATAATTAGGGCTAAAATTTTGGGGAAGTTACGGGATGGGCAAATAGGTAATGGAAAATACGCGGGAAAGACAAGATAAAATAGAAGAGGAAGATAGGAAGAAGGTGGACAAAAGGGGGATTAATTAGTACTTTGTACACTTGAGAACCTTCTAAATAGTAGTATAAGACTAGGCTAAATATGTCTAAAATGCATGATTTTATGTCTACATTTTTCCCCCACTTTATGTTGGTGAGCGAAAAACTCGGTAACATAAAGTAGTCAGAGAAGCATACCTGAAATCCATACAGAGTGTAGAAGAAAGTGCGTCGATGGACTAGACTCGAATGTGGAGGAGTGTGGATTCTAAAGATGAAAAATGTGAAAAGAAGTGATGAGAGTGCACCTAGGTCGTAACATGTGTGGTCACATGCACAGTGTAAAGGCAAGTGCCTATAGTGGTTTATTGTTGTTGTTGCATTATTGTTTTTGTTGCCCCCAATTTGATTGCTTGTTTCTCATATGATAGACCCTGCATGGAGAAAATTCTCAAGTAGTCAAATATGTATGTATGTAAAAACACTGTGTAAAATACACATGTATATAGAAAAAGTGTAAAATACGCTAAAATAGATTATAAATGGAAAAAGGAACATGTGCACTGATCCATGTCGAAAGAAAGGGTGTGGAAGGATATCTTGTCTTGTCGTGATTTTTTCAGTGATCTCACACCACCCTAGTGAAGAAGTATAGTGAGGAACTCTGTTGTGTCCACCAACCTTTAACTACTTCTTTTACCTTCTTTGGAAGAGATATATGTAATGGTTTTTTGGGCAATCCTATGCCACTAGACAAAGAAGTGTAGAGAGGCCACCCACTTTGTAACCTTTGAGCCTCGTAAGCAATCCGCATAATTACCGAAGGACACCATGTCCTGTTAAGGCGGCTGTGTATGGAGTTTGGTATGATTTTAACTCATTTGTTATGTTTGAGTCGATGTAGATATGTTGTGTTAGTATAAAACCCATACCGATGCCCCACCTCTTTCGGGGGTACATGTGACGACCTTGGAAGGAGAATGTGGCCCCAAAAGAGGGCCTACCACACTCGACCTCAGAACCCACTCAACCCCGCATGGGGAAAGGGAAAATGCTTGGTAGATACCAAGGTGCACACGAAAGGGGATGACTAGTCAAAACAAGTGTTAGTCCACATGAACATGTATGTAATCATTGTAAAATTGTAAACAATGTAGAAAAATTACCAAGCAAATTAGTGTAAACATGTAAGAAGACAAAATAGACTACACAAAGCGGGTTTCAAACATGGGACATCACTCATGATGTCTGCAAGACATACAAGGCCATCATGGACGAAATAACATATAATTGTGTATATAAGCAAAGGGCAAACCCTGCAAACAATGGAAAACAATGGAAGACAAGTAATAATACAAGTAGTCATGGAAACATGTAGTCCTGCAAAACAAGTTCTACACATGAGACACCCATTAGCATGTTAGGATGATAAATAATATGTCAAAAATGTGTATGAGCAAGTAGTAAAAGATGTTAAGTACAAAATGAAACAATAATACCTATATAAGTCGAATGTGGATGCCCCCAGTGACCATTATAGTATGGGTAGAAGGTGAGCATCCATGCTGCGTGGAAATGTCTTGTATCTGTGATCACACTAAACATGAACATGCATGTGTGTATGATAATGACATATAGGAAAGCAAGCTAACATGTGTAATAGAATGAGTATGCAAAACACTAGTAAGCAAAAGTAAATGCTACTAAGACAATGCAAAGTATGTTTTGGATGGATGGAATGGAATGCACAATGGAATGATAGGTCCCTGTAGTGTAGTGTGTGGGGTTCGGTGTAATGGTGATCCCTCAACAGTCTAGTGTGAACCGAAGCACTAGGGTGTGTCATCAGGTATGTAGAAGATAGACTATGTATGCTAAGAGAAAAGATATAGGTAGGTTGTATGGGGTAGGGGAATTAGGTAAGTGTTATGCCCCCAAGTGTTTAGGAAAGAGGAATCAACCTATAAGATCGAAGGATGAATGTCCATCGACCCATGCTTGAGAAGAAATAGGTAGAGAACGATGCTCTAGTAATGGTGGTATGGGAGATAATCGGTGTGCCAGATAATGAAGCCGATATGCATGGGAATGGTGAATATAAGATGACCATTATGGCGTAGTGAAGTGTGTGGGTGAGGGAGAGCAAGGAAATTTTGCGTGTGAAGTGGAAGATGCTCGATGTGGAATAAAGTGGGGCAATGAATGGTGGTGAGATGTGCTAGCGGTCCAAGTAGGAGGTCGATGTTGATGTACAAGACTAATTGGTTGGAGAGGTTGGGATGAAGATAGAATTGGCATAGGACACAATAAAGATAAACTCATAGAATATTTATGGGGAGGAGGAGGGGAGGTAGAAGTATAGAGACGAGACAACGAATCATGCGAGACAGTCGTTGTGGGGTGGTGGGCATGTAGTACAAGTTGGCTCCCTATGATGTGGGTGGATCAGGTCAATGGGTCACAACGGAGGATAAGCTTGTGTATCAAATGAGAGGAGGCCTAACTATTGGAGCTCCCGAATAATATGGGTCAATACATGGCAAGAGTCAGTATGATGTCCTCGAATGTGATGGTAGCGGTAGAAGGATGGGTCACAATAATGGAGTGGTTGGGGTGGCAGATAACGACGGTTAGAAGGTAGAGAAATAAGGTGATGATGAAGCAGATGACCAAGGATGGCTTGTGGCATAGTAGTGGAAGGGAGGATAAGGGGTGAAGGTAAGGGTGTAGGTTCAAGTAGCATTAGTAAGATTGTGGAAAGCAACGACAATTTTAAGTTGGTCGAGCTCGACATGAAGAGATACAATGGTTGCCTCCATGGACTAACACTGGGTTTGTAATAATTGTATAGTATCTGAGAAGTGGGTGGGAGACAAAGGATGAGTAGGGGGAGAAACATCAACTGTGGTGGTGGAAGTAGAGAAAAGTACAGTAGAGGGTGAATCACATGAAGGCAATGGTGGCACATGATCATTAGAAAAATCATCAAGAGAGGTGTCAAAGTCGTATTAGACTGCTCTAGATACTTGATAGGCAAGTGTATGGGGTTGGTCATCTAAATAACCATGGATGCATAAGATGTACATGACCATGGAATATTGTTCATCTGTGAAGACATGTAATGGGCATCCCTAAGCATACCAAACAGTAAGGTTGGGTGTATAACAAGTAAAGGAGCTACTACAAATACTAGCGGTGCCAAATGGAATGGGGAATGTGATATCAACATGATCAGGATCAAGGGTACCCCTAATATAATCTAACCAAGACTAGCCGAGAGTAAGTGGATAGGGAGTAGGATGACGCGTGAGATGAACCACAAGGTGGAAAATACGTTAACTCGTAAGCAAAGTGAGAATGATAGAGCCATGATACAAGTGTGGATCACATAGAGGAGTATGAAGGTCATTAAAGTAAAATCCTAGACAAAGGAGACCATCATATGAGCATACGATGGTAGAACACGAGGTGATGAGCGGGATGTGGTCTCAGTAGGAATTATTGATAAAAAGAGTGCAAGTGAATGATGGACATTCTAGGGAAGATGGTGATGACAATGGGATGATATCGAGAGGGGTTGGAAATGGTTGATATAGCACAAAGGTAGTAGTAGCATCATGTGGGGGAAGAGAAGGTACTAAACATCCAAAGAGTTGCAAAAAATGACATTTCATATAGAAAAGGGGATAATGGGGGAATAAGAAAAGAAACCGAGTAGTGTGGGGTAGGTGTAGAGGATGAAAGTGAAGTATCAGTAACCATAGAAGAGGTAGATCTTTGTATCAATCATGCAAAATGGTAGGAGTTAGAGGAGGAGGTATGACATGAGGAGGTATCAAGTAACCATGGGTGACGAAGAAGGAAACATAAAGCTGGAGGTTGTTGCATCCAGTGTGGGGGAGGTAATGGTAGGAACTGGACGAAGAGCTTCCACTTTGCTACGAGTCGAGCTATGGTTGTAGGATCAATAGTGTATAAGTAATAGGTAGCAACAACCAAAATGGCATGTGGATCCATCCTAGAGGATGGAAGATCGATGAATGAAGGGAAAGGATTATAGCCTGTAGAAGTGGGAGGGTGCGGATAAAAGCATGGCCATGGCTATCAAATTGTAGTGTAACAAGGGACTTAGAAACAAAGGTCTTGTGATGATGCCTACCCATGGTGAGAAAAGATGAATGGGAGATCCAAGAAGGTGCTAAGAAAGAAATGCCGGGTTCACCACAATGATTAACTAAAACATAGGAAAATTATGGGGAAGTATATCCAATAGTTAATCTAAATAGGAGGAAATAAAATGTTGTATAAATAAACAAAAAAACTATGGAATAAATTTAATTAATTATTCTAAGTGAAATAAAACCCTAAGTTTGCAAGAGAAGGGAAAGAAATAATGTAGCTGATTGAAGAAGATGGTCGCAGTCCGAAACCGGAAGCGAATGTGCAGATGATCACTTAGGGACCCTGCAAAGGGTAGATCTGGGATATCTGAAGTGACATAGGCACATGGGAGTGTACTAGGGCACCCCGGGGTGTTGTAGTCTAGATTCTGGGTGTTGTGAATTATACATGGACTCATAAACCGTGTTTGGTAGTGTCATAACTAGGTTTGAAACCCTGTCTGTCTGTCATACTAGATTCACCGAATGAACTATATGACACCCGCAAAAAAGAAGAAGAATGGGTCGGATTGAACTCAACTGCCAAACTAGTGGACTTATCATTGAGTGTTGTACTACATTACAAAACCTAATGTATTTTTGGTGAGTGTGTGTGAATTGTGCCCTAGGTTCTCTCGTGCTAGTCGCACTTTGTGTAGTAGCAAGCTATGATAGCTATAGAAGATGTAGAATAGTATGGAGAATAGAATAGATAGAATCCCTCCCTCCTATGTGAATGGATGTGATGCAAAATTTGCTAGCTAAAATGTGTGGAGCTATGTGGATGAAGATTGTACAATAGATGCATCCTAGATGGAGTGATAGCGTAGTGATATAATGCAAAGACCTAGGACCCTCAATATGGTCTTATAAGCTTTGTATTTATAGGGCTCTCAAGTATACTTTGGTAATTAATCCCAACAATGCCGACTAAGAAAAGGAGTGAAATGGGTTAAATCTAAATTAGCCTTTAGGGCACATAGGGTGGGACCAGTGGTACCTTGGGGTGCCTCAAGACAGTGGGGTGCTTAGAAATAGGGCTAGAATTTCAAGGAAGTTCGAGATGGGAAGATATGTAATGGAAAATATGTGGTAAAGATAAGATAAAAAAGAAGAGGAAGATAGGAAAAAGGTGGACAAAAAGGGAAGATTAATTAGTACTTTGTGCACTTGAGAACCTTCTAAATAATAATATAAGACCGTGTTAAATATGTCTAAAATGCATGATTTTATGTCTACAATTGTCAAGATGGATTCTAGAATATTAATTTTGCTAGATTACTTAGTGTTTTTTTGGATTAGGGTAAAATGAGGGTTTTGAAAGGATCCCCATCCTTTTATGAAAACGCCATCCGACTAGATTGAGCAAGTGGAAATTAGATAGTGAGAGCCCTTAGGCATACCAAAAAAATCTATAACTAGATATAACATAGCCATATCTTAACAAAAGAGATTTTTCAGATCTTGAATTGCATTCTTAAGCTGCAAGAGAAGCACTCTTCTCCGCCAAAGTGTGTCAACCAAGTCGAGCATCTCGATGCATTCCTTGTCAATGATAGCCCAGTGGTGTCGCTCAGTATACGCTTTCCAAGTTTTAAGCACTTCGAAGGCCCTTTGGAGCTTTTCCGAGAATAGAGGACACCACAACAACCTAATTGTCCATCTAAGGGGTTTCCACTAAAAGTTATTTTTCATCAATATCCATATCAATATTGTTTGTAACAACATTTGGAGATTCCATAGGTTATGGGCCAGGGATTCGGATAAAGAGTACAAAGCCCAAGAAAGGTTTAGAAATTTCTTTGCTCCGGCACTGGGAATATAGTTGAAGCTTTGAAGGAGAGGTTTTAGGAGAGGAGGAGAGCAGGGAATTAGCAGATCTGGGCCGAGGGAGGAGGGGGTGGAGGTAGCACCAAATGGTGAGCCAAAGAGGGTGAAGGATTTCTCCACAAAACCACATCCGGGTCGATTTAGAGGAGACTTACATGCGAAGACGATTGCTACTTGGATGAGTGGAGGGGGAAGCACGGTGTAACGGGCAACGAGAGAGAGGGGAGGCAAATGGCGTATGACGACATTAACCTAATTTTGGGGAAAATGAAGAAGCTCAGTGGGAGAGGTGAAAACTGGACCAAAAATAGATGAGCCCATGGTGTAAAAGAGGGCCCTCCCTTATCTTGCCAAAATTATTGAGATCTCAAGGGATTGAAATATAAAATCCGAGAGATTAACCTTCTTACCAAAGCACGATGATCGGAAAGGAGAAACATATAAGGCCCGTGAATGAGTTTGTAATGCCCATCTATGGTGAAGTATCACATAATCATCTCTCGCCACTCTATCTCATATGGACTTGAGAGAATCCCGCTCGTAGCAGATAGGTACTTCGCACTCTTTCACTAGGCTTCGTGAAATCAACTAACTCCACCTTAAAGGATCTCTTAAAGTATACCACGCACACCGAAGATAAGCCGCCATAATGAAAATTACATTTTTGAAATGGTGAACTTAGTATTTCCCACCTGCACTTTCCCTTCTTCCATGAAGCCAAGACACTACAGAAACTTAAACCGAATGCCCCAAAGATTCTATGAAGGTGGTGATTCCACCTTCATGAAGAATATCCCAAACATCTCCGTCTTCCTTGTATTATGCACATGAGACTGGTTCAATGTGCTTAATTTGGCCCCCCATGATTTTGAAAATGGTAGAAAATGTCGAAAGAGCACCATGAGCCCTAAATTTATAATTGTAACTCGAGCTCTTCGGATGGACCTTCACACATGCCCTCCGAACTGGGGAATGATTGCTAAAAATTAAGGAAACTCTTGCCCAAAAATCCACTTTTAAACCAATGTCACTATCGCATGTGCCACCGCTTTTGAACTTCCTTTCATAATGATGGAAACATTAAGACATCTATCACCAAAATTCCAGGAGATGTTATACCTACTTCTCCTGACTTTGGTGATAGCATTGTTCAACCCGCTGAGAATAAGCAGCCCCAACATGAGATTAATGCTTGAGTTAGTAATCATGATTTAAACTACTGAGGAGGTCGTTAGGAAAGTTTCCTATCCTTTTTTTTATTCTAGCTGAACACCCACATTCACTAGAAGGCCGGCCACCTTATTGCCCTCTCTATAAACTTGTTGATACTTTATTTTCTGGAACATGGATTGCAGGATTCTGATGTCTTTAATTATATTTCTAATTATCCACTATACAGGTTCATTGGAATTCAAGATGTTGATGAGGTTCATGGAGTCACTTTCCACCAAAATACACTCATGCCCAATTTGAAGTGCCAGTTCCAACCCTCTAAGGATTGCCATAGCTTCAACAAAGTGATTAGTGCCCACACCGAGTTGTCGAAGATTCTGACCCAAAGTGATGGACAACCACCATAATCACAAAGAATGGCACCCCCTCAGAGATACCTGGATTTCCTTTTTCTGCGCCATCTGCGTTTAATTTCAACTAACTAGGTGGAGGAGGGGTCCAAATCACAGCTGCTCGCACTAGTGCCGAGGGATGTGCATCCATCTAGAAGATAAGATGCTAAAAGTAATTATTTGAGCCACGAAAGTTAACCTTTTGTTTATTCTTTTTCCAAATATAATTGTTGAGGTTGTCTTGGAAGAAGAGAGTAATGATTTTAGCCACCTGTGCTGGATCTAAGGTTTGCTCTTTAAAAATATGCTGTTTCACTCCTTCTAGATACCCTAGAGGCCACGAGGAAGAAGGAGTTTCCAAGTGAGGGAAATAATTTGATGAGAAAAGGGGAGAACCATTGGTTGAAGGGTTTAGAGAGAGAGAGAGAGAGAGAGGAGGGAAAGACCCACGACACACCAAGGTTTCCAAATAGTAGGCCCCAGATGGAATGGGAGAACAGATAATGGAGAAGAAGATGAGAAGTGGATTCCAGAGCTGAGAGGAAAAGAACACAATGGGAAGGAAGAGAGTATATTTTTCTTTTGAGATTTTCCCTAGAGAGGTTAGAATCCCGAAGGAAATCTAGGAAAAGAAACCAACCTTAAGGGTGACAACAGGGGACCAAATATGGTGAAGCGGAGGACCACATGGGGTATGAGGTTTAGATGAATAGGCCACCTTGACAGAGAAGTTCCCAGAGGAGAAAGATGCCAAATGTGCTCATCATGTGGCAGGGGAGAAAGGGATGTACCGAGAAGACAATAACTTATGAGACTCATGATTAGTTGATTTTGAATGTCACCGCATCCAAGCCAAACTGGGAGAAACTAGTAAGGCTTGGAATCCATTATGTTAAAATATCCGTTGACTTTCCTATCACACATAGAGATTAAAGACATTTTGATCGGATCCCAAAAAGGGTCTTGAGCAAGAGGCTTATCCCCAATCCACCAGTCCAACCAAAAATCAATTTGAAGGCCATTTCAAGGCACCATTTAGTGCCTACCCATACTAGAGGAAGATAAATCACCACAAAGTTCCAAATAGTAGATCCTATAGGAGATTTGAGTGAAGAAAATTCTCAAGGAAGAAGGTACTTCGACTCGAGGAGATGAACCCAAGGGGCCTTATTCTCGAAGTGACCTCCAGCCAAGATTAACAAGTATGGCCTCCAAATTACTTAGTGTTGATCTAAGTAATGATGTTAAATATTGCAACATGAAAAGAATTAAGGGATCTTATGCATTTAATTAGTATGTTGGATTAATCATTGCATCTTGCCGATAGTCATTAAATGCATCAAGTTAATTAAATGGTTTAGTAAAAAGAATTCCCTTAGTTTTTGAAGCGTAATGTGTGTGTTACAACTTGGTTAAAGGATTATTCATTCATGTCATACATTTGGTTCAATATTTTGTTGTTATTTTCCTATATTATTGTTTTCTTGAATTGTTTCATATATTAAATATTTACCGCTTCAAGTTTAGATAGTGGGCTAATTGGAAAGGTATTTTATTTTGTTAACCTATAACATATAGCCTCCGTATGTCACCCTAGTTCAATAAATAATTAACTAAAGTGAAAGAACAATGACCCCATCACTTTTTGGTGCCTTTGTCAGGGAATTAGGCACCAATAGGTATTTGTTGATCGAGGGTGTTGTGAAAAAAATTCCTTGTAAGTTTCACGAACGATTTCAATTCCTTACTTCTCCGATGATTTAAGCACCTATATGTGATAATAGGGAGATCTTGTGAGCTTCTTAAAGTAAGTGGAACCGAAAAAAATTCCACAATCTCTTAGTTTGGGGGAATATTGATCTAATAATGCCTTTAGCATTTTTGTAGTTTAATCTAGGATTTCATAAAAATTTCTTTGGTTCATGCATATGGTTGGAGATTTTAAAAGAAAAATCGTTAAACAAAAGCCCTCCAAAATCAAAATTAGAACATAGGTTCAATAGTTGAGGTTGAACTACAAGAAGATATAAAAGGAGTATACATGTAGTTCTTTCTCGGAAAAAACTTTCACCTATCCCATTATAATAGACAATGAGGAGTAGAATCCTAGGAAGAATATATCCACATCAATATTTCCTACCTTTAGGGGAATAAATTCAAAGGAGCCCGATCAATTTTATTTGAATTTAAGGTCCTTTGTCAGACTTATGATTACACTAAAAATAACCAAAAGCTAAAAGAACTCCTTCAACACTAAAATACTCAACCATGCATTGGTTTATGGGTTAGCCCATAATTCCATTCGTAATTAGGATGAAATGGAAACAATTTTCTTGGATAAGTATCAAGACTATTACATGATTCATGAACTCAAAGAAGAACTCTTTAGGATGACCCAAAAGGAAGATGAAATCCTTGAGGATTATCTTGATAGATTCCTCTTTGTTCATAACATTATGGTAATAGATTAGACAAAAATTAAGAAAACCCATATTTATGAGAGGACTGGATGATAAATCTAAAGATGCTCAAAATTTAATTGGAAAAAGTGATGTAAACAATCTTGGACTTACAGATATTGCTGACCTTTGTAGGAATTATTCAAGGACTATGCAAATTTTTTTAAGGAATAAACAAAAGAAAACAAGTAGTGAAGTAAGCTACTAGTTGGAGAAATTTTCTAATCTCAATACAAACATTCTAATACACTTAAATACCTCTTTGGATAGTATACACGTGAATCTAAGGCTTTTGAGCCTATATCAATTTACTATCCTCGATGTTGTTAGTGTAGGCTATTATTTATCCTTTTATTTGTTTATTGGGATAATTTTTTTCATTTGGGTTATCCCTACACTTGTTAGGTTAGCTTGCTTAGGTGTACTAGTTGTGTGGAGTTAGCTTACTAGTTGTGTTGAGTTAGTTACCAGTTATATGGAGTTAGTTTGCTAGTCTTGTGGAGTTAACTTAACTGCTAGTATTAGTTAGTGGGAGTTCTTCACCATTGATCTAGGTAGTATTTGTACTTCCCCCCTCTTATACATACATCCTCGTTATTGAATGAGATAATAACATTATGATGGATTTCCATATATGATATTTCAACTCTTTGTTTGTAAATCCTTTTGTAAGGTTATTCTAGTGAATTCATTTCAGCTTATTAAATGTGGTATGCTATTATCATATGAGATATTCACACTTAGAACAATATTCTTATCATTTCTTTCATGATATCAGAGTGGTAGATGATGTAGACATTCATCTATAAGTTTTTATTTGCAATCAAGGGTTTACTTGTCATATATTTGGAATTTGTCAAAGACTTTTTTTGTAATGTGTATTTTTATACAAAACGGAGTGCACCATTGGATTTGGAATGTGAAAAAACCCTTATATTGATTGTAAACTTGACCACCGATGACGGTATATGGATTTGAAGTTGTCTAGTTTTGCAAAGTGTGAGTAAAGTGTATGGATTCCTATACGATCCGGATGGAAAGTTAGGGAATGATTCTACAAAACCCTTTCGCATTATGTTGTGTTTTTGTAAAAAATTCTAGGTAGTTGTTTTGTATGTAGGCTATATAGATCTCGAGTAGATGTCGGGTTTTACATGAGAAAACACCCTCTAACACCTATGCGCAAGCGTTCTTTGTGATCTACACTTTGCGTTGGCCAAAGGGATAAACCATTTTTGGGTTTTGTTTGGAGCAACATAAAACATTACGGGTGTTCATCAATTTTTGTTGGTAGTAAGTAGTTTTGAGTAGCGAGTGAAAAATTGAGATTGCACGTGGACTTAACAAAAATGGCAATTTGGGGGTAGATTCGTAGGTTTCGAGAAATGGATTTTTTTGGTCAAAAATGGTAACTGGATGTGACTTTCTTGGGAACAAGTGGAAGACCCCAAAATGGCTCACACAACACCTTAGCCCTTGGTCACATGGGAGGTCACATGAGGGCTTAAGAGGGGTGATTCCTACTAGTGGGTGCTTAAGTGTAGCCTCCCAATATATTTTTCTAGAAACATTATTTTAAATTTTTGTTTAAAAAAACATTTTTGAATTTAAATGGACCATTACTCATTGAAAACTAAATATATCATAACTTTTGACTGGTAACTTGGAATTGAGTACCATTTTTTTGCAAAAGTGTATGATTTTTCGTGCTATTTCCATTGGTGTAATTTAATTTATAAAACACAATAATTTATAAAGTGCCAACATTTAGGGGTTGTTATACTCACATGTGGATGCATTTCCGGTTGAGCCCGGCATCCTAAATTTTTGGGTGTTGCATTCTTGCATCTATGATAGATTCTAAGAATGATATGCTTGTGTCCAAAGTGTGTGGACTTCAGGAGGAAATAATAAAGTTTGTAGAAGAAAACATATCACTTAAGAAGTAAAACTCACTTCTACATACCCTCATTCACAACAAAGATGACCTCATACACTCCCTACAACAAACACTTGCTCACTTACAACATCATCCTCACATTGTGGAATTTCATACCCCTACTTTTGTTCCTAATACACTTGAAAATATTTCTCCCACACCCACCGACATTGATTTGTTAGTTTCTAAGTGCTCCGTCGCTTCATTTAATCAAGATATCTCCCAAGTCATGACAATCCAAAATCAAAAGTTCTTCCAAAAGACAACCATTCACGAAAATTTTTGCATGAATAAAATAAAGGATATGAAATTAAAAGCCAAAATCATGTGTAACCCCTTACAAACTTAACAATGAATCATCCACACAAATTTAGAACAACAAATCAACACTCTAATCAACCTATAAACTCAACTAAAATACTCAGTCATGTTTAGTTATCTCTAAATTAACACAATCTAAACTTAGCTTGAGGATTCACTTTACTCAGCTATAAATCAATGATCTTTCCTTCACAAATCATCCACAAAAAGCTTGAGAGTTCATACTATTATTCTATGTAATTGCTTGGTGAATCAATCAATCATTCATACTATTATTCTGCCCATATCATGTCAAATCAATCATCCTCATGCTCGTAGCTTGATCTATCTTCCATTCAAAGTACTTCTTAGAGCATCCAAAAATCAACAAAAGCTTAAAAATCAAATGGATTCAACAGGAACATCACTAAACCCCGCACTTATAGTGGACTTAATCCAAGGTGGCTTTAGGACTTACAATGAAATGTTTACATTTGTTTTGTATTGATTTTCCTCATTTATTGTAATTCTCATGGTCTATATTTTGACATGCCTGGTGGGACTCCCACACATGTTTTAATCATTTTTAGATTGTTTCTTGCTAATATAACTCTTTCTTTGTGTTGTTTAAGACTTACTGTTAAAATTTTAGAGTTTTTGGTGCAACAAACAAAGAGAAAATCCAAAACTTTAGTCTTTTTCTTTGTTTCTTCATTTTTTCCATCTACAAAGTTACATGCACTAGCTTTACACGTGATTTTTTGCTAGCATATCACTACGCGTGCTAACATAGTCCTTCATATGCTACTATAATACTAATTTTTGTTTATTGTTTTTGTGCACGTGTCATATGTACGTCCGTACACACTAACATAATGATTTAACAAAAATAGTATTTTATTAAACCCTATTGCAGAGTAATTGATGTAAACTATGATATATAAATGCTAAGTATAATATGACATAAGAAAATAAGCAAATAAGTATGAAAATCTGAGCAAGATATATAGAAAGGATGACTTAGCTGATTTACGTTTGATCCGGAAATGCTATGGAATGGGAAAATTACTAAACATGGAGTGAATTGTGTCATAAATGTTCAAGATAAATTATGGAATGCAGAACAAGGTCAAACATGGGCACCACGACCTGGGACGGGGGTGTCTGGGAGCTAGAGACCTCTTATGGGTTCCTGTAACTACAAAAATGGTCAGAACCTGATCTTTACTGTGTCACATAAGTGTCATAAATATTCCCTATTGATTGCTTATGTGTAGCCCTTTGATCACCGAGGGTACCTATAACCTATAAAATAGATATCACATACAAAAGCCCACAAACCACATAAAATCTAAAAAAGAAAGATGTAGAATGGGGAGTTGGACTGACACACGGAGGTATCCCCAAGTGTGAACTTACGATTTGAGTGTTGCGTGCTACATATTAGACTCCATGTATTTCTAGTGTGTGTGTGTGTGTGAGAATCATGCCCTAGCATGCCCTTATGCAAGTGCACATGATAACATGTTGCAACTAGATCTAACAATGTAATAGAATGTGTGGATGGAAAAATGAACTTACCCTTCCTATGTCATGTATGTAGAAAATGCAGTCCCTTGTCCATTTAGTGGGTGCTAGATGGATCCTTTAAAGTGCTTTAGGGTGCCTTTGGATGTAAGCTTAGGTGATGCTAGTAACGCTTAGTGCTTGGTCATTCATTTTTGAACTTACCCTTCCTATGTCATGTATATAAGAAATGTAGTCACTTTTCCCTTTAGTGGATACTAGATGGATCCTTTAAAGTGCTTTAGGTGCCTTTGGATGTAAGCTTAGGTAATTCTAGTAATGCTTAGTGCTTGGTCCTTCATTTTGAACTTACCCTTCCTATGTCGTGTATGTAGAAAATGCGGTCCCTTGTCATTTTAGTGGATGCTAGATGGATCATTTAGAGTGCTTTAGGTGCCTTTTGATGCAAGTTTAGGTGATGCTAGTAATGCTTAGTGCTTGGTCCTTCATTTTTGAACACATAACTATGTATTTATATTATTCCCTTGTTTGAATTTCGTAATTGTCAATTGGAGGGCCGACACATAATTCCCAAAAGATAAAAGAGACCCAAAAGAAATGAGTAAGGTGGAAAAGGGATAGGGGCACCTAGATGCTTCATCCCGGTGGTCTTGGTGTCTCAAGTCATAAAATATAAGTAAGTGAAATACCAACTCGATTATAGGGTGTGTAAAACCAAATAGAAAGCAAGAAACATAGAAAAGAGGCCAAGGACACTCATCAATTACTAGTTTTCTTGCTTAGGAATCTTATGAATGCTAATATGTGTTTATGATCTAGAAATGTACCCAAGTGCATGATTTTGTGTGTACGCATAACCAAAAGTATTTTTATGCAAGCACATTTACTTGAGCATGCTACAATGAGCGATTACGCTAGCGCATCTACTTGAGTGCACTACTATTAATGGTTACACTAGTGCACCTAATTGCATACGCTAGCATTATGTGTCTGTCTTTTTCCTATTTTATTCATTTTCCAACATGCTAAATCATTTATAATTATTGTTTTTAAGACTGTTTCTTAACCTTTTTCTTGAATGTTTTCATAAATATACATCTAAACGATTATTTTTCTTTAAATCTTTATATAATTTAATCTACCCAAACCAACCATGTATGCTCTTCTCTCACACCCTTTCAGGTGATTTTGAGAATCATTAACATCGACATTTGATTTTTTTTTTTATATCATGTTTTAGCTACAAGAAAACTACTAATTTATTGTGTGTAGGACCACATCGTATGAAGAATGCCTTGAAACATCAATCAAACTACTAATTCATCAGTATGTAGGTTTCCTTGATCAAAGAAAATAAAACAAAATTTATTTTAATAACTTTTATAAAATTTTGTATTACAGGTTCAGATAAGGGTTTATTCCATTCATTTTAATCGTGGGAAGTTCTTGGATATGGTCCTAAAACTCATTTTGATGAGTCTTTGAAAGAACCCCAAATTAGTTGGCTCCAGGAGGGAAGGCGGCCAACAAAACAGATACCCCCACCTAATTGACTAATACACCCATGAGATTTAGATCCAATGTTATCCTTAGTGATAATCCTAGTTAGATTGATCGAGTGAATTAAAATCCAACTTTATTAATAAAGGAGGTAAAGTAATGCCCATGACTAGAAATTTTTCTAATGCACAACGCTCGTTTGGTTAACACTTGGTATTTACAGAGAGATCCATATATATGAAGCTTGACTAACTGAACTAAGTTATTTAAAAGCTCTCCCAACCACCGTTATTATCATCCGGTTATTGAATCAGATTAGTCTTTGTTCCACATTCTTTTCTCAAATCAAAATCATATTCTTTTTCCAATCAAAATCATATTATTTTCTAAATCAAATTTATCACGTCTAAGCCTTACTCTTTGGATTCACTTTCTAAAGTTTAAGCACATCGTTTAATCCAAATCGCAGTGTCTAAGTCTTAAATTTTGGATACCCATATCCAAATTTAAGCAATCCATTTCAATCCAAGTCTTATCCTTTGGTATTCACTTTATCAAGGTTAAGCAAAATCAAAATTTCAATCATAAGTCTTTACTTTGGGTATTTACTTTATCCAAGCTAAGCAAAATATGCAAGTCAAGTGTCAAAGTCTTAAAATTTTGGATACCCATATCCAAATTTAAGCAATCTATTCTATCTCTAAGTCTTATATTTTGACATTCACTTTGTTAAAATTTAAGCAATCTATTCCATCTCTAATTCTTATATTTTGACATTCACTTTGTCAAAATTTAAGCAATCTCTTCTATGTACAAGTCTCATATTTTGACATTCACTTTTTAAAAATTTGAGCAATCTCTTCCATTTCTAAATATTTTGTTTTGAAATTCACTTTGTCAAAATTTAAGCAATCTATTCCATCTCCAAGTCTTATATTTTAGCATTCACTTTGTCAAAGTTTAAGCACATGCACTCCTATCTTAGTCTTATCCTTTGATATCTCCTTTATAAAATTTATGCAAGGCCAATTCTAATCAATTATCATATAAGTCCTAGATTTTAACATTCAATTTTCCAAATTTGAGTGCACTCACTCCTATCTAAGCCTCATACTTTGATATTCCTTTTATTAAGTTTAAGCGAAATCAAATTCAACTTCTAAGTCTTATATTTTAACATTCACTTTGTCAAGTTTAAGCACAATCACTCTTCTCATCTAAGTCTTATACTTTTATATTCACTTTATCAAGTTTAAGAAAAATCATTCTTCACATCTACATCTTATACTTTGGTATTCACACTATCAAGTTTAAGTAAAATCTTTCTTAACCTCTAAGTCTTACATTTTGACATTCACTTTGTCAAAATTTAAGAAAATCTTTCTATGCCTTATATTTTGACATTCATTTCGCCAAAGTCTAAGTGCAATCAAATTTCAATCCAAAGTCTTAAATAATTGGATATAGACATTATCCAAACTCTAAGCACATTTCCACCACATACACAAACCACTTATATGTTATCAATTATTTATACAAAATGGTGGAAACACGAGTTTGAGACTATGCCCTCTTTGGAAAACAAGCTATAAATCCTTTTCATATCGACAATTCGGCGAAGAGGAAGAAAATAAACAACTCGAGGTTTCAGAAGAAGAACAAAAACAACTTGATTCCCTTTTATGATAGAACAAAGATCAATTTCTTCTTCACCTCTTTGAGATGGGAGCCAAATTGCCTTGATTTTGGCGATGAAAATTTGAAACATCTTATAGACCAACCTGAATTGAGTAAAAAAAAAAAAAACAAAGAGAAATTTAGTGCTTCCTCAAACAAATCAAATAAAGCTTTGCTAGAAAAAATCAATGAAATGACAAAACAACTTACCACATGGCTTCAAAAGTCACCAATGATTCCAATGAAGAAGAGAAAGAGAAAACTATCGAAAAAGTTGACGATGTCATGAATACCCCACAAACCAATTCCCCATTCACACAAGAATGGAAAAACATGAAAGAAACCATCCTAGGGATGCAAAAACAATGTAAACAATTCAATTTTGAGGAATTATGCCCTTATCCATTTAACAAGGACATACTATGCTTACCATTTCCAAAATCTTTTGAAATTCCCAAGTTTGACAAATACAAAGGAAAGCATGATCCAAGGGAACACATCAAAGAATTATTTATGGCATGCTAAGAGGTGGCCTATAACGATATGTATCTCTTGTGATTATTCCCAAAGAGTTTAGGAAGACAAGCCTTAGACTAGTTTTTGAATCTTCCAAAAGGATTGTTTACAAACTTCATGAGACCTCTTAGATAAATTTGTTAAATACTTATCTTTTAATTTGGACTCTGAGATTATAATGATGGATCTTTTTAAAATCAAACAAAGGACCAATGAATTTTTCTTAATTCCTTCAACGATGATGAGGAATAATGATTCAATTCCCTTGCTCTTTACCAAACTAGTCAACATTTTCATTCCTAACCTCAATAACGAGTTATCCTTTCAAATGAAAATGCATTGCCTTACCAATTTTGAGGAAGTAATTGAGAGAGGGACACAAATTTAAAAGGATCGAATCATAAAAGGGATAATCAATGATTAACTAAAATTATGAATTTTAGAATTAATCTAAACAAGTACAACAATGAAATAACTGAAGTATAAATGCTAGCTAATTTTATTTGATATTTTAAATAAAATGGAATAATTGAAATGGGAGGGAAAAGGTACTAACCTAAAAATGAATTACCTCACAATGAATTGAAACTAGTTTAGTTGATGAACAAGCATAACAAAGTATGACAACACACCTCAGAAATTGTAGTAGATGAATATTTGTTCAAAATGGGGCACCTGTGGGAGGATTAGGGCGCATATGGGTTACCTAGTATGCAGAATATCTTAGATTCTAAGTCTGAGTTGGTTGTTAGGTCTTTGCAATACCTTTCCTCTTGTAACGTGGATGTCTCACTAACTTTTTTGATGTTGCTGTAGGTATTCAATGAATAATCTCCTACAAAACCCCACACAAAAGCATCAAACCCTAAAAAATAAAGATGCAAATGAATGGGTCGGACTATCCTCAGCTTCCAAATGGATGGAATTATGATTGAGCACTACACTACATCTCAGACTTGATGTAGTTCTATGTGCTTATGTGTGCAATCATGTGCCTAGGGTGCCCTAGCGCCAATGATGCCAAAGTAACAAGCAATAGCTAGATGTAAGATGCAAATGGTGGATGGAATAGAATGAATACAACCATTCCTATGTAGTGTGTGATGTAGAATAGTTCCCAAATGTAGTCCTTTTCTTTTGAGATAGCTAAACTCTAGTAGAAATAGTACGCCATTAAGATAATGTGTATGTTGTGTTTATATAGGGATCTCTTACTCGAAGTTCAACACTAACTACTTGACATGCCGACTAGTACTAGGAGAATAAGAGGGAAAACTAAAAATACCAAACTCGAGACACTAAATGAGAACCAAGTGCAACCAAGACAGGGCACATAAAAATGAGGACCAGTGGTACCGACGGGCTCGATGCAACCTAGATTTCACCGAGATAATACCTTAGACATTTGGCACATCACTCATCCTAGACTGAGCGCTCACTTGAAGCACACAAAGGTACCAGGTCCCTCTTTAGGGTTGCTATAGTAGAATACTAACATGATGAAGACTTACAACATATGGATCCATAACTAATACATCATTATACAGTGCATGACAGATCTAGATCTAGGAAAGAATAGGTTTAAACAATAATCATGATAGAAATAAGAACATGCACTACCCAATTACACAGGAATAACACTTAGGTTCAGTCAATATCTTCCATCTCTTAATTATCACAATAACATAAAAGCTTCTTACAATATTGGCAATCTATGCCGATGCGCGCATGGATCTGATACGGTAATCTAGAAACATGTACACTATGTTATCTATCTTTTCATATCCATCATCATTCTACTAGGTAATTCACTACATATATATAGGGTGGGGACTTTCCCTTCACCGCTTATCTATTCCAAAAATAGGTGCATGCTATTAATATCCACGCGTTGTTTTCATGCATAGCCACACATGCAAGTGTGTTATCTATATACTACTGATAGTTAACTAAGGTGACAATCCTATTCTTAGACTGTCTCCATGCAAAAGTGCTCGAATCGATCCTCCGAAATAGACAATGCGTGGCGTGCACGTCTTTGCATCGTTGGTGTGTTCTGCACACCATCTTCTAAAAATATATCTTCATGCCCAAAATGGCTAAGTCCTGAATGCTGAACTTCTCTTTCGTGCGCGTGTTCTTCCTATCCATTCGCGCCTTTGCATATGACTTGCTTTCCCGCGTGCGGAATTCTTGTGTGCTTTCTCTACTAAGTGTTCTTTGATCAACATTACCCCGCACTAATTTCATTGTCACCCCGATAATGGTATCTCCAAAACTGAAGTAAAGAATAGAAGAATGGAAAGAATGGAAAGAATGAATGAATGTATGAAAGAATGTTTTACCCTGCAGTCTCATCTTCAACCTAAACAAATAATTCATGATATTCCTATTTTATTTCAGCCTCCAAGGTCTGCCATTTAGTGAGTGCTTGTTCTATTTTTTCTAGAATGTCCACATCAATGGACTCCAATTCATCCTTCACAATCTCCCTTTTTTCATTTTGCAAGACTAACACAATGATGGACATTGAGGTCACTATTCCCTCTAGAAAATCCATCTTCTGCGCAATGAGCTTCCCAAGCTCTTCCAAGTAGAGTCTTGTGCAAATTGCTAAGGCCTCATGCTTCGCTTAACAACTAACAATCTTTCTCGCATGACCCAATGTTTCATCCTTCATTGTTCTCTGGACCTCATTGTTTTCTTCCGTGGTCTTTATGTTGATAAACAACTCTTGTTCTCCCTTTTGTTCTGGATCCCTTGGTGTTGGCATGCACAAAGGTTCATCTTCAAGCACTAGATCCACTAACTTTCCCACATAATGTATCACTGAGGTAAACGTCTATGGTACCTTGGTCTCTAAGTGTGGCCTAGATCTTATGAAATTGTCACCAATCTCCTCTATGATGCTGATAAATACAACATTATTCTTCTATGCTAAGTCCCTCTCTTGCATTAAGCGCGCGTTATTTCTCCATCCTTAGTTTTAATGTCTTCTCTCGAGCGCCCTAATTTTGGCAGCCTTGTCCATATTTCACCTTGCAACTTGAAAGAGAAACCTTCACCAATGCGTTGCTGACTTGCACATCCGACATGACGAAGAGGATTTCTTGTCATATGTCTAGCTGGGGTGCCTTCTTCACTGTCTCGACACGTATGACTCCTCGCATACACCATGATAGTTGCTTTTGAGTGCGCATAGTGGCATATCCTCATCCATTAGCCCCCACCAAATAAATCCTTCTACGCTATTGTGCTCTGGAAGCGGGAGTAGAAAATTTTACCTACGTCCTCTGCATATCCCATGGTTGGTGGAATGTGTTCTCCACTTGTTCTTCTAGACCATTTCTTCTTAGGAACTTTAGCTTCCAAATTTGGTACTTGCGTCTCCATGTCCTGGGCAGTCTCTGTAGTTGTCTCCTCTATTCCCTTTTCTTCCTCTCCTCTTTCCTTCGATTCCTCATCCTTTTGTTCTTCTATGTTCTCTATAAGTGTAGGAGAATTAGGCACGCTTTCCTCTGACTCTTCCACTTCCTCATTCAACTTGATTTCCTCCTTCTTTGAGTTTTTCTCCTTCGTGGAGAGAGTCTAGGTGACCTGCGCACCATTTATGGAGTAACACCTGGGTCCTTATCCTCCTAAACACCCTCTTAAATTTGTGCTCCCTTGGGACCGCATTCAAGTCCTCATCATTACCCTCTTGTGGTTAAGGTGGCGTAGTGGAACGCTCAACTTCATCCTTATTCACAGGATGTCTTTTATCTCTATGCTCTAAACCACGACTATCTTTGCACTCATCCTCCTCATCCTCCACTTCAATTGGCTCTGTGGGCTTATGCACTGGGATGTTCTCCATTGTATGCTTTCCCTTTGGTGGTGATGGAAGTGCGAACTCACCTTCCACATACTTGTTATTCTCCATCTTTGGCTTTAGTTGGAGATACACTAGCACTGCTCCAATATCTCCCACCACAAAACTTATTGGTTTAATGCTCAATACATCTGAAATGAGTCTTTCAACATATGCACCCTACCCTAGATACACATATTTCTTCCTTAGTGTGTGGTAGTCACAATCTACCTTATCTGTTGAATGTCCACCACGCATCTGTAAACCTATGTACTGATGCTTGGAAGTACCTTCCTATGAATTCATATGGAAACTTACACCAAGGGCTCCATGCTCCATCTTTTATGGCAAACTACGCTATACATAAATGTTAGTATACAATGAACCGAACTGGCCTTCCAACCACTAAAGGCAAGTCCTTAGGGATGCGCCATTCTTCCTCAAAAGCCACACAAAGCCTATCATACCACTTCTTAGCCCATTGCTTAACCTGCTCTGTCATGGATCCCTCACACAAGTACTTCTTGAAGCATTCTATAGGTGATTTGTGTTCCATTGGATACTCCCATACCTTCTCCTTTGGTCCATCAGGTACTCTAATCTCCATGAACACCAGTGATAACAGAACAGATCCAAAGCTGATCTTTCCTCCCGCACGCACTTGCTCAACAATTGTCTTTACAATATAACATGAAATGTTGTAGAATACTCCTTCAAACATCCTTTTGGAAATGTGTAGCCACATGGTGTTCACTTGTGACCACCTTTCTGGTCATTTAGCTTTGTAACAAGATGCGCGGCCGCTTGCACAACTAGATACTTCTTCAGTTTGTTGATGTCCATACTGTGCATACCCTTTGTATACCCCAAGTCCTTTCTGGTATCCAATATTGTGGTTTTTTCTATTAGATCATCTTGCAAATCGTCTCCTATGCCTTTCAACCCCGTTACCATGGAGATGAGCGTGGTTGAAATTCTGACTCTGCGACTTGCAAAGTAGAAAAAGTCCTCATGCACTCTACTCATGAGCCATTGGTACAAGGGCTCATATTTCCCATAGTAAGGGAGCTCATATAGTTGGTAAACTCCTATCCTCTGCAAGAGCTTCTCACCAAAGCATCATCATACACCGCATGTCTTCCACCGTGCATTTATTTGTCTTCGTGTTCAACAACGCATCAAGCTCCTTATTCTCTATGGTACGGTGATTATACTCACTCACTTTGCTTTTCCTTATGTGAGAATCCCACTCCTGGCTGATGATAACCCCCTCTAGATATTGCATCTCAGAAAAATTACTTTTTGGAACCATCTCTTCTTCTTCTTCTGCCTCCTTCTTTCCCTTCATTGCTGCTGCAACTACTTTTTTGGGTGCCATTTCTAGCTTGCAATCCTTTGTAAATCCTTTCCGCTCAAATTCTACAAGGTGTAAAGCAAACCCTAGTTCGATTTAGCATTCCCTAGGTGAAATTACATGCCCTAGCTCCTCTCTGTCACCTCACTTCACTCAAACCCTTCACCACCGGGGACAAGTTTCTTCTGCACACAGATCTCTTCATCACGATTGGTTACACACCTCTTGCACCTTAAAATGATCACTCGGCTCTTTGCACTTGGCTTCTTTCAAATAATCTTAATCAAAATGGTAAAAATGAACTCGTATCCCATCCTTATATAGATTTTAAAATTTTTGATACATTCATCACTCCTTCACCTACCAAATATCCTCTCATTAATTGACCAATTCCATCCTTTCCGCACGTTACATCCCCGGCACCCTAGCTATAACCTTCTAAAGCACACCTTCCTACCCTCTCGGTCACAGACTTCTCAAAGACACATCCTTACACCCGAGTACCTCATCACTATACCTTATCCTAGTAGTTCTTATGGCCTCTGCTTACCTCAGGTTATACTATTCCTTCATTCATTTCCATCCTTGGTCACTTTTGAGAAGCAATGTCTTTACTTTGACAAACACCCGTAGCAACTTATTCTTTTCATCTTTCAATTCCCATAATGTTGTACGGATATCAACAACCACCCCACACTAAAAGGATGTGCAGTCCACTATGCGAAACATGCTTCATGTGCGCAAGTGCACTTATTTAAAAACAACAACAAAAGTGACAAAGCATAACGACAATGAAGGAAATACATTAAGGAAATACATAATGGAAACCTAATCTAAATGGCAATACTGCCTTATTACAAACACCAAGAAGAATTATTTATAGTAGGGCTTCACCTACTCCTGTTGAAGTAGCTGGGTAGTCGTGTTCCATCTAGTGCTTATAATCTGCAATTGCTTGTTTCAAGGATGTAAGTAATAACATATGACCCTAACCAATCTACCTTAAGTTTTCTTAGATGGCGTAAGAACTTAGAGTCATATAGAAGTACCATTTGTCAATATCAAACTTCTTATCCTTGATGTTTCGTCATGCCATGCTTTTTGCCTGGCCTTTTCCTGCTTCGACTCCATCGTGCTATGGCTCGTCACTCATCCAGTTGAATCATCTTCTCAATATGCTCTTCTAAAGCCTACTCATCAGCTAGACCTCCAAAGGCATATAATGCACAAATAAGGTAATGTAAATTCTATAGGGATAATGACTTTTACCCCAAACACCAACTGAAATGGTGTGGCTTTATTCAATCTCTTGTAAGTTGTTCTATATGCCCAAAGAACAACTGAAACTTTATCATCCCAATCCTTTCTTCCAACATCACAAATTTTTATCAAAGCTTGGCTCAAAATCTTGTTGAAAGCTTGTGATCCCATTTTCCCGAGGATGATAGGGTGTAGTCTTATGATGTGCAACCATAAACTCATCTAATAGGATCCTCATTGTCTCATTCAAAAGTGCGTACCCCTATCGGTTGTCAAACTTAAAGGACATTTATATATTGTAAGAACATTCTCCCTTAGAAACCTAACTACTATGGCCCATGTCTGAGTCCTTTGTAGGTGCTATTTTTTCCCACCTTGTGAGATAATCAGTATAAGTAATGATATAGCGTGACCTAGTCCTAAGCGTGCTGTCGGCAAAATAGGTCCTACAAAATCGATGGCCCATTTCTCAAATGGTTCGGCACTAGTAATTGGTCTCAAAGGCATCTCTTCTCTTTGCCCTAGTTTACTCGAGATCCGACAATGGTCAAACGCTTTGCAATATGCTTTACAATATTTATACAATGTCTCCCACCATAATCCAGCAAGTAAGATCTTTCGGGCAATTGCATCACTTGCATAGTGGCCTCCTGTAATACCACCATGGGATTCTTCTATAATATCCTTGCGCTCATGATCTAATACACAACGACGTAATACTTCATCTCTGCCTAACTTGTAGAGGTCACCACTAATTAACATAAATGGTGTCGCGCATATAGCAAGTTGTTTCTTTTCTAATGCCTTCATTCCTTCTGGTGCCACACCAGTCCATAGAAAGACAATAATGTCTTCTAACTCTAATGGTGCATATTTTAACCTATATAACTATGCATCTAGCATGGTTTCTTCAATTTTCTGTGCTTCTTATCCTGAGTGAATTCTAGACAAGTGGTATGGTCCAGAGTTACTTTTCCCTGGCTTCACCACAACTGTGAAGTCAAACTCTTGAAATAGGAGTACCCATTTGCATATGCGCCCTTATAAGATGGGTTCGTTCATCAAATACTTCAATGCCATGTGATATGTATAAAACAAAAATGGGGATGCTAACAAGTCTTGTCAAAACGTGTACAATGCATAGATCATTGATGAAGCTTCGTGCTCTGTAGTTGTATAATTATGTTCAACATGAGTCAGCTTCCTACTAGCAAAAAAAATTGGATGATCTACAATACCTTCGCTAGGTTGAGATAACACAACACCAATGGCCATGCCAGAGGCATCCACATGCACATGAAATGGTTTATCCCATGAGGGAAAGCGCAAAATGGGCATGGTAGTAAGTTTCTCCTTTAATATCTCAAACGCGTGCTACTGTGGTTCTCCCCAATAAAATGTACCTTTCCCTTTTAGTAATTCTTCCAAGGGTGCAACAACTTTGGCATACCCTTTGATGAACTTCCGATAATATCCTGTGTGACCCAAAAATCTGCACACCTCACTTTGACTAGTAGGTGCTTCCAAGCCTAGAATGATTGCAACCTTAGTTGGATCAACCAACAAACCTTCCTTGTAGATTATATGTCCTAACAGTATTCCAAAAGGTGTAGCAAATATGCACTTCTTGATGTTCAAAGAGATACTCAATTGTCTGCACCGTTCAAACATTAAGCACAAATTGTCACAATGATCTTTCACAAGCCCATATATTGTCCAATCATCTAGATAAACCTATAAGAAGTTGTGAATAAAATCTTTGAATTCCTGAACAACTATCCATGAGAATACAACAATCACATTTTTCAGTCTAAAAGACATGACAATATAGGTGAAGCTACCCCATTCAGTAGTAAATGTAGTCTTTTCTTGATCCTCCTGAGAAATCCTAACCTGATGGTACCGGAAAACCCATCTCGTGAAGGAATATACTTTGTGCCCGCAACTCCTAGTATTTCTCAAGTAAATGGCATAGGGAATGGGCCTATTACACATGCATCATTCATCTCCATTTATTCTACACATATTCTAATTCATCCATCCTTCTTGATACTGATCACCATTGGACTAACCCATTCTGACTCATCAAGGGGTTGGATAATTCTAAATTTCAACATGTTATCAATCTCTTCTTTGACCTTTTCACGCAAATTAGGGTTCATTCTGTATGTCCTCTTTCTAACTAGGCATTCACCATCCTTAAGCTTTGTCTTAATTTCCCCAAGTGATTCATGCACACCTTTAAGTTCATGATACCCTTGAGGGAATAAGTCTGATAATCCTTAAGCAACTCAATGATCTTTGTGACTTCCGATTCTGACCAATAGTCTCTAATTATGACCTCCTTTGGTTCAGCCTCCGAACCTATATTCACCTTCTTTATCTTCATGGGTTCATGATAGGCGCGTGTATCCTTGTCTACATTGTCTAAGACCTCACACACCCCTTATGAATGTTTAATATCTATGTTCTTAGCTTCCTCATAATCCACGATGTAGACCATCTTTCCTTTCTCTTTCTCAAGGCAAGCACGTTCAAGTAGTATGGAGTCCATTTCTTCTTCCTTTTCAAAACACGCTCTAGAATCTGTCTCACCAAATAATTCATGAATATTCTCTTCTACCTTTGCACTATCTCCCATAGTTAAGCGCTTGAAAATTTTTAATGCTTCTTCTACCAAAGGTTTAGTTGAGAAGTAGTCAAAGGTCTGGAGCATTCCTGTAGTCAAATTCTACCAATTACCAGTCTCTCGATGTAGTTCTACGCATATACATACTAGGTGCGTGCGCATCCTTGTAGAGTAGAGTACAATCTATGCACCCAGAGTGAAGGTGGTAATGCTTCTTGTCCCACTATCTAGAGTCTCTCACACTACTGAATGTGATGCTAAATAGGTTGATCACCATTATAAGTGCATATCTACGTAGGTGCATTACTCCTTAAAAACCTAGTAGATAGGGCGATTCCAATCTCCTCCCATTCTATAAGATTATCTCTATGGACTACCCACTAGCGCACTACTATCCCATGTAAGGTATACACTAACATATCTCTTCTCTTAATTTGATCTATCCATTGTGCTTCCATGGCTTTCAAAAATACAGGAAGATCTTTTGCCCATGTATACCAAGGTACTGTGCTACCTATTCGTCGAACATAATGCATTCCATTCTTACACACAACCATGATTTTTACCTCGCATCCTACTAGTTCATATGTACCATGAGCCCAATTGTCACAAGCAATACTCGTAGTATCACTAATAGAATGAGAATCTTCCCACTGTAGTATGCCTTCCTTTGATGTCTCATTGACCTTTGGGTCCTGAATAACACGCACATAGATTTTGTTTAAGTCCTCCTCACTTAGAGGATCAACATATGGTGTAGACTTCCCATTTGTCAAGGGTATCACAACCCTTTCCTCCTTGTTCTCAAAGCCGATATACCTCTTATTGAATCCCAAGTCAACATTATTCGTATAACACCAAGGGCTTCAAGCAAGGCTAAAAACTATCTCGCTTCTACAAGTGCTAATACCTCAAAATCCCTAGTAAATTTGGCCCCCGTATGGTTATAGACGCATCCTTCAAAACTCCTATAGGATTGGCCTTAGTCTAATTTTCCATAAACAACACATTAGATGATGGTTGCAATGGAGGCCTCCCCATTTGTACCCATGCATCTAATGTAAGCACATTTACTTCCGCACTTGTATCAATCAATATGTTTCTCAGCAGCCATCCATCAAGAACAACATTTAGAGTAATTTCCATGTCATAGTCAATGCTATTAGATGGAAGATTTACATTCAGGATCTTCCATCCGGTATTAATACTTACACGTGGATTGTTCCCTTTTAATCAACTTCCTAATAGTTGAATGATGTTCTCCTGGTGTAACATTTTACACAATTCTCTCAGATCATTGATATCAATTTGGACTATCTCTTATGCTTTCTTCTACTCCTTTAAGTACTTTATCTCACCCTAAAGATTCCTTAGCACTTCCATGGTATCCTGATAAACTTCCTTCTAATGAGCAGGATCTGGGTACCTTGCATGCAAAACCTCCTCCTTGGTGATCGTAGGCTTCTGGTGCAATGCCTCTCTTGTGTGTGCCACTTCAGCTCGTGTAGTAATCTTCACTATTAATTCCTCAGTCCTGGTGCTATCTTAGGCATCCACTGATCTTCTACCACACGCTAGATTCTAATAATCTTGACACCTTTTTTTTATTTCTTATGTTGCTTACTTAGATGCTCATATAAGTCCAAGAACTCTTCATAGCTATGGTTCTTTCCCAGAAAGAACATGTAATATTCTAAGGACATTTGCACCTATAGTGGTCAGGAGATCCACACGTATAACATGTTCCACGAGGGAACTCACCTCTTCCTCCACCGCAGCCTCATCCTCCATATCCACCGCGATATCCACATCCTCTTCCATGACCTCCTTCAAAACGCCCTCATTCCTATCATAGCGTGTTTGATTATGATCCCGATCCTAGTGCTCATTCTTACCCTTAGAATTATCCATTACACTTGTTTATCATACCCCAATGTCTATAGATCCACGGATCTCGACCAATCAACCGAAAATCTTGATGATCATAGGTTGTGGACTGAATTTTTTTACAATAACAAGATACATTTTTCCTTATTGTGCACTTTTGTAATAAAGGGCGGTGACTAGCATCATGATTCAAATGACAGATCTCACAGTCCAACAATAATGAGCGTATAGATCTGTGAGGGAAACTATCCTTGGTGTGACCTTCCACTTCACAATTTGTACACCAAATTCATAAGTGCGTTTCATGGGCTGAATTTTCTGATAGCTTCTCTAACTGTTTTGTCATAGCTACAATCTGTGCCTCTAAGAATGGACTAATGCCAATGTCAATGCTCCTAACTACCTCAACATGCAAAGTTGCTTCCAGTGCTTCACACAGATCAGTGTATGTCTTATGTGATAGTGCTCTTCTGAATGGTGTAATCAATCCTCCAACGAACCATTGTGCATGTTGGCTTGCGTGAATATCATAAGAAAGCTTAGATAAGAGTGTTTTAAAATGGGCATCATACTCATGTACACTCTCAGTAGTGCCTTGCTTGATATCTTTGAGTGCACTTATACTCTTCTGCTCAAACTCTAGGATATGGAACTCTTTCAAGAAAGCATCCTTCAACGCTACATAATCCATGCAAGTTTGATCAGGGTCAAACTTCCTATACCAATGTGTGTACGTCCTTGTAATGTAGTAGCAAATTGACTTTCCTTACACTCAGAAGCCGTGATCCCTTTCACGCGCCACAATATTTCACACATGTGCACATGCCCGACAACATCCTCTATGCCCTTATACTCTGAAAGATGAAGAGACATCTCCATATAAATATTCAGGGTTCAGCGGACCTTGCCCACATGATCCATAACCTCTTGTGTTTCCCCGACTCTAAAACCACCGGATCCACTAGAACTAGAACCACCTATTCCTCCCGATCCTCCACCGTAGCTGGAATATAACTTATAGATGTACTCCCCTGTGCTCCGACAGTAGTACTATACTGAACCCCTATAGTCTGTGTGGTAGATCAACTTTTAGAGGTGAATCCAACTATCGGCATGCTTGCATTCTGTGTAGATGATCCACCTAAAAATGTTCCTCCAAATAACATTGAAGCCATCTATCCCGCCATTGATGTACTTACTCTCTAACTTACTTCGGTTATGTTTCTCGAATCCACTTGCTAATTACTTGTCGTACTAGATCTTGGAAAACCAAGAGCAAGGGCTATGTCACAAGGTGGATTAAGATGCGTGCCGCGGCCGAGGTAGTCTCTTGGTGCACTTATGTGTGAGGCCAAGGGGGATCCCGTCATGCTTTCCAAGATGGGGAGTTCCCGATGTTTTGACTCCACGTCTTCTACGTGAGCTTTAAATTCTTCACGAGCCATCTCTCTCCTCAACGCCATACTTTCTGTAACGGAACGTGCTTCTCTATCTCCCTCTCATGCGCCTCATTATAATTAAGTTGCCTTTCCTCTCTCTTTGTTTTTGCCACTAAGTCTGCCATCTTTCACCAAGTATGTTCCTGCCCTCGCGCATGGTGAGGTTTAGTTAGCCATTAGTTTACTCTCTAGGTTCAAAGTTACCATCAAGATTTTGATCACTAGTGGAATGCCTTGCAGATAAGCTCCTCTTAGATATCATAAGAAATAGAATTTAGCTACTTCCAGGTAAGAATACATCGAAATTGAATATTCTAGAATATAATTGTTTAGAACACCATGAAACCATGTATCCATAAAGCACGCGTCTAGATTAGATTAGCATCATAAAGGGCCTAAAAATATTCATGTTTCTAGAACAAAGTGCACGATACCTCCAATTCCGCTTAGATGCATAAGAAATCAACCACTCGTATAATTCTACTAGAAAGATAGCAAAAAAGATCTCATATAAGCTGTCATATAGATTCTCTTTCTACCCAAGTACGTGCGTTAAACTCGAGATCTAATTGCTGAACCGCAGTGCATATTCTTACTCTAGATCATGTATCCACTCCTTAATACTTGATAGAGTTAACCTAAGTACATCTTCATTACGAACCATCTTGAAAAAAATTGAAAAAGAGGTCCTGATAAAGGAATCAACGATGCACCTATAATTCACGAGATAATACCCTAGACGTCTTTGACACATCACTCATCCTAGGGCGAGTGCTCACCCGAAAGCACGCAAAGGTACCAGTCCCTCTTTAGGGTTGCTTCAGAGTGGAGAATGCTAACATGATGAAGACTTACAACATATGGATCCATAACTAATACATCATTATACAAAGGCATGAAAGATCTAGATCTAGGAAAGAATAGGTTCAAATAATAATCATGATAGAAATAAGAACATGCAATACCCAATTACACATAGGAATAACACTTAGGTTCAGTCAATATATTCCATCTCTTAATTATCACAATAACTGAAGCTTCTTACAATACTGGCAATCTATGCCGATGCACGCATGGATATGATACAGTAATCCATAAATATGTACACTATATTATCAATCTTTTCATATCCATCATCATTCTACCAAGTAAATCACTACACACACACACACACACACACACACACACACACACACACACACACACACACACACATATATATATATATGGTGGGGACTTTCCCTTCACCGCTTATCTATTCCAAAAATAGGCCACATGCTATTAATAGCCACGTGCTATTTTCATGCATAACCACACATGCAAGTGTGTTATCTATATACTACGATAAATGAGGTGACAATCCTATTCTTAGACTGTCTCCATGAAAAAGCACTCGAATCTGATCCTCCAGAAATAGACAATGTGTGGTGCACACGTGTTTGCATCATTAGTGTGTTCTGCACGCCATCTTCTAAAAATAGATCTTCATGCCCAAAAATGGCTAAGTCCGAATGTTGAACTTCTATTCCACACGTGCGTTCTTCCTATTCATTCACGCCTTTGCATATTACTTGCTTTCCCCATGCATAAATCTTGTGTGCTTTCTTTGTTAAGTGTTCTTTGATCAACAGCTCCTCAATCCCTTCCTAGGCGCCCTAGTGAAATACTAGAGATGACCGAGAACTTAGCGGGTAATTGATGAGTGTGTAAGGCACTCAATGAAAATGACTGACTAAACTGATGATAGGACTAGGGGATGAGCCATTAGTGAATACTTTTCTTACGTGAGATCCATACATAAAACAACATACTTGGTAGTATAATAGTAGTAGTAAGTGCGTGATTTTGTGACTATATTTGCCCCCACTTTATGTTGGTGAGCGGAAATCTCGGTAACATAAAGTAGATAGATATGCGTACCTAAGAGAAATATGGAGAAGCCCATGCTATAGTAGAACACACAAAAGTGGTCAAAGAGTGTCTTTGAATGAACCATGTAACATGCCAAACCATGGATTAGTGTGTTGATCCATGCAACATAGCGAAAAGCGTAATATTACGGTGAAGTGTACTAAAATGAGAATGAAAATTGTAATGTTGGATGATTGATGGTTTCAGATGTTTATGATGATGATAAGATGGGGTAGGGAGTGATCGATTCCCAACTTGTATGCATGCATATGAATAATTGATTTGGAGGTTTGTGCATCCCCCGTTAGAGGAAGAGTGTAGGGAGAAAGGTGTGTTATTCTCCAACTTGTAATTACATCCTCAAGATCTATCCGCTATAGACGGACTCAGATTAAACATTTGTGGTTTTTGTATCTAAATAATTTGGATCAAATAGTTGACCCATATAGGAGGGGTATAGGAAAGGCACTCTTGCCCCCACTCCATAGGTGTCGCCACAATGTGATGGCTTCTAAGTTATTTAATCTTAAATTAAACACGAAATGTATGATGGCTTCCAAGTTAGGTCATATGGGAAAGTAGTGAATGTAACTCCCAAGTTAGGTCATCTAGGAGGTCGTACATGTTATATAATTATAATTGAATGGTGGTTGTTAGAGGTTTGAACATGTTAATATATTGATTGATTGGTTGTCTTGATTGGTTACTCGTAGAGATATTTTATGCTATTTACCCCCATGTTATGTCATTAGGGGATTTGATAGATATTGACGAATGATTGAATGTAAATATTTTAATGCTTGTTTCCCCTAGGTTAGGTCATTAGGGGAAGTGATGAAATGTCATATAGAAAAATTTTACGTTTGTTGCCCCCGAGTTAGGTCATTAGGGGAATTAATGGTGAAATGTCGCATGGTTGATTAGTAAATGTTTGAAAGTGATGAATTAATAGTATTTATCAATCACATGATGATGTAGGGGAAGTTATGACCCTAATGATATGCCCCCTTCGGTGAAAGGGGAAGTTATGGCAACAATGAATGCTTTAGGCCGAAAGTAAGCACGAGATAGATAGGAAGTGATAAAAATTGTAAAAATGTGTATAGATTGAATGAAAGGAAATATTAGAAAAATATAACACACATGTAATATGTAAGGTACGATGGTAGGTGGGATTCTAAAAAGAACGCCACAAACGAGGTATAAATCAGAGTAGAAACGCTCTAGATATGACAAAAACATAGTAGTGTGTATTAGTTGTGAGAATAAACATGAAATAATGACCATAGTAAAGTAGGTGATGAAAAGTAACTATAAGTAGTGAAGTGAAAAAGTGATTAGTCACTTCATTTGTTTTTGATGTGATTGTGAGATTGAGTGCTAAGTGAGTGAAGATGCCGCAAGTGAGAGCAAAGCATGTCCTAGCCGGTTTGAGAGGTGGTGGTCACAGAAGCATCACATACGACAACAAAATTGGTAAGAATAATGCTTTTTCAAAAAATATGTGTAGTACTTGGTTTTGTCAAATTTTTACAAATTTTAGGTTATGAAGTTTCTCAGAGTTTAAGACTTGGACAAGAGTGGTGAGGGTTCTGGTGACCCTTGGGACAGGAGTGCCCAAACCCGGGCTTTTTGTGTCCCGCTCCCGGGTGCCCTGGTCCGTAAAACGTGTATTTAGTCTATAATGGTGCAATTGAGATTTCTAGTGTATAGAAATGTGATAAGTGAGTGTATTTGGACTTGTATAGTATTCTAATGCCATTTTTGTTGTCATTTTGTGGTGTGCAAAGGGATATTCACTCAAGGGAATTCTTCGGAAATCATCATTTGAGTACTTTTCTTGGGTTGGGCTTGTTAGATGATGAGTGGGATGTTATGGGCTCATGTCGTCCTGTGACACATAACACAGATGGGGCATGTACCTCACAATATGCCTATGTCAATAGCATTATGTGAGAGGTGGTGTGTGGATACATGTATGTTTTTATTGCCTATAAGTGAGATGATGTTACTTTGGAGGACGTGTATCGCACTTTGTGATTGTCATTGTTGGGGAAAGAGTACAGGTTATGCTATTGGAAGATATGGAGAGACAAATGTGAGTTTCTAGATGAAATTTTGTGGGTATCCAGGGTACCTACCAAGGATCATATCAGTTTGGATGCTATTTTGAGGTCTGGGGTTACACTCTTGCAGAAGTTCATAAAGCAGTTGTCATTGCATCATATATTTCCATTAAGGAAGTGGTGTAGGTATCTTGTATAAGATGCATGATATATGTCGATGGATAGAGGAGGAGAGCACTAGATACGCTTGGGCATGGTGTGTGTTCGCCCACCTACATGCAAAGGGATGTATACGGGTTTACCGACAATGAATATGGTGGCGGGATAGAGCCATAACACTATTACATGTATGGGCGTATGAACATATTGCCGTGTTGAGGCTAGTTAGAGGTCCACGAGGAGAGTGGGTTAGGCCAGAGATATACATGAGAAGGTGACTTAATGTTCATGGGCATAAGATGGATGCAAATACTTATAAGAATTTGATAGATAGGATGGGGCTCGAGGCCATTATATGGAGGTGGCAAGAGGATGATGTAGACTTGTGATGTATTCATAGGACTATGTGGTTGGAGGATCATTTTCAGGAGTGGCTGAGCTATTTCAAGTAGAGAGAGTATCACGATAGTTTGGCATGGCTCAAGATGTGCCCAGAGCCATATATATGGTTACAAGTGATTAGGTCACCAAGGAGGGCCGGAGATAGACCAAGCCCCACATGAGAGCAACTAGTACCTCTTGGGCCAGATGAGGCAAATGTGGCGATAGAGTTGATAGACTTCGATGATGTGTTGTGTATAGAGGAGTACCGCGTATGGTGGGTGACACATCCATGGGTACTCTTGTTTTCATTATTTGCAAATGTAGCAGGTTACCATGGGGGAGGAGGAGGAGAGGGGGAATCCCATGCCCTTGATAATGTAAAGAACAACTATAGCTCAAAGCGTAAGTATTTATATAGTTTTTGTGTGCACTTTTTTGTTTTCCTATGTCATAAAGCTTGAATGGTTATCTAAGTCATTGTGTTATTTGTTTTGTTGGTGATGCATATTGGTCCCCGATAATAAACACATTCATCCGAACATTGACATAAAATGTGCCAACCGATGTACTTAGTGGAGGGATACTTGAGCATGTGGATGATATCACAAATGAGCACACCCATTTATTTGAGCAAAGTGGCCATAACAATGATGACATGCACCGTGTTTCTAGGCTAGAGAGACGAGGCACGTGAGGAGACTCGATGAGCCGAGAGGCAAATGGGTGGTGGTCCCTTAAGACATGATGTATTTAGACAATACGTGGATTTGTAGTGTTAGTTTTTAGAGCGGTCTACGAGAGGTTACCTTATTATGGAGGCAAGTTGAGAGGTATCGAGGCCACGAACAATGATGCAGATTTAGTGGCGAATTCTCTAGTTCTAGGGCTCTTGCAGACTTGAGAGTGATATGGTTGATGAGATTTGATTTCTATTATTGAGGATGATGTGGGGAGTTTCCTCCAGTGATGAAACATTTTTGTAATGATGATTGTATTCAATATATATATGGATAGATGTTATTGATATATGATGAGTTTATTTCGTTGTGTATTGATGTTGTAATGTGATTGATGATGTATGAGTCAACGATGATTATCGTTCATGTGTATTAATGTAGATGTGTACTACATTGTTTGGTAGAAAAAATGTGTAATGTGAATGATGATAGATAACATATGTAATTTTATTGATGAGTTACGTGAGATGCATATTTGTTGAATAGAACTTGTAATGTGTAATTAGTGTAATGATGATAGTAGAATGTATGTAAAAATAGATAATGTATGATTACCAAACTAACGTGTAGTGATGAATTTGATAATGGAATATGATCGTATTATGTTAGTGTAATGATCATGGGGGGGGGAGATTAGCAATGCCCCCAACATGTGAATGCATAGGTTCATTCAGTTAAGACCCCTCAAAATTCAAGAATGAGCATCGTAAGCTAGAGTGCATCATTAGGAAATGATTAATTGTGTTAGACGAATCAACGAAGTGTGTGATGAAAGGTTCTTAGAGAAAAATCTCAATAGTCATGTAAGAACTGTAAGAACACAAGTGCATCATCAGGTGGTAAGGTGATAGTAATCACCTACCAAAGACCAAGGCAACGTGAAGCGGTGGAAGCATGTGGGATGGAAGCAACATGAGTGTATGAACCGAATTGAATGTCATATGGAGTTGTGGTGGGATGGAAAAATGTAGGGGATATGGCAGTCGATGTGAAGTAATAACATGATGTGATAGATGAGATGGATGGAGTGGATGCGGTGGATGTGATGGTGTAGCGATGGATGGATGCGGTGGAGAGTGCACATGAGTGACAACTTGTGGTGGTGGATGCATAATAACCTTAGTATTAGATGGAGGAGATAATTCAACATGGGTAGAAACACACTGATGAGGTAGAGGAGAGATGGACCACTCATGTGAGTGAGAGCCAAAGGAAATGATGCCCTTATCCTCTAATTGTTACAATCTATCATGAAGGGAAAAACAATCATTGTCCCTATGGCCATTGATGCGATGATAATTACAATAAGGTTGGTCATCTTCGACACTTTAGACAATGTTGTGGATGATGCTGATTAGAGGGCAAGCAAATTAGATACTCACTAAGTAAAACAAACAACACATCATGTGGTTGAGCGTGACGAGAGAAGTGTAATGGCTCACGTGAGACAAATGGTGTAGGTGGAGAAGTAGTATGCCATGGAGGAGGAGATAAAGTATGCTTCTGTGATGGAGTAGGTTGAGCATGCTTTCTAGGTCGAGATGGGGACTGTGTAGGATGCTCAACCAATGTCAATAGAGGAGCACTAGATGATGCAATAGAAGTGGAGGTAGATGGAGGGTCAATGACATGTGCTGAGAGAAGATCTTGTTTGAGGTCTATGAATTTATATCACAAGAGAGTGAATGACTCACATGTATCATATTGCAATCTTTTCTTAAGCGCAAGAATCAAACCATGACAGAAAATGAATTGCTTCTCTAAATCAATGGGTTGGAATACTAGTTGATGCATACAAGCATTGAAATGTAAGATATAATCCTTGATAGATTCTGATGAACCTTGATGTAAAGTAGGTAGGCAGTCATAAGTAACTCTAGGGCCATTGTTGATGATAAAACGATGAAGGAAAACATCCTCCATGTCATAGTAAGTACTAATAGACCCAAAGGGAAGATGAGTGTACCATTGCAACGCCTCATTGGTAAGACTATGTCGGAAAGCCTTAAGCAATAACCTATCATTAGAATAGGAAGTCATAGCCATGCGGTAATGAAGGAGATGAGCATGAGGGTCACCAAGTACCATCAAAACATGTGAATTTAGGCATGATAAAGTCCTTAGGAAATGCAAGAGTTATGAATCTTCTTGGGAATAGGGTTATTGTGTAAGGAGTTGTTAATAGAAGCATATTAAGCCCTAATTTCTAAAGTGAGAAATCGAACTTGAGATTGTAATTGACCTATGACATGCATAAGAGATAGGATATCTTATGAAGGAATAGTATAAGATGGCAATAATGTATTGAGCGGTTGTAACTTGCCATTGTGAGTGACCATAGGAATGTCAAGAGAAGATAAAGGAGATTCCGATGCTAAAGGAACACTAGGAGTGGGTGCTGAATAATCTATAGTAGATGATATAGATGGAATACCCATAACAATGGTAGGAATAGCATCAAAAACATCCCTAAGAGGCGAAGCCACCGATGGAGATACAATGATAAGAGGAGATGGAGCAACAAATGTAGATGAAGTGATAGGAGAAGATGAAATGGTAGGAGACGAAGAAACAATAGATGGAGATGACTCATGCACTATGCCAAATGCAATCTTAGGAAAAGGTAATGATGTAGTAGGGATTCACACTTGGAAGTATGAAAAGAAGGTGAATCATGGCTATCAACTTCCTCATCACCATCAGATAGAGACTCAAAAATGAGAGTATCACTAAGGATGCTATCAATAGGATTGTCAACATAATATGAAGGAGTATGTAAGCTAGTATGAGATGTATCATGAGAAGCAAGATCAGAAGTAGGAGATGAAACCATAGTAGTGATCTGGCTAGAAGAAGAATCAATATGCACATGTGAGTGATTGTCAATACCAAACATGTAATCTATAAGAGAATCATCTAGAATTTCCTTAGAAAGATCAGAAGGAGGATCACTAGTAGCCACATAGCATGGTGTATAATGAGTAAAGGCTACCGAGTCCTCAAAAATACTAATGCCAATAGGGAATTTTCAAAACTAGTAGGCACATATTGTTGACCATCTAAGAGCTACTATTGAATATCATCTGACATAGTGGGATTATTATAGAGAGTCGTGAGCTCAAAGGATGACGGAAGCCTCATCATATGTAGGGTTGACACTAAAATGAGACATGATGGGCTGAGAAGAAGATGAACTATCTTTAGCCATTAGGCTTTAAAGTGGATCCTAGGAAAAATATTTTAAAATATGGGTTCACTAAAGTGATTAACTCAAATTATGAATTTTAGAATTAATCTAAACAAGTACAACAATGAAATAATTGAAGTATAAATGCTAGCTAATTTTATTTGAGATTTTAAATAAAATGGAATAACTGAAATGGGAGGGAAAAGGTACTAACTTTAAAATGAATTACCTCACAATGATCTCGAAAGCTCGGCTTGGTTGATGAATAGGTGGAACAAAGTATGACAACATTCCTCAGGAAGTTGTAGTAGATGAAGATTTGGTTAGATTGGGATGTCGTGGGAGGATTAGGGTGCTTGTCGGTGCTGCAGTGTCTGATATGGGAAAAGCTGGTTTGCATAATAACTTAGAACACGAGTCGAGTTGGTTCGCTATGTCTTCACAGTAACTCACCTCTTATCACGTGGATGTCACACTAGCTTTGTTGATGTCTCTGTAGATATTCAATGAATAATCTCATACAAAACCCAACATAAAAGCATCAAACCCTAAAAAAATAAAGATGTAAATGAATGGGTTGGACTATCCTCAACTACTAAATGGATGGAATTATGATTGAGCACTGCACTACATCTCAGACCCGATGTAGTTCTATGTTCTTGTGTGTGCAATCATGTGCCTAGGGTTCCCTAACACCAATGATGCAAAAGTAGCAGGAAATAACTAGATGTAAGATGCAAATTGTGGATGGAATAGAATGAATACAACCCTTCCTATGAAGTGTGTGATGTAGAATAGTTCTCAAGTGTAGTCCTTTTCCTTTAGTAAATAACTAACCCTTAGTAAATAGTCCTCCCTTAATGTAGTGTGTATGTTGTGTTTATATAGGGATCTCTTGCTCAAATTTTGACACTAATGACTGACATGCCGACTAGTACCTAGGGGAATGAGAGGGAAAACTACAAATACCAACCTCGAGACTCTAAAAAGAACCAAGTTCAACCGAGACCACCATGCCTAAAAATGAGGACCGGGGCACCGATGGGTGCCCCAATCCCTTCCTAGGCACCCTAGTCAAAGACTAGAGATGACCACTGAGTAAATAACATCTAAGACTCCATGAGAGATGACTAAAACTGTGCGTGAGTAATTGATGACTATACAAAACACTCAATGAAAATGACTGACTAAACTGATGATAAGACTAGGGGATGATCCATTAGTGAATACTTTTCTTACGCAAGATCCATACATAAAACAACATACTTGGCGATATAATAGTAGTAGTAAGTGTGTGATTTTGTGACTATAATCAAAACTCATTCAAAGGATTAAAAATCAATAATAATTCTTAGGATAAATCAAAATACATCAATCAAAATCGTAATGTTGTCAATGATGGGGTCATTGATTCCCGCGATGTGCACAATGTTCAAAATAATCAGACAAAAACCATTAAATCAAAACAAGCAATTTGTTATCTCAAACAAAGAAACTAGTCCTCGTGATTATAAATGAAGAAATTTCACACAATTAGGAGAAATTATTTCAAGTGTTCTACGTTAAATAGAAAATGCCAACATGGTCACCTATCTAATTGGAAGACCCTTCAAAGAAGGGTAGCCAAAACTATCATGGTATACATTAAATGGATATTGTGATTATCATCACATTGACGACCATAATATGGATCATTGTATGATACCTTTCCATTGTATCCAATATCTTATTGACGGTGGATACGTTGCAATTGAAAACCCATTGACTACTAAAATTTCAAACAATAAGCTTAAATGTGTTTCAAAATGCCTTTCCCGAACATTGTACAAATGATAAGGCTGAAGATAACGGTCCATCCTCAAACCATGTCAAGTTTAATTCAATCATTTCATTTATCGAAGATATACCTAATTTAGTTTCCACTTTGTTAAATTGCATGATCCTAACTACAAAATAGCCATGTGACAAAAAAACATTTAGGTTCCCGTAGCTAAACAACCATCCACATCAACCACACCTCAAGCATCAAATTCTATAATTGTGTTAGATCCAAAATTAATGTCTAATGTTGAATCCTTTGATTCCTATGACCTTGTCAAATAGTTATAGATGACACTCACACATATCTCCCTCATGGAGTTACTCAAAATATTACTTTCATTTCAAGAAATCCTTACTCGTGCTCTCCATGAGGCACATGTTCCTAAGCATATCAACACGCAACAATTTCAAGCACTCATCTCCAATTTTTCACCTAGCAGTCCCATATTGTCATTTAGTCCCCAAGACTTGTTAAAACCTGACCTTGAAAGTAACAACTCATTGTACATTGAATATTTTATCACCAATAAAAAAATCTAAAGAGTTCTTATGATGACAATGGATCTGCATTTTGAATATCTATTTTATGAAGTTATTGAGATGCCTTGGTCATAATGAAGAGAGTGTGAGAACTAATGTTATAATTATTCATGGTTATGATAACAATGAATGAGAATCTTCCCGTAAAATCACCTTATATATTCAAGCTAAATCACAAATCTTTGGAAACCCTTTGTCATCTTGTAGATGTTGAGAAATCATACAACATCCTTCTAGGTTACCCATGGATACATGCCATGAAGGCCATGCCTTCCACATTTCATTAATGTACAAAGTTCCCTTATAATGACAAACAAATTACCTTTCTTGTAGATTTCAAACCATTTGAATATTGAAAGATCTTAGAGGAAAGGTATAATCATACAATTGTAGAAAGGCCTGCAACTCCTCATGTCATACCAGTCAAAGAGGAAAACCATATAGATCCTAACACACTCTTATAATATTAACCTTTTATGTCCTCTCAGCCACTTGAACTAAAAATCTCTCATTGAGGTCTTGGTGAGTATGATCTTGAAAATGCTTTTCATGTTGGTAAACTTCCATTGGCTTCACACTGTTATGGAAAACCCAATGCTCCCCACCTAAAAGTAGCTCCTGTCTACCATCTAGGAAATTCCCTATTGAAATGGTATGGATATTTAGAATATGAACACATTCATGGCTCATCAGACCCTTTGTTATAGGATGATCAGATGGGTAGTTGCTATATTTACCTGAAGCAAAACCAATTAAGCAAGACTATGGAAAATGCACCCTAAAATGGCATTATTAGTGAAAGTGGAACTTCGAAACTATTAGAACTAACTACATCGATGAATCAATTATTCACAATGGATATCCAATATGGTACCCATCATAAAGGAGACACAAGGGATCAAGATCTCGCATTGACTTCAATGATATAAACAAGGCTTGTCCAAAGGATGATTTTCCCTTTCCCAACATTGATATGATCGTTGATTCTATAATGAACATGAAATGTTATCTCTAATGGATGGTTTTTCAGGTTATAATTAGATCCAAATCGCTAAGGAAGATCAACATAAAACAACGTTTACAACACCCTAGGGCACATTTTTTATAAGGTAATGCCTTTTGGCCTTAAAAATGAAGGAGTAACCTATCAATGAGCCATGATAGTCATCTTCCATGACCTTACACATGACATCATGAAAGACTATGTAGATGATATCCTTGCCAAATCAAAAGCTAGAGTTGATCATCCTATTGTTTTGTGACTCATATTTGAGCGATTGGGAGTACAAGGTCATACTTTAAAAAAGTGTATTCGACATCATTTCAGAAAGATCTTGGGATTCATAGTATCAAGGAGAGGAATTGAATTCGATCCCGCTAAATTCAAAGTAATCATAGAGATGCCTCCCTAAAGAATCTAACAGTTAAGAGGTCTCCATGGGAAAATTTAATCTATTCGACATTTCATCTCTCAACTAGAAATAAATGTTACCATTTCAATCGATTGCTTAGGAAAGATGAACAATTTCAATGGACTCAAGAATGTTAAGATTCTTTCACCAAGTTGAAATAATATTTATCTTCTCCTCTAAGTACTAATGCTACCTATTCCAAATAAGCCCATGATTTTTATACATTTGCTATAAAACATGCCATAGAGGCCTTGCTTTTGCACCAAATGACAAAGGATAAAAAAAAATGATCCACTATCTTAGCATAACTCTTATTACTAACGAACTCTAGTACTCACATGTTAAAAAGGTATACCATTATTTGCTTAATCATATGACTAAGCTCATTACTAAAGTATATCCTATCAAATATCTACTATCCAGGACACAGGTAAGTGCACCAAGTGGAGGGGAAAAAGTGGACAAAAACCCGAAAATGAATGAAACGCGATCGTGTTTTGCAATAACACGATCACGTTATGTTTTCCTAGGCTCGGGAATTTATGAACCCGAACATGTATGTGTTTCTAGTAACACAAAATGCATACACGTTTTTCTCTATATGAACTTTGTAGGGAAATTTGGAAGGAGCCTTATTTAAAATAAATGTGAAGTATAAGATTTCTTTTATTATTTCTTTATACTTTTATTATTTCTTATACTTTAAATTTATTTTACTAAATATAAGAAATTAGGGTCACTCTACACCTGATGGAAGTGGTCCCGTAGTTCTGACAATGATAATATAGAAGATAGTTTTTTAAAATCTAATTTGGTCAATACTTACTCATTTTCAAAATTTTAGCAATGACCTAAAACTTTCAAGCCATATATATTGTAGTTGGTCTTTGTTTTGTGAAAACATATAGTTATTTTGTAGGTTTTTTTACCTTTTGGATTGGATTTTGGCCTTACCACTGTTTGAATCAGATTTAATTTTGAAATTTGGTCCAAAATTCACTTTAGTGACCACAAATCAACTCTATGATGCTTGTCTATTTCTTACTAAAATGAGATCCATTTAGGGTTTAGGGTTTAGTGTTTAGAATTTAAGGTTTAGGGTTTAAGGTTTAGGTTTTAGGGATTTGGTGTTTAGGGTTTAGGGTTTAAGGTTTAGGTTTTAGGGCTCAATATTTAGGGTTTGGGTTTTAGGATTTAGGGTTTAGGGTTTAGGGCTTAGGGTTCAGGGAATAGGGTTTAGGGCTCAAGGTTTAGGGTTTAGGGTTTAAGGTTCGTGTGGCTAAGGGTTTAGGGTTTAGGGTTTAAGGTTTAGGGCTAAGGGTTTAGGGTTTAGGATTTAGTGTTTAGGGTTTATGTTTTTTGGCTCACGTTCAAGGTTTATGGTTTATGGTTTAGGGTTCAGAGCTCATGGTTTAGGGTTTAGGGTTTATGGCTTAGGGTTTAGGGTTTAGAGTTTAGGGGTTAGGGTTGAGTGTTTAGGGGTTAGGGTTGAGGGTTTAGGGGTTAGGGTTTAGGGTTTAGAATTTAGGGTTTAGGGTTTGGTGCTCAAGCTTTAGGGTTTAGGTTTTATGGTTTAGGGTTTAGGGTTTAGTGTTTAGTGTTTAGAATTTAAGGTTTAAGGTTTAGGGTTTAGGATTTAAGATTTAGGTTTTAGGGATCAATATTAAGGGTTTGGGTTTTAGGGTTTATGGTTTAGGGCTTAGGGCTCAGGGTTGAGGGTTTAGGGTTCAGGGTTTAGGGCTAAGGGTTTAGTGTTTATGGTTTAGGGTTTAGGTTTTTAGTTCGGTGTTTAGGGTTGAGCTCATGGTTTAAGGCTCAAGTTTAGGGCTTAAGGTTAAGGGTTTAGGTGTTAGGGTTTAGGGTTCAGAGGTTTAGGCTCAAGGTTTAGGGTTTAGTGTTTAGGATTTAGGGTTTAGGGTTTCAGGCTCAGGGTTTAGGGTTTAGGTTTCATAGTTTAGGGTTTAGTGTTTAGAATTTAAGGTTTAGGGTTTAAGGTTTAGGGTTTAGGGTTTAGGGTGAAGGGTTTAGGGTTTAGGGCTCAGTATTTTAGGTTTGAGTTTTAGGGTTTAGGGCTTAAGGTTTAGGGTTTAGGGCTCAGGGCTCAGGGTAAAGAAATATTACCCAATACAACTATCTTCTTTTGCCCATCACATGGGAAATATTTCACTCATTGTAATGTTCGTGTCTTACCCATTATTATTAGTAATTGATAGAGAGTATTCAATTGAAAAGGGTTCATCAACTTCGTAGGCAGAACATTTAAAGAGAGTCATCACAATTTGATGTCTTTCATCTGTTGATATTTTGAAGGAGGGAAATGTCAAATTCTTGAATGTCTAATCCTTCCACAGACCCAATAGTCCTCGATCCTTGGATACAGGGAGACACGTTACTTGGATTCCATTTATAATGACAGATATATTTGTAAATTTGTGTTATGACCTCTAAATCTATATGAATTTCAAGTTGCTTGGAAATCACATCACACCCTTCACTAGGATTGATGACTACCCCTATCTTTTTGAAGGTGCTTTTGAAAACATCCATGGGTTTATCATATAAGGAATTATCAATGAATGGAAGGTCACTAAGTCGTAGGCTAGGTGACTCCCATTTAGAACTAAATAAGAAATATTTACTAGGTGATTGATAACCCCTTTGTGTTCTTATCCATTCCCCTGTTTCTATGCTTATTTTGAACACTTCAGGAAGTTCTGTCAAATTTACTATCCATTCCAGTAGAACAAGAAATTTCTCTTTCTCTAAAGGAGAGGATACTGCAGGAAATTCAATTATGATGCTACACCTGTGCATTGGTATATTCTCTACGTTTCTTTTGTTTCCTTTAAGATTAATTTTTGTTATGTGATGGTTATTTTTTCTAGCTTCCAATGGATCATCCTCGGCTTGCATAATACCATACATGGAAATACGAGAAATGTGATTTTTTTTTTAGAGTGTGAATAAATTTACATTTAAGAGTGCAAGTATATGTGTAGAGAAACAAATTTGGAAGAGATGTGTAATATGCATTGCAAGGCACAAGGTAGAGTGTCATATCCATTTAGTTACTTTTCCCACCTCTCATAAATAAGGTAATTCTATGTTGCATGAGACTAATGATGGTTCTAGGCACGAGACTAGGACATATTGATGAAATATGGTTCGGGGTTTAGGGTTTAGGGTTTAAGTCTCATGGTTCGGGGTTTAAGGTTTAGGGTTTAGGGTTCATGGTTCAAGGCTCTGTGGTTATGGTTTAGGATTTAGGGTTTAGAGTTTAGGGCTTAGGGTTTAAGGTTTAGGGTTTAGGGTTTAGGTTTTAGTGTTTATGGTTAGGGTTTACTGAGATTGAGGTTAAGGATTTAGGGTTTAAGGTTTATGGTTTAGGGTTTAGGGTTAAGGATTTAGTGTTTAGGGATTAGGGTTTATGGTTTACGGTTTAGGTTTTAGGGTTTATGGTTTAGGGCTTGGGGTTTAGGGTTTAGGGTATATGGTCTAGGGTTTAGGGTTTATATATTAGGGGGTCAAGGATAAGGGTGTAGGGTTCAAGGCTTAAGGTTTAGGGTTTAGTGTTTAAGGTGTAGGGTTTAGGTGTCGGGTTTAGGGTTTAGGATTTAGTTTTTATGGTTCACGGTTTAGGGTTTAACATTTAGGGCTCATGGTTCATGGTTTAAGGTTTAGGGTTAAGGGCTTAGGGCTCAAGGTTTAGGGCTTAAGGCTCAGGGTTTAGGGCTCACGGGTAAGGGCTGAATGTTTAAGGTTTAGGGTTTAGGGTCTAGGATCATGGTTCAAGGTTTAGGGTTTAGGGTTTAGGGCTCAAGGTTTACATTTTAGGGTTTAGGTTTATGGCCTAGGGTTTAGGGTTTCAATTGTAGAAGTTAAATGCTAAAATATTTAGGCTGAATGCTGAAATCTTGAAAATTACCTATGTACTGACCAAATTATACTATAAAAACTATCTCCTAAACCGTGACTCATGGAGTTGTGAGACTAATTCCATAAGGTGCAGAGTGACCCTAATTTCTTATATTTACATAAATAAATTTAAAGTATAAGAAATAATAAAATATAAATAATAATAAATGAAAAATTATACTTTTTTCCAAGCCATGCCTCAAGGCTTGGGATCTGGTTTGGATCCCCAAGCCTGAGGCATGGACCTGCACGAACACAACAAACAATGTGTTTTTACAAGAAAATGTAAAAAAGCCACTTCCTCCATGATAAATCAAAATAAAAAAATTGATTCGTTTAAAAAGATTATACCACAACGTAGAGTAGAGTTTCTTCTTTCTAAAAATATGATTTTTCAAAATTTCGACTAATATAAGGTTTCCATATTATTTATGTTCTAACTATGCCTTTTTATAGATATTTTTGAAGTTTAAATATCTCTATATTTCATCATGTATATTTTTTTTTTTTTGGCTCATCGAAATTGATTTTTTTTTATACTAACACAAACTAGGCCTAATTCTATACATATTCAAAAAGAAAATCTAATTTTTGATATTTTTGAGGTAGTTAGGGGGGCATGGTCGAGCTCCATTATTTTTCAAAACATAAAATTTATGTACTAGAAAAATCATTAAAAATAAATACTTGCTAAAAAAATCTAAAAATAATCTAGCACAAACTAGATGCTCCTATCTATCTTTCTACCAAAGGGTTTTCAAAACTACTAAATGGTGCTCAAAAATGGTGGGGGCACAAAAGTCACTATGTTATTTTTTTTTAACAAAAATAGGAGCACCTGTTGGTATTTTAGTTATTTGACCCACTTAAAATTATCCATTTTCAATAAAATTTAGTAGCTTAGAAACTAGACTCAAAATTCTACAATTCATGTTTATACAACATCTTCCAATTTTGAGTGTAACTATTTCAAAAAACTCGTACAAGTTGAAGTTTTTTATTTTTAGAAAAATGCATCCACTTAAGACCCCCTTTTGGCCCCCTAACTTGGTTCACTTACCCACTTGTTTTAATAGGTAAAATGTATAGCTGGGTTGTTCTTCTTAGTGAGTTTGATATAGATTTTTTCAATCGAAAGTAATTAAAGGGCAATATCTCGCATGCCAACTTGTTGCAACACCATTAAAGGGCAAAAACCACTTCATTTTGAATTCCCAAATGAAGAACTATTGTATGTGGAGGCAATTCCTTTATGGACTTTATTTTTGATGGTTTTGACAACATCCAAGGTTCATGAGCTGGTATTCTTCTATGCACATGAGATGAAGATCTAATCCTAAATTCCTATAACATTAGTTTCCCTTACATAAACAACGTAGCTGAATATGAAGGCTCGATAGTTAGTTTAAAATTTGTTATATCTTGGAGACTCAAAGAATTAACATTTTATGAATATTCTTTCCTAATCATTAAACAAGTCAATGTAGAATGCCTATTTAAAGATGATAAAATTGTTCTCTACAAGATTATAGTAGATAATCTCAAAGGTTACTTTCAGCTCATCACCTTCGAATGGGTTCCCACGCACATAACAAATCAGTAAATGCCATGGATATTATTGCATCCCTTCTTAAATTCTATACCAATTAAACACACAGTGCATTTCTCATTGAACATATTTATGGTGTCAGCATATAATTTTCAGGAGTCACCATGATATGTGAGATAGTTGGTCATGAAAATCCTTGGTACCATGACATCTACACTTTCATTCGAGATAAAACCTGCTCCGACAATATTAATTCCCACAACAGAAGAGCCATAACATAACATCCTTCACGCTATACCATTCACACCAACACCCCACATAAAAGAGACTATGATGGGAATTTATTAAGATGTCTCAAACAGGAGGAAACACACCAAACCCTAGTCAAAGTATATGCGGGTATTTGCGGTGCACACACAAGCGACATGATCTTAGCTAAAAATATCTTTCTTGTGTGTTATTATTATCCCACTATAGAGTTCGACGCATGGAATTTCATCAAGAAGTAGATAGCATGTTAGAGACATGGAAATCTTATTCATGCACCATCATAAACCCTTCAACCTATCACTTCACCTTGGAATTTTCTCGATGTGGGCTCGACTTAATATAAAAAAATACAGCCTACATCTTCCGATTGTCATACCTTGATATCACAACAATTGAGTATTTTACTAAGTGCATAAAGACCATGCCTTCAACATATGTCCTTTGGTTTAAATATTTCCAAGTTCATTTTTAATCATATCATATGCCATTTTAGAATCCCTTCCTCCCTTGTCATAGATAATGACACATCCTTTAAAAACAAAAATGTCAAAGAGTTAGCCAAACATTTTCATATCCAACTCAAGTGGTCAACTACATACTATTTGTAGTTGTATGCAATGGAAAGTTGCACAAGCTATGGAATGAGGTTAAAGAACCTCAAAGCTTTGCTTTACTCATCCATGCACCATGAGATAAGAGATAAACAAGAGTTAATCCTATACATGCATCATAACTTTGACAAAAACATCAAAACCTAGCATATATACTACTCTCTACTCTTTAGATTACTTAATTAAGAAATTGAACCTAATAAGATCAACTTAGCAATCAAAGGGGTGATTAGTTGTTTATGGTTTTCAAGCTTTCAAGAATGGAGTCTCACCATTAATGGCTTCAAGGCCAATGGTTCTCTCTATTTACTCAAAACTTGGATTATGGATGCAAATGGAGGTTATTAGCTCAAGATCAATGAAGGGAGTAAGTTTAAGATCAAATGTCTTATAGCTTAAAGCTAATACAAATGGAATCCCAAAACTAGGTGTTCTTAGTGTTAATAAGATATCCTAGGTGTGAAGGTGTAAGTTGAATGGGTAGGCTTAGCCTTGTATTTATAGTTTTTGGTTTGGAAGAATTTGGAATTTGGGTGCATGTGGGACTAAAGTCTAAAAAGAACTTTAGGATTAGATTAGGATAAACATGCTTTAGGCTTAGTTAAGCTTGGTTTAGGCTAGTTAACTAGGGTTTAGGCTAGTTAAACTTGATTAGCAAGTGATTAGAGACTCATTGAGAGTTGGGAGGGGTTTGGATAACCAATTGTGACTGATAGATAGCCTATGAAGCCAATAGAAGTGGTCTAGAGAGAACTAGGGAGGTTCTGAATGGTCAAAAGGAGGAATGTTTAGCTAATAAGAGAGATATTAGCCAAATAAGTTGATTATAGGAGGAATACGACCGAGAAGGTGTCGTAAATGGGCATCCGAGAGTGGAGCGAAGAAGGGTTGATTAATGAAATTTCGTCAATCGGTTGAATTAGATGAAATGCTAAGTGTAAGCATATTTTAGGTGTCTATAATAGTGTAATGGCCAAACACAAGCCTCCAATAAAATGATCAAATAAATGTTGAAAAATATGATCGTAACTAGCATACAAAAATTTATCTTGCTCTTTGGGCATATCAAACATATAATAATCCAATTGGAGCTACTTCCTTATCCCTTGTCTACTTATACTGGTGCATGCACCTTAACCGCCCCCGACGTTGTAAATGAGCCTATACCTATGCCGACCTAGTCCGCCTCCGCAGCTACCCCCTCTCTATCATAATGCACCCTTGGCTATTGCTATAGTTACATGTGGAATAATAAGATGAAAAGGCATAATTCCTACATACAATGCAACGTAATTTTTCATCATCCCCTGGATCCTTGACACGGGCTCGTGCATCCCAAACAAGTGGTATCACATCTCCGAAACTAACCCCGACTACTCTCTACCGATGTGGGCTTCAAAATTAACCGTCTTTCATGTAACTTTTGCACACTATTGATTTCCTCTAGGTATATCCTATATAACCCCTTGTAGACACGAAAAATCTACACCCCCTCACTATCAATGTCTCAAACTCATTTTTGATCAATAATTAAGACATGCCGCTTACGACACTTTATAACCTAGGTCATTCATGCATGCCCCCTTTATTAAATTAATTAAATATGCCACCACATCCCTACTTATAAAATAAATAATTAATCAAATAATTAATTAATCATACCCTCACACCTCACCATGTTAACTTGGACACATTCACTAGTTATAACTATCTAGTTTTAACAACCTTCTATAAATAACACCTAACCACCTCTAGCTTATCCATAACCACCTTCCCATACTCAACTAGTTAGAACTAACTTAAAATTAAAAACCTTCTAAAATAACCTCTATCTTCATCTTAACTAACTTATTTTTAGTTCAAGCTTCTCCCACTTAACATCCCAACCTCCTTCGAAATCCTCCCAAATCAACACCAAAATGGTAAGAAATCAGTCCATTTTATCCTCTAATTCAGCTTTTGCGAAATTGCGGTGATTATCCCAAACTAGTCATTGACGATATATATAAAGAATTATTCTAGTTTCTTTGTGGGAGGATTTTCATGTTCTGCAGAAAAATTATGTTCGCTCTACTGCATCTCGAGATGAAGCACCTTCAACAAAGCTCCATTGTCATTACATTGCATTGAAACCATCCATACAATAGTCATGTAGCCCGTCGTTATCGTCAAGCCATCCTCATTCATTCGACATCCAATTCAATCAATCATACAAGGTAATTTATTATTAGTTTCTATTCCTATTGTCGTAATATTGATCATATTTTAACTTTCATTTCGTTACACTTTAAAAGTCACTTAAATCATAGAATAATCAGTTATAATCTCAATTTTTTGTAGCCTGTTATAATTAATAGCAATCACTTGTGATTAGCTTGATTTGACGATTCTTGCACAATGCTTTTATATCATATATTTCTTCTAATCTGCGTAACAATTTTTACATGTTTATGTCATTTTCTAACATGTTGTCAAGCATGATTATGTCAGATGGCCATATGAGGTGATAATTATCTCATTAATGATATTGACTTGTTACCCATCATCCGTCATCCTTTGTATTGGGAGAAATACAACTTGCTACATCACTTAGAACTCTGTGTTATCCATGCCGCACCCTTTGATCATTTAGAGGCCATATTTGTATTAACCCAATGCATCTGCGAAGCAAATCGATGAGTTTTGGGAGGTGTATTATGAGGTTCAAAGGATCTAAGTTGACCTTGTATAGTTTGAATACAATTATGAAGATGGCTTAGACATACCAAAGGACTACCACACCACATCTAAATTTGAGTTTGAAACCAACAACCACATCAACATTCTAGATACTGACACCAGTCTTGTACACCTCTACGATACTGAGGAAGAAATATCTGACTTCTTCATAGAGGATTATATCTCCGATCCAAAATCCTACTTCACTGAAGAAGAGGATCTAGTTTGTTCCATAGGCTCAAATTTCTCTTGAGAACTTGTACATCGACTTAGATTCTGACTTCGGATTCTAGTCTTAATTTTCCTCATTATCATCCTATGTATGTAATCACCCAAATAAGTGATAAAAAAATGATCACATTTTCCATTTATCATATTGTACTTTAAATTGTCATCAATAAAACTCAATTGTTTCAAAAGTAGTTTGACATCCTGTTGGTGCGAAAATCTATCGCTTGGGCAGATCTATGGATAAACGAGCCAACAGTGTGCAGGGCATAGCCCCTCTTTGAGTCAGCAAAGTGAAACTGGTTTATTGCTATTCTACCAGCAGGAATCTATGCAAGTCTCACAAATTCTACCTTCGGGGGTTTGGGATCTCATCCCAGTAGGGGTGTTTCCGACTATGAAAAGAAAGGAAAGGAAGAGGGGATGAAGAAAGAGCAGGTCCGAAGGGAGAAAAGAAATGAATTCCAAAGCAGAAAGGTCAGAAGGTTTATGTTTTGGGATTGGTAGTAAACAGAGCCAAACCTACTTGCATAAATGAGCAAAGCAATACTGATGATAAATAAATGACAATAAAATAGAAGCAGATCCAATGAATAAACACATAGATCTAACGTAAGAAAGATCTAATGCACATAACACATGTATTCAGCACAAAGTCTAAATATTGTATTAATATTTTCCTTCATTCACATAAAAAGCTCAAAGTCTTTTCTCCTTACTTCTATTTTTCATCCGAAAGATATTCATGCATCCATAATACAAGTATTGGGGTATTTATAGAAGAAGAAGAGAAAGAAGGCAAAAAGGAGCCAACAACTTATCTATAAAGATATTTACAAAATATCTAAAAGTCATGTTGACTTTTTACAACTTGATGGATGACATCATCCCATGATGCAACATGGATGATGTCATCATTCGTATCAACATACTCCAGATATTCTCGAAAAGAAAGCCGAAGAAGAGAGAGAGAGAGAAGAAGAAGAAGAAGAAGCTACTCGTCGTCGTCATCCTACGGCCAGAAGGGGGTGGACTACTTTTGTTGTTGCTCAGGTGACGAGATATGGAATTAAGAGTGGTATTCCATAAACTTGTTGATCATTGGCCCTAGCTGATCTTGGGAAGGATCCTTGTGCCGATCACTGATCACCTCACAAGTTTCCCGCTCATCTGTGAGTTTCTCGGGGAGCTTGGAATAGTCTTTTTCCGCTTCAAAGAGTAACCCAATGAAGTCTCTACAGGACATCAAAGGTTGTTGATAGACTCTCGTCAAAAGTGACCTCTCGGCCCCATCCTTGAGATTTCTTTGAAGATTTGGGTGGTTTCATTAGCTTTCCTTAAAGTGAAGGAAGGAGTAAGTAACCCCGACGACATGTTAAGAACGATCCATTCCATTTGATGCATCGCGCCCAAGGATTCTTCCTTCACTTTGTCAATCTTTTCTAGGACAAATTCCACTGATCCACCCGGTAGTCTAGAGTGGACATGATTTTGTTGAGGGCCCCGGGATGGCCGAAGACGCCAAAACTTAACCAGATCTTTGATGAATAGTCGAACATTTGTTGGAAGGTCTCGTGCTGCAGTCTAGCATGTTCCAGCTCTTTCGATATGGGTCCTCGCTAACGCTTGGAGCTCTTTATTCACCTTATTGATGCTTAGATATAAGTTGGAGAACTCGGCGATTACTTTTTTCGCTGTCTTTGAGGATTTGGCTCCTCCAAGCGGAAACGACCATACCCTGCTCGCCGATCTTTGCGTACTCATTAATTTTCTCCTGGATGAGAAGCTCAGAAGTCTCGGCGGCAGTTGTGGGAGGCGCACTACCCATCTTCTGTAAGGCTTGGAGCAGATATTTGTTTTGCTCTTTCAATTGCCTTTTCTCTTCCTTTGTCTCTTGAAGCTTCTTGCAGAGGGTGTCAACTACAGAAAGGGCCTCCCCCTGAAGGCTTTCAGAAGATGTCCCCATTGTGACTTGGGTCACAGTAAAATCTGTCGGAGATAGATCCTTTTTCTCCTTGAGGGGATTGGGGTATGCGATCTCCATAACCCTCTCTCCCGCAGCACTTTGAGAGAAGCGTGTGACGGGCTTCTGCTTCTTTGCCCCTTAGATGGGATTACAGAAAAGTCCATCGGAGCGATGGGAACTTTCCTCTTTTGCTGACTTAGCTGTTGGGAGATCCAGGCTAGACCTATGGGAGAAGGGCCGGAAATGGAAAAGGGGGCAGCTACAGTAGTGGAGGGGAAAAACGTGGAGACACGTGGGGGCGACATGGAGAGAATAGCCGAAGAAGTGCCCACGGGAGGAAGGGAAACTGCAGCTGCGGAAGACATAGGAAGGGAAGGGAGCTCAGAGATGAGGGAAGAAATGGAGGAGGAAAGATCTGTAAGGGAAGAGAAGATAGACGAAGAAGCGGGGGAGGAGTAGAAGAAGGGGGAGAGGACACAACCAAAGGAATGGCCGCTTGAGTCACTCGAGGAGGGGAAGGAAGGGAAGAAGAAGGGATAGAAGAGACCTTGGTTGCTGTAGTAATGCCGACATCTTGAGTGGACGAGCCTATTAGAACATCCTCTTCTACTTCTATCTCCGGAGAAGCGAGAGTTATAACCTGTTCAGGTGCGGCGGAAGGAGGACTCGCTGGAGCTTCTTCCCGAGTGGTGGCTTTGGATTCACCCTCTATGCCTTTTCCCTTGCCTTTAGGCTGCTGTTTGGATCGAGGAGGTGCGTTACCCAATGGGGAGGTTGTGAAATCAACCCCGAGGTAGATTAACCCATTCATCCGGCACCAATGCTCTATTTCTACGCAGAGTTTCCTTGACCCTCTCCTCAATCGTCTGAGGTGCCTTAGTTCTATCAATGGTTGGAAAAGGCCAATCGTCCCCATCGTGTTAGTATATACTTGGTCTATTTCATCTTCTCGTAGTCCGGAAGCCTTTGGGGACAATTCTTTACCCCATATTGGATGATTTCGCTAAGGCTAAGCGAGAATGATCCTTTCTCCTGAGCTCAACCTCATGGATGATGTCGATGTAGATGTCCTCGATCTGGGGGACGTGGATTGGATCAAGTTTCGCCCTTGGCAGACAATTCCTTGGGTCGAAGGTAGGCCTGGCGGGAAATCATGTCTCAAATTAAGCAGCTCCAGCTCTGCGAACATGTCCTTTGCCTTGTGGTGGGTAAGGCATGTATATCGGCCTACTGTGAGGGGGAAAGGAGTTCCACCCTTCTTTCTTTTGAGGCACTTCTCGTGATATGTAATTAGCTGTCTTGATAGCTCCAGCAAAATCAGCTTAGGCCCAGCATACCTCGGCAGTCTGGTCGGCTCTCCCAAGAAGTTGGCTGCCCTCAGATAGGTGAATGTGGGAAATTGGGTGAACAGGGCCCCCCATTTCTCAGTGGCTGCCACTATGCTTTTGGTCGTATGACCATAAGTCATATTTGGCCTCAACAGGCAGATGATGTGATAGAAAAACACATCATTAATCTTTGTGAACTGAGAGATGCTATTCTCCAGCCTCAATTCTGGGTAGTACTCATATATTTTGACCTGAGGCCAAACCCCACTTCGTATCAGGCCTGGGTAGTCTCTCTCGATCGCTGCAGCATAGACAACATAGGAGTTCATGTAGAATCTTCCCGTTGTAAGAAATTGTTGAAGCTGCTCAGAGATTGTGCTGCTTATTATCTCTCCCCAGCAAAAGCGCTGATCAGGCATATTCTTGTTTATGGTCTCTAAGTACCGCAACATCCATTTATGGAAAAAGTGGGCGTCAGGAAGCCCAAAAACCCTACTCAGGAATGTGATGGTGTCGCTGAGCTCCTCTAAGAAGTCGCTGCGGTGGATGGTTTGAGGCCATCGGGTCACCACCTTTTTATTCTTCAAATAGACCTCGTTCATCAGCTGCATGCACCGATCTTCATTATCATCCCTGTGCCTTAATACAATCCTCTCGGCTGACGGCCACAAAGTCTTTTGGTGATGAGGGATGCCAAGTATTATTTCGAAGTGGCGGGCAGTGAGGTTAATGACGACCTCGCCCTTGTCATTTACGACACACCTTGTGTCCTTGTTGTAGCACCGGGCGACTACCATCATGAATTCATTGTTGATGGTGCTGACTGGGATTCCTCCAGCGAAGTGTAGGGCACTGCCCATTAGTTTTTCCATCCATGGACTTCTAGTTACCTTCTGAGTTCTGCCCCAGAATTCCTCCATATCAATGTGACCCAACTCTGAGTCCCTGATATCTAGGTCGCATTCGGCCTGGGAGTCAGGCATTCTGACTCTCTGATACTTGTATTTCATCTCTTCTTCTGTAAGTTTGGCCTTGCCTTTGGATTTGGTAGGTCTCCTGCTTGATGTAGACATATGTTCTTTCGAGCTTAGTTGCTGATCTGCACGAAGAAGAAGCGAGACCCAATCCAAAAAGGTTGTATTAGCCATTTGATCTTCCATTGAAATGTTAACAGAAGAAAGAGTTAGTGATTTTGAGGCTTTAGGGCTAGTGGTGCATGAAAGCTGCAGCTTATGTGGCTAAATAGGTAAGGCGCACGTAAAAGAGGTGTTTCAAAGGTTAAATCGGCGCCAAATGCACATGGTGCATGGATCTGCAGGTACATTTTGTAAAGGGCGCATGGAGACATTGTGTTACATAGAGACAGGATGCGCCAAAGGCACATAGATTTTTCATGTTGCATGGGGATTTGGTGTGCCCTTTGGCGCATGTATGGTTTGTGTAACAGGAACTTTTCGTGCGCCAAAGGCAACATGGCGCGGCGCACGGAGAGTTTACACAACATGATGTTTTGCAACGAGGAAAGTGCCTGTGCCTTCCAAGTTTTACACTTAGCGCGGATTAAGCTGATGCTGCACAGATGCAGGGTGCGCAAGGAGGCGCATGTATACGTGATGTAACAAATAAGGTTGAGGTGCCTAAGGAGGGCGCAAGGCTAGCGCTTGCAGCATGCGAAGGAGGCGCGCCTTGAGGGCGCGAAAGTTCTTAATGCGACAGGCATGATGGGTGCGCCATTGGCGCAGATTTTGATCATGTTGCAGGGGTGACAGATGCGCCAAGGAGAAAAGAAAAACAGTCTCTTTTTAGAGCTTAGATTATCCTCAGAGGGGTCTTTTTACATGGTTTAGCTTCTTTTCTCATTTCTTTTCCAAGGTCATTTGGGTAATAAAATGGTTTAATCAAAAGGGATTACACCATGCTTTCAGAAAAACTTCCTCTACCAGCAGATCTGGAAAGAGGAGGAAGAATATGGAAAGACAGCAAGGTGGGGGCCAGATCAATATTTCGATCCCAAAACCAAAACAATAAGCATACAAAGAACCAAAAAACGCCAAACACATGAAAGAGATAAGAACCTCTTACCGGATAAATAGTGAAAATCGTGCAAACGGGTCCACTATGCGTTGAAAACGATGGGGCAGGTGAGCTGACTGGTCAGAGAATAAAAACGTGATGCTCTGGAGATAATGACATTTGCAGGCGCGCAAATACATATATATATATATATATATATATATATATATATATATATATATATATATATATATATATATATATATATATATATATATGCGAGTCAGTAATAAATGCGCCACCAACTTTGTAAAGGGCGCATGAAAATTACTGTCGACATATGAAAGCATGCGCCCTTTGGCGCACCAAAGCATTTTCCAGCATGGAATTAAGTGCGCCTTTGGCGCACCAAAAGTGGTGTCGACATGAGATTATGTGCGCCTGTGGCACACCAAAAAGTGGCGCAACAAAAGGGTTGCTAACACGAAGGCGCATGCGCCTTGGCGCACGCAGGGAAGACTCAACATATCAAGGCGCACCAAAAAGTGTGTTGACACAATAAAATACGCGCCAAAGGTTTTAAAGGGGGCGCACCAAAAGGTGATGTTACATAGCAATTCCATGCGCCCAACCAAAAAGACCAAAAATGACTAAGTTCGGAAAACCAGATTTTGAAAAGGGATTTTGCAACGTTCTGAACGCAAGGGATCCCTAATGAGGGATAGGAACAAAATTTTCCGTATGGTTATCGGTAAAATTGCCCTTGTCAATTTTACGGGATAACACATCCGCATAAGGGAGTCTCTTGACTTTTGGGAACTGGCCTTTGCCAATCACCGCCCACCTTATTTTACTAACTCTATTTTGTGTAAGTGTTTGTGATTTGCAGGCTTACTTATAGGGAAAATAAGTCTAGTACATTCTTCATGAAGCATAAAAACATCCATCACATCTCATGGGTATCTTGAAAACCCCTCCATACTGAGGTTGAGCTAAGTTTTACCCCCTTGACACATCAAGCAAACCCCCAAGGTAAAATAGTGCACAACACGACACGCCGGTGGGACCAAAACATATCCCTTTTTCTTTTGATTTCATCTTATCAATAATATATTCACTATTTTAACTATCTGGTAATCATATGTGATCGGGATAATCACCTATGATTGGATTGAGTTTTCATTTTTTATCATTTACTTCACAATCTACTATTTTTATTTTCCTTGTTTCCTCTAATTTGGTTATAGGGAATTATTTCTTGAAATTCATCTTGGACCTATGCCTTACTCACTTTAAAATTGCTAAAAATATAAAAAAGGAGCACTCTCACGGTAAGTCCTAGAACCTTCCATTTTATTTCACGTTTTGCATTCTGTTTTGTCTGTCTTCATCGAAATCGACACTTTGTTTTGGGATCTTAAAATAAACAATATGCATCCTTATTGTTTCACATAGTTTAATTAAGAGGAAATTTTTTTGCATTCACTGATCTTTTCCCCCACACACAACCAAATAACTATCAAATCAAAAATGCATTCAAACAATTCAAACCTAGGTGGCGATTGGATTTCATAACCTAACAGGGAAACCAACTCGGTATTCTGGCCGAGTATAATATCTTATCTGTTGGTATATTTTGGCTCAGCATCTGACTCCCTTATCGCAACGAGACCATGAAGTGAGGGGGTAGGCCCCAATATACATACCCATATCGGTAGCAATACAAAGTTGAGCCTCACGTACCTTCAGGTATATCGAGGAATCCGCCCTTAAACATACCGAAACCATCCATAGCTTACCATTTCCTAGGACCCTCGTTAACCATCTTACACATTTAATTTTTTTATAATTAATCAAGATAAATATAATGCAACACTTTGCTTACTTTTTTTCTTGTTTGTAAATCAACCCATCTAGTTATTTTCCATTTTTTAGGTGTTTGTGTGTTTGTTTATCATGGTACTTACTAGACAACAAGCTCACAACTAGACTTCTAAAAACATGTCTACTCCATCACCTACATTTCAACAACATGTGCTGTATTACACTACAAAAATTTCGATACCAACATAACAACAAATCCATATTATCAAACAGACACATCCAATCCCTTTTCTGACACCCAAAAACTTGGAGTGAATTAGGAAGTAACTATACTAATGACATAAGACAACATTCCTTTCATTCTCCACATCAATATCATGGTAAAATCCTTCATACACCTAGACCACAAGAAACATAACATATCTTTTCTTTTAGTCCTCAACCAGAAGCATCTAAACATCATTTCTGCAATAGGGGAGACCCTGTTTTTGAAGAAATGCTAGATTCAAATCCCATTTCTCTCAATGCTTATTTAGCAAGTGAGAAATGTTCAAATGCAACCATTCACACCCAATCCATTCCACACACCTATAATCCTTCCTCTACCATTGCAAGTCTTATCGATCAAAACCAAGACCCTGTTGTCCAATAGTTATATCCATACACTTCAAACCAACCTGAAACACAAGATAATAGTCACCCCCAAATATCGCACTTTACTAACCCCTTTGAAAAAGTGAATGAACAACTTTCCATCACCAACTGAAGCACAGGAGGTCTCCTGGTCCCTGTTTATGATCTCCACATGATTTCCTCACAAAACACATCTACTCAACAATCCACATCTTCACCAAGTCCTTCTACAGGTTCCACACCTCCTCTAAGTAGAACCGCTGCTTCCTCGTCTACTCCTCTAGCTTCCTCACAAGTACAAACATCTCCATTGGGTTCCACAACCTTTTATACTTTGTATCCTCCCAATAGGTTACTAGTCCCATTTAGAACATCACTATGTCTATTCCTACAACTACACCACTGGTCAATACTAGTGCCATAGCTAGTACTCGTCATATTTCACTATACATTTCACAACCTTCACAACCCTTGATATCCATGCTGTAATCTACACCCATACAAACTATCTCGCAATATAATATCTCACAACAAAGTATTCCACAATAGGCACCGTCTTTCACCACCGCTATTATATACTCCCAACAAACACCTACATATTCACAACCACTCACTCATACATCAATACCATTACAATATCGCACATACAAACCTCACAACCTATAACCTCCCAATGAGGTTCTCCATCCCATTAGAACATCCCTTACCATCAAAACATCCTACAACACATTATTTCTTATCAACAACATATACCTCAACAAAACACATCTCAATACAACATGTATCAACAATACACCCTCAACAAAATATTTCACAATACCACATTCTCGCAATAGAATAAATCTTATCAACACAATGCCTTGTATCAACAAAACATCCCCCAACAAAACATCTCCTAATAGTAAGGCATTCCTTAATGGTATTCAACATACTCACAACCCTAGCCAGTCCTTGTTTGAACACGGCTCATCCTCATAGCAAAAACTCAACCTCGACCCTCTCCAAGCCATTTTAAGCTACATATCCAGTCTCGAAGCTGCTTCATCCTCATCTAAGAATGTGCTCTCTTATGATAAAATTTACAACAAGCCCATTCACCCTTTAGTACCATATAAACCATATCCACCCCACTGGGAACTTCCTAAGTTTATCAAGTTTTATAGAAAATAAGATCCCAAACAACACATTCGTGCTTTCTGTCATGCATGTTATCTAATAGCTCATGATCAAGATATGATGCTAAGGACCTTTCCCATGTCCCTCATTAGTCCCGCCTTAGATTAGTATAACAATATTTCACAACATTCCTTATTCTCCTTTGCGCAGCTTGCCCAACTTTTCTTAGACCACTTTTCCATCAACATAGCCTACAAAATCACTATCAATGACCTATATGCCATCAGACAATTCGAAGATGAATCTATCATTGACTTTGTCACTCATTGGAGGGTGTGACTAATCAAATATCATTTACATTACCACAAACAAAGTTAATCGAGGTCTTTTATTGGGCATACGCTAAACACATCTCATCTACATTACAAATCCAATCATTTCAAACTTTTGATGAGGCTTTTACCATGACCCATAAAATGGAATTATGAGCTCTAGAAGATGGGCGTATAAAGCTTCATCCCATCAAACAAAAATCTGAATTACCATCTAAATCACCATCTAACAACAAAAAGTAAAAAAAAACCGCCAATGTCATCATAGTCAAATCCACTCCCAAGGAAAAACCTATTGTCAAGCACCCTCATCAACAATGTAACTACACACCTATATGAGAGACTTATAGCATAGTTTTTGACAAAATGATTACCGAAAACATAATATCTCTCCCACCTATTTGGCCCATTGAAATATTAGTATCTAAGCCCATTTGGTATCGAGATAACGACTATTATAAGTAACATGGGGTCAATGGACATGACATCGAAAGGTGTCATACATTCCGCAACGTACTTCAAGATTTAATCGACAAAGGTGAGCTTCACTTAGACAATCCAAACGCACCTCTAAATCAAAATCTTGACATATTTAAGAAACCTTTTCCAAATCACCCTTCATCTTTTGATCAACCACAAATGAATGTCGTTGACACCATCCCTCAATCCACCTTCTCGCTTAATGGAAAAAATCCGTAGAATAAATGCCAACAACCAATGAGCCTGAAATTACAACTATGGAGCCTCCATCTATTGATATTATTACTAAAATACTTCTCACATCCTTGTCACTTACGGATCAAAATCGTAGAATCAACATCCGATCTAACAAGCTCAAAGTGGTTGAACCACCACATGTTAAGAATACTACTAAAAATATTCCTACGCCCTTGTCACATGCCACTACCAAACCCCTACCCACATCCTCTAATACAACCACACCGCATCTACATCTAGGTTTGCAAATATAACTATGATACCTCTTGAAACATTCTTAGCATAACCACCTCTGCCTAAGCCAACCATGGGTTGTAGTCGTCCTCAATCCACAAAAACAAATAATCCAAAACCTACAAATCATTTAGACTACATTAATCACATTATCCAAACTCCTCTTCCTTCATTAGCATCAACTTCAACAAATACACCTAGTTCATCTAAAACCTCAAAGGGGCCTAATAAACAAGGTGTCGTTCAGGTATTTAAAAGTCCTTATTATGATGAAACATATCGTTTCCGTGGTCCACCTTTTCATCCACCTCCTCCTACAAAGGGTATTCCCACTTTTGGTGATCCTCTTGTCATGCCAAGGCCAAGGCCTACAAGACCTTCTAAACAAGACACCATTCAAGATTTTAAGGGCCCTTACTATGTCCCTCTAGATCAACACCCCCTACATGGTCCTTGCTCCCTTATACTAGTTAATCACCCTATTATTACAGGCAAAGCCCATCAACCAAGATCCCAAATTGAGTCCGTATTCTACATCTATCACTCCACAACAACAAACCATACAAGATCCCCATCCTCCATCTATTGCAACATCTAGAAAGCCTCCACAACTAACAAATAAACAACCCATGATTAAATAACTCGTCTCACCTCCTCCCGAGAGATACATGGACGCAACCTTATCCCCATATATATACACCTAAGGGGCATTATGCCACCATCTTAGATGACATCCTGCAGTGATCACTGATTACATTACCACCTCCTAAACCATCAAATCATCATGAATGGAAGTTTTCTTAGTATGAATTCAATGTCTTCTATGATTACCATAGAGCAAAAGGCCATTATATAGAAGACTCGTAGAGCCTTTCACTTAAAAGTTCAAAAGATTGGCAATTTTCTCTTACTTTCTTCTCAATCAAACATAACATTAACATCAAAATTACCATTGTCTTCATCAAAACTTGAAGAATCCATCCATGAAATACCTATTTTCACCAAATCACTGTACCCCCAAATGGCCTGAAAGTGAACATGAAATTCGGTGTGATTGGGACACATGGGATCACCTCTCAAGCTATGGGACTTGGGATTGAGGTGAACCTCCGGAGAAGGCCAGCTTCCTCTTCCTAAACTAAGCACTACACTACTCCTAATGCGGGTAAAAATGGCTAACTAGACCTATGCTAACATTTCAAGGGATTAGGGAAAGAGATTTGCAAGAAATAAAACCTATACTAGAAGTGGTGATGCACCAAGAAAGGGTGTTGCTAGACAACTTTCCGGCTTGTCAATGAAGAGAGATGATCATGAGAAAGAATGACATGCATTACAAACCCACTTTACATACAATACTTCACTCCTTGATAAGCACAATGACCTCCAAAACTTGTAAAAGAAACCCTAGTTGCACAGTTCACCTGAAAACATGAGAGAGGAAAATAGAAGCAACAAAATCATGAAAGGACATATAAATGATCACAAAGCATAATTCTCATTACTTCAAACACTTACACAATACATCATTACATCAGTGAAAAGGCATAGGCTGCCATTACAATTTGAGAAGAAAGGCTTGAGAGTTTGCGGCTTCACAACCTTTCGGTTTGTGAAGAGAGGGGCAACTTGGAAAGTGTCTAACTTGTCCAACTTGTATGACCTGTCAGAACCTACTTGTTGGAACCCCTTGAAAATGAGCTTCCAACTTACATTTATAGAAGAATTTGAGAGAGAGGAGAGAAGGAGTCATAAATTCCCTTCCTAAATGGAAGGCACATGATGTATTATTTATTACAGTCGGTTGAACCACTGAAAAGGTTCCATCATGCATCATTAATTGCTTGTTGACATAGTCTTCTCAATTAATTAAAATAATATTTAAATAATAATAATAAATATTATTATTAAAATATTTTAAATAAAAATATTAATTTAATTAAAAATAATGATGGGCCCCTTTAGGATGATTTGCAGTGAAGGGGGAATCATGAAGAAAAGGAAAAAAAGACCAACTCGGTGGTTGGCTCACCGAGCCAACTCATCAAGTTGGGTCCGAGCTCCTCCAATCTTCACCGCAACCAAGCTAAGCTCCTACCGCCAAACAACTCCCACCAAGCTCGGAATTGAAGAGTTCTCCATTGCAAGCTCCCTCGTTGAGCGCGTAAAACAAGCTCTCAATCGACTAAGCTTGGCCGAGCTCCACACGTCCGGGACCTATTGGTTTGTTCAATGAGCTTCTATGCTAAGTTGGCCCATGACACCTTCCAAAGGATGTCAAGCTCACGCAAACACCACCGAGCTCAACTTAACCATGCCAAAGTCAGGTCGCCTATGACTCTTCTCGTAAATTATCTCAATTTCTATGCCATTGAGGCCAACTCGCGACCGACTTTATGAGACAAAAATGACTCGACCGTTGAGCTCCGCGAGCTTACACCCATGGGGTATTTTCATGCTATGGACTATGTCTTTGTTTGAATAACCTATTTCATAGCAAGTTGGCTTGGGCCGAACACCCGTATCACAAGCTCATCATTTTCTTTATTGGTAACTTCTCGAGACTCTTTCCTTGTTTTTCTACTTGAGCTCTAAGAACAAAATCCCTAAGAATGCTACGCCCTACTTGGCTCAACCTCCCTAAGCTATGTTCCATCTCGAGTGAAATGAGATCTTACGATCGAGTAGCTTGGCACCACCATAACTCACTCCAAGTTTATTTTCTAATTGTTTCACCTTCTCGTGCCCCCATGATGTTGAGCTCCATGCTAACACGCCTCATGTTGAATAGTGATTTTTGGGAAAATTCATGGAGCATGATTTAGTCCCTTCATCATGAGGCCATCACCATAGGCAACTGATTTCTCCTTTTCCAATGAACTTGACCATTAACATGGCAAGTTGATCATGCATTTTAACACATCGCTTAAACTCGTACTCAGGATCATATCCTTGCGAGCTACTACTAACTTGGTTAAACATTAAGTGTTGTGATAAATCGCTACTCGGATCCACGAGCTCAAAGTTATTCCACCATCACCGAGCTCTGACTGACAAGCTCACAAAATGAGCTCTCAACCAAATGAGCAACCGAGCTCCATCATCTCTGACTTGGTGAGCCTAAACCAAAACGATCAAGCTCCACTTTTTGGTGAGCTACATTCACAAACCAAGCTCCTCTTGACCAAATTGCTCAAATTTAACCGAAACCAAGCTCACTGTGTCGATCTCCTCCATCATGTGACTGCATTGAGTGAGCTTGCCAAATCTACATGAGATTTCCCTAGACTCACCTTGAGTAATCTTTGTTGTCAAACTCAATGAGCTATTCCCTTTGCACACAATTCTTAACTTAGAAAGTTCCGAAACAAACTGTTTACCTAGCTTTAAACTAAGCTCGATCATTTAATCACCTGTAACATCTTTTGAGCCACTCTAACTGCCATACCGAGCTGAGATCCCTTCTTTAGTTGTGTTGGTTTGTCTTGGATGACTCCACTCCATTCACGGTAAGCCCGATCTTCGTTATTGCCTACAAATTGACTGAGTCTTCTCTCCTCCCAACTAACTCCTCCTGACTTGGTGAAGACTCAGGATTTCCTCACGACGCATTCCCTAATTTCCTCCCGCCCTATGGTTCAGCCTCACCACATATTACGTTTAAACCATGAGCCCTTATTTATGCTGAGTGATTCGGGCTAACTCTTGACTCAACAATAAACTTGGACCTCCCATGACATGGTGAACACTTCACAGCTTCCGATCCCCAAAAACCCGAAACTCTAAATTTCAGAGTTTCGAGGTTTTGGGCTTCAAATTTTTTTAACTCACACAATGTCTTTGAGCTCAAAATCTCCAAAATTTTGAAACAAATAAATCTGGAAAAAACTTGAAATGAATCCCGAGGGTGATCCAAAATACTCAACTCGCTCTACTTCTTTAATGCTTACCCTGTGCTCACTTCTTCCATTTCATCTCATTTTCTACTTGATCGACTCTACATCCGGATGACAAGTCATGCCTTCACTTGAGCTGGTTTTGATTTTTTCTTAGATCGGTGCCCAAAAAATTTGTGACAACGTTCAATGATTGAAACTGAATGTCGTGTCTTAAACCCCGAGCTATCCTCCAAATGTCACAGTTCACCATGATCATCTCAGATCCTAAATTTTATGAATTTTGGCCCTGAGCAAGCTCCTCATTCTCCATGACTCAACTCCAACCGTGAGCTCAATATTGATCCACCATTCACCTCTCATGAGCAAATCGGTGATGATATCTTCAAGCTGGTATCAACTAGTGAACGACTATAGCCATCTCCCGCCGCTAATCGTGATCCGACCGAGCCGGTGAGTTTGGCCTCGAATTCTCATTATCCATGACTTCAACTTAGATCAGCCAACCGAGCTTTTTTTTCCTAGTCTCGTGAGTGAGGCCATCCACGAAAAGTGGAACCTATCCTTGAGCTCACTCACATCTCCCATTTCCGAAGCCAATCATGGATTCTCGACCTTCGTTGTAGGCTTGGAATTCCTAGGTATATCCTTTAGCTCATTCTTTTTCGATATGATTTTAGCTACGAGCTCCCCTAACCAAGCTAATGCCAAGATTAAAAACCACCACATTTCAAGACGACTCGCGATGAGCCTGTGGAACTCAAACCTAATATGTGATCGACTCGTGACTGAGTTATGAGTCTCGATGGGCCCCTTCAACGAGCTAGCCTATACACCCCATACAACTCTAAGTGATGTCACTGAGCTCCTCTTCTTGTGGCTCCAAGATCACCTATGCATCGAGCGGTGGCCTTAATTTTCCTTCTTATCAAGCTCTGTCATTTGTCCAAACAAGCTTCATGACCCCTCGTCTTGACTTCAATGACTCAATATATTATGAATTGCCGGGCTCAACGTGATTCCTTATGACAAAATTTGATGATCACATCAGGTTGCCCTTTCATTTGAATCTGAACTACTCATGAACTTGTCCGCACCATCCGAGCACCGAACTCTTATGTGAGCTCAACCATCTTTCCCAATGCTAATTCACCCTCATTTAAGCTTGAGCTCTAAATGATAAGTTCAACCGGATATCAGTTAGCTCGGCTCCTGTCTATCGAACTATGTTTGCATCCAAGCTCGTTAATTTTCTTGGACCCCTAATCGACTCACTCGAGCTCATTTGTGGTTGCTTCAACATCATGTATAAGACTTGTTGAGTTGGCTCCTATCTTGACCGAGCTATTCCTAGAGGATACTTATCATGAGGGCCCGAGCTAGCTCCCCAACCTTGTCAAACACAATGTTCAAGTACGATCTAGAGATCCTAATTCAAACACAAGCTCAATAAAATGATTCTAATTTGTATTAATGCACATATATGTTGATTTGGGCTCAACCGAGATATGTTTGAAGTTCCTTTTTCCCACGTGCTTCAAAGATCCTTCTAAGGCATCATGAAAGTATAGAAGAACTCTGGAAACGTTTATACACCAACTTTGACAATTTTAGCCTATAGACCCTCATTGTTCATTTTTATGGATAACTATGCCTACTCATCAAATTTATGCTATACACATCACCACCCGATCACAAAGTTATGACAAAGCTACATGAGAGTCTAAGAAATGTTAAACCTTCGTCGCTATATCTCCACCTCTTGAACTATCAACTCCACGTAGTAGGCCTAAGGTGTCCATTTCCTTGGCTCCTAAAGAGTCTAATCAAATGCCCTCATCAAAAGCCAAAGTTTCCATACAAGCAACAACACCCCCTTTCACCATGGTACAAAAAGTTGTTATCAAATAATTACACCAATCTCTTATCAGGATGTCACTTTATGAACTGGTTCAAACATCACCTCTCCACAAACAAGCTATGATAGAAGCACTCCAATCTATAACCGTATACCAATGATCTAATTTCATTTACAAAATTCATAGGAGCTCTCAAAAATCCACCTATATATATTTTGAACCATATGAATTTCCCTCTCTCAGAATAGAAGACCATGACCTACCACTCTTCATCACCACTCAGATCAATGAAATCTCTATCAAGAGGGTTATGATTGATAATGGTGCTACCATCAACATCATATCATCCCTCACTTTTGACCAACTCAACCTACCCAACATTTTTTTGCTCAAATGTCAGTTATTTTACAATCCTTTAATGACTCTATTGTACCCACATTAGGCACAATCATACATCCACTTAAAGTTGGCATCAAAACCCTACCTGAACTCTTCTACATTATCAAAGGATGATTCAAATACAAAATGTTATTAGGATGCCCCTAGATACGTACCATGCACTACATTCCTTCCACCCTCCATCACTTTCTTAATTATGAACATAAAGGATGAAATTTCACTATTCCCGCCAATCTAAATCTGTTGGTGATCGCTACATGATGTACCGCCAAAAAAAATCCTTGTACCTAAATCCACACCAGGCCATCTCGATGAAGCATCCAATAACACATCTATTTCTTCTTCCAAATAACTAGATGATTCCTCTCTTGATGATACAATAAAACACCGACGCTGGGAATATCATCTCCTCATGCTCAATTCCATCCCTTCACCCAAAGCATATGGTCACCCTGATAAGCAACCCATGTATGACCCAAACGTAGGAGATGTTATTTCCTATGGTCCTACTTATCTAAAAAAATATCATTTATGGGGGACTCGATAATCCTCCATCCCACGCCATTAATCCACACCATGATATGTCATTCACATTAAACTTCGAATCCCTTGATAATCTGAACTTCACCTGTATGTATCTTCATCGCTACACGTGGAGAGGTTTTGGCTCAGCGCCATGAACAAGGAACCCATGATCAACCCATATTGAAAATTTTATATATTGTAATATTATTATTCGACATTATATTAATCATTATATATAAATATTTTTATATATTCCTTGATAGTGACTTATTGTTTATATTTTTGTTTATTATTTTTATTAATTAATCATTATTACTTACTTCATATTATATATTATTTGGTTGGTTTTAAGATGACAATTTTTAAAGTAATATATACATTTCATAATGTAATAATAAAAATAAATAATGTATAACAATGATTGTAAAATGGTTCCCTTAAAGCTCATGAGAAAAGTGGATTAGGATATAAAAGATTCACCTCCGACATGTGTGAAGCCACTACGTCCAAGCTTGCTACATCCCTGACTATTTTCAAACTAGAACCAACACCGTCAACAAACCCTGAAGATCCCATGGATGTAGATGACACTGTACCCATCCCACCTAATTTTTTTAAAAATCAATGTTATATATTAAGGGCCAATTAATTATCAATCTAACCACTCGCTAAATCATTACCCTTTTTTCGGCCAAAGATGGTTGAAGAAGATACACCTACCTTAGATATCCTCCAGTGTCATGATGACAAGGAAATCCTTTCCCATATGGGAATTGAAGATCATTTCCTTTAGAAATCCTTACCATCTGAAACAACAACACTCCTTAATGAATCCACCCTTGACATTAACTTAGGCTCTCCTCATGATCCTTGTATAATTAAGGTTGCTCAATGTCTCGACCCATAAATATTAAATGATTTCATCTCATTCTTAACAAAATATCACCATGCCTTCGCCTGGTCATACAGTGATATGCCTAGAATCAATCCTAACATTGTTGTACACAACATAGTCACGTATCCTAATGCTAATCCAATAAAAAAACTTCATAAAAGGCATCCTGTATATCTCTCCTTATTAAGGAATAATTACAACACCTTCTATCTGCTAACTTCATCATACCCATTGACTATCCATAATCGGTCTCAAACATTGTCCCCATAACCAAATCCTTAGGAAAAATACACATATGTACATACTTCAAGGATCTCAATCTTGTTTGTCTAAAGGATGATTTCTCTCTCCCAAACATAGATCAACTCGTCAACCTAACAATGTGCCATGAAATGATTTCCCTCATGGATGGTTTCTCGGTTATAATCAAATCCTCATCACACCCAAAGATCAACACAAAACTTATTTCATTACCCCTTGGGGAACCTTCTATTACCGTGTCATGCCATTTGGTCTTAAAAATGTAGGAGCCACTTACCAACGCACTATGACATATATTTTTCATGACCTTATCCAAAAAATCATCGAAGACTATGTTGATGACCTCTTAGGGAAATCCAAATCACGCAAAAACCATCTTGATGTCCTTGAGTCAATCTTCACTCATCTCATCTAATTCTATCTTTGTCTTAATCTTGCAAAGTGTGTCTTTGTTGTCCTTATCGGGAAACTTTTAGGATTCATCATATCTATTCATGGAATCAAAGTTGACACAACAAAAGTTAGAGCCATCATTCAAATGTCTCCACCTTCTAATATTAAGCTGATGCGTAGCCTCCAAGGAAAATTATAGTCCATTCGACGTTTCATATCACAAATCTTTGACCGTTGTCAACCATTTCACCACTTGCTCCGTAAGGACATAGAATTTTATTAGGATTCTAATTTTCAGAAATCCTTTGACAAAGTCAAAAATATCTATGTCACTACATGTTCTTACTCCACCTCATGAAGGGGAGCCATTTTATTTATACATATCCACTTCAGAGCATGCTCTAGGAGCTATGCTCGCCCACCATGATAATCAAGGTCGTGAACAAGTCAGTATATTACATTAGCCACACACTCCATGAATATGAGACACACTACATTGAAGCTGAAAAACCATGTTGTGTGTTGTATTTCACCACTTTTAAACTTTTACACTACCTCCTTAATCACAAAACATATGTCATCACTAGTTTTAACCCGCTTAAAGTGATGTACATTAAACCTTATCATAATGATTGCATAACCCGATGGCTTATGCTCATGACTGAGCTTGATCTCGGAAATCATATCATAGAAATATTTTAAGGGCCAAGCCATTGCTGATGAAATCACCGATGCACCCCTTCTAGATAATCAAATACCTCACAAACACTTTCCCGATGAATCCATCAACAATATTGATGAACCTAATTTCATCCCCATTAAAATGACCCTCTTCTTCGACGATGCTAAATTCCAAGGAGGAGGAGCCATAATTGTCATCATACCACCTTGGAACATCCCACTTCCATTATCATTCAAACTTAACTTTGAATGTACTAACAACATGGAAGATTACAAAGCCTTAATCATGGGTCTAAACATCGCTATTCTCCTAGGTGCTGACATCCTAGATATCTACAAAGATTCACAACTCATCGTTAGTAAAGTTAAAGGAGAATATCAATGTAAGAATGAAATCCTACAAAAATATAAAGTTTTCATTCAATTTCTCCTGCGCCTTTGATCATTACACCATTCAATCCATCCCACAATCTTCCAATAGGTTTGTAGACACTATGGCTTCCTAGGATCCCTCGTCCCTTACGAAGTAGAAAAATCCAAAGATAAAAATAAAATATTTGTGTTTGTTCAATGCTTGGATCATCCTTCACATCAAAATGAGCCACCTTCCATCAATAATATTGATAATAACCCACTCGATCTATGGTACACACAAATATTTGACTATCTCACCAAATGTAAACTCCCCTTAGGTTTATCACAAAGATGCTAAATGATCAATCCTTTAACGTTTCACCCGCTTTGTTATCATATGGGACATCCTTTATAAACATAGTTTTGATGGCATATTATTACGCTATTTTAAGTCACACGAATCAACCGTAACAATTGAAAAGGTCCATAATAGCATTTGTCATGGTTACTTAAGTGGTAATGCCATTACTAAACACATCATACGACTAGGGTATTATTGGCCTACTATCGCTAAAGACTGTTGTGCATACGTAAATAAGTGCATCAAATGAAAAATCCATTCAGATTTTATTCACGTCCATAGTCAAGCGTTCTACAACTTGCTTAGGACTTATGACCTTTTTATCAATGGGCGTTAGACCTCATTCGTGCAATCAATCTGAAATCATCCCAACAACATCACTCCATAATTAGAACAATTGAATACTTCATTAAATGGGTTAAAGACATTTCGTTAACCTCTACAAAATCTGGACCCATCATCAACTTTATATATCAAAACATCATATGTCATTTTGGCATCCCGCACAAGCTCATCACAGATAATGGAAAGTCCTTCAAAAACAAGGAAGTTAAACAAATCTGTGACACATTCAACATAAAACTCATTTTTTCATCACCATATTATCCTCAAGAAAACAGGAAGGCTGAGGTCTCTAATAAAACACTTAACAAAATCCTCATGAAGACAGTAGATGACATGGGCAAAAAGTGGCATCTCCCGATCCCATTTGCTCTCTAGGCCCATCGAACTAACATCTACACACCTACAGCGCATCACCCTATTCACTTGTTTATGGCTCTAAAGTCGACGCTCCAATTGAAAATTCCATTGCTATGTGTATTCCTCAAAGATTTCATCCCTCATGAAGAATATTGCCAAGACCGCCTAGCACAACTAGAATTGTTAGATGAAAAATGTCTAGTATCCCTCGAACATCATCAAGTTTATCAACAACGAATCAATAGAGCATACAAAAAACATGTCAAAGAACGTGATTTTAAAATTGGTGATCTTGTACTCAAAGAAAATTAAAATGTCACTAGATTGGAATGGACTAAACGTGGAAAGTTTTCCCCTAGTTAAATTGGTCCATATATTATCACACACAAGTATGGGTTAAGAGCATATCATCTCGCTTCTCTTGATGTGGAAATTTAGGAGGAACCTTTGAATGCTTCACACTTGCAACCTTTCTACTATTAAATAATTGATTTTCATGACAATAGTTTGATACAAATCCTATCACACCATCACATTATTACATTGATTTCCTTCTTTTTCATAAGTTCCTTAAAATAATGTCACCTATCCATCCATGCCATGAAAAGGGGCATGTGTATGTAGGCGCAAAAAAATTGTCCCCTCTTCGAGATAGTTTATTAGGGTTTTTTCCTCAGCTCAACAATATATGTAATAAGTCATTAGATGCTTATATTATCAAATATCAGATTATAATAGATTGATCCCTTGAAGGATAACTATTCACAGAGCATGAATAATATCTTAAAATATAAAAACTAGACTACTCCCGAAAGGATAGCTACCCATCAAAATTATGGACTGATCCCTTGAAGGATGGCCATTCAGTCAAAAATCAAAATGTAGACCATACCCTCGAAGGATGGCTACTCATATAAAAATTCTTCCCGTATTGATCAACCTTCAAATCAAAAGCATCTAGGAAAGCTTCCCGCATCAATCAACTTTCCCATCATAAAGCAAACTTCTCGCATTGATCAGTTTACTTAAAAATAATATGTGGAGGTGGGACATCAAATTCTTATAAATCTGTTGAAAAGGAGAACCCTTTCTCCCACATTGTCCTATACACACAAAAATCCCTTTTGTCATCATAATAAAATACAGTTGTTTAAACTCCATTCCTATCATAGTCTGTATAACTACCCATTGATAATTTTATTTAATATTTGAAAGGATACAAACACAAAAAGTGTTTTTCGAAACCCATCACATATACCTATGTCATAGTGGGGCCGTATTTCCATTTTTACTCTATTTTATTTAGTTACATTTTTGATTTGGCATAGTTATTGGATCACTTTTAAAAGTCATTCAACCAACCAAAAACCAAAAACCACATTTGAAATATGTCCAATCAAACATTTTAACATACATCATCCATCAAAATCTATCCATGATATCGACACATTTAAAAAAACATATAACATATAACATATACAAATTGAATCACAAGAATAAGTCATAAACCATCATCACACACAAACACACACACACACACACACACACACACACACACACACACACACACACACACACACACACACACACACACACACACACACACACACACACACACACACACACACACACACACACACACACACACACACACACACACACACACACACCACACCCACACACCCACACCCACACCCACACCCACACCCACACACACACAGAACAACAAGAACAACAACAACAACAAAAATATCCGGGACAAATCACAAATATAGGAATAATAAATGTATCAAAATGGGCTTCAATGAGCCTATAACATCATATAATCATGTGGTAAAGTAAAAATCTCCTAACACCATGCTCGTGCCACCCTTTCCTATAAGAGGAGTACCTCCAGCTGCACCTGTATCTCCACCACCTCTATAAGAACTCGTCATAATAGCTCAAGTTACCGACTCCTCCCTCATCGTCATGCCCCCTCTCTAGCCTCCGAGGTGAATGTCCCATACTCACCGCATAATCACTAGGATTTGCTACTTGTTGTGGCTACCCCTTGGGAAGCTACATGATCAATATACAAAGTGGCATCAAGATAGATCTTGATGATCATGTCCACATAGTAGTCTCTCTCCACTCACATAGCCTCGCAAAGCGCACTCACGAAATCATATTATAAGGAGGTGTTGCGCAGATGCCCCCTATGTTGATCCATCACTCATAAATTTGTGCCAGAAATGGAAGGCCTTATAATCCCCAAGGCATTCCTCAGTGTATCTCTATATCCCTTGTAATTGTCTCTATTAGAAGAGACATGTACAAGTTGCACTTAAAGGATATCATGCTCAACAATCAAACTATCCCTCTCTGTGATGAGGGTATCCCAAACTTATATAAGGTCATCACACTCTCTTCGAGTGACATCTCTCTGTCCCTCCACCACGGCCTTCTCACTGCCGTCACTACCACAATACCTACAACAATAACATCATCACCCTCACCTCTCTCCTCCTCTGGTTCCTATGCTCCTCCTGCCACCTGAGCACACACTCGTCTAACTATCTCAGTGCAACCCTATATACTTCCCTATACCTCTTAAAATTCCTCAATGATCGGGCCCACCATGCAGTAAAATTTGGTGTCACCCCACATCATCAATCAGAACCATCTTCCCCTCATCATCAAGACCCATAACACCCATCTTCTCATCAATAACTGCATGCCTCACTACAACAACTTGAGGAGTCTCGATATCTCCATTCTCTCATCTATAGTTTAATGATCCTCGAGTATATCCGAACAAGACCAAACTGTTGTCTCTCGACTCATTTGAAACGTAACAACTCATCCTCTCCAGCTCTACGACCCTAAATCCAAATATCCTACTGTAAACTCAATAAGTCTTGAGGGAAATTGATCCAATCATCAAAGTCTAAGTATGATCTCCATATCACATCCCCCACCTGTAACCCTGATATTAAGTCTCTGTAATAACTAGGCCCCTTGGCCTTCCTCGCTTTACCTAGACTTTGGATCCATCTCATAAAACTTAGATGTCTCACATCAATATCACAAGGCAACCCAAAGTGGACGAGAAATCGCAATGTGCTTGTGAGCCCAATACTGCAATAGAAATCCAACATCAATGCCATAATGCTTATGGGTTGTCCAAGCCCACAACTCTCTGAAGGTCTATGCTAGTAAAGTGGGTGCCCACTTGAATACTATACTGTTGTTATATTATCTCGGAAATGACACTAGTCATCATCCAAGGAAAATGAGCGCCCCATGTATCCGATAAAGCAAAACATGAAATGACCAACATCATCAACGTCATCCATGGACAACCAACTCTCCCAAGCTCATATATTGCCTGGTAATCAAATTATCTTGATGAATACCTCACATCTCGAGCATGCTCTCCATACAACCTCTACATAGTATCTACTCTCTCATCCTCCATGATATAATAAATAACCTATCCATGAACTGGTAATCTCATAATACGATGAACATCCTTAATAGTAATGGTCATCTCCCTTATAGGAAGCTAGAAAGTATTGGTGGAAGGATTCCACCTCTCTAATAAAGCCAATATCAAGCTGCGACATATGTGGACCTATCTATAATATCTCATGTAACTAAAACCCACTGCTTCAAGATGCTCCAAATCCTCCTCTGATAAATCTTCCCTCATCTCCTCTAATATCAATGGTATGCAGTCACACATGGTCAATTGTGCATCCACCTGTAAAACAAAAACACACAAAATAAACATTAATATTATCACACTAGTATTGGAAAACAACATTCGTTTCAAAAAGAAATCAAAATAACAAAATCTCCTAACAAAAAAGGACATTATAACACGATATCTAAACAAACATATTGTATCAATAACAATCATACACATTCCACAAAATTCAAAAACATTCATTAAAAAAAATAACTTTCCATTCAACATACAAACTATTTTTGTCACAGGCGAATCGTTGGTGATTCATCTCAATCGCCAAAGAATTGGATGAATTGCCAACAATTGGATGAATCACCAAGGATTCCTATAAACAAAAATTAGGGCACCCACCCACCCCAATATGGTGAAAACCCCACATAATCATATAAAATTCACAAAAACAAAACAAACATCAATTGAGAGCTTACCTCAGCCATCATAGGTTTTCATTTTCAGCTCGAGGATGCCATCTTGACAACATTTCACCTCAAAACACATTTTTTTACACTCAATGCATCGCTCACGATAGGTCACTTTCACCAACATTTGCAATAAGGTAAAATAACAATACCTTTGGGTTATTTGTAACCCCATTTTTCACACAATGCAATTCTTTGGTGATTACACTAATCACATACGATTTACTTGTTTTGGGAATTCATGCCTACATTTCCTGAAACCATTTAATTTTGATCATTTTTGTACAAGTGTGCCATGTTATAGTAGGCCCTAGCCCTTGAAATATTGAACCAAACCAACATATTCAAATATTGGGATTTACCATTTGTCTATGGGAGATAAGCCCTTTGGCACCCATCACTTGGTTTTTTTGGTCATCAATTTTACCTCGTAAAGATTCATACGTCTATAAACATTGAGACCTTTGGCAACCTTATCAATTAATTCTATAATACCCTCTCTCTGTACTCCACTTCAATCGGGAAGTCTTTTAAAACAAAACACACTTGTGTTCATTGACACGCTACGTTACAGAGAATCACCCATGCAAGAAAAAACTTTCTCATCATTTTTGTCTAACAATTTACCAAAAATAACTAGATAAAAAGGAGCAAATGTAGACACCGAAAATCTACACCCCCTCACTATTAATGTCTCAAACTCATTTCTGATCAATAATTAAGACACACCGCTTAGGAAACTTCATAACCTAGGTCATATATGCATTACCCTTTTATTAAATTAATTAAATATGCCACCACATCCCTATTTCTAAAATAAATAAATAATTAATCCTACCCTCACACCTCACCATGTTAACTTGGACACATTCACTAGTTATAACTAGCTAGTTTTAGCAACCTTCTATAAATGACACCTAACTACCTCTAGCTTATCCCTAACCACCTTCCCACACTTAACTAGTTAGAACTAACTTAAAATTAAAAACCTTCTAAAATAACCCCTATCTTCATCCTAACTAACCTAGTCTTAGTTCGAGATTCTCCCACTTAACATCCCAACCTCCTTCGAAATCCTCCCAAATCAACACCAAAATGGTAAGAAATCACTCCATTTTATCCTCTAATTCAAATTTGCACAAATTTTTGGTGATTGTCTCGGTCACCAATGATCTATATAAACAAGTTTGCTAGCCTCTTTGTGGGAGGATTTTCATGTTTTGCAGAGGAAATTACGTTCTTTCGCATGCATCTCTCGAGATCAAGCACCTTCAAAAAAAGCTCCACTGTTGTTACGTTGCATCAAAATTTTTAGACAATCAACATGTCGCCCATCATTATCGTCAAGCCATCCTCATTCATTCGACATTCAATTCAATGAATCATATAAGGTAAATTTTTATTAGTTTCTATTCCTATTGTTAGGTAACATTGATCATCTCTTAACTTTCATTCCGTTACACTTTAAAAGTCACTTAAAGCATAGAATAATTAGTTATAATATCTATTTTTTGTAGTTTGTTAGAATTAACAACAATCACTTGTGATTAGGCCGTGATCACCGCGATTCATGCACAATACTTTTTTGTCATATATTTCTTACAATCTGCCTAAATTGTTTTTTGCCTATTTTTGTCATTTCTAATGTGTTGTCAAGCATGATGATGTCATATGGCCTTAGGAGGTGAAAATTATCCCATTACCAAAATTGACTCGCTACCCATCATCTGTCATCCTTTGCATTAGGAGCAATACAACTTACTACATGACTTAGAACTATGTGCCATCCACGCTGCACCATTTGATTGTTTGGAGGCCATATTTTCATCAACCCAACATATCCATGAAGCAAATGATGAGTTTTGGGAGGTTTATTACGAGGTTCAAAGGATCCAAGGTGACCTTGCATAATTTGAATACAATTATGAAGTTGGCTTAGACATACTAGAGGAATAATGCACCACATCTGAATCTGAGTTCAAAACCAACAACCATATCAATATTCTAGATACTGACACTAGTCTTACTCATCTCTATGATATCGAGGAAGAAATATATGAATTCTTCATAAAGGATTATATCTTCGAGCTTGAATCATACTTCACTGAAGAAGAGGATCTAGTTTGTTCCATAGGCTCAAATTTCTCGAGAAATTGTACACCGAATTAGATTCGACTTTAGATTTGTTGTCGCCCTCAAAATTCCCCTCTTTTGAAGTCAAGTTTCAAAATTTTGAGTCTATTCCTTGGAGTATTGGATCACGTCGAGCTTGACATTGTTTGCAGTTTTCCCATTCATGGAGAACAATTTAAAAGTTAGGCGTAATGGTAAAGTTTTTCCCTTCTTTTTATTTCTTCCCACAGTCGGGAATAACAGGCGTATCTTCTCCATTATTTTTTTCCTCAGAATCCATGGGTAGTATGTGGACATCTCTGATTGGATACGGTTTGGCCATGTTTCAAGCATCAGTGAAAGCCTCCATGTTTCCAAACGATGTAACTCCATGGGCAGGGTCCAAGGGACAGTCCTCAAATAGGCGCAGGCTTTCCACGTGTCCCAGGTACAAAATGAAGGCAACACAAGATAAAATCAGATAAGTATGGAAGGCTCAGTGGATGGTGCCACATGCCTCATTGGTGCAACTTTAAGAGTCAAATCTAGGGGTAGTTCTCAAACTTGCGATAGTCCTCCACGTGTCCCGTGTCCAAAAAGAGGAAGAGCCGATTGTTGAAATTGACTAAGTATGAGTGGTTTGATGGGAGCCTCCATGTTCCTCAATGACACAATTTTAGAAGTGAGACCAAAAGGCCAATCTCCAAATGAGTGCTAGCTCGCCACGTTAGGACCGATGCAAGGAGACACGCGTCAACACGATGTAATTTCAGGAGGTATTTCCAAAGTGGAAAATCAAATGAGTGCCAACTCGCCATGTGGTCAAAGTCAATGGAGAGATAGAGTTGGCTGTTGAAAAGTCCAAGACCGGTGGAAGGAGACACGTGTAAACTCGGGGCTAGTTTTAAGAGGCATTTCCAAAATGGAAACTCAAATGAGTGCCAACCCTCCATGTGTCTAGGGGTCAACATAGGTCAAGTAGGAAATAGGCTGAATTGGCTAAGAATAAAGGAATTGGTGGATGTCTCCACGTGTCGGGCCTAACACAACTTTAAAGGCACCAAATGTAAAAGGTGCCCGCATGCCCGCTCCAATCAATTCCTTCCACGTGGGTGGCCCAAATTTAAAGTTGTAAAAGCAAATCGAATGGCCCATATTTTAATTGGAAAAATAATGTAACGGCCGTATATTTGAACTTCGTTTTTGACCATTAACATTTCTTTGTGAATCAAGAATTTGAAAGGGTGCAAATGGTTGGAATAATTTATAAGCGTTTCTTACCTGATCAAGGAAGTTGTAACTATTTCTTGCTTTCTCAAGGAAGTTGTAACCGTCTCTTGCGAGCTATATCATGGGCTTTCAAAGCCATTGTACGGGTTGGAATTTTGATATTTTGGAACTATAATTTCTAATTGGAAGAAATCAATACAAAGGTTTTCCCCTTTTCCTCTACTTTCTCTTTCCTTCTTACTCTGATATGTGAATCATTTAATCCTTGCATGCTTAGAAACTTTGTGTTCTAGTTTATACAATCTCAAGAACTTTGGGTCTACAGATTGTGCCCATCATAAACGTGAATGGTTCTACTCTATATCTCATTTTCTCAATACGTATAAGGGTTTTCTCTACCATCTCTTTTCCCTGAAAGTATTGTCTTCTTCTGCCTCCCTCCTCTCTTCAAGTCTTCTATCCTCATGTATTGATAACTTTCTAGGCATAAAACACATTTCAAGATATCGGGAAACCACCATTGAATGAAATATTGTGCATTTGTACATAGGTTTTTCCCTACTTTCAATAAGGGAACCTCTCCCATTAAAGAGGAGGGACTTGCTTGTCCCCTGATTGTGGTTTCATTCCAAGTGCAAATCTGAAACCCAACAGATTCTAGTCTTGTTTTTCCCTCATTATCATCCTATGTATGTAATCACCTAAATAAGTGATAAGAACTGATCACATTTTCCATTTATCATATTGTACTTCAAATTGTCATCAATAAAACTTATTTGTTCCAAAATCAAGTTGACATCTGCATAAGAGAGTTTCTTGACTTCTGGGAATTGGCCTTTACCATTGGCCTTTTCTAGGCAGCCTACCCACCTTATTTTACTAACTCTATTTTGTGTAAGTGTTTGTGATTTACAGGCTTACTTGTAGGGAAAATAAGTCTAGTACATTCTTCACAGAGCGCAAAAACATCCATCACATCTTTTGGGTATTTTGAAAACCTTGCCATACAAAGGTTGAGATAAGTTTTACCCCCTTGACACATCAAACAAACCCCCAAGGTAAAATACTTCACAACACCCCTAATCGCGTCGTGACTCTGTTTGACCTATATCTCTCCATAATGATCTCGTGGATCCCAATCATAAAATGTTCAAGCTCCACTATAACCAACTATGTATCACTTGTATTCCACATGTACCACCTATATGGTCTCCATGTGATCATGTGTAGCTATAAATCATCAAAAACACATCTATAAAATGCTATGTCGCTTTGATGTTCCTGTGACCGATACTTACTATATCCTATCTCGAATGTTGATAGATCCTTTGGATATCTATCTCTCAAATTACCCGATGGTCATCTAATGGAAATATGGTCCCATGACCAAATCTAAAGTAACATAGCCAAACCAAGGCTCCTTCGACCTCTGTATACAACCAAATGTAAATCTCTATACAAATGTGCCAAAATACAAGCCCCCATGTAAAAAAATTCACATACTCCATCAACTCGAGACTATGTCAATCAATCCTAGCTAGAAATGACCGCCATTCCTATTAGGAGGTAAGTAGCTACCGATAAGATCCATCGTGTATATCGATAATCTCACAACTATCACATCCTCTATGCACTCATTCAAATGAATTGATATGCACTCTTTGTGAATGTCCTCCAATTCAAACAATGACCATATACGGGCCCCGATTCGTGCCGCACTACCATATTACTGTATAAGTGTACCTTGTATCAAAACTTGTAAGATTTGATACACATCCTCTAGTGTAACAATCATCTCACCCATCGTAATATAAAAGTTTGGCTCTCATTGTGCCATTGCTTGGCTAGTGCGAGTCAAGAAACAATGATCTAAGCTGATATTGGGAAGTTGAGATTTATACGACAAGCCTGTCACCTCTAATAATGCACATAATCCCCTCCTCCCTCTCTCTAGGTCATGCATCTCTCAAATGACCGAATTCATCCATGACACTCATGCACATCTAGCACATATAATCTCTATTGCAAAACAAAAAACAACATTATTAGACCCTTAACCCATTCTCATTTCTTCATTTTCAACCCCTATCTTTCTTTTACATCTTCTTAACTACGCTAGCATACCTATGCTTACGCTTAGCGCGTATACTTGCATGCTAGCGCATGTCATGCTAGTATGTCTACTTATTAATGCTAACATGTATACATCGATGTTATCACATGCGCTATGCCACATTCACACACCTACCTCTTCGCTAGCGGGTTTAATATGCTAATACATTTATCACTTCATACTTCGCACCTACATGTACACTAGCATGTACACTACTACACTAGTGCACATTGCGAGTCAAAATAATGCACCTAAGTGCATGCACTAACATCATTTTTTAGTTTTCTCCTATGTCTAAAGCATAATAAATGCACTCAAAAGTAAATTTTTGGGGCTATATACCGTGCCATCATTATCCACCACATGTCTAAACTCCCGGATGCAATCCGCACGATGAATATGCCGAGAATGAAGAGCCATTTCTTTTACAACTTAGAGAAAAATATCACTCAAGGGGAAAATAAACTCTAATAGCAAATATGAACTATGATATTTTAAACCCCTCCCACCCATCTACTTATACCCTTCTCCTAACCCTAATTCCTCCATTTTGGCCTCTACGACCAATTAACTAACTTTCTTAGCCGTTTCTTCAACTCCCGATCCGTGACTTCTTCTCTCTCTCTCTCTCTCCTATTGAGTGGATTTCCACCCCTTTGTTGCATCACCCACCCGCTCGAGGGGCACTTCCTTGGTACTAATCTAGAATTCTGGGGTATCCAAATGCTTCACCAGGGAAAATTAGGTAGTTTAAATCACTTTATTATCATAAGTTTACCATTTTACATGTGTCTACTATCTTTAAAGTTCATTACTCCATAATAACACTTTAAAGAGGGGCAAATGTAGACACCCCAAAATAACCACTATGCATTATAAACGTTCAAAATCTTATTAAACCCATTGTCCTTCTTTAGAATTAATTTAATTAATTATATTACACCCTATCACCCCCTTTAGATAATTTTATTAGCTAATTTAATATCAAATTAATTTAATAAATCCTCACATATCCACTTTCATATTTTAGATAAATTAATATCATCAAATCCTATCCACCTCCTCAACTCAAGTTGACTAAAGTCATGACTAAAGCTAAAAATCATTATTATAATTAAGAGGATGTGTTCAAATTAACTCAAATCATGCATTTGAGTTAACTGAAGATATCTCCTAAGTCATGACAATCCAAAATCAATTCAAATTCTTCCAAAAGCCAACCATTCACAACAATTTTTGGGTGAATAAAATAAAAGATATGAAATTAAAATCCAAAAACATGTGTAACCCCTTGCCAACTCAACAATGACTCATCCATGAAAATCTAGAACAACAGTTCAACTCTCCAATCAATCTGGAAACTCAACTAAACAACTCATTCATGTTTAGTTATCTCCAAATCAACTCAATCTAAACTTAGCTTGAGGATTCACTTTCCTCAGCTATAAATCAATGATCTTTCCTTTAAAAATTATCCACCAAAAATCTTGAGAGTTCATACTATTATTCTATGCATTTTCTTGGTGAATGAATCAATCATTCATACTATTATTCTACCCATATCACATCAAATCAATCATCCTCATGCTCGTAGCTTAACCTATCTTCCATTAAGAGTAATTATTTAAGCATCCACAAATCAACAAAATCTTGTAAATCAAATGGATCAAACAATAACATCACTAAACCCTGCTCTTACAGCCACATCTAATCCGAGGTGGCTTTGGGACTTACAATGGAAGGTTTGCATTTGCGTTGTATTGATTTTCCTCATTTATTGTAATTTCTATGGTCTATTGACCTTAATTAGGTGGGTCAAAGATAAGGTGGTAACTTTCCTTTAAACCAACACTTTCCTTTTCTCCTATAAACTAAATGCCTACAATCCAATGGAACATACCACGTCTTGCTCCATAGCCTTGAGGAAAATTCTTTCCTTAAGAATGGAATAATCCACCATGGTCAAAATAATATCATTAATAATGGGTACCTCAACAATATCAACAACCATGGGTACCCTAACATAATTATAATGAACCAAGGTCAAATACATAATCAAAATATGCAAATTTAGCAACAAGACTTGATTCATATACATTTCAATCTTAATCAATGACCTCTACTATAATAGGTTAATCAACCACCATTTATTGTCCAACATGTAGCCAATCCTAAAAATGCAAAACACAAAACCCTTGTATATACTTTGGAATCTGAAAACTCTACTAATTTAAATGTCATTAGTTATGCTAATGTTAAAATCCATTCAAGAAAGTCTCTTATACACCCTTCTTAACTAATCATTGAAGAAATCTACAAGGAAAAGAAGAGTTAGAAGAATCAACTCATGAACCACCACTAAATGTTGAGCAACTTGCTAAAACTCCTGATCCTATAGTTGTATGATTTCTAGAGAGACTAAAAGAAAAATAAGGAAATCAACACCATAATGAAATCTCTAAAAGAAAATTTATACAAGAAATAAAATGCCTTAGTATCGAAATCCCACCGATACAAACATTTAGGGATATTTATGAGATTAACAAGACTATTAAAGAATTATGCATCAAATCTCCAAGAATTAGAAAATAGTACACTAAAACCATACATGTAGATAGGAAATTGGTTGAATTATTAGTAGGAAAGCTTCTTCCTCCCAAGTATGGAGATTCAGAAGTCCTGTGCTTTGAATATTTCTATTAGAAACATCAACATACCTAATGTTCTTGTAGATTTAGGATATATTATTAATGTCACAAATTTTTATATGCTCTCAAATCCATCTCTAACCAACATGCAACCAACTACTACAATTCTAAAAATGGTTGATCAAACCATTAGAAAACTAAAATTGATCATTACAAATGTCGTAGTCACCATAGAATCTTGGGAATACCCTATAGATTTCACGATATTGAAACCCAAGACTCAAAAGAAAGGTTATCCCTTAATTTTAGGAAAACCTTGGCTTTTCACAACTGATGCCCCTATAAATTATAGATTAGGAGGTATGAACATATCCAATGGATTGAATGCAAATAAAATTTATTTATACCCACATGCCAAACCTTTCTTTCTAGATAACTCCCTACAAGTAAATGATCTTGATGAAATTAATATTGAGGGAAGTATTTTTTCCTTGCTAGTCATCACTATTTAGAGACATATATGAGTTATGTAAATGACATGAAGAAAAAAATGATATAAAGCTTTATATTATAACATATTTACTATGTCCCTATGATTCTTTTTCACGATAAAATTTTAGTGAGGATATGGTAACATTGCACACATTACAACCTCATATATGTCCATTGAAGTTGTTATTAAGTGATTTTCCTTCATTAACATCATTTCACCCACAAACTAAGAAAATTTAAGTACAACTAGGGAAACCATAAAATATTACTAATGGTTGGTTTAATAAAATTTAAATTTATGTATAATATTCAAGTGAGATATAGCTATAGAAATACAAGCAAGAGTAATAGATATGGTTTGTAGAATGACTTAGCTTGCCTCTGTAGGTCTGAACCAATTCAAGGTTGGCGACTGATCTAGAAAGGATAATTTTGGAATATGTAATATTTGATTCAAAAAGTGGAATGTGAAGATCTCATGGACATAAGTGCATGGGAGAGGACAAAAATACCTAAGTGTTAGTGTATGTTCTAGGAATCAACATCTATAGAATAGATTCAATTATGGTTCTTTTACATCACTTATTGTTGCTCCTTATTTGTTGTAAGTCATGTTAGGTTCACTATAATTATACTCAATCATACTTGTATCTAAAAAAGAAACCCTAACTACTTGCATAATACTCAAGTGCACATTAGATGAATAAAATATGCATATGTTTGAGTCAGACTCATCTCGATGATCACCCCAATGTGATTGTTACCAAACGTTGCATTAGAATCAATGTAGTGTGTGTGTGTGTGTGTGTGTGTGTGTGTGTGTGTGTGTGTGTGTGTGTGTGTGTGTGTGATTTGGAATAATGTACCTTGAGATAGGTTTCAATAGTGCTAGTCACATAAAGAACATTAGGATACAACTTATTTGTCCTAATGCAAAATGTGTGTTATGGAATTTAGAATAGCCCCCCTTATGCAGTGAATAATGCAGTCCTTTGATGATGTAGTAGATTTGAAATATTTAGCTCCTTGTGGTAGTAAGTTCCTCTTTAAATGTTTTCCCCTAATGAGGTTAAATAAGTCATGTATATATATAAATACTTCACTTAAGTTTCATCATTAACAAGTAAAAGATCAGCCTAAGGTGATACAAAAAGACAAGAAAGAAGTAACATTTGAAAAATTAGAAAAAGTGAAAGAGGATAGAAGCACCAAAAGGGACAACATCACCCGTGTCCTCCTATTCCAAATGGGTGGTTCTATATAGGGTGCCCAAAAGGATAAATAATGAAATTAGAGTAGGGTAGGATGTTAGTTGGTATGCAAAATTGTAAGGTGTAAGTCCATAAACAATAAGAAATGAAGATAAGAAAGATAAAAACAATGTCAAAGTAAAACAAGTGTTGTTAATGAATAGTTCTCTTATTTAGGAATCATGCATATAAATGAAATATTTAGAAGAAAATGTACATAGTAAGTGAGTAATTTAGTGACTACATTTTCTCCCATTTTATGTTGGCAAATAGGATTCCATAGGATAAAGTAGAACAAAAAAAGTGTACCTTGGGGATTCAAAAGAAAATTGTGCCTAGTAAGAAAAATGTAAAATGAGTGTCGTAGCATTCCGAATGGAAGAGTGCAACATGTGTACTTGTGGAATTATAAGGAAGGGAAGGATAAGGATCTTGTTGTATATATCTTCCCCAGGGTAGATATAGACAAATGAAGAATATAGAAATAAAAGAAGCTCAAACCCCAACATTTATTGCGTTGCCAACCGAAAGGGCACATGACATAGAGTGTTGACATGGAAAAGTCGCGCCATGGCGCAGTTAAGGGCGCACAACAAGAGGTTTCAACACAAAGAAATTCATGCCTTAGCGTAGGTAAAGGGTGCGCAACATGGAATGTTGACAAGGGAAAAGTCGCGCGCCATGGCGAGAGTTAAGGGCACACAACAAGAGGTGTCAACATGAAAATGGATGTGCCCATGGTGCAGGTAAGAAGATGTCGACACGCTAAAAGTCACGCCTTGGTGCATGTAAAGGGTGCATGACACAGAGTGTTGACATGGAAAAAGTTGCGCCTTGGCACACGTAAAGGGCGATGACATAGAGTGTCGACATGGAAAAATTTGCACCTTGGCGCACGTAAAGGGCGCATGAAATAGAGTGTTGACATGCCAAAAGTCGTGCCTTGGCGCACACATGACATAGAGTGTCAACATGGAAAAAGTCATGCCTTGGTGCACGTAAGGGTATGTTAACATAAGGATGGATGTGCCAAGGTGCATCTTCAGGAGGTGCAACATTTTGAGCGCTGACAGGAAGCAAACCCCGGAGCTAGATATTCAGATGGCCATAAATTTTCACAGGGAGCTCAGATTAACGCAAGGTTGGAATTTTTGGAAAGCTTACAAGGTCCTCTATCCAACTATATATCTTTAATTGGGTGAGAAAAAATTCTTAAAAATGTAAAATACAGTTCACCACTTTTTGGGTTTGCTAGGGTTCTCACCTACCACCATAATGAGATGAATTAAATGCAACCTAGAGGTGGTTGGGGTAGATTTGGATTTCCTCTCTCTTCCCTCTCTCATTCTTCCTATAAATTGTAAGGAGGGGATTATTTCTAAAGGTTGGACATTCTTGTTTTGCCCCTCCCTTCTTCTCTTTAGCAGGTGAATTTGTGGAGTTCAAACCTCCCATCTAAAACTGTAATGCAACTTTGCCTCTTGGCACTTTGTAGTGTATTGCGTCAATCTTTGGAGCAAATAATGCATGTCGTGGATTATTCTCAACCCTCTATGTGTTCATTTTCATCCTTTTGATCTTTCACCGCAAATCAAGTTATCTCAGTGCATGATCTTGCATTGCATTTTAATGGTTTGTGTTTATTGGCAAAGACAGTGTTCTTCATTCCTCGGTGCATCACCTTTGTTAGTTTAGGTTTATTTTATGCATCTTATTACCTTGTCTCCTTAGCAAGTTAGTTTAGGTTTTGAGAAAACCCTCTACATTTTTACGTGTGCATCTGAACAGAGGAATAGGAACCGGCCTTCATCCGGAGAGCTTTTCCGATTTCGCAAGGTCCCACACTTGGGAAAAGCTCCATGTTATGCAATCGCACTGAGAGTCTCAACCCATCGAGTTGCAGACATTCAGGGGTGTTGTGATTCACCATCAATAGTTTTGGCATGCCGGTGGGACCAAGAGGTCATTCCACAAGATTTGAAGGAATTTTCAAGAAATTTGGACTAAAAATTGCAGGTTTTACAATTTTAGATTTTTCACCTTCTAGGCTGAACTTTGAAATCGATTTTCAAGGACTTAACTTGCTCAAAACAAGTCAAAATTTCACCAATTGATAGATCGGGGGATAATATTCAAAAGGGTATTCTTATATTTTTGAGATTTTGACTTTCAAAATTTCATGGTTTTTAGTATTTCGGGTTTTCCCAGTTGCCTTGCATGACCTGAGTTTTGCTTGTACCTTTTGGGGATTAGTAACTACACAACAATACCCGATAACCGAATTGAAGAACTATATCTTTTGGGTCCTTCAAAGTTTTAAATTATTTTTTAATATTGTCAGGTTTGGTGTGTAACTTGGCAGAATCTAGCCTTTTGAGGCTCACTTTCTAACACATCTGGCGACTCAAGGGATAGAATTCAGTGGTATAGCAGCACAGGTTGCCTAGGTACATGAGAAGAATTCGAACCAGGTCTGATACTTGAGAAGAGGGGCTATTTTTTCACTTGCAGCTATCACCAGGCAAGAGGAAGGAGAGGAAGAAGACCACAAAGGTCACCATCTCCACCTAACCAGACTTTGTCTACACCTCCACCTGGTAGACCTTTTCTCGCATCAACCAGAGTTCTTAGGCCAATCATAATGGCACATCTACCACCGAATCCCTTTGTCAATTTCACTGGCAGCAGCCCACTTGCCCTCAATGCACAAAATCCAGTTCCAATTGCAGCATTGAAGAACATTCCATTTTTCACTGGAGAAAATCATACCACTCCTGGTGATCATGTCAAAGACATTGCTAATGTTTGTGCAATCCATGAGATAAATGAAATGGATGTTCTGTCAAATTGCTGGCATCTTTGTTCAAAGGGAAGGCTTTGCAGTGGTTTAGGATCCTTGGAGCTGGTTCTATCCAAAATTGGAATCAGTTATGCATAGTTCTCCATGAGCAGTTTGGAGAAAAGGGAGACAATTTGTCTCTACTAGAACAATTGATGACTATCAAGAGAGCTCCCAACGAGCAGCTGACTGACTTCAACTTTAGATTTCAAAGGTCTTGGGATAGGATTCTGGTGGCCGTTAGGCCAACAAACTAAAGGTGCTTTTCTATATTATCTTAAGGCTTTGAATTTTGATATTTCTATGTTAATTCATTTCAATCTATGGGAGGCACAACCTTACCCGCTGCTTATAGTATTGACATTAGGGCCAAAAACTATCTTATTCAAGCCGGTAAGTTGGCCTAGGCCTCCCATGCCCTGTATCCAAACTTAGAAAATCTAAGCACTAGTCGGGTGCACCCACTTTGGCTCCTATTCCCACTCCTAGAAATCAAAGTTCAAATGAAACTTCTACTTCATCCTCTAGTGCTTCAAATGAACTCCAAGAGGTTATGAAACGATTCTTTGAACCTGGAAATGAGCCGGTGACTATCAAAAGACAACAAGCTCAAAGTGTTAGACCGTATCGCCTCAATCGCAGACTAGGCTAGGCCCCTATACCAACAAAATAGGCCACCACGGCTCAGTAATCAAAATCAAAGCCAAGTAAGGCCTCCCACTAATAGACCATTTTAGCCCTATAACCCCATTATTGCATCTACTTCTAAAGCATTAGTGCCAGTCCAAAACAACATAGCTCAAGAGTATGATTGGTGTTTTCCATGTAATGAACCTCACAACCAATCTATGTGCTTCAATGGTGCTTTGAACCAAGCCTTGATGGTGACCACTTTGGCATAGAGGGTGAAGTGAGTCAAGAAGCAAATCAGCAACAAGGGACATCTCAAAGAAACACGGCTCCAAATGATACCGCACTTGCATGAATTGCAAGCCGAGGATTTTGTCACATGAATCAAAAATTTCTCGAGTGTAGCTAACACAAGATCAAAGAAGAGGAATATTGGTGAAGGGAAGTCATTGGCTCCAAGTGATCTACAACCTTCCATCACTCCATAAGGAATTGGTAAGCAAAATACGAGCCCAAACATGTAAGGACAACCCAAATCACCTTCTAAACCAACTCAAATTCCATTGTTTCTACCCATGCGCAAGAAAGGAATGTGTAGGCTAAAGGACAACAAAGAGATGTTTCATCCCCTTTCAACATCATTGACCAAATGAAGAAGAGACATGTGAACATTTCAATGTGGGAATCTTTGTCCATTCGAAGCCAAAGAGATCTTCTACAAGCTGCCATGAAGAATTGGTCAAATTTGAACCAAGAGGGTCTATGCAAGAGAATGTCCTCAAAAATGTTGCTCATCCTGAAGGGAATCATGGAGGACAACAAGGTAAAGTTCTAAAACCCCCTCCATTTTACGTTTCATTAATCATTGGGGATAAACTAGTACACAATTACATGATTAATTTCGGGAAAGTAGTTCTGTCATGCCCAAGCAAATAGTGATCATTTGGGTCTCCAATATGAAGTCATATCAAAGAGGATAGTGCATTTGGATGGGACAACAGTAGAGAATGGTAGGAGTGATTAAAAGTTTGAATCTTACCTTGCATGCATGCCCCAACGTTACCGTTTTGCAAGATGTGTCATCGATAGATTTGCCACCACTCTTTGCCCTATGCTTATCAAGGGATTTCACAGCTAGAATTGGAGGCTACTTATCCGCTGATTGGTCACACATGTTGTTGAACAAGGTATGGTACTAAGGTCACAATCAGATCTGAACCAATTACAAAATTTCATATTAAACCTCATACTCCAAGCCAAATCAATGCCAACTGTTCAGCATTTGATTAAGAAGATTATCAAAGCACAGATGAAGCTGACACCAAAGTTGGAAGCATCCCAGATTTGACTTTAGATGAATGGGCAAGCAAGGTACATGATTTTGATCCCTACCAAGAAATAGAAGAATCTGAACTAGGAGTTTATTGCATACATGAAGAAAACCAGCCTATTCCTAGCATCACCGCAGACCTGACCATAAGGATGACAATGAGGTATGGCAGTTATTTTTCGATGGATCAAGGAGTAGGCAAGGTGCAGGAGGAGGAGCTATGCTTGTTTCACCTCAAGGCATCAAATATTATTCAGCTTTCCATTTCAGTTTTCCTATTCAAACAACACAGTTGAATATGAGGCCTTGATTCACAGACTTCATTGGGCCACGAAAAAGGGCATAAAGAACTTGCAGGTGTTCGAGAGATAGTGAGCTAATTGTCAACCAAGTTAGGGGACAACATGCTACAAAGAATGACTCTACTGAAGAACTACAAGAACAAGGTATGGGACCTCGTTGAGGATTTTGAAGCTTTCAACATCGTGTCCATACCTAGGAAGAAAAATGAAGCCGCAGATAGGCTCGCAGCAGTTGGAGCAACGTTTGATGTGGTTGACAACATCAGAAGGGAAAAACACAACCACATATCCATGTGATTGTGAGGCTAGCAGTTCCAGATAATAACACAAGCTGGCAGGTGTTTGAGAACGATCAACAGATCGTCAATTTCTTACAAGAAGAGGCTGAATTCTCAGCTAGGAATCAAGACAGACTAGAGCAACGAAGACGGGATCAAGTAGTGTAGCTACGGACAAACAAGATTCCTAAAGGTTTAGTAACATTGGAGTCTATCTTCAACCGTAATGACTAGTTCCGTAAGGAAAAAGCTAACATACAGGTCAAGAGTGAAGATTCAGAGCCAATTCTAGTTGGGGAAGGTAAAACACTTCAAATTGGTAAAGTGGCCAATGAGCAGGAGAAATCAGATTTCATACAACTTTGCAAGAATTTCCGGATGTCTTTTGCACCATAGAATTGGATTCAGATGCTAAGCCCATTAGGCAGAAGTAGAGACCAGTCAACCCTCACATTGAGCCTCTAATGAAGAAAGAGCTAAACAAGCTAATAGAGGCAAGCATTATATTCCGATCAAGCACTCAAGCTAGGTTGCAAACTTGGTTTTGGTCAGAAAGAAGAGTGGAGAAATCAGGTTGTGTGTAGACTTCCGAGACCTCAACAGGGCATCTCTCAAAGACCATTACCCACTTCCTTCAATGGAACAAATATTGCAAGTGGTATCCGGTTCGGAGAGATTCTCTCTCCTAGATGGCTACTCAGGGTATAATCAGGTAATGGTGAAAGAAGATGACTAGTTCAAGATGGATTTCACCACCAAATGGGGCACCTATGCCTACAAGAAGATGCCATTTGGGCTATCAAATGCTAGAGCCACTTTCCAAAGGGAAATGGATATGGCATTCAAAGGGTTGATCAATAAAATAGTTCTGATATATCTTGATGACATCATGATATTCTCCAAAAATGCAACAGATCACCTTTTTCATTTGAGGCAGGTATTTTAGAGGTGTACAAAATTTTGGGTATCATTGAATCCCAAAAAATGCATATTCTTGGCTCACGAAGGAAAACTTCTAGGCCATATTGTTTCAAAGGAGGGTTGACGATTGACCCAGAAAGAGTTGAAGCAATTCGAGCGTTGCCATTGCCAAGTCACAAGAAGGATCTTCAAAGCTTCTTAGGAAGGATCAATTTTGTCCACAGATTTGTGCCGAATTTTTCCGCTCTCGTGAAGCCAATAACGTTGATGTTGAAGAAGAGCATGGTTTTTAAGTGGACAGCTGAAGGTAAGGCAAGTTTTGAGGCAATAAAAGAGGCTATATCTCAAGCTTCGAATCTCGTCAATCCAGACTTCTCAAGGACTTCTTGTTATATGTAATCTGGTACATCAAAACAAAGAAGGATTAGAACAACTAGTTGCTTTCTTCAGTCAAGGCTTAGAGGAATACAAAACTAGGTACTCTTTCATTGAAAAGCATGTCCTTACAGTGATTAGGAGCTTAAAGAAATTCAAGCACCTAGTCTCAAACAATAAGATCCAATTATTGGTCTCTCATGCGGGAGTCAAGGAATTCCTTCTAAACAAGGATCTGAATGAGAAACGTGCAGGATGGATAACCCATGTCATGGAATATGACATCGAGATCAAGGTCACAAAACTAGTACGTGGAAAAGGACTATGTGAACAACTAGCTTTGAGTCGACAAGTTAAAGCAGGTGATGAAAAAGAGACCTGTGTCTTGGTACTACAGGATGGCCAAGAACAAGAGAATGATGATGTTCCCACTCCTTGTTGGACTCAGAATATGATAAACTTCCTACACGTAGGCCTATGCCCTCCAGAATTGAGCAAAGCAAAAAGGAGATACTTCATATTACAAGCCATTCCATATGTGCTTGTTGATGGTGTTTTGTTTAAAAAAGACATCAATGGAGTTCTATTGAGGTGCATCGGGCGAGTCAAATTGAGAGGGTGTTACGAGATTTTCATGATGGAGATTCTAGAGGACATTTCGCCCCACGAGTAACAACTCTCAAGATAATGAAGGCAGGGTATTATTGGCCGACAATGTTCAACTGGATCATTATACATGGATAAGAAAGTGCAAGAAATGTGCACTCTTCATGGGAAAAGAAAGACTAGCAGTGCTTCCATTACACCCAATTTTGGTTGACCAACCATTTATGTAATGGGGATTGGACTTCATCGGGGTCATCAACCCAAACTCAAGCCAAGGCCACAAGTGGATTCTCACGGCAATGGACTATTTCACCAAGTGGACCAAGCGAATACGCTTTCAAAGAAGCAAATGAGTCTAACATACTAGACTTTTATGAAGGAATAGTGACTAGGTTCGGTGTGCCACCACTATCATATTAGACAATGCATTGGCATTCATAGGTTCCAAGATTACCAGAATGGGCTGTCAAGAATGGAATCTATTTGAACACCTCTTCAAATTATTACCCGTAGGGTAATGGACAGGTAGAGTCCACGAACAAGAATTTGCTTAAGAATCATTAGAAGGACTCTAGATGAAAATCAAAGAACATGGTATACCAAGCTAAAATCAGCATTATGGGCTGACAGGATAACACCAAAGAGATCTACAGGGAATTCTCCCTACAAGTTGGTATATGGGAAAGAGGCAAGATGTGCCTATATCATTAGAATTGCCAAGCATTGGAGCTCATAAAGCGATTGGAGTTTTCGAGTTCGAACCAATGGAGGCCGTGTATGCAGAGTTGATGGAATTGGAAGAAATAAGAGAACATGTAGTTCGATGATCGAAAAGGATCGGACCTTGGTAAAAAGATGGTTTGATAAGAAGGCAAGAGCAAGGACCTTCCAGAAGGGGACCTAGTTCTGAAATGGGATGCAGATCGGGAAAAACCAGGAAGGCATTCCAAGTTTGATGCCATTTTGAGTGGCCCCTACATGGTCACGAGATGTAAAAGTAGTAATGCCTTCTAATTGTCTACATTGGATGGAGAACAACTCCCGATTCTAGTTAACAGAATCTATCTTAAACATTGCTACTAAAAGGAGAAGGTTTACCCTTGTAAATATTAGCCTAGTTTTCAATTCCTTTAAGTGCGGATGCACATTGTCTTGTTGTAGTTAGGTTTCATTTTCCCTAAGTGCTTTGGCACAGTTTCTTCGTTGCTCTCAGGTTGAATTTCTATAGTTCAGCGTGCTCTTAAAGAAGGAGTTGTAGTATCAGGCTCGGGATTAGAGATCAAGTTGGTTTCAGGTTATTTCTTATGACTCCATGCCCAATGGATTGCTAAAAGGCCACTGATCTTCTACCTAGCAGGCAAGTGATCCCGTTGAGTCGCCAAATTGTTGTATATATCTTCCCCCGGGTAGATATAGACAAACAGAAGAATATAGAAATAAAAGAAGCTCAAACCCCCAAAATTTATTGTGTTGCCAACCGAAAGGGCGCATGGCACAGAGTTCGACATGGGAAAAGTCGCGCCCATGGCGCAGGTTAAGGGTGCACATCAAGAGGTGTCGACACGAAGAAATTTTCTCCTTGGTGTAGGTAAAGGGTGCACAACATGGAATGTCGACAAGGGAAAAGTCACACCCATGGCGCAGGTTAAGGGTGCACAACAAGAGGTGTCGACATGAAAATGGATGCGCCCATGGCGCAGGTAAGAAGATGTCGACACGCCAAAAGTCATGCCTTGGCACATGACATAGAGTGTTAACATGGAAAAGTCATGCCTTGGTGCACGTAAAGGGCGCATGACACAGAGTGTCGACATGGAAAAAGTCGTGCCTTGGCACATGTAAAGGGTGCATGACACAGAGTGTCGACATGCCAAAAGTCGCGCCTTGGCGCACGTAAAGGGCGCATGACACAGAGTGTCGACATGGAAAAATTCACACCTTGGCACATGTAAGGGTATGTCGACATAAGGATGGATGCGCCAAGGTGCATCTTCAGGAGGCGCAACATTTTGAGTGCTGACAGGAAGTAAACCCTGGCCCAGATATTCAGATGGCCATAAATTTTCACAGGGAGCTCAGATTAACGCAAGGTTAGACTTTTCGGAAAGATTACGAGGTCCTCTATCCAACTATGACTGGATATCTTTAATTGGGTGAGAAAAATTCTTAAAAATGCAAAATACAGTTCACCACTTTTTGGGTTTGCTAGGGTTCTCACCTACCACCATAATGAGATGAATTAAATGCAACCTGGAGGTGGTTGGGGTAGATTTGGATTTCCTCTCTCTTCCCTCTCTCATTCTTCCTATAAATTGTAAGGAGGGGCTTCTTTCTAAAGGTTGGACATTCTTGTTTTGCCCCTCCCTTCTTCTCTTTGGCAGGTGAATTTGTGGAGTTCAAACCTCCCATCTAAAACTGTAATGCAACTTTGCCTCTTGGCACTTTGTAGTGTATTGTGTCAATCTTTGGAGAAAATAATGCATGTCTGTGGATGATTCTCAACCCTCTCTGTGTTCATTTACATCCTCTTGATCTTTCACTGCAAATCTAGTTATCTGTGCATGATCTTGCATTGCATTTTAATGGTTTGTGTTTATTGGAAAGAAAGGTGTTCTTCATTCCTCGGTGCATCACCTTTGTTAGTTTAGGTTTATTTTTATGCATCTTCTTACCCTGTCTCCTTGGCAAGTTAGTTTAGGTTTTGAGAAAACCCTCTACATTTTTACGTGTGCATCTGAATAGAGGAGTAGGAACCGGCCTTCATTCGGAGAGCTTTTCTAATTTCGCAAGGTCCCACACTTGGGAAAAGCTCCATGTTATGCAATCACACTGAGAGTCTCAACCCATCGAGTTGCAAACATTCAGGGGTGCTTTGTGATTCACCATCAATGAGATCCTAAGGGTGACCTTTGCATGCATGTAGTTCCTTGGAATATCTTCTTGCTAGAGTGTGCTTGAGATTTGCTTCATGGTTGCTTGTGTGCTTTGCCTTCATTGGGATAGGATATGACTTGCAAAAGAAAACAAGTGTAGTCAATGCTCATGGTAAATGCAATTGAACTTTAACTTGAAAAATATGTAAAATTAGAAATGTGTATTGGAAAAATCTAAACCAAGGGGTTAGAGTACACTTGAAATGTTGAAAGAGAAAGGGGTAGAAATTTGTTCCTACTTGTAGACTTGTTGCTTAGGAGCTAGTTAGAATAATATGAAGGATTTTGGTGTCTTGTTTCCAAACTAGGGATTTGAGTGTCTTAGTGCTAAAATTTGGATTTAGGTGTCTTATTGCTACTAAGGGAAAGTGTATTAGGAGATATCATAGGATTTTCCCTCCAACCGTTAATGCTTCCCCATGAATAAGTGCCACTGTAGATGATCACAAATGTAATTTTTAACTTACCTCGGGTGATACATTGTTTTAGGCATATCATTGTCTTGTATATGTTCGAGATGTCACTTCCTTATTTTTCTACTTTGGTTCCTGAGTAAGTAGTTAGTTCCTTATTTAGTTCTTATTAGTAATTGATTATAATATGAAACTGACTGTGTAATTGCTAAAACTAGAGAAGACTCAGAATCGTGTCTAACTATTGAAAACAATTATGTATTAGGTAGTTTTGTCCATGCTATAAATTTTGGCCAAGTCTATTTTTGGCCCTATTCTATAATTGATTACTTCTCTGATCATGTTGAATGTGATTCTATAACTGATCGGAGCGTGAAAAGGTTCACTTGATGTTTTCCCCCACTCTTTTAGGGTGTGTGATATGAAAAAAATCAAATGGACCCCAAACGAGGAAGGCTAAAACTAATATGCACATATGATATAGGGATTCTTACATGGGGAATAGGGATTACACATGGTAGTTACCATGAAACAAGGAGAACAATTAGAAAATGATATCATACAAGTGTTATTTATAAACAAGCAATGCACAAATAAATAATAACTAGTAAAAAAATATATGAAAACAACAAATAAGGACACAACAAATAGCTTGTTGCATACATGGATACCAATCGGGATGTCACAAGCTAATAGAAGTTTTCAAGGCTTGTGTAAACAAGGTAACAAAAAAACATAAGGCATAACCCGTAAATAATAGAAAACAAAGTACAATTTAATCAAAGAACTATGATTTGAAGGAGTCCTACAGGAAAATGCTACACACGAAGCACTGTGTTACACCCTTAGTCCTATATCTTATATTGGATATGTAGTGCCAACTTGTGGCTTACATAATCTCTTTTATTGTCATATGTTATTCATTTATGATTTCATATGTTTAGTAGGTCAACCTTGGTGTTGGCCATAACATAGGATTGATATATTTAGGTGGTAGTAAGGAGTAGTTAATCATCACATTAAGCATTTGAGTCTTATTGTATGGTTTGGAGGTTGTTCCTCAAAGTGGATAAGATATCCTACTTGCATATTGAGATCATTTATTTGTAATCTTGTGTTCTTTGGTGTTCTATTGTTGCTGATAATCAAATTTATACTAGTAATTTCATTATGAGTGGTATCGAGCTCGATCTTGGCGAAGACTGTGTCAAACCCTAATTACAAAGGTTTGACTATATCTCAAAATTGTTTATGAATTTGTCTTCAATTTTTTATGGTGTGGTGAAATCAGTCAAGTAAGCTCCTCTCCAAATTTTAAACATTTTTGACTTGTTTTGCAAAAGTTATAGTGGTTTTATGTTTTTTCATAATTCAGCTACCTAGGTTGCAATTTTTGGAATTTTTCTAAGTTTCTTATATTTTGAAATATTTCCAAAAATTAGCTAGGGTTTCTTCTTTATGATTTCCTCTATTCGGCTAGTAAATTTATGAAACCCCAAACCCTAAAGTTTTTCCCTATTCTGTCTACCCCGAGTCCCAAACCCTACATCATGACTGGTAGATCAACTCAAGGCCAAGGAAAGGTCAAAAAACTCTAGGAATGACCCCAAATAAGGAAGATATGGATTTAGAATCTTCTGGTTTGGGAGTATCTGAGGTAGTCATCCAACTTTAGGAAAGGGTAAATAATATGGTGAGTAAGGATGACCTCAATAATGAGCTTCTTCATCTGAAAGGTAGCCTTAGGGGTGAACTTCAGATGGATTTTCAATCAATGAAGTAGGAGTTGTTGCTCACTCTTTCAAACAAAAATCCCAATTCTAGTCATATGGGTTCCTCTAGCAATACTCACACATGTCCAAATCACTCTAATCAAGGAGGATCCTTTACACATTCAGGTGGATCTCCTCACCAATGGCGGGGCATTATTCCAAAAGTGGAAATGCATAAATTTTATGGAAGATATCCACTAATTGGATTACCCAAATGGAGAATTTATTTGATCTCCATTAGATCCCATCAGGACAAAAGGTGACCATGACATCCTTATATCTAGAACCTAACCAATTTATCTGATATCATTGGTTATGTGCTCAAAGGTAGAAGAATGGTCTAAGTGTCACATGGACATTTTCATTGAAGAGCTTCAATTACACCATATTTTAAGTGTGTTAGAGAATTACTTTAGTCAATTAGAAAATTTACGACAACCCAATTCAATAAATGAGTATGTCCATCAATTCTAAAATCTTTCCTTATGTGTGGATGATATTACAGAAGAGTATCTGAATGACCTATTTCTTGGGGGTCTTAAGGACCACATTGAGCATGAGGTGCACATGTTTAATCCACTCAAGGTTTCTAATTCTATTATCATGGTGTGTAGGGAAAAGGAAAAAATTATTTCCAGTAGAAGGCAGTCCTTCACTAACATAAAATATCGTAGCACCTTTCCTCCATCGTACCCTTGGCTAGTTCGGTTGACACCTCAAAAAATTGAAGAAAAAGAGAAAAAGGGTTATGTTTTAATTATGACAACAAATATGGACCAAATCATAAATGTTCGAGAAAAAATTGTTCTACATGGAAGGTGACCGGTGATGAGGAAACATCAAGTGAGGAAGTGGAAAAATTAGAGGAAGAATATGAAGATCCCTAGCCCACTATCTCATGCCATGCTCTATCAAGTATTAGTACTCCACAAACCCTTTAGGTCATGGGTTATCTTAAGAAGTAGAAGGTGACAATATTGATTGATTCGGGGAACACACATAATTTCATCAATCATAAGTGTGAGAAAGGATAAATTGTTTCATCTACCCAACACTTGAATTTCAAGTAATGATCACAAATGGTGGCACAATCCAATGTTCAAGTAAATTCCATAAAATCATACTTATGATGGGTGACTACACATTGGAATCTACGATGTTTTTATTCCCATGGGCGGAGCTGATATTGTCTTAGGTGTTCAATGGCTCACAACTTTGGGCACCATAGAGCTAAATTTCAGGAATTGTTCATGCAATTTCATTATAAGGGTAAAAATTTGAACTTCGAGGACTACATGCAAAAATCCTTAGGTGGTTAGTTATTACCAAATGCAAAAGATTATTAAAAAGGGGTTGAAGGTTTTGTAACACGATTGTTCTCCATGGAAGTTCAACCACCAATTATGGTAGTGCATCTAATCTTCAAAAGGTTATTGATCAACATGCAGTTATCTTCAAGGATCCTAGAGGATTACCTCCTGAAAGAGATCATGATCATGCCATTTAGTTAATTTTAGGAAGCCAACCCCCAACATTAGGCCTTATAGATACCCATATGTGCAAAAGAGTGAGATCGAGAAGATGGTGGAGGAAATGTTGGAAATGGGTATTATTCATCATAGTCAGAGTGTTTATTCTACTCCAGTGGTGATGGTTTGTTGTAAGGATGGAAGATGGTGCATGTTTCTAAACTACAAAGAACTCAACAAGTACACTATCAAAGATAAGTTTCCTATTCCTATCATTGATGATTTATTATATGAGTTGCATGGTGCAATTTATTTTACAAAACTAGATCTACGTTCTGGGTATCACCAAATTAGAATAAAGAAAGAAGATATTCATAAGACAACCTTTAGAACTCATCAAGGGCATTATGAATTCTAGTGATGCCTTTTGGTATTACTAATGCACCATCCACATTTCAAAGTTTGATGAATTCAATATTTAGAACATTCCTACACAAGTTTTTCTTGGTATTTTTGATGATATATTCATCTACAACAAATCCTAGGAAAAACATTTACATCGTGTCAATACAAAGTATTAAAGGCCCTAGAGAAACATCAACTATATTCCTAGTCTTAGAAGTATGACTTCCGTGCTGAATACTAAGGAGTATGGAGTGACACTTGTAGGGGTGTGGATAGATGTTATGAGTTCCCAAACAAAAGGGTGAATTATAGATGCTAGTTACGACTTATTGTATTCACCATATTCTCCATAATGCGAATGCTGGTTTTATTGGAAGATTTGGATTGCCCATTAACTTGAGGGAGATTTGAAATCGTTTGTAGAGTGATTTCACAATTTTGTTTTTAAATGTTTTACCATTATCCATGATAATAGTAGAGGGGATACCGCATCAAAAATGATATGGTTCATTATAAATTTAGATATTTGGGCACCTTCAACATAGGTAAGAGGAACATCCTCTACCCATTTTGTGAAGTATTCAGTAGTAATTATAATGAACTTGTGGCCATCCGAGGAGATAGGATTAATTTTTCCTATTAGATCGAGACCCCACTTTGAGAATGTCCAAGGTGTTGTCACAAGTTGCAAATATTGTTCCAATGTATGTATCAAATTTCGTACTACGAAAATCCACACACTTCTTCACATGGTTACAATAATCATGCTCCATGGTAGACCAATAATAGCCTACTCTGAGTATTTTATTTACAAGTATGATCCCATTAGTATGAGCCCCACCGATTCCCTTTTGCACCTCTTTGATTACTTGGAAAGACTTATCCGAATTTAGACAACGCAATAGATTCCTATCGTAGCCTTGGCAGAAGAGGGTGCCACCAATTAGGGTATAACGGGCTATACATTGGATGAGAATTTGTTTTCCAACACAGGAAATGTTTGTGGGAAAGGTTCTATCATGGAGGTAATTAAATATTTCAATGTACCATGGGGAAAAGGGACTAACAACATCACACACCAAACATGAATTTGGTATGTCATATGTTGGCATTCGTAAGTGCTCCACAAAAATGACATATCATTGTTTGCAAGTGGAATACTTAACATGGATCCTAATATAGCCATAACATCTGCTAATATGTTCTGTGCTCTTGGTATCTACTCAAATGTTATCTTCTCGAAGAAATCCTTCAAAGAATCAACCATTCTTTTATATGGAATAAGTTTCTCATCTTTGACCTTGTATTCATTTGTGACTTGTTTTATAATGAGCATTAAATCACCAATGAAATTGACTTGTTTGATATCCCATTTAATAGATAGCTTCATCCCTGTGATGAGAGATTCATACTCTGCTATATTATTCATGCATGGGAACTCAAGTTGGAAGGCTTGGGGAATCAAGTCTCCCATAGGAGTGATCAACACAACTCGACACTTGAACCATGAAAGGTAAAGGAGCCATAAAAGTATAGTTTCCATACAATTGATTCCTCAAGGTACATTATGGATGCATTTGGTAGTTCTAGACTCAAAGGTTTGGTACCTAGTAGCAGATCTTCTGCTAGCTGATATACTAAGACTTTTCCTTTCACTAACTTTTAATGTACATACTCAATGTCGAACTCACTTAATAAGATGATCCAATTAGCCATATTTCTTGTGAGTGTAGGTTTTGACAGTAAGTATTTTAGTGGATCAAACTTCGAAATGAGCTTGACCTTATTATTGAGAAAATAGTGGCATGTTTTCTAGAAGGTAAACACTATGGATAGATAAGCCTTTTCAACCCGCGGATAGTTGATATCATAATCTATCAATGTTCTTCTCAAGTAGTAAACAAATTTTTCCTTCAACACATTGTTTATCATACTAGGCCAACAGTGCCCCAATTGAAAAATGTGTAGTATAAATGTAGAGTAACAAGGGTTCTCTACCATGGGTAGCATGAGAATAGGGGTTTAGCTAAGTATTCTTTTAGAAAATAAAATGCTTTATAGGTGCTCGAGCCCCTAGTTGAAATTGACATCTTTCTTAAGAAGATGCGTGAATGTATGACACTTATCTGCGACCTGTGAAATGAAACTTTTGATGGCATGAATATTTCCTTGTAGGCTCCAAAATTATATGATATTTTTAGGAGGAATTTCTGTGATAGTAGTGACCTTTGCAGGTTCCACTTCTATTCCTCTCCTTGAAACAATGAATCCTAGTAATTTTTGCATAACACACCAAAGACACATTTCTTCTAGGTTGAGTTAGAATTTGTAGTCCCTTATGCATTGAAAAATACATCGTATAACCTCTGGGTGATCTTCCCAAGTTCTATGCTTTTCTAATATGTCATCCATGTAATCTTCCATGATGTCACTAATCATGTCGTGAAATATTACAATCATTGCTCGTTGATATGTAGTGCCTACATTCTTAAAGCTGAAGGGCATGACTCGGTAGTAGAATATCCCTCATGGGGTTGTAAAGGCAATCTTGATCTGATTATAACATGAGAATCCATCCATGAGTGATAATGTATCATAACCAATAGTAGAATTAACGATCGTGTCAATGTTAGGAAGAGGAAAGTCATCCTTGGGAAAAGTTTTGTTAATATATATGAAATCATTACATACTACGATACCGATTGGATTTTTACGAAAACTCGGTACCACATTAAAAATCAACTCTAAGTAGTTGATAGGCCCTGATGAAGCCTACTTCTAATAAACTTTCTAGATCTTCCTTAACCAGTAAGGTGACGCGAGGATGCATCTTCTGGAGATTTTGTTTTATAGGTTTGGTGTTCGGGTGTACAACAAGATTGTGCACTACTAATGCAAGATCAAGTCTTGATATATCTGCGTAAGACCAAGTGAATATATCTACATATTCTCTTAAAATTCCTATAAATGTTTTCTATTCTTGGGCTGAGAGTGAAGCTCCAAACTTAACCATTCTAGACAAATCCTCCATGCTGATTTTAACATATGTTGTCTCCTCCACCTTTGGTAGCTTTGAATCGTCTTCCATGTGCATAGGATCAGGAGGGAGATTGAGATTCTCCCCTACCAAAGGTAGTTTAGGGAGATCCTCATCTTTATATGGGTACTCTATCTTGTCCACGAGTTTTCTTGTTTGTTTTTCTACAAGCACCTCAAAGAGCTTTTCGCTATAGGACTTGGAATTTTTATTTCCATAAGGATTTTATGTAGGAATTTTTCCTTGCTTATTTTCTTACTTAAGTGACCACATAACTCTACCTCCTCTCTGAAGTACACACATGTGTTGAGCTGAATGGAGAATCCTTTCTTGAGGTCATTTCACAGAATGTTGTCTTTGATGCCAAGGACTCACCAATAGCCTCATCATTATGAAAGACATCAATGGGTACGTGTTGTTGTTGGTCGCAATTCACAAATGATGGGTAAATGTGGTCTAGTTTTAGAATGGTAATGGGTGTAACAGGGATTATGGTAAGGATAGCCATATTAGAGAATAGGTTCATGGAAGCAAGGTATTCATAAATACTACACTTTGGGAATCTGTTTCGCTTACATTTTGAATAGAATATCCTTAGGATCAAAAGAGGCATACTTGTCATTTGAAGGGTGAGACTCATACAAATGGGTGCCAAGACTAGATATAGCCATCATATGACAAGGTATTGGAAGAGATTCAAATGAACCTTGTTCTTAACGACCACAACCATGTCCTTTATACCTCATAGTAAGCATTATTTGGTTAGGAATAACATACCTAGGTGACTTGTAACATAAAGCCATTTCATCATCTTGAGGATGAAATACAATATCTTTGAGTATCCTTTCATCTTCTAGTAAGCCACTTGAAGTGAAATTGTCAAAAGGGTAGTTCTCCCTTGATCTTTGGAATTTGTAGCACGGTCTACCACATGCTTGGGCTAATAGCGGAATGTTTTGAACCATAAGGGATTATAGAAGATTATAATCCCCACAACCATTGTCTTTGAATTTCATTTCCCACGTAGAAAAAATGATATTCGACATAGATGCACTATTGTTACTAAGAGTCAAGGTGTCTTGATCCACTCGAAGAAAGGGCCTTGGATTGAACATGAAAAACAATATCCATAGAGGGACACTTGTAGATGGTGGGAAAATAGCCACGAAAATTATCTACAATGAGCAAACGGTTGAGGATACCTTTGTATAGTTAGTGTCTATCCTTCATGTTACAACTTTAAAAACTGATGATATGTTGATGGCATGACTTGCATGGCTTGAATCCATAGGAGATTGAGCAATATGTTGTAGGGGAGATCCAATTATAAGACATGGAACTTTGTATCATGGTTTATGGGATCAAATTCCAATGAGAAAGTGATCATTCTAGCTGTTTTTCACTCTTCATTGTCATACAAATTTATATTGATGCCCTTTGTCTCTAAATATTTAGACCCGATCTGCTGTCCATAAACACTATCTTGACCTTCTTACGGTTGATTAACTTCAATGTGTAAGGGAAAGTTATGGGAGGGATTTTTTGTTAAGGATTATGTGGGGCTGAAGGTTATGTGTTATGAAGGAGAGATTTGCACTACCATGGCTTGTAAATGTGTTGGGTCAACATCATTAGATACTCCTAATCCTTATAATGTTTTGCAAAGGATATCCTCATGGACGTTAGAAATCTTGAGAAGGTCCAAGATCAAAATCTTGTCTGTGGTTTTCTCTAATTGATCTAATACGTCATAATGGCTCACTTAAAGAGAAGAGGGAGTAGGTTTTGAGATAACAAGGTGAGTCCATCACGTTTCCACGACACACTCTCTTGCTCTAATTTTGATCGTGTTGACATGTTCAACATGCAAATCAACACAACCTATTAAGGCATCAAAATGGTCTAGCTTTGATATATAGTTGGTACTCTTATTTTGAGACGAATGTCCCTGATCTTGCTTTTTCTTTCCTTTGTGCTTAGGAAAGGTTATTTGAAAATCCCCGTGTTTGTGTTTGGATACTTGGTAGCGGCAAAGAAATCCACTTCTATATCTCCATTGTTGATTAGATCATGAATGTAGTGTTTTAATTTCAAACACTTGTCAATTTTGTGACCCTTTATGTGATGAAATCCACAAAACTCATTATCCCTAAACCATGACGAATTATGTGCATCATCTCTGTAGGGTTAAGTTTCGGGGTATCGAACCATATTGATGACCTCTAAGCGCTTTAGGATGGATGATATGGATTTAGATAAAGGGGTTAACGACATTTATACTTTGTAGGTGGAGTTTCCTTTGCAAGCTTCAAAGGTGCGTGATTCTGAATGATTTGTACTCACTTAGAGTCTACTATCCCATCACCAACTAAATTTTTGTTCTTATTATGAAAAAAATTTGGTTTTTCGTTAGATTTGAAATCATTATGATTGCAGGAGAAGGTTTTAGAGTCCCCCTGCTAACAACGATTGTTCAATTTGACTTCCTTTTCGATTACCTCTTTGAATGTATTGCCACAATGCAATTGCAAGTGGAATGTCATATATAGGTGGATGTTGGGAACAAATAAACTTATCAACTATTTTTTGGGTATGGAGCAAGGGTAGCGGCTAGTTAACCTTCTCCATCTTTGTAGGAAAGCAATGAAATTTTCATTTTTTTGTTGTTTCGCATTGCACTGAGATATAACATGGTAACATCACTCTCTATATTAAAAGAAAAGTGACATACAAAATGTTCAACTTATTCCGGCCATGAAGATAGATATCCCTTGGGGATGTGTCAAAACCACTCTAGCACTGTCCTCCTAAACTCTGGGGAAGAGGAAAATGAGGTAGTTATCGCTATATGTAACCTCTTGACATGCCATATAAAAATCTTTGATATAGTCATGAGGATCACCTTTTCCCTTATAATTTTCAAGTTTTGGACAATCAAAGTGTCATGGGAAAGGTACTTGTAACATGGCTGTATCAAATGGATAAGGGCACAACTCAACGAATGGTATTTCTTGTTGTTACAAGTTTTTCCTTCTTGTAATAATAGAAGGGTGTTCTTCATAGTGGACCACTTTGTTGATTGAAGAGTGGATCTTAAACCCCAAAATTACTATCACCCCATACTTTTAAAAGCAAATAGTATGAATAACTAGGAAATAATAACATTGTTGGAACCTTGTCATTGTCATATATGTTGTCATTAATGTCAAGCTACATTGATGAAAAAAGTATTTAATGTCAAGTGGAATTGATGGCAAAAAGGGTGAATTGGTAAAGTGAGAAAGCAAGAAAGATGAAGGTTGATTGGTAGTGTCAGCTCACAGAGGATTCATGATGGTCAAGGATAAGTTCTAAGAGACTTAATTATATTTTTTTGTAAGCCGCGAGATATAGGAGTTAGCCGCTGAAGTTTGCAGGAAGCCACAAAACACTAGAAGAAGCCACATACATTTATTGAAAAGCTGTGGGTAAAGGGATGAAGCTGTAAAGAAAAAAGGAGCCAAAGGATGAGTCATATGTGGGAAAGGTGAAACTAAGAATGTATAGGAAGTTCCACACAAGAAAGGATGAATTAAGGCAAAGACATGGGTAACTATAAAATACGTGAAGGACTTGAGATAACCATAAACATAGGACAAAGCTGCGGGACGGAAAAAGACAAGGTGGAAAGTTGCATAACACGATAAAGCCACAAGAAGATAAGAATAAAGCCGTGGATAACTAAAAATCCACAAAATAAAGGAGAGATCCATGATACAAAGGAAAATGTCAAAATAGCTAAGGGAAGTGCAAATCGAACAAATAAGAACTGGAACAGGGCTCGAGGACAATAAATTGAGATGGACATGGTTAAGAAAGATGTTGTTCTCCAAAATCAATGGTGATTTTGATTGTCAGATGATTGTGGCTAAGTATACGACTTGAGCTCCATAAAGAATGATGAAATCTACTATTCTAGCTACAATTTAATGTTTGTTGACCCAATTACATTCTCTATGTGTTTCCTAATTTCAAGGTGAAATTAATGCTAGAGGAGAAAGTGGCTCGCTCATGGAAATTCTAGAAGTATGAGAAATTTATTTTTAAAGATGTCAGCTCACAAGATTTTTGAATTGATGCATAGAAAAATGTGAAATCAAGTTGTTAATGAAAAGAATAAATCTAGACTTAGTTATTTGTATTTAATGAACAGATTCTTAGGTGAAAAAAGTGGAGAGGATGCACAACACATTGATTGATGAAGGAATGGGTCGATTGTCTATATAGAGAACACTCTAAGTTTATTGGGTGTAGCTCAAAAAAGTGAAATGAAGCTATTTTGTTGAGAGAGAGATAAAAGTTGATCTTCTCAAGAAAGAAAACAATGCAATCAAGCTAATGAAGAGTGATAGAACGAAAGAAGAGGAAGAGGAGAACAATCAGATGGAGTAGTGAAGAATTAGATGAGAAGAGCATCAGTGTGGCAGATTGATTGAGCAAGAAGAAATTGACTCAAATGAACAACAAAGGGTGAGAAAGAAGAACACAAATAGATACAGAAGAGTGATCATAATGCATTGTGTAAGCAATTATTGTATCTAGATGACAAAATTTATATGTAAAATACATCTAAGTTGTAGCTTAGCATATTCAGGGGGTTAAATCCTCCTTATGGGTGGGTTCCTACAAAATATCAGTTGTAGTTGATTAAATTAGGGGTTAGTGCTCCTTGCAATTTGGTGCTTACTAACATTCGCTGAGTGGGTACTCAAAACATTTTCGAGTGGGTGCTTCACAAGTTGAGTGGTTGTTCAATTGAAACCATTGTAAGCTTAGAATTTGTGTTCCTAAATAAAGCCATGGTTTCAAGTGGGTTTTTATCCTGAAAGGGTTTCCCACTATAAATTTCTATGCTCAGTGTTCTTCTATCTTGAATGTGCTTGTTTGAATGTTTATGATCTATTGCTGCACTTATTAAGAATTTCTGAATCAACATTATTAAAAAGTAAAATTTTAATCAACACTAATTCACCCCCTCTCAGTGCGTGTGAATCACTAACAATTGGTATCAGAGAAAGTCCTTCTAGCAGAAGCTTAACATCTTCAAAGAGATCCTCCTTTCAAAAATATGGAAGAAAATATGACACAAGGTGGTTTATCACTGTCTAGATCACCTCTCTTCACTGGAACAAATTATTCATTCTAGAGATTTAGGATAAAAACATATTTGATGTCACTTGGCTTTGATATCTGGGAATGTGTTGAGAAAGGATACAATCATCTAATCATGCTTATTACTTCTTTAACACATTAAACATAATATGAATGCAACTCAAGAGCTATGAATGCCTTACTACGAGGTCTAATTGAGACAAAAATTGTTAGAGTTATGCACTACACAATAACTAAAAAAATTTGGACCAAAATTTAGAGTATTTATGAAGGAGATGAAAAAGTCAAGTTAGCAAAGTTGCAAAACTACAAAGCTCAATTTGAGAATTTGAAGATGAAGGAAGATGCGAGTATATTGGTCTACATGCAAAGAATATATGAAGCTATAAATATGATCAGAGGCCTAGGTGAGAAACTAGAAGAGTATGTCATAGTCTAAAAAAATTCTATGATCTCCGACTGAAAAGTATGATGTAAAGGTTTCAACTATAGAAGAAGCCAAAGATCTGAAGACTCTCATTATGGATGAATTATAGAGAACTCTTTCAACATACAAGATGAGAACTATTGGATCCAAGACTACTAAGAAAGAGGTAACATTTAAGGTCAAGAAAGAAACCTAGTCTAAGTAAGAAGAAGAAGAAGAATAAGATTCAAAGGATGAGTTGGATGATGAAAAGATTGAAGCAATGTTTGTAAGAACAATGAAAAAGAGGTTTTAAAGGAAAAATCCCTTTCAAATGCTTTGCATGTGGACAAGTAGGTCATTTTGCTGTTAAATTTCCAAACAAAAATAAGGAAGCTCAGACCGAACATGAGGAAGAAAATCATAAAAAAGACAAGAGAGAAACTGGGTATAAAAAGAGAATTAGCAAGAAGAAGTTCTTCAAGAACAAAAGGAACTTATATTCCAAAGAAGATTCAAGTGAATCTGATTCAAGCAACTCTAACAGCTTTGAAAATGATAATGATGAAGATCAATCAATGTTTATTTATGGCTATGGATGCATCTGAAGAATGCAGTTCAAGAGGGAAGAATACAGTCAACTATGAAGACTCTGATGAAGAAGAAGCTGAAGTAAATCTTGAAGCTGAATTAGTATGTGCTCTTGAAGAACTGAAAATATGCAGGAAAAATAAAAAATTGAGAAGCACATTAAAAGACTATGAAGAGAAAATCCACATCTTTGAGAAAAGAAAAACTCTTAGGAAGTAAAAGAGGCCCATGAGCTCAAAGAACTTGAAACTCAGTGGAAAAGATCTCAAACTCTTACAAATCAAAGGAGGATGAATGCACAAAACTAAACTCAAAACTGGAGCGACTAAAATTTGAGATGGAACAAATGAGCAACAAGTTGATTATGTATGAAAAGTTAGAAAAGATTTCAAATGTTTTGACTAGTATATTAAGTGGCCAACGTGATACAAATGATAAATCTGGAATTGGTTTCAAGGAGGAAGGTAAGAAAAAGGATCCTGCAAAGAATGAAGCAAACAAGACTATATAAACTCCAAGAACTTCCTCTTCTATAAATAAACAATTCAACAAATTCTCCAAGATAAGGACTATTGTTTCTAGAATCACCTATGCTATGAGGTACACACATTATTTCTATGGTTACTATTATTCATGTAATCAATTTAGACATAAGGCTACTAAGTGTAGAAAATTCTCTAGAGGCTATAGAAGAAACTTTGGCCCATCTTACACCAGACTAAACTATAATGATGTCCACTACAATTATTACAAGAAAAGAAATGAGGCATCAAAAAGTAAACAAGAACCTCCCAAACAAGAGAAATGGGTGTATGTTGTAAAGAAAGATGCAAACAAAAGAAAAGAGTCTTTCTCAATAGTGCAAACCACGTTCCATGTGCAAAATGAAGACAAAATATGGTATCTAGATAGTGGATGTTCCAACCATATGACATGTGACAAAAGTAAGTTCATTACTCTATCAAACAATGCATCAGGTGCTATGAGATTTGGTGACAACAATTCAGCAAACATAGTTGGAAAAGGAACTTTGAGCTTAGATAATGGAAAAACAAGAAAGAAAGTTGCAAAAGCCAAAAGGAAAAAGAACAACATGTATGTGCTAAATGAAATAAATAATGAAAAATGCTTCACAAGTAAGGTTGATCACAGCTGGCTATGACACAAAAGGTTGGGACACGTGAGATTTGAGAATATGGTGAAATTAAGTGCTAAAGGATGTGTAAAACATATGCCAAAAATTGTAAAACTAGCAGATACACTTTGCAAAGCATGCCTACATGGTAAAAAACAAGAAGATCATTCAAGTCGAAGGAATACTCTATAACCAGACCTCTAGAATTGATTCATACAGATCTCTCGTGGTCCTACCATAATTGAAAGTATACAAGGAGAAGTGTATTTCATGTAGGGTTCATTTTAAGAGACCTCTTGGAAATCAGAGGTGGGAAATACCTGGCAAATATCCCCAGAACCGGTTTTGTGGGAAGGTGAATTTTTTGGGGGTTGTATGTAAAATTTTCACCTGATTTTTAAGTGGTGTGACAAAAGGTTACGAGATGTGCAACAAGAGGTTTTTGTCATGTGACAACAACCTTGTTGATGCATGACAACAAATATTTTGTGACATGTCTACAGCCTCCGCCCTCAGCCCTGCAGTGTCGTGCAACTAAAAATATCCGTGTCACGTGCTAACAAACTCTCCCTATTATGTGTCAAAAAATCTCCTTGTCGTATGCTAAAAACTCTCTATTGCATGTCTGTAGCCTCCACCCTCTTGTCACGCGTTTACTGTACTTGATAATACATATGCCCACAGGTGGTATGAGTGAGCTAGTACTGTTCTACTTGGCAAATAATCTAGGATTATATAGGGGATAGTTTCAAGGGTAGGTGAAGCTGACCCCTAAAAAAATTAAATTCTAATTTTTACGTGAACAGTCACCGACCCACGCCTTGAGAAAATTCACCTTTTCAAAATTTTAAAAAATGGAATATTCACCATATTACAAATATTCACCACTAAAATTATCCCCGATTTCATGTTGCTAATAGATGATTACACCAGAATGACATGGGTAGCATGTTTAAAGCAAAAGTCAGAAGCATTAGATAGATTCAAGAAATTTAAGACACTAGTGGAGAATGAGAAAAACAAAATATCAAATACCTAAGATCAAACAAAGGCAGAAAATTCTGGTCCAATGAGTTTGATGAATTTTATGAAGAAAAAGAATTAGAAGACAATTCTCAGCGCGAAAACCTTAGCAAAATGGAGTTGTTGAGAGAAAGAATAGAACTGTGCAAGAACAATGCTAAATGAATAAAAATTACTTGACAGATATTAGAGTGAAGCAGTTTACACCATAGTCTATATTCTTAATAGATCTCAACTAAGAGTAAACATCAACAAGACACCTTATGAATTGTGGAAGAACATGCCTACAAATGTGAAACACATAAGAGTGTTTGGAAGTAAATGTTACATCAAAAGAGATGAAGATAACTTGGGAAAATTCAACTCTAGATGTGATGAAGGCATATTCCTTGGATACTCAGCGGTCAGTGTGGCTTACATGTGCTACAATAAGAGGTTGCAGAATATTGTAGAAAGCAAAAATGTAAAGGTAGATGAGACTCCCAAGTCCAACACTTAACATAATAAAAATCATGAAGAACATGACGACATGAATAGTCCACGTGAAGAAGTAGATGAAGAGGAAGAAATACGACATCAAGGCATCCTCAAGACAAGTTAAGAGGGATCATCAATAAGATCAAATCATTTGAAATAAATAAGACAACATCCTCACAAGAAGAAGGTTAAAATAACAACACAATCACGAAGACATAACACTCTTGTCAATGATAGAACCTAAGAATTTTTAAAAAGAAAGAAAAGATCAACATTAGGCGGACACGGACGAATGAAAAACTTGATTAGATCAAAAAGAATGAAAAGCGGGAGTTGATAACTGACCGCGGGACAAAAATGTAATTGGAACCAAATGGGTTTTCAGAAATAAGTTGAATGAGAAAGGATAAGTAACGAGAAACAAGGCCAAACTTGTATGCAAAGGATACATGCAAATGGAAGGAATTGACTTTGATGAAACATTTTCACCAGTGGAAAGGATGGAAGCAATAAGATTGTTCTTGGCATACGCAACTTACAAGAAGATCAGAGTGTTCCAGATGGATGTTAAATCAGCCTTCCTCAATGGTTTTCTAAATGAAGAGGTATATATTGAACAACCTGATGGATTTTCACTAATTGAAGATAAATATTATGTGTGTAAGTTGAAAAAGGATTTGTATGGACTTAAACAAGCTCTTAGAGCTTGGTACAACAAATTGGATTCATACCTCACTAAGAAAAGTTTTGGAAAAGGTGTTGCTGATAATAACCTCTACATCAAAGAAGAAGGCGATCATCTATTAATTTTCATTTTATATGTAGATGATATTATTTTTAGAGGTGATTATGAAAAATGACATATGAGTTTTCGATATGATGAAAGAAGAATTTGAAATGTCAATGCTGGGAGATCTTTCATTCTTTCTAGGATTGCAAACCAGTCAATCAGATCAAGGTATATTCATATCCCAAATCAAATACATCAAATAAATGCTGAAAATATTTAGGATGGAAGATTACAGACCTATAAGAACTCCAATGGAAATGGGATGCAAGCTAAGCAGAGAGGATAACTCACCAAAAGTAGAAAAACCTTTAATAGATCAAATATTGACAATCTACTTTACTCCACAACATCAAGACCAGATATTATGCAAGCGGTAGGCCTAGTTGGAAGATTCCAAGAATATCCAAGGGAAACACACTTCAAGGTGGTCAAAAGAATTCGAGATATCTCATGGGCATAGTTGAATATGGATTATGGTACCCCAAAAGCAATGACTTCAGCATAAAATCATACACAAATGTAGATTGGGTAGGAAGTGTTGATGACATGAAGAGTACAAGTGGAAGAGTATTCTTTGTTGGAAACTGTTTAGTCTTCTGGTTGAGCAAGAAGCAATCATCAATGACACTATCAACATGTGAAGCAGAATATATAGCTTCCACGATGTGTTGCACTCAAGTTCTTTAGATGAAGTAGACATTGGAGGATTATAAGGTAAAATTTGAAAATCCAATTCCTTTGTTGTGTGATAGTACAAGTGCAATAAGTGTCTCCAAGAATCCTATGTTCCACTCAAAGACCAAGCACATTCCAATTAGATATCATTTCTTGAGGGAACAAGTGAATGAAAATAAAATCAGTCTAGAATATGTGAGCACAAAAGAAGAAATTGCAGATATAATGACCAAACCACTACCAAAAGAAACATTTGAGCACTTAAGGAATGAATTGGGGGTCATTCCTGATCCCACCAACAACTAGAAGGTGTATAGAAAAGGAAAGGGAGCATTATCATGAATTATCAGCTCCTAATTAGTGCCAACCAATATTTATGTGAGGGGGAGATAGTATGCTAGATTATCTTAACAATTGGTATCCTCATCTCGGGGAATATTTCCGCGAACATACCCAAATATATTGATCAGAAGCATGTGCCTAGGGGGAACTTCATGAGGTAAGAACATGTATTATTCAACTTACTCCGCATTCTCATCATTATGTGGAATAAATGGCTCTTTGTCATTATTTTCAAAGGGGAGAGAACTTGAGATCGAAACTAGATAAACAATATCAAAGGGGTGAGACATGAAGATAAAAGAAGAAGATATTGAAAAGGGGAGAGAAGATGAAAACAAAAACCATGTATAAAAGTATTTTTCCATCAAAAGGTTACGGGTTTCAAGTATAGTGTTGAGTTGTTACCATCAATGATAAAGGGGTAGATTGTTGGAACCTTGTCATCGATGTCAAGCTACATTGATGGCAAAGATATTTAGTATCAAGTGGCATTAATGATAAATAGGTTGAATTGGTAAAGTGAGAAAGAAAGATAGATGAAGGTTGATTAGTAGTGTAAGCTCATAGAGGCTTTAGGATAATCAAGGATAAGTTCTAAGGGACTTAATCAAATTTTGTGCAAGCCACGGACATAGGGAGTTAGCCGCCGAAGTTTGCAAGAATTCACAAAACACTAGAAGAAGCCACGTAATTTTATTGAAATTCGTAGGTAAAGGAATGAAGCCTCAAAGCAAAAAGGAGATAAAGGATGAGCCATGTGTGAGAAAGGTGAAGTTATGAATGTGTAGGAAGTGTTGCACACGTAAGGATGAATGAAGGCAAATCCATGGGAACTATAAAATACGCAAAGGGTTGGAGATAGCCGTAGACATAGGACAAAGCCACAGGAAGGCAAGAGACAAGGTGGAAAGCGCATAAGATGGTAAAAGCCACAAGAAGTGAAGAAAAAAAGCTGCAAATAACTAAATATCTGGAAAACAAAGGAGAGAGCTGTAATATAAAGGAAAATGTCAAAGTAGCTAAGGGAAGCCGCGTATCGAATAAATAAGAACTAAACAGACTCAAGGAAAATCAATTGAGATGGACATGGTCAAGAAAGATTTTGTTCTCCAAAATCGATGGTGATTTTGATTGTTAGATGATTACGGCTAAGTATATGAATTGTGCTCCACAAAGAATGATGAAATATACTATTCTAAATGCAGAATTTAATGTTTTTGACCTAGTTACATTCTCTATGTGTTTCCTAATTTCAAGGTGAAATTAATTCTAGAGGAGAAAGTGGCTCACTCATGGAAATTCTAGAATTATGAGAAATTTATTTTTAAAGATATTGGCCCATAATATTTTGTAATTGATGTATAGAAAAATGTGAAATAAAGTTGTTAATGGAAAGAACAAATATGGACTTAGCTGACTACATCTAATGAACTAGATTCTTAGGCGAAAAAGGTGGAGAGAATGCACAACACATTGATCGATAAAGGAATGGGTCGATTGTCTATATAGAGGAAACTCAAAGTTTATTGGGTGTAGCTCAAAAAAATGAAATGATGGTATCATGTTGAGAGAGAGAAACATAAGTTGAGATGCTCAAGAAAGAAGAAAATGTAATTGTGCTAAGGAAGAGCGATATAAAAAATAATAGGAAGAGGAGAGTACTTAGATGGAGTAGCGAAGAATCATATGAGAAGTGCGTCAAAGTGTGACATATTGATTGAGCAAGAAGAAATTGAATAAGATGAACAAAAGAGGGTGACAAAGAAGAACACAGATAGATATAGAAGAGTGATCATAATCCATTGTGTAAGTAATTTTTGTATCTAGATGATCAAAATTTGTATGTAAAATAATTCTAAGCTGTAGCTTAGGATATTTAGGAGGTTGCAGCCTCCTTATGTGTGGGTTCCTACAAAATATCTATGTAGCTAATTAAATTAGGGGTTGGTGCTCCTTGCAAGTTGGTGCTTGCTAAAATTTGTTGAGTGGGTGCTCAGAAAATCTTTGAGTGGGTGCTTGAAGTTGTGAAGTGGGTGCTTCACAGGTTGAGTGGGTGCTCAACCAAAACCATTGTAAGCTTGGAATTTGTGTTCCTAAATAAATTCATGGTTTCAAGTGGGTTTTTCTTCCGAAAGGGTTTCCCACTATATATTTATGCGCTTAGTGTTCTTCCATCTTGCATGTTCTTGTTTGAATGTTTATGATCTATTGGTGCACTTATTAAGAATTTATGAATCAACATTATTAAAAAGTAAAATTTTAATCAAGACCGATTGATCCCCCTCTCGGTGCTTGTGAATCACTAACAAATACCATTGCCACCTATAGTCAAGGTATAAGTTTTAAGAATGTAACATCAATGATCAAATCTTAAAAGCATGCTATGAATGTAAACTAAATGGAATTAAACATTAATCTACAAAGCATCCTTACTATGTATGAATTGCTAACTAACATAGACCTGAATAGATCTAAGAGGGCAATCAAATTGGGTTTGTTGCTACTCCAAGGAAGGTGAGATGGTATCTATAACAATGACTACAAGATCATATTGGATACCCATATACTAACCCCATTGAAGAATTTAGGAAAGGATTGAGCTTGGTCCATTAAACATATTTCTTATATGATATGCAAATCAAAACATGGTGTAAAGTATAAAGGTATTTGGTGAGTCCTTTTTATAGTTTTTCCTTCAAGGAAAACTAACATCTTGGTGCATGTGGGACTAAAATCACAAATTAGATTAAGGATTTCAACTCATGATTAAGGTTTTCTAATCACAATTAGTGAATTAACAAGTGATTAGGTGAGGATCCTTAATCAACCACTTAGGGTCAATTAGAAGGCTAGGATAAAATTTTGAAGTTTTTTGAGACTCGACACTAAAATTTTCCTCCAAAATTTCTATTTCATTAATGTATGTATTAGGAATAGGATGTTGTTAAGTGTAATTAGTAGTAGTGTCCGATAGAAGATAACGCGCGTCAAGATGCAGTGCCGCCAATAATGTGGAGTATGAGTAATAATGATCAAAGTACAATAGGAATGTTGTAAAAAGTAAATATTTGTCGTAAGTGGTCCAGTAATGTTAAAATGTCAAAGTTTGGGTAATTAGAGAAGTAGGGTCTACATGATTAGGAATTAGAAATATTATATTGGTAATAAGGACAAGGAGTGAGGTCATAAATATTTTGTGTATTTTATTTGTAAAAAGTCTAAAAATGTGGAACCCATGTAAAATGATAAGGTTTATCTTATCTTAACAGATAAGCTTACATGTACAGATAAGAGTTAAGGTATGGAATATGATTCGTCAGAGTGGATTTCTTATCCTATCTTAGAGATAGGATGGATAAGCCTGGAAGTTCTATAAATAGAGAGGCCACCCCCCTCATTTAGCATAGAAAGAAGTAGTGAGAAATATTGTAGGAAGTGTGCGAAGGAAGCCATCAGTTAAAGGTGTGTTGAAGAAGCCATCAAGAGGTGTAATTGTAAAGTTTCTCCCATAGTCTTGTTGAAGTATCTCATGGGTGAGATTGTAACAGTTTCATGTTAATATTATAATTTATTTTGATATTTCAGATTTGTCGTCATTCTGTCTTATCATAGTCAATGGTATTCTTGTGTTCGGTTGTTGTTTTGCTTCCAGATTACATCCACCAAACTAAAGTCATGCATTAGTAAATAATCATAAAGACGAGGAGTTCCCGGTGAAGAATTATCATATCGGATTGGTGATGAAATTTTGGTTCCGTTGCGGGACCATTCCTCGTTAGTGGATTTTACGGAGAGATATTCCCACTTAGGCAAAAATTAATTGGAGGGTAACCTTGTTTTTACATGCGTATAGTAGTTACCATGGTAAAGTCATTTTTACCATGAATAGTAGTTACCATGTTAAAGTCATTTTTGCCATGAATAGTAGTAAAGTCCTTTTTTTGGGAATAGTAATTACCGCATGAGTAAAGTCACTTTTACCGTGAATAGTATTTACATGAAAGAACTTCACTTTTTACCATGAATAGTGTTTACCACAATAAAGTCGAGTTTTTACCGTAGTAAATCAAGTTTTACCATAGTTTACCGTGGTCATTTCTATTTTCTTTGTAGAAAGGTGTAAAGTCACTTTCTAGTATATTGATTCCAATTATTTGTGCACATAAGTCTTGTTAAATACTTGTGGGTTGGTATTTCACGGTGGTTACTTTTGAAAATGGGAAAGATTCCTGTTTTTTCAGCTCAATCTAATGAAGATACTTTTTCTTTCATTCAAGAGTTTAAACGATCTTGTATTTGTAATGGCCTTATAAGAAGGGGAACAATGGACTGAATTTTTCCTACCTTTTTGGATGGTTCAACACTTAGGTGGTTTGAAACACTAGGTGATAATGTGAAAAATTCATGGGATTTATTAACCGAAAGTTTTCTTGAAGAATTTGGTGAACAATGAAATATGCGAGATCTCATGATCGAGATCACAAAGCTATCCCAAGGAGAGAAGGAGAAGCTAAGGGATTATCATGCTCGTGTTCTAGAGCTAAGGAGGAAGCTCGATGCCCGGATTCGGAAGGAAGGACTAGCGGATGGGTTGATGAATGGCGTGGATAATCTCCTCTGTAAGCACTTCATTCTTGGGATGAAGCCGGAGATCAGACAACGAGTGAAGTATGACCGCCCAACTACCATTGAACAAGCAAAGGATATTGCAAGAAGGCAAGAAGAAAGCATGGAAGAGGAGCCCAAAGAAATTGTTGCTAAAGTAGAGCCTACACCAAAGCACCTTTGGTCCTGGATCCACAACCACTCCGGTGAGCAAAAATATTTCTCCTAATACATCTACCGAGTATGAAGATCTGCTCAAAAAGATGGGTCGATTAACTATTAATCTTCTTGAGGAAAGGAATTTAGTTCTCGGGGAGGAGATAGAGGTCCAAAAAGAAATATTTACGAAGTTGTTTGTTATGGTTGTTATAAAAGGGTCATTATAAGTATAATTGTCCGATAGAGCTTCTACATCCTGGTAAAGGAGATAATGATAAAGGAAAAGCACCTGTGAATTCTTTTGATGTAGTAGATAAGAGAAAAAATAATGAAGTAGATGTGTTTGTAACAAAAAGAAAGAAAGAAAAAGATAATCAAGATGGAAATGATCCTAAGAAGATGAAAGAAAAAAACTAGTAAGAAACATAGGAGAAGAAAGTTGGGTGTGTAGGATTTTTTGATTTCACAGGGGCAAGGACCATACTCCATCTTGGAAGATCTGTCCAAAAGGCCTGCAAATATTACATATGGTCAACTCTTGGCTATGTCTTCTGAGAAGAGGCGGGAGTTGCGAGGTGGACTCAATGCTCGAAGAAGGAAGGAGGTTGAGGTCCCTGTTTTGGAGGCAGAGGTAGATCCCTATGCTCCACAAGATGAGGTATTATGTAATGGTATTTCAATTCATGATGTCTTAGTTGATGGAGGTGCTGCAGTTAATGTAATGACCGAGTCTGTAATGAATATGTTGGGTTTAAAAATTGATCGCCCTTCAACACTTATGTTAAGGTCATTAAATAAGGAAAAACTAAACCAGAAGGTGTAGTTTCAAATGTGGCAATATCTATTATGGGTGTTGTATGTGTGGTAGACTTTCAGGTGATGAAAAATGGTACTGTTGCGTACCCAATGCTGTTGGGAAGACCATGGCTAAGGAGAGTTCATGCAAGAAACTACTGGAATGAAGGTTTCATGACACTTGGACGTGGTAGAGAGAGGGTGAAGATAAACGTGATCCCTCGACATCATAAAGTAGAACTGTGGATTCAAGTGATGAAACTGATGATTGGACATCCTCTAATTACTCTAGTACCCCAGTGAAGTGGACATTGAAGATGAAGAAAGTGAGGTGGATGTTTCAGTCATGGATATCCTACCAGTCACACCAACTCATGACCCAATAAAATTATCGAAGAAGAAGTTGATGATCATCTCCAATAAATAAAGATTGGTGATCTTTGTGATGGAGAGTGAGAAGGAATCCTACCTCTAGCTCTTTGAAGGTACATACACCTATTCAATTTTGATTACAAGGAACTCCGTCAAGTAAGTTGGGTAGAACATTGTATTGAGTGATGGTGCTAAGCCTATAAAGCAAATGCCATATAGAATGAATCCTAATTTTTCCAAAAGCGTAAAAGAAGAAATAGATAAGTTGCTTGATGCGGGATTCATATTTCTTGTGGAGAATTCGAATGGGTTTCTCCCATTGTGATCTCAATAAAAAAGAATGGGAAGCTACGCATTTGTGTTGATTACAAGAAGCTCAATAAGGCAACAAAGAAGGATCATTACCCTCTTCCATTTTCAGATCAGATCTTGGACGAAGTAGATGGCCAGGAGTGCTATAGTTTTGCTGATGGATATAGCGGCTACAACTAAGTTCGTATAGCAGAGAAAGATCAGCTAAAGACCATGTTCACCACTCCTTGGGGAACGTTTGCTTATAGAGTTATGCCTTTTGGGTTGTGTAATGCTCCAGCAACATTCCAGCGTTTGATGAATAGGGTGTTCGAACCCTACATTGGGACCTTCATCGAGTATTTATAGATGATTTTGCATCTATGGGAGCAAGTTGGACCACCTACACCAGATGGAGACAAGCATTTCAAAGGTTAGATGAAGCAAAAGCCTCACTAAACCCTACAAAGCGTGTCTTTGGATGTTCTAAAGCGTTTTGTCGGGCATGTTGATCCAGAGATGGTATTGGTAACCGATCCGATAAAGTTTCAAAAATCAAAGATTTACCATTTCCTATGAATAGAAGTAAGTTGAGATCATTTTTAGGCCATGTGGGTTACTATAGAAGGTTCATCAAGAATTTCTCAAAGATTGCTGACCACTAACCCAGTTCTTGAAGAAGGATGTTGCTTATGAACCAGGAAACAAGGCGCATGAAGCTTTTGGACAACTGAAGGAAGCCCTGGTGTCTTCACCTGTTTTGAAGAATCCAGATTGGAGCAAGCCATTCATTGTGTACACTGCGATGCCTCGATGATGCAGCACTAGGTAGTACTTTGAGCCAAAAGGATGAAAATGGGAATGAACATCCAATTTACTTTGGGAGCGGAACAAATGAGCAAAGTCTTTGAGGTAAACTATATCAGAATCTGAAAAAGAGGCTCTAGCTATCATTTTTGCTGTAAAGAAGTTTAGAAATTACTTGCTAGGGCAGAAATTTATAGTTGTAATGGATCATTAGGCTCTGAAATATATTGTCAATAAGCCTAACCCATCGTGGGGAGGATAGCAAGATGGATAATTTTTCTACAAGAATTTGAATTTGATATTATAGATAGGCCGGAAAGAAGCATGTCAATGCAGATGCACTCTCTCGAGCCTATGATGGTTTAGGATCATCTTGTGAAGATGATGATTTTCCGAATGCAAAGCATTGTTCTTCCTTGACACAATCCCTAGTGAATACATAGATATTTGGAATTATCTCGAATGAATTCAAGTTTCTGATGGTGCCAATGCAAAGACTAAGAGAAAGATTACTCAAGCCTATCGTCCATATTCTATCTCGCATGGAGTATTATTTCGAATAGGACACGATGGACAAGAGACAAGAGGGCGATTGGACGTGATCAAGGAAAGGAGCTGCTAGAAGAATTCCACAATGGTACATGTGGAGGGCACTTCTCTGGATAACTTACAAAGAAGAAGGATCTTGGATGCGCAAAGTTATCACTAGCCCACTCTTTTTAAAGATTGTTATAATTATTGTAAGACATGTGATATTTGTCAAACACATGGTAAGCGTAAGACTTCATTAGCTCCATTATGTCCTATTCTTCCCCTTGGTCCCTTTGAAAAATGGGGAATAGACATTGTAGGTCCACTTCCAACTACATCACGTCAAAATAAGTATATTGTAGTTGCCATGATTATTTAACCAAGTGGGTTGAAGCTAGGCCATTAAAAACAACTTCCATGGATGAAGTGGCAAGGTTCATATATGAACGCATTGTCACCGTGATTTGGTTGTCCATTAGAAATTAGAACAGATCAAGGAAGCCACTTCATTAATGAGGTGGTAGAAGCCCTAGTCAATAAGTTTTCTATCAAGCATGGGAAGGCAACAACATACAAGCCAAACACAAATGGGACAGTGGAACGAACAAATTTTGTCTTTGTGTCAAATTCTAGCAAAAGATGCACGGCCTTGCAGTACATAAATGGGATAAGAGGATTCATGCAACATTGTGGGCATATATAGGCAACATCAAAGTCAAGAACAGGATACTCCCCATTTTAGTTGGCCTATGACATTGATCCAGTTCTTCCTATTGAGTTTGATATTCCCACTGTGAGAGTTATGAAAAATGAAAGGATGGATGAAAGTGATTCAGTAAAAGAAAGGTTGGTACATCTTCATTTGCTAGAGGAAATGAGGGAAATAACAAAGGATACAAGCCATAAGAAGAAAATGAAGCAGAAGGAATACTTTGATCAAAAGATCGATGGTCTCCATTTCATGTGAATGACTTGGTCCTAGTATATGATTCCAGATACAAAAAAAGAAGACAGAGAAAATTTCTTCCAAAATGGATGGGGCCCTACAAAATAGCATTTGTGCATGAAAATGGTAATGACTGATTGGAGGAATTGGATGGCACTCCCATTACGAAATGGGTCAACCACGATAAGTTTAGGATGTTGTTAAGTGTAATTAGTAGTAGCGTCCGATAGAAGATAACGGCGCCATCAGTACGGTGCCGCCAATAATGTGGAGTACGGTAACAGTCAAAGTACAATAGGAATGTTGTAAAAAGTAAATATTTGTCATAAGTGGTCCGGTAATGTTAAAATGTCAAAGTTTGGGTAATTAGAGAAGTAGGGTCTACATGATTAGGAATTAGAAATATTATATTGGTAATAAGGACAAGGAGTGAGGTCATAAATATTTTGTGTATTTTATTTGTAAAAAGTCTAAAAATGTGGAACCCATGTAAAATGATAAGGTTTATCTTATCTTAATGAGATAAGCTTACATGTACGGATAAGAGTTAAGGTATGGAATATGATTCATCGAGTGGATTTCTTATCCTATCTTAGAGATAGGATGGATAAACTGGAAGTTCTATAAATAGAGAGGCCACCCCCTCATTTAGCATAGAAAGGAGTAGTGAGAAATATTGTAGGAAGTGTGTGAAGGAAGCCATCGAGTTAAAGGTGTGTTGAAGAAGCCATCAAGAGGTGTAATTGTAAAGTTTCTCCCATAGTCTTGTTGAAGTATCTCATGGGTGAGATTGAATGATTTCATGTTAATATTATAATTTATTTTGATATTTCAAATTTGTCGTCATTCTATCTTATCATAGTCAATGGTATTCTTGTGTTCGGTTGTTGTTTTGCTTCCAGATTACATCCACCAAACTAAAGTCATGCATTAGTAAATAATCAAGACGAGGAGTTCCCAGGTGAAGAATTATCATAGTGCCGGATTGGTGATGACAAGACGTTGTGGAAGTAAGTGGGGTTTGAGCCAATAATAAGGTATATTCACCAAAACAAGGGCAACATAGGCTTAATTAGCTAATAATCATTAATTATCTATTTGGAAGAGGATTTTGACTTACAATTGGTAAATTGGCATCTTGAATGTGAAAGGGTTAGGTAATAAAAAAATCACTATTTATTGACCAAACTGGTAAGAAACATTAGTTAATTAATGGAAATCATTAATTATAACATAAATGGTAAGAATGAGAGTGACTTGCATGCGTTTGGAAATAAGATTGTAAAAGTGGAATTTAGGTGTCTACGATGTGAGGTTACGAAGAGGCGTATAAGATGTGAAAAGACCACCATAGAGTTATCACTTTCAATGTAGATGACATGAAGGGTAACTTCTAATAAGTTACAACAATCGGTGCATTATGTAACAAGTCATAAAGGGAGATCTTAACATGTGTATTTTAAGTTGTTCAATGATGTCATAGCCCTTAGAAGTTGTGGGGAGATTTGAAGTAATGGGTGGAGGAATAGATCTAGGTGGAGCCGTGGGTGGATTAGGACGAGTACGAAAAGTAGTAACTACATTAATGGATAAATCAGTTGTAGGTGTGACAAAGCTATGAGGATGTTGGGTACACACGCACATGAAATTAGTGACCATAGTATACAAAAAAAGTGTTAAAAGCATTGGGTTCACCAAAATGATTAACTAAAATTGACTAACTATGTAGTATATGGGGATTAGTTAATTTAATCTATGAGCGTAAATAAAGTAAATTAATGTAGTAAATAAGTATGTAAATGACCTAAATAGATATATAAAAGGAAATTCTAACCCTAATGTGCAAGCGAGAAGAGGAAGGAAATCAACCGAATAATAAATGCTTGTAGGGTTGTGTTGCAAAAGTGATTGAAAAATCTGGAGGTGGAAACATCGTGGAGAATCTCCAAAAAGGATGGATCTGGGATGATTCCCTAGACTAGAGTGTCCGGGAAGGGACCGGTGTACTTATGGGCACTGCAGTGCAAAATGGGTGCCCTGTTTTTGGAAAAGCTCAAACCGATTCTCACGGTGGTTGGAAGGTGGTTTGAAACCCTCACTATGTGTCGCATCAGATTTGATATTCTATAAAGATGTCGCCAATGATCCAAGATGAATAGAAAGACCTACAAAACCCTAAACAAGCATCAATCCCTAAAAAAATGTAAATGAATGGGTTAGACTGACCTCAAGCTGCCACAACAGTGGGCTTACTAACTAAGTGTTGCACTACATTTTAGACCCAAATGTAGTTCTGGTGAGTGTGTGCATAATGTGCCCTAGGTGTTCTTGTGTCAGTCGCACTTTGTGAAGTAGCGAGCAATAACTAAATGTATAAAATGTAATAGTATGTGTGCATGGAATAAAATAAAATCCCTCCCCTATGAAGTGTGTTGTAGATGTCCTAGCCTTGTGCCTTGATGATGGAGCTATGTGGATGTAAATGATCTCCAATGCAATATATGGATGTAACTCTAGATGGATGATAGTAGTGAATGATGCTAGGTCCCTCATTATGGTCTCATAACTTTATATTTATAGGTTTCTCTTGATCTAATTTCATAATTAACCTCGAAAAGGATGACCACAAGAGAGATAAACATCTAAAATGGCTAGAAAGGGCCCAAAAAGTGATGGTAAAGTGAAAAGAACCAGTGGTACCCTGGTGGGACTAGGGCACCCATGGGTTCCCTAGTACTAATTTGGGCACCCCATTTATAATGAAATTATTTGTATAATAAATATTATGATCAGAAATATAACACCAAGTAACACAATATTTCAGAATAATGATCTCAATATGCAAGTAGAATAGCTTCGCCACTTTGAGAGGGCAACTTGCAAACCATAAAATAAGACTCAAATGCTCCAATGATGATGAAGTACTACCTACAATCCCTTATATACACTATTCATATGCTATGGCCATCACCTAGGCCAACCTAATAAGTATGAGAAAGTATAAATTATATGGTAAGCCACAAGTCGGCTACTCATATCCTAATACAAGCAATAGGTTAAGGGTGTAGCATTCCCTTCCCCTTCAAACCAACGTTGTCCTCAACATTGAATAATCTTGGATGTTGTTGTAGAAAACCTTCATCCTCCCAGGTTGCATCTTCTATGCTCAGATTCTTCCACTTGATCATATATTCCTTAATGTCTCGGTTCTCTCACCTCTTAAGTACGTGTTTGCAAAATATTTTACGCATCCAAAATGATTCTTCCTTCCTCATCAAGTTCTGGTAATTTTTTCTAGGCTTCAAATTTCTATCCAATTACCTTCTTTAGTAAGAAAACATGGAATACTTGGTGTATGCATGAAGATTGAGGCAACTCTAGTTTATAAACAACACTACCACTTTTCGTAGAACCTGATAAGGGCCATAATATTTAGGAGCAAGTTTTTGTACTTTTTCTGTTTCTTTAGGGACATCTACTTGTAAGGCTAGAGATGTAAAAAAACCTAGTCACCAATTTCAAAATGTCTTTCACTACGGTGTTAATCTACTTGTGGTTTCATTTTGTTTTGTGCTAATGCCAAATTCTCCTTCAAACTAGCCAAAACTGTTGTTGATGTTGAATGTGTTCCTCAACATCTCTGACCTTAGTTTGCACCCTCAAGGAAGAAGTGATATAAGGTGGATGGTAACCATATACTACTAAAAATGGGGTCATTTGAGAATAGGTATGAAAATATGTGTTATACCACCATTCTGGCAAGTGGTAGCCATTTAATCCACCTTCTTGCTTATCTGATACAAAACAATGTAGATACCCCTCTAAGAATTTGTTGACCACTTCTATTTGCCCATTAGTTTAAGGATGATAAGATGAAATGTGAGCTAGCTAAGTACCCAAACATGAAAATAATTCCATCCAAAAATTACTTGTGAAAATAGGATCACAATCACTTACAATTATCTTTGGGGTTCCATGTAGCCTTTGAACTGTCTCCAAAAAATAGTTGTGATTGTAATGGCTGTAAATGGATGTGATAGGGCACAAAAATGGCCATATTTTGTGAGCCTATAAAAAATCACAAAAATAAAATTCTTACCCTCTGAACAAGGCAATCAGGTGATGAAATCCATGGAGACCTCCTCCCATCTTTGGCTAGGAATTGGTAAGGGTTGCAACAGACCTAGTGTCTTAATTGTTTCCCCTTTGTTCTGTTGGCACACTAAACAATCTGATACAAAATTTTGTACATACCCCTTGAGTCATTCCCAAAAGGATTCTCTTTTTATTCTATGATATATCTTCAAAAACCCCGAGTGTCCTCCAACAGTGAGCCATGTAGCTCTGCAAGAATCTTATGCTTCAACTCATAATCTTTACTCAAGTATAACTTTGTCCTCCTGTACCATAGTGCATTACCTTTCCACTCAAATTTGTTATATGTTATAGAGACTTGCTTGATATTCTATATTAGAGATTGTGTATCTTTATCCTGATCCCATTCTAATCTTGCTTCATCCACCCAAATGGCCTTCAACATGTACATTCCACATAGTAAGGCATATGCGGATGTATTTCTGGACAACGCATCGCTACTACATTTTATTTACCCTTTTTGTATATGATTTCAAAATCATTACCCAACATTTTGGTTACCCACTTTTGTTGTTCCTCGATGATAACCTTTGCTCCAAAAAGTATTTGAGACTATCACGATATGTTTTTACCTTAAAGTGTCTACCCATGAGATAGGGCCTCCATTGCTTGATCGCATGAAGAATAACCATAATTTCTTTCTCATATACGAGTTTGAGCATAACTTTTCCTTTTAATTGATGAATCTCAAATGCAATTGGTCTTCCTTCTTGCATTAGAACTAATCCCAATCCCGATCCTAAAGTGTCACCTTCAATAATGAAGGTTTTTGAGAAGTTGGGAGTAGCCAAATCGGTGTGTTGCACATGGCTTCCTTCACTACTCAAAGGATTTAGTGGCTACGTCTGTCAATGGAAGGCATCCCTTTTTAGCAATGTAGTGAGTTAGGTTGCTATTCTACCATATCCCCTCACAAATATTCTCAGTAGTACCTGTTAGTCCTAGGAACCCGCCAAGATTTTGAGAGTTTTGGGCCTTGGCCATTCCACCATAGATTTTATCTTTTGAGGATAAACTTTGACACCTTCATGGGATACAATGTGACCCAAGTACTCTACCTCTTGTACACCAAAAGAACATTTGAATGGATTTTCATAGAGAGTATGTTTCTTCAAAACTTCCAACACTTTATTTACATGTTGTAAGTGTTCTTCCCATGTCTTACTGTAAATCAATATGTCATCAAAGAAAACTAATACAAATTTCCTTAAAAATGGCCTAAAAATAGTGTTCATCAAGATTTGAAAGGTTGAGGGAGAATTTGTAAGACAAAAAGGCATTACCAAAAACTCATAATGGCCCTCATGAGTCTTGAAAGCCATTTTATGAACATCTTCCTTTCTTATTCTAATTTGATGGTACCCCAAACAAAGATCTAATTTTGTGAAATAAATAGCACCATGTAATTCATCAAGTAAATCATAAATTACTGGAATAGGAAACTTATCTTTTATGGTTTACTTGTTGAATTATGAATAATCTGGACACATTCTCCATGTTTCATCCTTCTTACATACCCCGACCACTTTGGTGAATAATAAGCACTCTAACTATGCCCGATGATACATGCCTTCAACATTTCCTGTACCATTTTCTCGATCTCACTTTTTTGGGAGTATGGGTATTTGTATGGTCGATGTTAGGTGTTTGGCTCCTTGGAATCAGATGAATGGCATGATCATGATCCCTAATTGGTGGTAGTCCCTTTGGAATTGCATAAAAATAGACGAGTGAGCATCAACAATCCTCCGAAGATCAGGTGGCATTCAAGACTCGTATTTTGTACTTCTATGGAAAATAAATTTTCTATAAATCCATCTACTCCTTTTCTAAGAAGCTTTTGCATCTGATGATAGCTAATAATATGTGGAGACTTTGCTACCATCCCATTCAATTGTATTTCCTTCCATCCGAATGAAATCACATGAACAATTCTTGGAAATTTATCTCTATAGTACTAAGGTTGTGAGCCATTAGACACACAAAACAATATTTGCCCCTCCCATAGAAATAGAAAACAAAGATGAGTCTAACATGTAGTATCCCATAGAAATATTGATACTATGGCACTTTCCCGTGCACTTGACTTGTCCCACCATCCACAATCATAATTTGCATTTTTGGAGCTGAGTAAATAAAAAAATTGAGGCGGGCAACTAACTTACTATTTATGAAATTATGAGTACTCCTGAGTCAATCAATACCATCCCATTCTATTTTTGAGATAGCCAATAACATTGAGTGTTTGAGGAGTACTAATACTTGACAATGCATGGAAAAAAATTGTAGGTTGGTGATCCTCTACTTCATATTCTATTGGTTCCTCAACCTCTCCTATAATTTCAGCTTCCTCATTATTCTCATTACCTCCGTCAATATAGAAAAACTTATTCTTAGCACATTTCTATCTTGGCCCAAATTTTCTGTCACATGTTAAAACATAATCCTTTTTTCTCTCTTTTCTTCCTTTTGTTGAGGAGTCGTATAATTGGCCTAAGAAATGAAGGGGAAGAGATACTATGATATATGGTGTTAATGAAAGCTGGCCTCCTACGTAAATAAAGTTTTCCCTGCTTGACGTGCAATAATAATAGAATCGTAAAGCTTGAGTAGATTAAATATACGTACCTCATGCTCGATGTGGTCCTTAAGACCCCAAGAAACAAAGTCATTGATTCTCTTCTGGAATATTCTCCACCCTTAAGGATAGGTTTTGGAATTGATGCACATAATATTTGACCAATCCTATTTTCCATAAATTTTCTAATTGACTAAAGTAGTTCTCTGAAGCACTTGAACTATAGTGCAATTGCAACTCTTCTTGGTAAAAGCTTGTCGCCCAAGTGACATTGAGACCATTCTTCTGCCTCTAAGCACATAACCATCGATACCAAATGAATTGGTCTAGTTCAAGATACAAGGATGCCAATGTCACCTTTTGTCCTGATGGTGTTTGATGTAACTCAAATAAGTTCTCCATTTGATTTATCCAATTTAGGGATCCTTACCATCAAATTTGCGCATACCACTTTTAGCATCATGTTCGTGGTTGCGAATAAGTTGGATTCTGATTAGGCTAGAAAAGTGATCCAACATGGTTATTTTGTCCATTTTTTTGAATTGAAGATCCTCCTTGGTTGATATGGGGCAGATTTGGGCCATACTATTTACCCTTTACATGTTGCATGATATCATCCAACTGTTGATTAATTTGGTCTATGTCTCCTTTAGAGGCCATCTCAGATTGTACATTTTGTAGCTTATACTCAAGTTGAATCACCTTATGATCAATTGAGGTAAACCCTAGTGTTGAGGAATCTGTATTTACCCCTTCTGACTCCAACTCTTCAATCACTACCCCATCTTTATCTGGGGTTTTACCCGGAGTGACTAGATTCCTTTTTCTCTTGTGGAAGGCCCCGCCATGTTGTCAAACCTTAGGGTTTAGGGTTTTGATACAAATTTGGCCAAACATGAAAAAATAGAGAATATACTAATAATTATTTTTGAGAGGTTTCCGAAAATGTAAATAACTCGAAAAATTCCACAAATTTCATCTAGGAGTGTTTTTATAAAAATCTAAATTTGAAATAACTTTTTGTAAACGATGTTAAATAGGTCTGAAATTTTCAGATATTTGTACTTAAAATTATTCACAACTCTGGTAAAAAAATAGCCCCAAATTCTATGTGGTTTGTAAGATAGAGCGGAAACAAAAAATTAGGGTTTTGTCCTAATTTTGGCCCGGATTGCAGCTTTGATACCACTTGTAATGAAATTACTTGTATAATAAATATTATTAGCAACAATAGAACACCAAGTAACACAATATTTCAGAATAATGATCTCAATATGCAATTATAATAGCTTTGTCACTTCGAGGGGGCAACCTCCAAACCATAAAATAAGACTCAAATGCTCCAATGATGATGAACTACTACCTACAATCCCCTATATATACTATTCATATGTTATGGCCATCACCAAGGATGACCTACTAAGCATGAGAAAATATAAATGATAAAATAAAATGATATGGTAAGCCACAAGTCAGCTACTCATATCCTAATACAAGCAATAGGTTAGGGTGTAACACCAATTGAGACTAAAATAATGCGGGATGAAAAGAAGTGATTGGGCATATGGATGCAAGAGGTCGGTAATAAAGAAATAAAATAAAAGAATATGGGAAAAATATGTTAATTAATACTTTGTTCACTCAAGAACCTTCTAAATATTATTATGAGACCAAGACTAAATAATGTCTAAAGTGCATAATTTTGTGTCTACACAAGCCCACACTTGGTGGTATGCACAATAGGTGCATTTACGTTATCACAAGTACCAAGTTTTTGCATCACAAAAATTATTACATTACTCTTCCAAATCCTTCATCATCATCCATAGTCCATCACAACCCAAAATGTCCTAGAGGTTCGAGAGTATGAACCTTCGCTCTGATACGAACTATAGCACCCACCCATGTGGGACCCAAACAAAAGACCAAACATAATAGTGCAATTATTTTTGAATTTCATATTACTTGATACAACTATGTGACACCAAAATAATCATAAGGGTTTTCACGACACCACATGTAACATTTACACCAACTTGTAGAACACACAAAATTTAATATGACATAATGTGCAGCCAATGTCATGCCTACATAAATGCACAAGTATGAGACTACGACATAATCATGACATGAACAACACAAATTGGCACCCTCCACACTATCACATTTTTAGGGTTCAATCTTTTTCATGTTCAAAAATCTAATTTCAGCCTTAAAGGTTTGAAGAGCATATAGCATGGCAAACCTACATTTTCCTTTTTCTCTAGATTACATTTCCCTTACTTTGTTTAACACTTAATTTAAGATGATTTCCACTTCACTACCATTTACATTTCCTTATTTAACCTTATAGGTCTTGAATCCATTAATCATGAGAGCATGTAGTTTCATTCACAACGATACACATTATTTATTTCGTTTTAGGTTTAATTTATAACAAGTACACTTAATCACATGAAAGTGTTAACATTGGTTTAAAGAGCATTAACATGCAAGGTGAGAATCCCCTCTTCTCAAAACTTAAAACTCTATTACACATTGCGAATATCTTAAAAATAAGTGTACACTAATTGGTTCACATTTCAATTGCCATTAATTTGCAAAACCCAATGTTAGTTCCAAACATTTTGAACACATAAACACCACCCAACACATGTTCTTGGACTATGGGTTCATTTCTTAAGGAGCATGGTTACTCGTCATTTTACATAGTTTTCATAGTGAGGAAAAGATCTCATGATGATAAGAGGATAATATTAAGCTAATCTTATGCTTGTGGTACATCTAGAAGATAGAGATGATTGGGATAATTTATAAGATACAAAAGAGTCACATGTGGTTTGTGTTCAAGTCAAAGGTTAATGTTCTAGAATATCATGTTCTCGAAGGAGATATCTCATAATATCTTTAAAGTTAGAAAATGGAGATTTAGTAAAAAGTAAGGAACACATCATAATTCTCACCTTTCTAATGGGTCAACATTGTACTCTTAACAAACCCATATGTTAAGGTTTATATACAAAAATATGTACATAAATTTCCCTCCATGTCCTAGATTAGTTTTAAAATTTATTTCCAAAAATGCCAAGGGATCTACACCCTAATATGGGCCGAAGATAGTGTTCAAAAAGTTAATCCCCAAGACCTCCAAAAACTCAAAGGTGTTCCTATAATCAAAGGCTAAGGAAAACACTTCCATTCCTAAGGCGTAGTGATGTCCCAAGAGGTGTTTGATTACACTACGAAACAAGGAAAGAGGTTATAGCTCAAGGGGAACATTCCATACCCCAAGGGTTGATATTTCAATCTGTAAGTTTGGTTGACATTTTACACGGAAATGGAAACACACACACATGCAAGTTGTTATATTTTTATTTGAAGGCTAAGAGATTTCCTAGGTCAATACATCACTAGAAGATAAATGAATTATGCCATTACCAGTTACTACCATCAATTTTACTGGTACAATCACATCCAAAAATTATGATGGTACAAACAACTTCAAATAATAGGATCTCAATTTCATTCTCTTATTGATGATTCAGATATAATAAAAGGGATACTCTTACCTTGTTTTCCAAAGCAACATGATACAATGAAATTTCTTTACCTAACCAAATATCATTGAAATATGACTAAGTGTGGAATTAGTCAAACATGCAAAAGTACAACTATGTAAGAAATAGTACATTTCATCAATATGCAAAAATATGGTATACATCATGGAACCAATGAAATAATGCATTCCATTCATAACAATATCACTAATATATTCTATAAAATTACATTGCTTTCAGATAACATGCTAATAAAAGACACAAGTGTCGTTGTACTTCTCCTATTGTTCGGTACCTGCAATCATGATGTAGGAGCATCAACTCTAGCATGTACATAGGGATGGAAACATAAATTTTGGTTTTTCAAGTGTGGTTATAGGTCATAGAGGTCATTAGGAGTCTAATTGTGTTGTTAGTTTTGGTTTAGGCTTTTCAAAATTCAAATGAAGCATTTTCCCTCCAAAATGAAAATTTGAAATTATGGAGCCATTTTGGCTTTGTCTTAGTGTTGTAATGCATTTTGGAGCAAATAAGCTATGTAAAGGGTGAAATGAGGTGTAACAGTGGTGTCTTAAGTCTTCTTTTTGGCTAGAGATCATGAAATAGTAGCTATCCTTATAAACTTAAGCATCTTGTATAAAGAACCTCCAAATGTAGAACTTTTGCATGTGACCAATAGTATAAAGGCTTGTATTTGATTAGGGGTTGAATGGAGAATTATAAAAGGAAAATTGTAACTATTTACACCCATTCACATTCAAATGACAATCAAGAACAAGATTCAAGAGTGTTGGAATAAGGTTTCTTGTGTGTACATTATTATTATTGTAACAAGTTTTCTATACATTATTGTTTTGTTGTTGAGCATTCAATTCTATGCATGCATTTAAAGAGTGATTTATGAATGGTAAGAAACTTATCCTTGGGTATTCACATGGTTTTTAGTGATTCATTTTTTGAGAGAGAGATATATAGGCCTTTGAACAAGACTCTGTAATAATATGTGTTATGGGAATGACTCATGGAAAGGAGTCACAACGAGGAGTTAAATTGATCGAAGGAAAAACTTGTGAAGGACGACTAGGATTAGGCATCTCAGACTTACTCTAAATTATGAGAACTTTACATGCATGTGTTAGAATGTTTTTTTAAAGTGAAGGCTCTCTTTTTGGGGTAGTAAGTTTGATAAAGGAAGAGTTATTGGTAAGTGAGGATTGTTTAATTGTTAATAATCATATAGATTCAAAGAAGAGGAGAAGGAATTTCATTGTGAGAGAGCTAATTTAAGGGAGATAATATTAAATTCATTAAAATTCTTGTTTTGTGCTATATGAACCCCCTACATCTCTATATTCACAGTTTGTAAAGAAGGAATAAGAACGGTTGGAGGCTTGAAAGGGTGTCTCAAGGATCATTGATAAGTCTGATGGATTCTATAAGATTGGAAGAAATCCAACACAAGTTTTTTTAGGCTTTGGTAATACACATGAAGGATTTGAGGAGAATTTATCCATTCTTGGGTTTGTGGGAAACCCTCATCAGTTTTGAAGTAATTTTTCAATATAAGATTTCTACATCGAATCAAGGTCTTAAAATTGGAAGTGAGTATCCCTAGAAGGTTTAGAAAGAGATTTTATTATTTTTAACCCTTAATAAACTCCCAATTTCATGTAAGTTGTGACAAAATTCTCAAAGACGTATAGGAAGAAGGTATCTAGATCTAATTGAAAGTGTAAAAACATAGGTTTTGAAAGAGTTTTTTCTAAGAAGGGCCTATTGAAAAATGGTACATAAGTGGAAATCCAAATGGGTGTTGTAAAATGTCTATACCTTGTTGAATGAGTGAATATAACTTAATATATATCAAGGAAACTACACAGACATGGTTGGTAAGGCCTAATTACATTAGAAAGCAAAATGATGGATTGTGTAGGGATATTCAAGAGTTAGCACTTAACCTTTAAAAATGGCATGCACCTTGTTGAGCCCAAAGGGTATTTATAGGAATTTATAGTTGGTGTGGGTAGGATTGAATAAATCCAACCATGAAATGTCCAAAAGTAATGGTTTGAGAAGCAAAAGAAGGGCAATCTAGGGAAGATAAGTGAGATTTAATACTTTTGATAGATTTGGGTTAACTTGAAGATTGAGGTAGTTTTGTTAGAGATCCAAGGATATGAGGAAGTAGTTGGTATAAATCCATGAGATTCAAATCTCAAATTTCTACTTGATTTGAAAGTTCTCACCTTGAGAAGAATAGAGCTAGTGGAAGAGATGAAGGATAGTTTGGGGCTAAAATAAGGTTAATATGATTATTGGCTTAAGATTAAACATATAGAAGGTGGATATGACCTTAAGGAATAATATATTTCAAGTCATGAGGACAATGTTGAAAGGTTAGACATGAGAAGATCAAATTGTTTCTTACTAAAGCCTTAATTTCTTAAAAACATTATAGGCGCTTCCAAAAAATGGTTAGAATGCTTGTATTTACTCTTGTTAGATATCATTAGGGAATATGTCATGACATGCATTTGAAGATAATAACCTAGGTTACTTGATTACAAGGTGGATTCAAGGTTGAAAGATATAGTTTTTGTATGTTCAAGGTTAAGAATTGGTTGGTTTAAGTTCAAGAAGAGGCAGAGTTGATGTTGTTTATAAATAAGAGTTTATTAAATGCATGATTTGATAAGAGGCTCTACATTATTTGGTATAAGAGTGGAGGATAAGAATAAATTGATAAATAAACAATGAAGAGAAGAGAAGTGAAGAGGTTGAAAAGAAGATAAGTGAAGGGAAAAACCATGAGAAGCTCTTAAAACCAAGAAAAGGACATGAGTATGTGATGCCCAAATGGATGAAGAAACCAAAGAAGAGAGAAAAATATTAAGTCAAGATAATTGAATGAGAGGACAAGTGAACAAGATCAAAAAATAAAATTGGTAAGGGTGATGTCATAAAAGAGACACTTGATGGAAACAAGGCACACAAAGAGAGAGAGAGAGAGAGAGAGAGAGAGAGAGAGAGAGAGAGAGAGAGAGAGAGAGAGAGAGAGAGAGAGAGAGAGAGAGAGAGAGAGAGAGAGAGAGAGAGAGAGAGAGAGAGAGAGAGAGAGAGAGAGAGAGAGAGAGAGAGAGAGAGAGAGAGAGAGAGAGAGAGAGAGAGAGAGAGAGAGAGAGAGAGAGAGAGAGAGAGAGAGAGAGAGAGAGAGAGAGAGAGAGAGAGAGAGAGAGAGAGAGAGAGAGAGAGAGAGAGAGAGAGAGAGAGAGAGAGAGAGAGAGAGAGAGAGAGAGAGAGAGAGAGAGAGAGAGAGAGAGAGAGAGAGAGAGAGAGAGAGAGAGAGAGAGAGAGAGAGAGAGAGAGAGAGAGAGAGAGAGAGAGAGAGAGAGAGAGAGAGAGAGAGAGAGAGAGAGAGAGAGAGAGAGAGAGAGAGAGAGAGAGAGAGAGAGAGAGAGAGAGAGAGAGAGAGAGAGAGAGAGAGAGAGAGAGAGAGAGAGAGAGAGAGAGAGAGAGAGAGAGAGAGAGAGAGAGAGAGAGAGAGAGAGAGAGAGAGAGAGAGAGAGAGAGAGAGAGAGAGAGAGAGAGAGAGAGAGAGAGAGAGAGAGAGAGAGAGAGAGAGAGAGAGAGAGAGAGAGACTGTTAGGCCTTATGAATAAGATTTGACAGATGATTGAGATGAAGAAGAACTAGAAAAAAAGATGGTTAAGGGATTGGTAGAGTTATTGAGCCACAATAAGTGAGAAAAATAATAGAGAGAGGAAAATAAAAGAGGAAATAATGAAGAATTTAGAGAGAAAGAAAGAATTGTTATTTCAGTAAGAGATCATAGAGTTGAAACAAGATGCAGAGTAGTTGATGGTACTCATGGAAAGAGAGAGAGAAGAGTAAGGAAAAGAAATAGGGATAGTTCTGAGAAAGAAATCTAAATGGCCAATTAGATTGCTTGTGGCAAAGAGGTAAATAATGTAGTTGAGGGCAAGGATAAAGCAAAAGGAAAGAAGACACAAGCAAATGGAAAAGAGGATTAATAAGCAAGAAAGAGATGTGATTAAGGAGATGATGTTGGTAGAGAAAAAAAGTGATGATGAAGAGGGGATAGAATCATTTTTGGATTCTCTTGAGGAAGAATAACATAATGAGGGAATTTATTATATAATGAAAGAGGAAGGAGAGTTCAAGAGAGAAGAAGTTGAAGTGATGACAAGTAAGGAAGAAGCTAGAGGTGCAATTGAGCTTCAAGTTTGTGATTATAAAATTGTGTGTAGGTGTGTGATTAAAGGTGTGAAGAGTGAACAAACATGTGGCCAGTTAGAGGCATTGAATCTTGAGATGGATGATGGAAGTAAGAAGACAATGGATCAAGAACACCAAGTGACATGTGAAGAAGAATTGATACAAGAAAGTGTGTTTGTTTATGAGAGTCTTGAGAAATTGTATGTGGAGATATCAGCCTTGGAGCATGCTATATACATAGTGGAGGAAAGTGAAAATGATACACCAATCAGCTCAAGGATAAAGAGACCAACAACTATGCTTATAATTATAAGATTAAAGAAGAGGTTGAAGAGATAGAGAAAGAATAGGTAAGTATCAAGTGTGTACCAATAGAGAATGAGATCTATGATGAAGAAGGATAAGTCATAAGTGAGTAGTAGAATCAAGAGAAAGATATGGTAGTATAATAAGAGGGGGATGAAGTAGGATAAGCTTATGAAGAACAAGACTTAACTTGTGAATATAAAGAGAACCATGAGAATCAAGCAAAGCATATGATTGAAGACATGAATAATGAATACCAGATATAGAGTGGAAATGAAGAAAATGAAATATGAGCAAGGTAAAGATGAAGATCAGATTAGAGTGAAGATGAAGATGCATAGAAACTAGCAAAAAGAAGAAAGGAAAAACACTAGAACTTAAACTTTCTTACCCTTGGAGTATGATGCAGAAGCATCAACTCTAGCATGTACATAGGGATGAAAACATCAAATTTGTTTTTCAAGTGTGGTAATAGGTCTTAGATGTCATTAGGAGTTTAATTGTGTTGCTAGTTTTGGTTTAGGATTTTTAAAATTCAAATGAAGCATTTTCCCTCCAAAATGCAAATTTGAAATTTGTGGAGCCATTTTTGGCTTGGTATTGGTGTTGTAATGTATTCTGGAGTAAATAAGCTATGTAAAGGGTGAAATAAGGTGTAACAGGGGTGTATTAAGTCTTATTTTTGGCTAGAGGTCATGAAATGGTAGTTTTCCTTATAAAATTAAGCATCTTGTATAAAGAACTTGTAAATTTAGAACTTTTTCATGCGACCAATGGGTCTAAAGACTTGTATTCAGTTAGGGGTTGCATGGAGGATTATAAAAGGAAAATTGTAACTATTTACACTTATTCCCATTCAAATGAAAATCAAGAAGAAGCTTCAAGAGTGTTAGAATAAGGTTTTTTTTGTGTACATTATTATTGTAGCAAGTTTTCTATGCATTATTGTGTTGTTGAGAATTCAATTTAGTGCATGCACTTGAAGAGTGATTTATGACTGGTAAGTAAACTATCCTTAGGTATTTACATGGTTTTGAGTGATTCATTTTTGAGAGAGAGATATAGGCCTTTGAATAAGACTGTAAAAGTATGTGTTATGGGAATTCCTCATAGAAAGGAGTCATAAGGAGGTGTTAAATTTATTTAAGGAGAAACTTGTGAAGGAGGACCATGATTAGGCATCTCAGAATTACTCTAAATTATGAGAAATTTGCATGCATGTGTTAGAAGGTTGCTTAAAGTGAAGGCTTTGTTTTGGCGCACTAAGCTTGATAAAGGAAGAGTTATTGGTGAGTGAGGATTGTTTAAGTGTCAACAATAATATAGGTTCAAAGAAGAGGAGAAGGCATTTCATTATGAGATATATAATTTAAGGGAATTAAGATTAAATTTATTAAAATATTTGTTTTGTGTTATATGAAGCCTCCCTTACATCTCTATATTCACAATTGGTAAATAAGGAATCATAATGGTTAGAGGCTTGAAAGGGTGTCTTAAGGACCACTAATAAGCCCGAAGGCTTCTATAATATTGATACAGATCCAACATGATGCATGGGAATCATTACCAAGGTTAGTCTAGGCTGATAGTAATCAAATTTTGGTTTGTTTAGGTCCTTAGAGGTGTCCTTGAGTCATTCATGGTGTCCTTTAGGCTTTAGAGGTACAAAAAAATTGAATTTGAGAGTTTCCCTCCATTTTTCCTTATTCAAAAATTTGAATTCTCTAGAGCCAATTTTGGCTTTCTTAGCATATGAATTGTTCTAGTACCTATGTTAAGTGGTATTAAAGTGTTTATTTGAGTCTTGTGTGATCATTGGAGTCTCTCTTGTGGTGTACTAAGGTGCTAATGTAACTCTTAGTCATCAATGTGTGCTTTGGTATGTAAATCCAAAAATCTTTCTTTGGTTTCTTGGCTCAAAATTTATGTATGGGAGGAATTCGTGCCAAGAAGGTGTAAATTTCATTATCTAACTGTATTCTATTTCATTTATCAATCAAAGAAATCTAGGATTGGAGATCCAAAGCTCAAAGAAGAGAAGAAATTATAACTGTACAATTTTCTCCACTAATTTAAGACTATAATTTAAGGTTTTTAAGGCATTGCATGATTATGATTAACCATATAAGTAGTGTATCTAATGGATTTAGTCATTATTAGTTTTTTTATAGTGATATTAGTGTGAACTTTCACTTGTGGGTGATTTTGAGTGCATGATAGAGGTCGAAAGCTTGTGAAAAATCAATCTAATTTGTACAAAATTGTTTGAAGCTAAGGAGAATATGATACAAGTGAAAGAGAGTAAGAGATCAGAGGAAAAAGGAGAGTAGAGAGTGTTTCCACAATTATTCCTTCTGCAAAGACCTCTATGAGATATTAAAAATCTTGTTGTTTTGAATAAACCCTCAATGTGTAAAGAGCTCGGGTTTTTTGAGACAGGCCATGGGATTTGAAGAGTGAATGCGGGGAATAAAGGGAGAACACAACTAATGGTATAATTACAAGCTTTATAATTTCCCCATAGACCCTTTCCAAGCGATCATAGGTTTTGAAAGGTGACACAAGGTGAATGGTGAATAAATTTATGTGCTCGACATGTAGGATGGAAACCCTAAGGGTTAGGACAAGATAAGTTCATTGAGGGCCTAGAACCCATCTTAGGGACTCGCATCTTAAAAAAACCATATTCTTAGTTGTTACATAAAGAATCCAAAGGGATGTTTCAAGGATCTTTCAAGAATTGAGATTTCTTGTTACCAATTAAAGTAGATTGATTGTAATAGGTAGAGAGACTTGATAGAGAAGGAAAATTGTGGGTTTGAAGTCTCTCTTGCAAAAGAGAAGGCATTGAAATTTTGTATATTGAACTTTGGGCCTAATGGGTGTTTGAATTACTACTTTAATGGTGGAGAAAATTTTTCAAGTGAAATTTTTATTGGGATTTGTATTGTGACAAGTCTGGTAGAGTGTTATTGGTCTAGAAGGAAGAATTGCAAAGGAATTGGTAGTTGCTCTAGGAGTTGAATCAAACAAATTTACCCACATCTATAAATTGAATAAGGGTGATCATAACTAGCAATAATTCCCTCCTAATCCTTGTGAATCATTTCAACTCCTAACATTCCAACAATAATGTTCTCAAGAACCCAAAATAGATAGTTTTTCAAAATAGAGTAAGTTAACCCGTTTTTGTGATTTCCAAGGCCCGAGAGGGTTCAACTAGGTGGAGTAGAAGATAGTAAAATTGAATGAAGAATTGAAGGTATTGTTTTAATATCATAGGTCATATTGCACAATTTTGTGTTCCTAAGATTGAGGGAAGAACTACATTTTGTAAGTTTTTAGACGTTTGTAGTATTAAATGCACTAAATTGAACATATAGGATAAAATTACAGAATTTATTGTTTCCTAGTATTGAGAACAAGGTACAACTACAAGACTTGGACTGAGTTGAAATTGAGTATCTAATACATCATGTTGAGAGCGTGAAGATCCTAAGTGTACTACATCATATTAGTATCGAGCATAGAAGGAGAAGAAATTGGCAAGAAAGTGACATGAAGAGAAAGAAAGAAGCAGTGAAGAAGAAAGAGTTTGAGAGAGAAGTGAAGAATTGACAAAATGCCACCAAGAAGAGTGGGTGGAGGTGGAAATAGAGAGAAACTTAGAGGTTTTGAGTTAGTTGTTGTGTTAAGAAAAATCAAGATAGGTTAGGAGCACTAGAGGTCTCCCGTGAGAAGCGGAAAGGAAATTGAGGATGATAATGATGATGAAAGAGAAAGACCAAAGTGGAAGCAACAAAAGGAGAATAAGAAGAAGAAGAAGGACCAGAAGTAAGGATATTGAAGGAAGTCATGGGAGAAAACAAAAAGCCAAAGATGAAAGTTCCGAATATGGAGGTAGTCTACATCTAGAAGAACTCATAGAATGGATATCCGAGATGGAAAAATACTTTGGTTTAGAGAACAAGAAGTGAAATTTGCATTCACCAAGCTTACATGACATGTTGTAGTATGGTGGGACTTTGTGCAATAAGAAATATTAAGTAGAAACAAGGAAAATATCAAGAAATGGGACAAGATGGCTAAGTTGAAAGGTAAGTTCATTCCTACGACTATCAAACTAGTTTATTCAAGAAATTACAAAATTTGAGAAAGAGAGAACTAAGTGTAGCTGATTATACTGATGAATTCTATAAATTGGCTATGAGGTCTGGTCATATACATGATGATGTGAAGAAGTGGCAAGTTATGTAAATGGTTTGAGGTTGAATATTCAAGATGAAATCAATTTATTTCATTTGAGATTAGTAGAAGAAGCATATCAAGAAGCCTTAAGGGAAGAGGAAAATTTATCAAGAAAAAATTAGTATTTGAGAGGTAGAGGAAGAGGAGTAAGAGGAATAAATTAGCACACATGAATAGGACAACAAAACCACAACAAAAAAATGGAGGAGAAGTGACTAGCTCATAACACAAAGTTCATTCAGAGGTGGATACTAAAGAGGCAGATACTCATAAAGAGACAAAGGTGGATATGGAAGAGGTAGAGGTGAACTCATTAACATATGCTTCAAGTGCAAAAATGTGTTTGACATAGATCCTTTGAATTTCCTGAATATCCTAAAGAAAATAAAAAGGGTAAGTGAGGAAAGAAACCAAATAACACATGTAGAAGAAGAGGAGAGTGTAGCATCACCATCCTTGGGAGAGGATCTTGAAACTAGAGAATATTTGATGATGAGAAGAGCTTTGGTGAATGCAAGCAAGCATGAAGAACCAATGCAAAGGAGAACCTTGTTTAGAATCATGTGCAAGGAAAAAGGTAAGTGCTATAAACTCTTATCGACAATGGTAGTAATGATAATCTAGTCTCAACTGAAATGGTAGAAAAGTTAAACTTCAAGAGAATAAGAATGAAGGACACACATCCTTACATAGTATTTTGGGTTCAAAAAGAACATCAAGTTTTGGTAATTTAATAGTGTTTGGTTTATTTTAAAGTGGGTAGATATCATGATCAGGTTTTTGTTACACATTTCCTGTAAATGCATGCCATATTCTATTGGGAAGACCATGGAAATTTGATAGGAGATCCATCCATGATGGACATGAAAATACTTATACATTTTTTAAGGATGGGATTAGGCATAATGTGAATCCATTGAAGGATAAAAGTGCATGACTTGAGCAACAGTCAAGGGTGATGTTTATGGGATTCAAGGCATTCTTTTAGTAGAGACAAGAAGGTGAGGTGAATGAGAAAACCTAATACAAGTCAAGATAATGTGGCGTTGGCAAACTAGAGAGCAAGAATACCAAGAGCACTTGCAAAAGAGATTGAGTATGAAGAGTAATGAAGATGCATATGCAAACTATGCTGAAGAAAAGAACAAGGAAGAACTTTGAGCAAGCCAAAGAAGTATATAGTTCAGAACTTATAAAGAACATGAAACAATCAAGCATAGTAGGGAAACAAATCAGGCATGAAACAAGAATCAAATCAGTTCTAGAAACCTTGATGTTGCTAGAGGAAGGAAAGGAAAAGCATGAAAAATAAGAGATATTTGGGCATGAAGAAGTAACTTAGAATTTGAACTCTAATATCTATTTGAGTGTTTTTAGTGTAGGTCTCGATGGAGGAAGAAAGAATGGAGCATCACATGAAGATGGATATGTCAAACAAACTCCAAAATTTCTCATTCTTGAGAGTGAATTGAATCAAGATGAGACAAAAGGACAAGACATATCTTGTGCAATAATAAAGGAACATCAAGGACCATTTCATGAAGACATAAACCAAGTGCATAATCTTGAGAAAAATATGATAAGGCATGCATACAGTCTTAATCCAATCCAAAGGCCTTTAGAGATGATTGCTTTAAGGATGCCAAATTTTTAAGAATCATGACACATATGGGAGAGATGAAACAAGGAAAGAATGTGGCTAAGGAGAGCCTTCAAATGCCGATATATAATTGGAAACTAAGGAAGGAGCAAAGGTTAGTTTGCAAACCAAACACAACTTCATGGAAGCTTCTCTTTTTCCCCTCTTGGTAGTATAATGTAGGGCCATCATTGCCATGGCTATTCTAGGATTATAATAATAAAATTTTGGTTTATTTAGGTACTTAGAGGTGTCCTTGAGTCATTCATGGTGTCCTTTAGGCTTTAGAGGTTTAAAAATTTTGAATTTGAAAGTTTACCTCCATTTTGGCTTATTCAAACATTTGAATTCTCTAGAGCCAATTTTGGCTTGATAGTTTTAGCATATGAATTATTTCGGTAGGTCTTAAGGAGTCTTGAAGTGTTTATTTTAGACTTGTGTGATCATTGGAGTCTCCTTGTGGTGTAACAAGGTGCTAATGTAACTCTTAGTCATCAATGTGTACTTCTTGGTATGCAACTCCAAAATATTTCTTTGGTTTCTTGGCTCAAAATTTAGTTATGGGAGACATTCGATCCAAGAAGGTATAAATTTCATTATGTAACTATATTATATTTCATTGATTAGTCAAAGAAAGATAGCATTGGAGCTCCAAAGCTCAAAGAAGAGAAGTTATAACTGCATACAATTTTCTCCATTAATTTTAGACTGTAATTTAAGGTTTTAAGGCATTACATGATTATCATTAACCATATAAGTAGTGTATCTACAGAATTAAATAATTATTAGTTTTTTTCTAGTGATATTATTGTGAAATTTCACTTGTGGGTGGTTGTGAGTGCATGACAGAGGTCGGAAAGCTTGTGACAGAGCAATCAAGTTTGTACAAACATGGTTGAGGCCAGAGAGACTAGGATAAGAGTGAAAGAGAGTAAGAGATGAGAGGAAAAAGGAGAGTAGAGATTGTTTCCAAAAGTAGTCCTTCTGCAGCAGGATCTCTATTAGATATTGAAACACTTGTTGTTTTGAATAAACCCTCACTTTGTGTAAAGAGCTTGGGTTTTCGAGATAGGATGGGGATTTGAAGAGTGAATGTCGGGAATAAAGGGATAACACAACTAATGGTAGAATATAAAGAGTTATAATTTCCCTATAAACCATTTCCAATTTATTAGAGGTTTTTAAAAAGTGACACAAGGTAAATGGTGAATAAATATATGTGTTCGGCATGTAGGATGGAAACCCTAAGGGTTTGGACAAGATACATTCATTGAGGGCCTAGACACCCATCTTAGGGTCTGTAAACGTAAAAAACCATATTATTAGTTGTTACATAAATAATCCAAAGGAATTTTGCAAGGATATTTCAAGAATTGAGAGTTCTTGTTACCAGTTAAAGTAGATTGACTATAACAGGCAGAGAGACTTGATAAAGAAGGAAAATTATGATTTTGAAGCTTCTCTTGCAAAAGAGCCGGCACCGAAATTTTATACATTGAACTTTGGGCCTATTGGGTGTTTGAATTACCACTTGAATGGTGGAAAAATATTACAAGTGAAATTTGTATTGGGATTTGTATTGTGACATGCCCGGTAGAGTGTTATTGGTCTAGAAGAAATAATTACAAAGGAAGTGGTAGTTACTCTCAGGAGTTGGATCAAAAATTTTTACCCACATCTATAACTTGACAAAAGGTGCTCAGAACTATCAATACTTCCCTCCTAAACCTTCTAAATCATTCCAACTCCTAGCATTCTAACAAAAATGTTCTCAAGAATCCAAAATAGATAGTTTTGCAAAATAGAGTAAGTTGAGCTATTTTTGTGATTTCCAAGAATTGAGAGGGTTTAGCTAGGTGGAGTAGAAGATAGTAAACTGAATGAAGCATCAAGGTACTTTTAATCTCATCGGTCATATTACAAAAATTTTGTATTCCTAGCATTGAGGGAAGAATTGGATTTTGAAAGATTTTACATGTTTGTAGTATTGAATGCACCGAATTGAACCTATAGGAAAAAATTGCAAGTTTTTTATGTTTCCTAAGTATTGAGAACAAGGTATAACCGCAAGAGTGAATTGAGTTGAAATTGATTATCTAATAAATCTTGTTGAGAGTGTGAAAATCCTAGGTGTACTACATCACAACACAAATGATTTTAGGATTTGTTAATATGCATGAAAGATTTGAGGAGAATTTCTCCATTTTCGGGTTTGGGAAACCATAATCATTTTTTGAAGCAAATTTGTGGATATAAGACTTCTACATCAAATAAAGGTCTTAAAATTGGAAGTAAGTATCCTTAGAAGGTTTAGAAAGATAATTTATTATTTTCTACCCTTAATAAACTCCCAATTGCATGCAAGTTGTGAAATAATACTCACAGACCTATATGAAGGTATCTAAACCTAATTCAAAGTCTGAAAACAAAGGTTTTGAAAGAGTTTTTGCTAAGAAGGGCTTATTTAAAATTGGTACAGAGGTGAAAATCCCAAATGGTTGTTGTAAAATTTCTACACCTTGTTGAATGAGTGAAATAACTTAAGATAGATCAAGGAAACTACACAGCATAAGGATGACAAGGCCTAATTACATTGGAGAGAAAAATGAGGGATTATGAAGGGAGCTTGAGGGGTTATCCTCTAAAAATTTTCATGCACCTTGTTGAGCCTAAGGGAATTTATAGGAATTTATAGTTTGTTGTGGGTATGATTGAATAAAACCAACCATGAAATGTCCAAAAGCATTGGTTTGAGAAGCCAAAAAGGGTGGTCTAGGGAAGATAAATGTATTTTAAGAATTTTTATGGATTTGGGTTAACTCAAGGATGAGGTAGTCTAGTTAGAGGTCCAGGGATATGAGGAAGTAGTTGGTATAAATTCATGAGATTAAAATCTAAAAATGCTATATGATTTGAAAGTTCTCATCTTGGGAAGAATAGAGCTAGTGGAAGCCATGAAGGGGTTTGGGGTTAAAACATGGTTGATATGATTATTAGCTTGAGAGTAAACATAGAGAAGGTGAATATGACATTGAGGAAAAATATATTATAAGGCATGAGGACAATGTTGAAATTTTATGCCTCAAAATATCAAATTATTGCTTACTAGAGCATTAATTCCTAAAAACAATACATGACAGCTTTCAAAAAAATGGTAAGAATGCTTGTATTTACTCTTTTAGAGATCATTAGGAAGATTTCATGACACTCATTCAAGAGAATAACCTAGGTTGCTTGATTACAAGTGGATTAAATGTTGAAATATCTAGTTTTTATATGTTCAAGATTGAGAATTGGTTGGTTTAAGGTCAAGAAAATGTAGAGTTGAGGTTGTTTATAGATAAGAGTCTATTGAATGCATGATTTGATAAGAGGCTCTACATCAAAACACTATAGGGGAAGTCCTAGAACTATATGGAAATCCCCTACACTCAAGCATAAATCCACACATTCATCATTTCAAACAATTTCAAATAAAGAGTAGAGAGAGGTAGAGATAGGGAGAGAGAAGAAGAGAGAGTTTATTTCTCACGCATTCACACTTTCACATTCATTTGCACTTTATGTTTTTGGTTCTAGAGAGAGAGTAAGGATGAGAGAGAAGGTTAAGAGACATTTTATTTTCCATTCATAATGTCATAACCATTTTCATTTCATATCCATTTTCATTTCATTTCAAACCAATTTACGTTTCCAATTCACTTACATTTTCAAATACAACCAAAGTATCATAGTCATTTTTGGAGAGAGAAGAGGGAGGAGAGAGAAAAACACCATACATTTCAAAATCCATTCATACAAGATAAAATATCAAATAATACTCTACATAACATTGAGACGATATGAGAAAGGTCTCATGCATGGTTAGAGGTCAAACGAGACCCTCAGAAGGAGTTTCTAGCTAAAGTAGCAAGTTGAGAAAACTAACAAAAATAGAAAAATACCTACAAATTGGGTCCTGAAAACACTCATATTGAGTTCAAGCACAAATTTGGATGATTCCCACTTATTCCCCTATATACGAAGAATTCATTGCATTCGATGGAAGTCGAATACAATGAAAAATGCTCAAGTTACAAGGGTACCTTTGGGCTGATAATCGTAAACGCAACTAAAATTTCCTATCACACAATGGACGAAGGGCCTCAAAAACCACTTGTAAAAAAATCCCCGACAAAGTGTTTTTGCATGAATGAGAGTTGGTTCTAATTCTCTTATTGACAGTCTAGAGGTAGGTGGTGGTAGTTATCAGTTTTTCTCAAACAAAGAGGCATTTATAAATAAGAACTCATCGAATTTTATTAAATTAGACATGTCACCACAAGTGGATGATATACTAAAATGGGATTCGAGACTTGACTCATAAAGGCATTAAAAGAGTTCAAACAACAGAGATAAGTTTCACCACGGTGTCCTATGTTAACAGGGATGAAATTATAAGTTTTGGATTCATGGTAAATTTGTGTGTGGTGCTCCATGCGTGTGATTTTCGAGGCTAATTTTTCTATGTTGAAGGTTTCTGGGAAGGGTAGAAGTTGTAGTATTCGTTCAAGATGTATTTTCTATGATCTAAGTTCTTTAAATCTAACCACATAGAAATGATAGAATGCGTAATTCAAATGCAAGAAGAAGGGAAAATCCATACATGTTTCGTGTAATTTACTGTCACCACATTTGATGAGACCAATATCTCTCAGAGCATTTCATCAACAAAATTATTTCTCCTTCCATCCAAGCATTCTATCAAATAATTTTCTACATTTTGAATGCTTCCATTTTCGTACATGCGGCGAATATGCTGGCAAAGATTATTGAGTTGAGTTTTACACCAATGCTTACATTATTTAAAAACCTCCACGACCATTCCACATAAATATTTGTGAAAATCCAATGATCAAACATTCCATGAGACTACATTTTGCTTAATGCATTTTGTCAAACATTTTGCATGCCTTGAGCAATATTCCACATTTTTCACATATAACTATCGGGGTATTTGCAGCTATAACAACCGACAAAATATTCGGCCTTGTGAATGCTTCCATTTTTGTACATTGGGAGAATATGCTAGCAAAGATTGTTGAGTTGAGTTTTACACAAATGCTTACATTATTTAAAAACCTCCACAACCATTCCACAAAAATATTTGTGAAAATCCATGACCAAACATTCCATGAGACTACATTTTTCTTAATTCATTTTGTCAAACACTTTGCATGCCTTGAGTAATATTCCACATTTTTCACATATAACTATCAGTGGTATTTGCAGCTATAACAATGTAAACAAAGTGGTATAAAGCTCTGTGTTGGTACATGCTAGTAGGATACCTGGAAAGAGTTGTGGAGTACGGATTTACAACAACCGGTTGTCGAGATGTGGAGTCTAATTGTAAGATGAAGTGGCAGTTTGCTTTTTCCTTGATTTTGGGAGGAAAGCATGGCCATGGATAAAAATAGCATTGTCTTATTAATAGACGGGAGTTGTTATTTTTATGTTTATCTTATTTATATGCATGTCTTATTTATAAGCATGCTATATTTAGGTTGCTTGTGGTTGAAGAAAACTTTTTCAAAGAGGTGCACAAGTTATATATATGTGCATGGATTTACTCTTTAGAATATGAAAAGAGAGAATTGTATTGTATTCCTCTGGACTGAATAAAGGAAAAGGCTAGCTTGTTTTTGGTGGATGTAGCCCACATTGGGTGAACCACGTTAAATCTTGGGTTTATCTTGTGATTGCATGCTTATATTATTTCTGTTTTAATTTTGTTTTATTGCTCATATGTGTTTCGATCCTAACACCAGTCAAATTTTCTTAAAAGTTTCCAAGGTTTTTTCAACAATTACATCTCGTGCAAGACCCGCCTTTGCTTCTTCCTTGCTCATCCACCAAACATTGCTATCCACAAGCCACATTTCCTTTTAGAAATTTTCCAAACAGTTTATTTTTCAAGAAAGGAAATCCCCTTTTTGTATAAGCAATAGTCAACATAGGCCCACGAGGCCACATTTTGATAAGGCATCTATCAAACTATTCATGCGTTTATTCTAGGCTATGCCTATGCCTACAATCATGCCTCCACATTGAAAAATTTCCTCCCTTAGGTGCATGCAACAACCACATCAGCCAATAGCATTTGATTTCCAAAAAAAAAACTTGTTGAATGTCCATGTCTTGCTCTAAGCTTCTAGTTCGACAATGGCAGGGAGAATGTTGGCAGAGGGCGTGGAGTTTGGCTTCACCATGTCAAATACATTTGCTTTAAAGTTTCCAAATCCTAATCAACAATCCCCATTTGTGTAAATAAAGCGACCATTGCAGGCCTGTGAGGCCGCCTCTCTCCAAGGCATCCTTCCAACAGCCCATGCGACCACATTTGGGGCATTCTTCAACCAATTCGCATGCCTATAATTACATTCCCTGACCATAATTTTCCAATAAAATCATCTCATGGAAAGCAACTTACAAAACCAAGAATAATTTCATTAATTCTTTCATGGAAAACCAAAAAATACAATACCCAAGGATTTACATTAATTCCTCTTGAAATGAGGTTTGGCTCAAGCTCCAAAATAAATTTGGAGAGATTTTAGGATAAAAACGAATTTATTATTTTTAGATGGGAGCTCTTTCATTGTGCTAATTTCATGATTTATCTAAGTATTTTAACATTTCTTTAATCCAAAACTTCACCACTCCCGATACACCCCTTAATTAACACACAAATATCTTAATTGAGAATTCATTCATTTTTTTTTTTTTTTGATAAATAAATAAACTTTAGTTAGATTGACGTTTAACATTATGAATAAATTTGTAAATATTTTAAACTCAAGGTTCGAGAATGATCCCAATTGGATGAGTCACAAGAAGAATTAATTCACCTCACAAATTGATGACATGGGGACGATATAAGGGTTCTAAAAGGCCTTATTATTTTAGTGGCCCAAATGTTTAATTTAAATGATACCATTTTTATGAATTATTTATAAAATCAACATGACGCTAGAACAACGAACACACTCAAACCAATATCGTTTAAAGCCCACACAACTACGATCGAGAGGAGGTAAGCTGGAGGGGCACTATATACATACATACATACATGCACATGCACACACACATATGTATATTTATAGGTAGACCCACTTCAAAATTATGTTTGTTATCATGTTAGGTGTTTATGTGTAATCCATCGTATCCTTCTTTGTTTGCATTAGATATGTTTGAACAATTTTAAAGTAATCTAACAAAAGCATAAATTATATGCCAACAAGGAATACATGTGTAAACCCGCTAATGCGCACCAAAAATACAAAACTATTTTTTATGGCAAAAACAATATATAAAAACACTAGCAAAAACCCTTTGCAAAATAGTGGGTTGAATCTTTCAACCTTAACAAAAATACTTAGGAAAACTAAAGGTATAAACTTTATACCCTAGAAAAAACAATAAGGAGAATCTATATGAAGAAATTATAGTAAAACCCTACCAAAAAAATCATACACTTGCAAAAAAAAACTGTACCAAATTTTTTGAGCGCATGAGAAACACTCTTTTTCATATTTATTAAATTATTGTTATTCAAGAGTCTTAAAATTTTGAAACATATATATATATATATATATATATATATATATATATATATATATTGTGTGAAATCAAGCAACCCCATGATCATATCTCAAATTTTTGAAAGTGTGTTGCATAGTGTAGGGTGTGTGGAACCAATGTTTTGAACTGCCACACAATATATGAAGGAGAATTACAACACCTCTTAATAATAAACCCCTCACATGCCTTAATGATCATATGTACATTAATATTTTGACATATATTATTATATCCATCTAGGTGATTTGAAAGTCTTCAAGTGGTGATATTCTTGAGATGACTTGTCGTATTTCATCCCTTCAAGGGATCCACAGAGATAAAATTTTATTTTATCGTATCATATTTGTAGTCAAATTCTTAAGTTTATTTTCTAATTTATTGAGGTTTTTAATTTAGTATTTTTTAATTTTTAATATAATTGTATAAGTTCCTCTTTCATGCTAATGTCTTTACGGTCTTGTCAAACTCGTGCTCACTAATTTAAACCACTAGAGACTACCCCCATAAGCCTTAATGAGGTGTTTCTACTACATTGAAGGAGGATGTATATTCTCCACCTAATTCCGATAAGTATCGGCTATCTCATATCACAATACATGAGAAAAAATATCGAGTGTCTAGGACTTTGAAGGTGAGATTGTATATCAACTCTAACATGAAAATATTACAAGCTTCGTGGGCATATTAAATAGTATTTTACCTTTCTTATTTAATTTAATCAATTATTTTAATTCCACAATTTTATTATGTTACCAAATTTTTAATTAATTTTTTGTTTCATATACTTAAAAAAATAGTTGTTATGTGAAAAACTAGTATTTTCAGAAAATTACCCCATAGAATTCAAATATTAACCAATTAAGTGTAAAAACTCATTGGTTACTTTTATCCAAAAGAGTTTAGTCACACGCACTATGACATGAGTATTGTTGAAAATATGTGACCAAAGCACCTAGGAGGATGATGCAACATATATGGGTATAATGACTTAATTAATTCAAATAACATGGTATATTTTTTGATATGTTTATATTGATTTGTGGAAAAATTAATGTTCAAGATAAGTACATGGGTCGTACGCATGGAATAGAGTAACCTCCATGCATGAATGTTAAAAACTATGCAAATGGGAAATGCGTTGGGCTTTCATTAATTTGAAAAAGATCATTGATTACAAGTTGTATATGTTTTCATTTTAATTTACGAGGGTTGAAATTATCTATGATAAAACCCAACCTTCCGTAATGGGTAAAGGAAAGTCGACAACTCATCGTTTGGGACTCTCTTGTAAATCTATACGTTTATTTAAATAACGTAGCTTAAAAAAATTAATTCATATCTTGATATTTTCAATAGTTAATTATTTTTTAGGAGATGCTGTACAACTTTAAGGCCGCTTAAAAATTACATCATGTCATGTTTTAGTTTTTCAAATTGTTATATGATTTGTTTGCATTCCTATTTATATTCAGTTATATGTTATTTCCATTCACATTTTAATACTTTGTATATTGTGAATGTAAATTGTAATATGTTATTTTATTTAACATTAAAAATAATTGTCATGTACAATAGTTACTTTTTAAAATATTTTTGATATCGTCATAGGTAGTGCAGAGGGGAAAAGTTCTTAAAGTTTTATGTGGAAAAATAAAAAACCAGAGCTATCATTTTGTGACATAAAGTCGATCCAATTTGAAACGTAAATAACAATAATACAAGGATTAATACCTTGAGTCTTTTTTTATAGCTCCCTTGACATAAATGTAAGAAAATTGGGATTAACACCTTGATTTTTTATATAGTTCTCAAGTGTACATATTTTTATATAGTTCTCAAGTATACATTGAATCTATTTGTGCCACTATATAATGAATAACTGAAAATTATTATTATATATACATGTAGTTGACATTATAAATCAAAATTTTCAATATGTTAGATTTTTAAGGAACATTAATCGCATATGTTATATTGGTATTTGATTTACTTCATTATTATTATTATCAAACAATGCATATCCATAAACACATTGGTCATCAATGCTTCCCAATCATCCACCGTTTTATTATTTCTACCAACGTTCCTTGGAATCACTCATCAAGACATGCTACAAGTTGTACTCTAAAGAATTCACAAACTAGTTCATATTTAGTTTATAACGACATATCTACGATGTGGGAGAGTCCAAGAAAGGATGACCTTAAACCTCATTACCCTCACAATGTAAAAAAAAAAAAAACAATATTTAACTTAAAAATATTTATGCATCGATAGAATGATGAAATAAACACCGATTTAAATGAAAGGCTATGGGATATCTTATTCGGAGAAATAAAAACATCGGACCAATTGCCAACAATTCAATATGTTACAAAATTTTAAACTCTCTCATGTCGGATCACATAAAAACAACATCTAATTATTGCCTCGATGTCATATCTCATTCTTTCTGCTCACAATGAGCATCAAGCTCACATCTCTATTCTACCCTTAAACATACCCCTTGATTTCTTTCCTCAACTTGAACCCTTTAACAAAGACAATGGGATTTACTTATATATTTATCCATGTTACCTCCTAAGGCTCCTAATTCTATAGAATTCAAATGAATGAATTAAAGGACACAACAATAGAACAAAATATAACCCGAATGACCTTTCCTATAACTTATGCCTTTAATTGAAGAACAACTATAAGTCCATGAAACGATAATGACCCATTGCACGAAAATGATGCACACTTGATGATTGCACAATAGGACAAACATTATGTAGAAGGATTGTGCACTCAACATACATTATGAAAATAAATTACGCACTCCCCAAAATTCCACACTAGACTCTATGATCTTCCGAACTATATTTCTTCACAACGTGAATCCAAAAGCATAACAAAATGATCCATAAAATATAAACAATGATTGAATCTATTGTGCATTAATTTTTGTTGACACAATATTTCTCATGACCTTAGATGTGTACACCTCAAGTAATTTTGAAAACTTGAGCTCTTGATCAAAGAAACAATATACCACATAACATAATATCGAAATGACACTTAGCCAAGTTTCTTCTTGATCCAACCAAGATTATTTCTTATATGCACTACCCATCAAACTACTACCAATCATTTTAACACATAGTCCAAAGTGTGACTATTCTCATATTTTTGTAGGTAAATGCTATTAGAATTTAAATAATAAGGTTTTTAAGTTTGATGTGCCAAAGTATTGTGGGGTTTTCTTTTCCTTCATAGTAACATTCCTCATTGGCCCGATTACATGTTCCATGTGCATCCAATTATTTAAAAGTGTGTCTATATCCCAACTAATGGATGAAGTCGTCTCGCAATGATTTTTTATTTTTTCGCTTGGTTCATTTTAATCCTAATGCATGTATGTAAATTCATACACTTTTCCTATTTCAGATTTAATAGGGGATCTTGCGCTATATTGTAAATCGTCATCTAGGAAGGGATTCCTTGATTTCACACTCCACACACTCTCCAAATTAAATATTTAAGGTTGTGCAAAACTTTGGTGTTCTGCGCTTCCGTAGTTGCTTCTATTTCAATTTGGCATTTTCTCTTATTTGATGATCTACCTTAAACCAAATTTTTGTATCATGTACATAAAGAGACAAGGATTCTTTTGGGATGATGTAGAGATTTTTTTCCTTGCTTATCGAATGACAATATTAAAATCTTCAAGTGTTATTATATTTTATTTGCTACTATGTTCATTCACATGTTTCAATTATAGATCTATTTCTTCCCAATTAGAATAATATAGTGCATTTCATTTGTATTCATGTTGATGAATTCAAAATCACCCTTCAAAATAAGGTATCCCACTCGATATCTATATCTTCGAACCTACTAATTAGATCCACTCTTCCATAATATGCTAGGCTTAACGTTACTGGGCTATAAGAGAGATTTGGTGCACCCATAAATTCTCATGTAGACCTTCGCATCATATTCATAGTACTATTAAAGTAAAAAATTATGTCTCTTTTTTAATAACCTCTAAGAATGATATTTAGTTGGGTATAAACATCGTTAGGTTTCTTAGGCTTTACGTACCAAATTGGCTTATTAGATTGGACCGCTATGTTAGTTTTACTTTCCAAAAGATTCTTTAGTAGATTAGATATGTTTTGGGAGATGTATTTTTGTGTAATACATTTAATGTTTATAGAAGGTATGTAAACATGGCTTCCACTTTTATTGTTTCTATATCCTCACCACTTACCCATATAGATGTTCTTTAATTTTTATGTTGTGGATAATTGCATCTTTAGTATGCATAGAATGTAATAATCCTTTGTACTCTTCCATTAATTCCTTCTCTCGTTTAGTATTTAGATATATTTCTCATATGCATTCCATATTTGGGGTGCAATAGGCATCTCCATCAAACTCGAGCCTTTTTATTTTATTTGTATCCTAGTAACAAAATAAATACTCACAATCCCTACGAGAACCACATTGATCATATTAGCTTTACACAATTGTTTAACCTTCCGTTTCTTCTTAAATATAGGGAAATATTCTATGTGGTGTTCCGTAGCTGCCCTAATATATGCACAATACATCTCCTATATTATATTAGATGGATGATTTTGTGCAATATAGTTTGGTTCTCTGTAAAGATAACACACTATTGCTTGCCTTTGGAGTTAATGTCCTTACCTCCTTTGTTGAAAAAATCCTTTATAACATCCCTATTGTGCATTATATGACCTTTGAGGAACATTCCGGCGTTGATTTTTATTCAGAACCCCACATATTTTCCTATAAAAGGAGGCACACTCCATTTTGATTGATTTTATGGTGAAGGAGGTTCCCAACCCATCATGTTTTGTGGAGAAAGAATAGCCCAAATCAAGATTTATTGTGGATATGGTGGGGTCCACTATGCATTATGTTGAGGGGAAAAAGGATCCCAACCTCCTATCAAATCAATTTCTACTTCTGGAGTAATTAGTTTCAAATTTGGGGCTAATTGTGTTTGTACTACAAACATTTTCATTATTTCTTCCTCTTTTAAGTCCATACATGCTCTACTATCCTTATTTCATGCATGGTTTCTGTGAAAATTACGTACTATGCTCTAGGGATGATGTATATAATGTTTCATCAAATGACATTTACTAGTAGTATGTCCCCATACTTTGTAAATATTGCTATACTCCTTTCTCCCATTTGGAGAAGCTAGATGTTTATTCATTTAAGACCTTGGGTGGTCATTTTTGTGATGTATCTCATCTCTGCACTCTACACACCATAAACCCAACCTTTGTTTCTTCCCTTCATATAATTCCTCTAACCTACACATTACAACTTCTAGTTTATCTTTGATCTTTTGGCTAACTCCTACACTTTCTCCACAATCCTCAATATTTTCCAATCTTATGATAACTTCAATTTTTTTCATTTAGTTTAGTAAGTTTTGTGTTTTTGCAATGGGAAAATGGATCTTACTACACAATCCTTCACAAACTAAGAAGCCATACTAATATCTTCAAAATTAAAGTTTTCCTTGTTCATTACATAAAAAATGCAGATCATATACCAATACCGATTCCCATCGTTTCTATTTAATTTCCTTTAAATCTTATATTATTTTCCCTATGCATTTTTTTCTCTTAAATTCTTGAGTGATATCTTATCGTACTTCTTGAGCATTTTCTCACTCAAATTTATGGAGTATATGAAATCCAAGGCCTTACCCTACAAAGCTCTTACATGTTCACATTTTTTGCGTATTCTCATCAATTACTCCCTTCGCACCCCATCTCATTTTGTAAGCTAGTATGTGCATTTTTGTGGATCATTCAATCTATTATAGGGTTCAGTAATCAATCCATCATTGGTTATCTCCTTCTTATTTTTGTTGAATTACTACACGAGCTTGGATTAATACGCACAATTGGTTAGTTTTTACTTTATCCTATACTCACACTTTCTCTATTAGATGAGTGCTCTAAAGTTTCTAAATTTGAATTCCAACTGCTAGATTCCTCAAATTCAAGAAATCTTACATGGTACTTAGGGCTTATTGAGTTGTTATTACTACAATTTTCACTTCCTCCTTCCTATTCCACTCTCCCTACCTTACTCCTACTTGTAGTTGGTTAAGAATTTCCCATTGTAGCACTAAAGATCCCTCACCTATTGTGTTATCCCGCTTCTCTTTGTAGCCTCAATAATATACTCGTTTCTTCCCCTAATCCCTCTTGGAACCTTTGGGGTTTGGCTATGAATCCTTCTCCTTCATCTCCATTCTTCTAGGATTACATCCCTTTGACACCTACCCAAATACTCCATGTTACACATAATGAACACCATGTCCTTTTACAGAGCTATCATTTTTACCAATAAAATAATTTTCTTAACAAATTTCCCTCACTGATCCACCGATGAAATGTTCTTACGCAGAGTCAAAGGAATACATATTTTGTATAGAAAATTTAGTTCCATACATCTCAAATATTTTTCACATCTAATGGTTAATAGACTCAGCCCATTCAATATCTAGATTATGTAGTTTCACTATATTTTTTCCATCCACACATACTCCTCTTTGTTCTCATGCCTAAAATAGTAATACTTTGACCTAGATAGCAAGTGACTAGTTTCTCTATAATCCTGTGCCAAATCTTGTGAATGTATCCATATATATACATTGTCTTGATCCTCTTAACATGAATTCCCACCATGAACTCCTTATCTTTTACAAGCTGGTTTATATTCTCTTTAGCCATCTCTCCACATCCTTTTGCCCTAGTAACCATATTTACATTTTAAGGTCTAAACAATAAAACCATTTTTAACAATGATCCTTGAAATCACTCATTAGGACATAATAAAAGTTGTAGTCTAGATAATTCACAAACTAATTCATCTTTAACTCTTACATCAATGTGTAATTAGGCGTGTTAGACACATCATAAAATTTATGTAATGACTATATGTCAAGAAATGCATAAGGAAATTACTTAGGCTAGAGATATAGATGAAATATAAGATGGAATTATATTACTTAAGGAACTAATAATATGAACCAAAATCAGACCAAAATCTAACTAGAACCAATCCATTATGCAATGCACTTATATACAATTATATATTCGAAGGTGAATGTTGGCTTTCTTATCCCTTCATCTTCTCTCGTTCTATGAAGAGGTACTATTCACATTCTCCTTAAGCTTCGAGATCATTGCATGTCTTTTACTTCTCTGTCTAGACTATATATCTAATTTTTAAACTATGCAATATACAAACTTATCACAAACATCATAGTTGTATTTTTGATCTTACTACACTCCCAACAATTATAAAAATTTACACACCCCTAAACACATCGGTCATCAATGTTCCCAATCATCTAATTGTACCAAAATTATAAGTTGATGTGGAGTATAAAATATGTATTTCGACATAACTATAAGTGACAAGAATATCATTACATGACATTTAAAAATGAATGTACTATGGGGGATTTCAACATGTTTATTATAACCATACATGGAAAAGTACTAGAACAATGTGCTCTTTAAATATTCATGATACCATCAAGTTTTGTTATTTACAAAACCAAATTTATGTGACCAAAATTGTTAAACAAACTTTCCATGGTGTGATTACTAAAAATACAATTTGTTGTAGTTGTATTATAATTTCATGAATAATCTAATATTTATGTGTCCTTTAAAGGATATTATGTTTCCAATGAATCAATATTTGGATATTTTGTGAATTATAATAATTATTTTTTGATTAGAGGTAAAAAAGGGTTGAGGGGACCCTACCCCGAACACAGTCACCTCTCCATGAGAGCAGATAAATACATTACCACACCATCAAAAAAATGATAATATAACAGTTCATAATAATACGAGCTCCCCCAAGAGCTAAAGTAGTGAAACAACAACAACAAAAAACACAGTGGAACTAACAACAGCGAAGAAACTAATAACCAAAAAGCTACAGAGACAATAAATAAAACAAAACACCCCTCCCCAAATCATTTATAGGCTTTTTCAAGCCCCTCCAACACCTTATCCCATTCCTTAGCAGAGCATCTATGTTACTAGCCAAAGACACCAAGTCGAAACCATCGGGAGTCGCCTTTCTTTTCTTACCCTGACTATCCACAACACTATAGGCATTAGCAAGCTGACCCAGAGTCTAGAGATGCGTTGCAGAGTAGATTTCATCGTGACTACACTCCACTCCATGTAGTTGTGGATAATAGCACAAACATGGTCCAACTCATTGGTTATGAAACCATAGTTGGATTTTAAAACCTCAATCTCTCTGCCATGCCCATTGTTGACCACTTCCTCAACCTACACTTTCATCTTATGCCAGTCATTGAACAAAAACATGCCTGATCTCTTGGTGAGCCACATATCTCCCTTAAGTTCCTCAATATCCACTGCCATCTTATCCAAATGGTTCTCCCCTTTCACATGTCCAACGTGTCCCATAGCCTCAAATTGTTGTTCCAATTGCACATTGATAGGAGTTGGAAGATCTTGTTTACTAGAATTCCCATTGGTGTTCAAAGGGACACTAGGAATTTACTTAGATTTCATTTCCCTAAGATTTTGGGCCACCACAATCTCAACCTCATCTTTATCCTCTTCTAAGTCACCTTCCTGAGAGTCAAAATATTCACTCGAGTCTTCTTCCTCTGAGTCCAAGTCGACTCCATCTCGCATAAGCTTCCATAGCTTTAGTTAGGGAGCCAATATTTTCAATATCCAGGGCAGCTATTTTAACAAGGGCAAGAATAAATCCTTGATGGAGTGGGACAAAGACCCTTCTGGTTTTGAACTAAGAGATAGAGGCACACAGGAGTGATAAAGAAAGTAGGGAAGCTAAAATCCTGGCCATGTCTAAAATGATTAAGCATAGGTAGGTGGTAGGCGTAAATAAATTTTTGGTGGCCCTCAAGAGTGAGAAATTGGATAAGGGTGAGAGCCACCTTATCATATGGATTAGGTAAAGACAGATAAAGATAACCAACAAAATGGGAAGTGAGATTTTCATTACCTTTGAGAAACATGTTCAGCTCTTTGGAGGCTTCTTTTTTAGGTTTATAGACCTCCCTCCTAACAGTAGGAATACCCATCACTTTGGCAACCGAATCCATAGTAATCTCCATGCTAATCCCCTTCATTTCAACTAGCAGTGTAACCTTTTTAGTAGTCTTCCAGTGTCTTTGGCAAAATATTTGCTAAGATTTTCAAAATGACCTTAAAAAATTATTAGGAAAAATATAAAATCCTTGCTATCAAACAGATCCATGGCTTCAGGTGTCACCACTTTGAGATCAATAGGTTCAATTCTAACCAGATCACCACCCATTTGGCCGCACAAAAAACCGTTCAAGAAAAATCCCAAATTCCAGGTAGCCAGAGGATTACATAGGCCCAAGAATGAAATTTCTCTAGGCACGGTGTTGTCCTCTCAATTTTCCCCGAATCTAATTTCATGGAAATTGGAGCCCCGCTCATACGAAAGGGAAAATTTCTAAGTTAAGGCCCATAGTCAATCAGGAAGGGACATGTTTCTGCGTTGAAAAGTCAATGGTGCTCACACCATGGAATCAAGGGAAAGATTGAGATTTTCCTCTCCAAAATAGATAAAGTATAAAAGTGAAACACACCCCTGCAACTAGTTAGGTGATGCCATGTGTCGAAGAATGAAATTGGAAAAACAGTAGCCCAAGAGGTTTTTGAGAATTTGAGCCTTTTGTTAAAAAAGAGTTTAAATGGTAGATTTGAACCGCATTTCCTCAGCCACTCAGACGGTGCCACATGTCTAGCCTTTGGCGGAGCTACGGGGGGTGGGGGCGGAGCAAATCAAGAAATCACACTTTTTCTCCCGGATATCGGGAAATGCGATTTCTTCCCCGGAGAATAAATATGCCGCTTGGATCTTGCCACGTGTAGGGTCCAAATTTGAAGGTAAAAAGGGGAAAAGACAGCCGAATGTACTCATCCATTTTTTAAGACCATTAAGAAACCAGAGCTCTGAAAAATGCAAAAATGGCTTGTTCTTCATTCTTTTCTCTGTATCTCTTGTCATTTCTCCATGAGATGCATTTCTAGTTGATTTTGAAGCCTGAATTGATAAGTTTGAAGGGATGTAAAGTTTAATCATCAGAAATAGATTTTATCGGGCATACGTGATAAAAAGGGATAAAACTTATCAATAAGCACTTGAGTGCTGCGAAAGTGGTTAAAAGGTGGAAATGGAGACCATGTGAAGAAGAAAATCATGAGAACAATTCGCTAAAGTAATCATGCTCAAACCGATAAGATATTTTCCTTTTAAACCTCCTATTTTCATGAGTGCATTTGTTTCATGTCACTTTCCAAAAGTGGATCTGCAACAAACATTATCCCTTTTGGATATTATTTTCTTGGGGACAAAGTATGGATGTATATAAATTGTTATAAATATATCACTTTGGCCATGGGAAAAAAGGGGTTATGGTTTTTTGGGAAGGTTGTAAATTCGTAAGTAATTCAATACAGAAGCTTATTTCTTTCTTATTTTCCTCTATTATATCTTTCTCTCTCCTCACTCGATTCAATGGATCTTTTGTTTTACATTCAATAGAAACTTTGTGTGAATCTTTAGAACTTTGTGTTTGCAGATTTGTGCAGGTGGTGAAGTAATTGATCCTTTTCTATATTTTCTTGGTTAGTAGTGTGAGCAAGGGAGATACTCTGCTATCTATATTTGCCAAAAGCATTGTTTTTTTTCCTTCTCCCATCCCTTTATTCTTTCATTCCTTCGATTAATAATCTTTTAAGTATGAAAACATTCCAGAATATTAGGGTCCAAACATTGAGAGTTGTATATCTGTACATTTATTTTTCCTGCTTTTTGATAAGGGAACCTCTCCAATTAAAGAGGAGGGACTTGTTGTCCCCTGACTGTGGTTTCAACCCTTGTTCCATTCTGAAACCCAACACATGGGAAGCAACAAAAGCTTTCCGGCACATAGCGGATCCCTCCCGATCTTCGCATTTTTTAGAAATAAATGCTCGTTATTCCTACGTTAAATGACCATGATGAATTTGACACACCATGAACTAAAATTATTTTGTGACGTGTCCATTTATGTCATTATGTAAGTGTGTGCATGACTTTAGGATCAATATCTTCTACTTCATTGATAAGTATCAACTCATCACAATTAACCCCCATATTAGCAAAAAAATCTGCCACAAAGTTAACCTCCTTATAAACATGCTTGAAGGTAATAAATTCAAATAAATTATACATTTCCTTAATAATCTCAATAGAGTTATAGATGGAAATAGAGATGGAACCTTTCCCATTTATGCTGTTAATTATGTTTAGAGAGTCTCCTTCCACCTCCAAATTGGCAAAATTGTGTTGGAGATCTATAGAAAATCACTGAAAACAAACCCCCTTTTTTGGAAACATGGTTTGTTTGATTGTATAGGTTGTGATGGTACCCAAGAATAAATCTTCCTTCGAATCCCGTAAAACCCCACCACGATCAGCTCTACCAGGTTTCCTTTGGGGACACACCATCAAAGTTCAACTTAAAACACTCCTTGCTAGGTTTCACCCATCCTTTGAGTCTAGGGTTTAGAGAAGGGGTACTAGTAGGTGTGGATCCAAACCCCACTTTAAGGATAATATGGATTAATTCTTAATGATAGAATTATTTTGAGGGTTCATTTTAGAGAAATTATCCAAAATGGTATTAACACAATGGGCTCCAACTTTCTTGGAAGACTTTTTCTTACCTTTGAAGATTCTTCTATTTCTCTCCTTCCATATCTCCCAAGCTAAGTGCATAATAGAAAAGGTCCACAAATATTTTAACCCTTGGATCTTAAAAGTATTAGACCATTGGGACCACAACAATTTTATAGAATCAGGGAAAACCCAATTGAATTCAAAAAGATTGAGAATGGTCTTCCTAAGTGAGACCAGAAAGGGGTAGTTGAGAAAAAGGTGTGAGGAGTCTTCACACTCAAATTCACACAACACACACCTATTTACCATATGAAAATTTCTCTTGTTTAGGTTTTTGACAGTTAGAATCTTATCATGGATAACCAACCACCAAAACATATTAATCTTGGGGATTAACTATTTGACCCAAACACTTCCCCAATTAAAGTTTTCTGTTTCCCCCACCTCGAAAAGAAGGAGTTGTAGGCACTTATGACCGAGAAGACTCCACTATCCTCCTTAGACCAATAAATACTATCCTCTTATAAGCTCTCCTTATTAACAATAATGCCTCTTAATTTGTTGTTAATAGAAGAAATCTCAATGTTGTTAGAATCATCCAGATAAATGGTTTTCCATTGTCCCAGGGGTTCATCAAAGTTGAAAAAATATCTGACCTTGGTCCCATATTTGGTCATAGAATCTCTATAGACCGTGGGGTAAATGATCTTAAGAGGGAGGTCCCCTAACCATTTTTCCTCCCAAAAGTTGATCATTCACCCATTTCCAACCATCCATTTTCTACCCTCAGAGACTACATGTTTAGCCCAATTTATAGATTTCTAGAAATAAGAAGAACCATTAGAATCCTGGATGTAGAAGCACCATTCATTGGCGAAAATATTTAGACAATATTTACCTCTGATAATAGAATTCCAAACACTCTCTTCTTGACCATCCTCCAGCTCATTTTTGACAGCATTGCTTTATTCATTTTGGTCCAATCTCTGATACCAAGATCTCCAAGTTTTTTGGGGGCGCAAACCTTTTCCCATGCAATTAGAGGAATTCTATATTTGGGTTATGAGCCACTCCATAGAAATATTTTTGAATACTCTCCAACTTAATAGTAATCGAGGAGGGTAACCTATAGATAGACATCATATAAACAGGTAAATTCTGAATCAAGCATTTGAGGAGGACAACCTTGCTAGCTTGAGATAACAAAGAACCTTTTCATCCTTCAAGTTTCTTCAAAAACCTATCAATTAAGAAATTACAATAAGCATTCTTAGGTTTTTCCACCCCAATAAGCATGCTTATATACCTAGTTAGGAGGGTTTTAGACAAACAACCAAGAATTCCAGCAATTTTATTGCATCTTCTTTAGGGTGTTGATAAAGAAAATCAAGCTTTTCCCATAATTGATCAATTGATTTGACGCCTCCTCATAATCACCCATTAACTATTTGAGTTCCATAGCCTCTTGGGACAAAAGCTTCACCAACCAACATAGTGTCATCAACAAAATGCTCATGAGTAACCTGTTATGAGTTAACAATAGGGAAATACCTCCGATCCTACCATCCAAGGCAGCCTTATTTAGAGATCTACTAAGGGTCTCGGCCATAATAATGAAAAGAAAGGGAGAAATAGGATCACCTTGTCTTAATCCACATGTGCTGTTAAAAAATCCACAAGGGGTCCCATTAATTAGGACTGAGAACTTTTCTGTGGAAATACATGAAAGAATCATCATCTTAAAGTCTTCACCAAAGCCAAACCTAGTAAGAACCTTTAGAAGGAAGGGCCAAGAGACTCTATCATAGGATTTTTCCATATCAAGTTTAATAAACATGGCTTCCTTCTTATTTTGCTTAACCGAATGAAGGGTCTCTTGAATAGTGACTATACCATCCTGGATCTATCTTCCCATAACAAATCCTCCTTGTTGCTTAGAGATGATCGAAGGCAAGACAAGTTGAATTCTTAAAGCTAGGATTTTGGAGCACATTTTGTAAACACAATTACATAGGATTATAGGTCTAAATTTTTGAAATCCGTAGGATCATGATTATTAGAGATCAAGACTAGAAAAAGTGTTATTTAACTCTTGAAGCATATTTTTATTCTTAAAGAATTCTTGAATAGCATTGCAAGCATCATCCTTCACAATCTCCTAGAAAGTTTGGAAAAAGAGAGTTGGAAACTCATCCGGTCCCGAGCTTTGTCATGATTTAGGTATTTCATCATAAATTCAATTTCTTCCAGCGAAGGGATTTTGGTGAGCATATAATTGTCCTCTTCATTAATCAATCAGGGAATACAATCCAAAAACTTCTCTTCCTTAATGCTGTTAGAATCTCTGGAAGAAGCCAAAAGCCTACTGAAAAAAGAACTAGCACCTTGTTGGATTTCCTTAGTGTCATTGAGCAACACTCCCTCTTCATTCTTGATATAGAGAATTCTATTAGAGCTCCTTTTTAGAGCTGAGATATGAAGGAAATTTTTGTTTTTGTCACCTTCTTTGAGCCATTGGACCCTTGATTTATGTTTCCAAAAAATTTCCTCCTTCAAGAGAATGTTATGATACTCAGCTAATAATTCCTTCTCTTTTTTTGTTCGAGTAGTAGATTGTCCTCAGTAGAGGATTCCATATTTCCTTGGAGGGATGAAATCTCATTAGCTAGAGATTGCTTTTCTCAAAAATGTTTCCAAAACTTCTTTTATACCATCATTTCAGTTTTTTTTTCACATGAGAAAGCTTTTTAACAATCTTGAATAAAGTTGTTCCTTTGATTTTCACATTCCACCACCCATTGACTAAATCAAAAATATCCTCATCTTGCAACCACATCTTCTCAAATCTAAAGGGGTCCTCCTCCTCTCTTTATCCTTGATCGGAAGAGGATAGGATTGTGATCAGACTGATGTGGGGAAGGGAGTACATACCAACTTCTTTGTTCAACCATCCCCATGAAATTAGAGCTCTGTCAAGTTTAACTTGAATCAACTGATCACCTTTTATTATATTTGACCAAGTAAATCTACTACCTTACACTCAACATCCATAAGGTTATTGAGAGAGATGAAATCTTGAAGGTCTTCCATACTTTTAGTAAAATCAATATTTCCCCCTTCTTTTCCCTGGGACACAAAGGGGTGTTAAAATCCCCAGAATCACCCATTTCGTCCCTTTAATAACATACTAGAATTTAGAAAGATCAGCCCAAATATTTTTTATTTCTCCTTTAATATTTGGGGCGTAAATATTAGATAAGATCCAAAACTCCTTGGACTTCTTATCTTGAAAAAGCAAAGCCATATGGTTATTTCTACTAAGAAGCTTCATTCCTTTGAGTTTTTCCTCATTCCATATAACTACCATTCCACCAAAGCAGTATAAATCGAACTAACAAAAAACCCCTAATTTTTTTTTTGCAATACCTTCCACTAGCCTCCAAGAAAGGACCTTCCTCCATCTTGGTTTCCTGTAGAGCCAAAATGTCAAAATTGTGAGTTACCTCCAAATCCTTTATCATCCTCCATTTAACAGGGTTGTTTAACCCCTTGACATTCCATGATATAATATTCATTTAACCACTTGGTTCTTTGTTCTTCTGAAGCTCCCAAGATTGAGTTTAGATTGGGTTCCATCATCTATTTCCTTTTGACTCTGTTTCTTCCTTGTAACCTATTTGGAGGGATGCCCAGAGCCATTTTTTCTCTTTTGGTGTCACCTCAGATGTTTTCCCTTTGAAAGGAGTAACCAGAGAAGTATCATTTTCAACTTGATTGAGGTCCCCCTTTCAGAATCATTCAGCTCAGAGAGCAGATCTGTTTGAGTAGAGACAACTTCCTAGATAATGTTATGAATGTTGTTAAAAACCTATTGGTTTTCATTTCCTAATATCAAAACAAATTTTTTTCACTTTCAACATATTTTCAAATGGATTAGAAAACGTTTCTATATATTCATTGATGCTTCTTCCATCCATTGATTTTGATTGGATATTTTCCTTGGCAACTTCCTTAAGCAAATTATCCATTTTTTTAGGATAAAACTTTTTCAGCTTAAACGTGGAGCTTAGCCTTCCGGAACTATGGTTTCGACAAATATTTCCATTGGATATTCTTATTACTTACTTCTATGAATCCCTCTTCATCTAAACTCTTGAGCGTCTGGGCTTTGTTCACATTATATCCATCTCCATTGTTTTCCGTTATTTGAATACCTTTATTAGGATTAACATTCTTGGGAGTGTTAGTAACCATATGAGTAATTTCCTTACCTTTTTCTAGATCTTTGGTATGCTTCTCCTGGTACGCCTTTGAGACAATCAACTTTCACTATTGCTTTACATGCCCCCAGCCCTAGAATTTCTCTCATCTTTGTGAATTATAATTTGATTCCACAAGACAAAACCATATTAAATTTAGTACGAGTTATTTTATTTATATTTTAATGGAAATTATAAAGCACACAAATATTTTTAGCACCCATGTGTTGAGAAAATGTGTGATTTTTTTGACAAATTTTGTACAATCGTATAAAGAGTTACTAACGTTTAACCATACTTACATTCATGACATCAAAAAATCATGGTAATTTATTTTTTTGTCAACTTCTAAATCATCTAAAGAGTTTCCAACAGAAATCATTATTATATTAATGATGGATAATATATTCTCAAACAATTCTAATACGACTCATTAAATTATATAAAAAGAGTCATTCGTAGACGTTAATGACGGATTATACCAAAAATGTAGTGGGTCAAGAGGGTTACAAAAAAAGTAACCTTGTGGTATTATACATTTAAGGGCTTTATTGAATTAAATACATGTCCAACATCGGTGGATGTGTGTTAAGAAATGAATCTAGACATCCAATTCTAGTATAATAATTTTAAAAAGATAATAAACTTTAATACAACGTCAAAGTTAAACTTTAACAAAATCTCAAAGTTAAAATTTAGTTTATTTTTTAAATTTTGAGAAACTAAAGTTTAAAAAAATTAATAGCTTTGTTATTATTGGATATGTTACAAATATGTCGATGTGTGGTAGTAGATGACAAGTCAAAAATGATGATGAAAATGGGTATTTAAGGGTCATTTGTAAGGGGTCAAGGAATAAGCTACATGTTAGAGTAGAGTCATGGTTGGTGAGTAGAAAAAGGGTCACACCTAGGAAATGTTGGCATCATTGACAAAGAACCATTTGGAGAGGTAAGTGGGTAAAGTGTTGGCTCAAAGAGATAAATTGTTTCTTCAAATTACCTTGTTGGTAGTGTCTAAAATAACTAATATGTCAATGAGTGAATGGATGGAGCCATAACAAAATAGTAAGGAGCACTTGAATGACACATTGAGTAGGTTTAGAAGGTCGTGGTTGTTGATTAGAGAGATAAATTTCCATAGGGATGGATCAAAGTTATTAATAAAATAATAAATGATTGTTAATACACATTTCAATGTTTCAATTATTTATCCAACTTAGTAGGACTAGAACAACACAGTCAAAAGAAGGAAGAAGGCTACATGGGTCAACAGAGCCAACAACACCAACCATATAATAAACTCCTTATCTATTATGAATTGTTATAAATGGAGAAAATTATATGAAAACCTTACTATAAAAAATAATAATAATCTTGTAACATATTGATGTGTCATGGTGTAAATCCTTCATTGGTATGTTTATTCCATAACATGTATTCCTTCTTTAAGGTGTCATTATCTCTTTAAGGAATTTTCAATCATATATGTTCTTTTAGGAAACTTTACTACCTCATTACACTTCTAAAACAAGTTGCTAATATAGGTTTTAATAAGTATACATACCTTATTATATCATATGCACTTCTAAATGATACAACCGCATGAAAAAATTGATGGATTTTTTTTACCAAGTAGTTAGATTTGAAAGAAACTACATATATTGCTACTATGGCACTTTATAGGTAAGTGTTGATACTATAGTAAATCAAATTTAATTTACGATACTATATTATGGGTTACACCTCATCAATATTAATGAATTAACATATTAAAGATTATGTAGAACTATACTATTGCTTAAAAGTGTAATTATTATTGTATTACTCCCTTAAACCTCTGTAGAAGATAATTTATTGATAGAACTTAATTTGCTATGGAATAAAGTTGTAGAGCATAAAATATAGCGTTGATTCAAACTTGGTGGACTTCTTCCATTCGCATGAGGAGCTACATAAATGAGTTTGATTAAACATAATCAAGGAAGTCTGCTTTGGCTTATCGCAACATAGTAAGTTTTAATTAGCTAAATTTGTAGACATTAAACCATCATACAAAAATCTAATAATTTTTAAAGGAACTTGATTTCACTTTTTGGTAAATTCCTATTTCATTCCCTTTTAAGATTTAAGTGTGTTTCTAATCAACATACATAAAAAGGATGAAATATTACAATAGGTGGATATTTTGATTTAATTAACTTCCAACATTAATTGCACAAATCAAAATAACACTTTTTAAAGTGACTATTGATCTAACGAATATAAAAAACACAAAGTAGGAGTGAAATTAGTTGATTTTGTATGGATCTAGGAGATTTCGAGTGATCTAAATGTAGGATCAAGATGATAGTAGACTAAAAATGCTTCATTACGTAGACTGAAATCTAAAACTATACCTAGTCAAAACCATACAACTAGGTCCAAAACATCTCATGTACGGTCCCGACCTTCGTATAGTCTTAGACCTACATGGAATATAAGTCTCGCACATTCTTGAGTGCTTCACCCACCTAGAAATGAGTGTCATTTTATGTCAGTCTTATTTTATTACCCTCGTAATGGATATGTAAGTGTATAAACCCATAATTTAGCTCGAGTAATTTAAATACTTAAATTGTGCTAATTATACCCTTTCTCGTAAATTGACTACATATTGTCAATATCACTATTTTTATCTTCTATCACCGTTAATTATTTACATTACACTAATTAATTAATTCTTCTATCCAACGACGACACCAATTAATGACCTTATGTTAATCAGCTCCCCTTTCTATCTAGATTAATTAATTATTTCTAATTAATTAGGCTCATTTCTATCTAGATTAATTAATTATTTCTAATTAATTAAGCTCCCTTTCTATCTAGATTAATTAATTATTTCTAATTAATTAAGCTTCCTCTTCCATTAGATCAATAAATTGTCATTTATTTGATTAAATTCCTCCCATAATCTAAATCATGCTAATTATTCCTCTAAAATGCCTTTATAAGCTTGCACACCTATTAATTAATCTATTTGATTAATCAATAAACCCCCTCAACTCCCATGAGTCACTAGAGGACAAACTAAACTCTCATAAATTAAACTCAACCACTTCTAAACCATGTTTATCCATAACTAACCTATCTTTTACTATTATCCCACATACAATAGGATGCAAAGCTCATTCAATCCATTGGGTTATAAAATTAACCCTCCTCTAACATTTATACTTACACATTGCATACATATAGCTAATATATAGGCATTTCATCTTAGAGCATATTTCATTTGAGCTAATAGCCTCATTCTTGAATTTCATCCTTCCAAGATTTTGGGTCATATGGAGAGAATCAAAATGGTCTTGTAGCCATACTCGATGAGCCTCCATTCCCAAACCCTTGAAGATCAAACAATCAAATTCGATTGTCATGGATCTATCTAGGTTCATTTATTGTTTTTGGTGATCTAAAGAGTAGATACTCAAGTGCTTAGCATATTAGTTTGATTTCTATTTCAAGTTCTAATGCATAATGTTGGTATTTAGTCTTGTTAAACTCTAAACATGATGATCTTTTGTAGTTAGTTCATGTTTTGAAAGCTGTTAGTGCAAAATCACAACACCCCAAATGACCTCTCAGATTTTGTGTTTAAAACCTATCATTTGATGTGATTCGCATAACATTGAGTTTTCCCCAAAGGTGTGGGACTTTGCAAATGGGAAAACTCTCTAGATTAAGGCTAGTTCCTATTCCTTTTTCTAGGTGCATACATGAAATTTGCAAAGGATTTATTCCTAAACCTAATCTAATATTGCCAAGGAGACAAGGATAGAAGGAATACAGAAATTAAAACTAAGCTAACTAGGTGATACATCGAAGGAATGATGAACATTTTTTTTTGCTGATAGGCACAAACCAAAAAAATACATACAATAATCAAGCACAAATAACCAGTTTTTGCAATGAAAGACCAGATGAGAGCAATGAAGACAAGAAAGGGTCGAAAATCAGCCACAAACATGTATTATTGCTCTGTAGATTTGATACAATGCATTTACAAAATGGCCAAAAGGTAGAAAAATGTGTTGCAATCTAATGGAAGGTCTAAAACTCCATGAATTTGTTTTCCAGAGAAAAGGGGAGCCTGCAAAATAGAAGAATGTCCAACCCTTTACAATGAGTCCCGACCCTGCTTTTATAGATTCAACACAGAAGGGAGAAAGAGAGAGAAGCGAGAAAAATAGTTCAAAGTTTAACCACTGCTATTAATGCCTCCTACAAAATCTACCCCCAAATCTATCTTGACTGCATCAATTTCTTGTTTGGTGCCTCGAAGGAGGAGGAAATGGTGGATCAGATCAAATCCGATCTGGTTGTTGGGGCAAAATAGATCTGCATTAATGGCCCGAAGATGTTTCTCCATTTTTCTCCCACCTAACCTCCCCAAACTTAAAGTTTCGAGATCTTCATGGCGTAGATGAGGCCGAGATATTTCCAACGGTGCTAGATTTGCTGGATTTTGAGCCCCGAGTTGAAAGATATGCCCCTTTGAAATTTATATCAAGTCCGTACAAAAGGGCGGGAAAACTAGTTAAAAATGGGCCCCCTTTTTAAAATGGGACACGTGGAGGGCTGGTGTATGTCTAAGGGAGGCTCTATATTTTTCTTTTGAAATGGTGGGGCTAACATGTGGTTTCTTCCACGACCGCTCAATTTCCTTATGTTTTTGGCTAAGTCCTTTGCTTCGGCGGGGTCATATATCTGATCGGGGACACGCGCCGGCTTAACTCTTGCTTGGAAACCTCCCTTCAATTCTACTCTTGAATTAGCACCATTTCGACACTTGACACCTTTCACTGGTCTATCTCAATGCATTTGACTATTCAACTCGACCTCTGTCCCTTCATGAAACTAGACGCGTGGAGGCTCCGTGCTCACTTAAAAGCCCAATCAAGATTTGCCTTTGAAGGAGCGTCGGGTGACACTGGAAGCCTCCACGGTCTTTGGAATTTTCAATGACCTCCCCTTACCTTTTCGGACCTTGGAATACATGGTGAGTGGCACTCGCTTTAGTCTCCGCTTTTAGATTTACCCTGGGGCACACCGAGCCGCGCATGTGTGGCAGCCTTTGCTTGCATTTCTATACTTAGCCTTTTTTGAGGCCTGCCTTGTCCACCATTTGACTTTTAGCTTTGACTTTGCCTCCATTTTGGGCCTGGGACACGTGGGGTCATGCGCTTGTTTGAGCCTTCCTTTTTGGATTCGACTTTGGAGATGCGCCGCTTGGACACTTGGCAATGTTTCGTTGTCTCCTCCATACTTAGTCGATTTTGGAATTGTTCTGAACTATTCCAGAGCCCAAAGAACTTGAACCTTCTTCGTTTCTTCTCTTTGAACCTATGGCTTCTTTGACACTGTCTCCTCCTACCCCGACCCTGCTATTCCATTTCCAAGCCTGCATGTAATCTATTTAATGGATTTAAGGCATAGATTCGCTCGACAGAGCCATTTTTGAAATTCTCTTGTGCAAGGTCATTTGATCTTTCGCAGGCCCTACCACTTCCATTGTAGAGTCTCCCTATAACCTATTTGTAGGATTCAAACATGATTTCTCTGGTTCTTTCTGTGTGGGGTCGTGGCTGATCCAATATTTTTCGGGGGAAAATATGGATAACAATTTTGGTGACTTGGGGTATCTGCCTACTAGATGAGAGGACCAGTTACCTTGTTATGTCCATTGGGCATAAAGTCAAGAATGATGGCCTGGTACTGATCCTGCCTCTGATCCACGAGCCCGACCATATGTAGTCTCAATTTTCATAAGAAAACTCAAGACAATGGTTTCTGAGAGTAGAAATTTGATTCAACCTGGGGCTTTCACTTGTCCCTGAATGGACTATTTTGAAGATAGATTTTAGTTGCTCTACATTTGTTTTCTTTTGAAGATGACAACTATTATAAGTAACTATGAGTTTCCTCTGCTATGAATACTGAAAGGGATAACACGTTTGCTTGGAGGCATGTTGACTATGTAACAACATAACCTAGAGCAACAAAGAACCTGTGCCACAACACTTAGGGAAACAAAAACTACACTACAACAAAACAATGTGCATACACACTTAGGGAAATAAAATCCTATGCTAATATTTATAGGGGTGGAAACTTCCCATTCAAGTAGAAATGTTTGAGATGGATCCCATTTACTGGGATCTGTAATTTTTCACCATCCAATTTAGTTAGCTAGAAGGCATTGCTATTCTTGCACTCTGTGATCATGTAAGGGCCACTCCAGATGGCATCAAATTTGGAGTGTTTTCCTAGCTTTTCCCGATCTGCATCCCATTTCAAAACTAGGTCTCCTTCTTGAAAATTCCTTGTTTTTTCTTTCTTATCAAAGCATCTCTTGATTGAGACCTGATCCTTCTCCATTGTTTGAAGTGCATGCTCTCTGGTTTCTTCCAATTCCATCAGTTCTGCATACCTGGCCTCCATTGGTTCAAACTCAGACATCTCCAGCTGCTTCATGAGTTCTAATGCTGGAAACTCAAGTGATATAGGAAACACTACCTCTTTCCCATAGATAAGTTTGAATGGAGAGCTTCCTATAGACCTCTTGGGTGTTGTCCTATCAGCCCATAAGGCTGATTTGAGTTTTTTGCCAAGTTCTTTGATTTTCATCAAGATTTCTTCTGATAATCCTTAACAAGTTCTTGTTTGTAGACTCAGCTTGGCCATTACCCTGAGGGTAATAATTTGATGAAGTGCTCAAGTAAATCCCATTCCTAATAACCCATTCTGTGATTTTGGAACCTATGAATTCCAATGCATTGTCTGATATAATGGTGGCTGGCACTCCAAATCTGGTCACTATTCCTTCATAGAAATCTAGTATGCTAGACTCATTAGCTTCTTTGAGTGCCACTGCCTTGGTCCACTTGGTGAAATAGTATGTTGTTATCAAAATCCATTTTTGGCCTTGGCTCGAATTTGGATTGATGACCCAATGAAGTCCAATCCCCATTACATGAATGGTTGGTCAACTAAAATTGGGCACAATGGAAGTGTTGTTATCCTTTCTTTCCTTTGAAGAATGCATAGTTCTTGCACTTTTTGATCCATGCATAGCAATCACTAAACACCCTGGGCCAATAATAACCCACCTTCATGATCTTGAGTCTTTGTCACCCATGGAGAAAAATGGCCTCCAACTACTCCAACATGGAACTCTTGTAACACTCTCTCAATTTGATCTGTCCCAATGCATCTTAACAGAACACCATTGATGTCCCTTTTGAACAAGACACCATCAATAAGCACGTATGGGATGGCCTATAGTTTGAAGTGTCTCCTTTTTGTTTTACTCATTTTTGGAGGGCATAGGCCTGTTTGTAGGAAGTGCATAATGTTCTGAGTCCAACAAGGAGTGGGCACATCATCATTTTCTTCCTCTTGACTATTTTGTAGGACAAAAACAACTTCCTTTTCACCACTTGCTTCATCTTGTTGACTCGAGGCTAGTTTTTCACACAATCCCTTCCCACGGACCAGCTTAGTAACCTTGATCTCAATGTCATACTCCATGACATGAGTGATCCATCCTGCACATTTTTCATTCAAGATCCTTGCTGAGAAGGAAGTCTTTAACTCCTGCATGGGAGACTAACAGTTGGATTTTATTGTTTGAAACCAGATGTTTAAACTTCTTTAACCCTCTGATCACTGCAAGGACGTGCTTTTGATGAAGGAGTATCTCACTTCATAATCTTCTAGACCCTAGCTAAAGAAGGCAATTGGCTACTCTGTACCTTCTTTGTTTTGTTGTACTAAGATTACAAAAATTGTGTCACTGCCACCAAAGGCATATAGTATGAAGTCCTTAGAGAAGTCTGGATTCATGAGAGTTGGGGCTTGTGATATAGCTTCTTTGATGGCCTCAAATCTTTCTTTTCCTTTAGTTGTCCACCTAAATGCCAAGCTCTTCTTCAACATCAACGTTATTGGTTTGACAAGGGCAACAAAGTTTGGTACAAACTGTGGACAAAATTGATTTTCCTAAGAATATTTGAAGAGCTTTCTTATGGCTTGGTAATGAAAATGCTCTTATTGCTTCAACTCTCTTTGGGTCAATTTCCAAACCTTCCTTTGACACAATATGGCCTAGAAGCCTGCCCTCATGGGCCAAGAATATGCATTTTTAGGGTTCAATGATACCCCGAATCTCCTACACCTTTGAAACACTTGTCTTAGGTGAAAAAGGTGGTCTGCTGCATTTTTGGAGAACACAATAATGTCATCCAGATAGATCAGTACTATTTTGTTGATCAACCCTTTGAATGCCATATCCATTGCCCTTTGGAAAGTGGCTCCAACATTAGACAATCCAAATGGAATTTTTCTATAGGCATAGGTGCCCCATTTGGTGGTGAAAGCCTGTTTTGAACTGATCATCTTCTTTCACCATTATTTGGTTATACCCTGAGTAGCCATCTAGGAGGGAGAATCTCTCTGATCCAGACACCACTTGCAAGATCTGCTCCATTGAGGGGAGTGGGTAGTGGTCTTAAGTGATGCTCTGTTCAAGTCTCGAAAGTCTACACACAACCTAATCTCTCCATTCTTCTTCCTGACTGGGACCAAGTTTGCAACCCAACTTGAGTGTTTGATTGGAAATATGATACTTGCCTCTATCAACTTGTTTAGCTCTTTCTTCATCAGAGGTTCAATGTGTGGATTGACTGGTCTCTACTTTTGCCTGATGGGCTTAGCAGCTGGATCTAGTTCGATTGTGTGTTGTGCTAACTTCGGATTGAACCCTCTTAGGTATTCATAGCTCCAAGAAAATACATCTGGAAAATCTTGGAAAAGTTGCATGAATTCATACCTTTCTTGCTTGGTGGCCACTTTGCCAATTTGAAGTGTTTTTCCTTTTCCAACTAGAATTGACTCTGAATCTTCTCCTTTGATCTATATGTTAGCCTTCTCTTTTCGAAACTGATCATTAGGATTGAAGATAGATTCTAATGTCACCAAACCTTTGGGAAGATTGTTTGTATGTAGCTGCACTACTTGATCTCCATATTGCGCTCTAATTTGTCTTGATTCCTAGCTGAGAATTCAACTTCCTCTTGCAAAAAATTGATGATCTGTTGATCATTCTCAAACACCTACTAGCATGTGTTGTTATCTGGCACTCTTGGCCTCACAATCACATGGATATGTGGCTATCCTTTGTCCCTCTTGATGTTGTCAACCACATCAAATGTTGCTCTAACTACTGCAAGCCTATCAATAGCTTTGTTCTCCTTCCTGGGTATGGACACAATGTTGAAGGCTTCAAAATCCTCAATGAGATCCCATACCCTATTCTTGTAGCTTTTGAGCAGGTCATTCTTGATAAAATTTTGTCCTTTGACTTGATTGGAAACTAGTTCACTGTCACCAAACACTTGCAAGTTCTTGATTCCTCATCTTCTAGCCCAATGCAATCCATGAACCAAAGCCTCATATTCTGTTGTATTGTTTGAACAGGAAAATTGGAAATAGAAAGCTGAGTAGTATTTCATACCTTGGGGTGACACAATCATAGCTCCTCCTCTAGCTCCTTGCCTACTTCTCGAGCCATCAAAGAAAATTTCCATACTTCATTGTCATCTTTGTGTTCTAGTTTAATGATGTCAAGAAGAGGATGATTCTCCTCATACAGCAATAGACTCCTAGCTCATATTCTTCCATCTCCTTATAGGGGTCAAAAAAACATTTATTTTGACCGCCCATTTTTGAGAGTCAGGTCCGGGATACACCCCACCTTGGTATCTGCTTCACAAGTGTTTAAGAGGTCCTCCTGATCAAAATCGAACAATTTACATTGATTGGGCTAGGCACATAAGACTCAATGTGATAATCTGCTATGGGCTCATATCTGATTGTGGCCTTCGCTCCATACCTTGTTCTAAAATCATATGAGTCAATAGACAAATAGCCTCCAATTTTGGTAGTGAAGTCCCTGGACAAACACAATGTAAAATGTGGTGGCAAGTCTATGATTGATACATTTTGCAATACAGTCACATTGGGGCAGACATGTAGAGTGAGGCTCAGATCCTTAATGACTCCAACAGTTGTCACTGTTGTTCCATCCAATTTACTACCCCTCTGGAGATGACTTCATATTGGAGACCCAGTTGATCAACTATTTGTTTGGGCATTATAGAACTACTTGCCCCCAAATCAATCATGCAATTATGCACCAATTTGTCCCCAATGATTAATGAAACATAGAATGGAGGAGGTCTTAGGTTCTTACCTTGTTGCTCTTGATGGTTTCCCAGGTTGAGTTGTATTGGTAAGCACTTTCTCTTGTTGGTTAGGGGGTTGATTTGAGCTTGACCAATTGGCCATAACAGTCTGCAATAGATCCCTTTGCCTGGAATGGCAGTGACTCCCATAGTGAAATGTTCACACTTGTCTTCTTCATTTGCTCAATGATATTAAATGAGCTATCCTTCTTCGCTACCCCTTTCCCGACACATTTCTCTTGCACATGGGTTGTTACAACCGGTGCTTGAGTGGATTTGGAAGGTGGCTTGGATTGGCTCTGCATATTGGGAGTTGTATTTTGAATGCCAATACCTTGTGGAGAAATGGAGGATTGAGGATCACCTAAGTTTGGTGAATGTCCTTCTCCAATATTTCTCTTCTTGGACCGTGTATTGGCAGCTATACTTTGAGAAGGAGTCTGATTCATTCCACAAAAGTCTTCAGCTTTCTAATTGACAAGCATAGTTTCACTTGGAGGTCCCTCTTGTTGAGCTCCTTGTTGCTGATTTTATTCTTGGCTAGGTTCTTATGACACACCAATGGTTTGCACCATCAAAGCCTGATTTAGTGCACCATTGAAGCACATTGATTGATTATGTGGCTGATTGCATGGGAAACACCAATCATATTCTTGTGCCATGTTATTTTGTGCTGGAACCAATGCCCTTGATGTTGAAGCTATGTTTGGATCATATGACCTGAAAGGTCTAGCAGCTTGAGGTTTTCCTTGGTGTTGAATCTAATTTACATCATGAGTTGGTGGTCTATTTTGCTAATACGGGGTCTAGCCTAATACTGGCCTGAGGCTGATATGGCCTAGAAATCTGAGCCTGTTATCTTTTGATGGTTACTAACTCATTCCCTAGGTTTTGAAGTTGTTTCATAACTTCTTGAAGCTCCTTTGAGGTGTTAGATGATGAGGTGGAGGTTTCAGCTGAACTTTGACTCCTGGGAGTGGGTATAGGGGCTAATGTGGGTGTTTGGCTGGTACTTGGGTTTCCTAATTTGGGGTATAGAGGCATAGATGGCCTAGGAGCAAGTTTGCTAGCCTAAATTAAACAATTCTCAGCTCCTATGGAAAGGCTATAAGCTGTAAGTAAGGTTGTGCCTCCCATTGATTGAATCATTAAAGCAATATCAAAATTTAAAGCTCTAAGAAAGTATAAGAAGGCACCTTCTTCTATGGGATTTACTACGCTGGAATCCTGTCCCAAGTCCGTTGAAATATGAGGTTGAAATCCATCAACTACTTGTTCGAGCTCTCTTGATTGTTGTCAGTTGCTCCAACAAGGATAGGTTATCTCCTTTTTCTCCAAACTAGTCATGAAGAGCTCTGCACAGATGGTCCCAAGTTTGAATAGAGCCCTCTTGCTAGGCTCTTGAACCATTGTGAAGCTTTACCCTTGAGTGAAGAGGCTAGCAACTTGACTGCAATGTCCATCTCAATGATCTCATGGATTATACAGACATTTGCAATGTCTTGAATGTGGTCACCAGGAGAAGTCTAGTTTTCTCTAGTGAAATATGGGATGCTCTTTAATGCTACCACTGGGACTGGATTTTGTGCATTTAGGAGAGTGAGTGGATGCTGCCAGTGAAATTGACATAAGGATTTGGTTGTGCCATCTTGATTGGCCTGAGCACCCTTCTTGATTGAAAGAACAACCTATTAGGAGGAGGTGTTGATAAGGCTCTGTTTGGTGGAGATAGAGACCTCTGGGCTCTTATTCCTCTTCTCCTTCTATCTGGAGACAAGTGTAGGTGTACAAATTGTCCCTCTTCTCTAGTTCTTGACCTTGTTTGTATCCTTCTCATGAACTTGGGAAACTTAGACTGCTGAAACCAAGTGGATTTTGTTCCTTTTGAGTCACCATATGTGTAGTCTTTAAATTTTTTTAAAAGTTAGAATCATAGCAAGTGCACATCAATCTTACTGTAATAAAGATGGAGACTTCTTTGTCCCACTGGGCATGCCAAAACTGTTAGTGCAAAATCACAAAGCACCCCAAATGACCTCTCAGATTTTGGTTTAAAACTTGTCATTTGATGTGATTCGCATAACATTGAATTTCCCCAAAGGTGTGGGACTTTGCAAATGGGAAAACTCTCCAGATTAAGTCTGGTTCCTATTCCTTTGTCTAGATGCATACGTGAAATTTTCAAAGGATTTATTCCTAAACCTAATCTAATATTGCCAAGGAGACAAGGATAGAAGGAATACAGAAATTAAAACTAAGCTAACCAGGTGATACACCGAAGGAATGATGAACATTTGTTTTGTTGATAGGCACAAACCAAAAAAATGCATACAATAATCAAGCACAAATAACCAGTTTTGCAATGAAAGACTAGATGAGAGCAATGAAGACAAGAAAGGGTCAAAAATCAGCCACAAACATGTATTATTGCTCTGTAGATTTGATACAATGCATTTACAAAATGGCCAAAAGGTAGAAAACGTGTTGTAATCTAATGGAAGGTCTAAAACTCCATGAATTCATTTTGCCAGAGGAAAAGGGGAGCCTAGAAAAATAGAAGAATGTCCAACCCTTTACAATGAGTCCTAACCCTACTTTTATAGATTCAACATAGAAGGGAGAAAGAGAGAGAAGTGGGAAAAATAGTTCAAAGTTCAACCACTGCTATTAATGCCTCCTACAAAATATGCCCCCAAATCTATCTTAACTACATCAATTTCTTGTTCGGCACCTCAAAGGAGGAGGAAACGATGGATCAGATTGAATCCAATCTGGTTGTTGGAGTGAAAATAGATCCTAAATTAATGGCCCAAAGGTGTTTCTCCATTTTATCCCACCTAACCTCCCTAAACTTAAATTTTCAAATATTCATGGTGTAGATGAGGCCGAGATATTTCCAACGGTGCCAAATTTTCTAGATTTTGAGCCCCGAGTTGAAAGATACACCCCTTTGAAATTTGTATCGGGCCCATACAAAAATGCAGGAAAACCAGTTCGAAAACGGGCCTCATTTTTTAAAATGGAACATGTGGAGGGTTGTGCATGTCTCGAGGGTGGCCTTTATATTTTCTTTTGAAATTACATGGGGCATGACATGTGGTTTCTTTTCATGACCTTCTCAATTTCCTTATGTTTTTGGCTAAGTACTTTGCTCGGTGGGGTCATATATTTGACTGGGGACACGCGGCAAGGCATGGCACTTTCTTGGAAACCTCCCTTTAATTATACTCTTGAATTAGTGCCGTTTGGACACTTGGCACCTTCCGCTGGTCTGTCTCAATGCATTTGACTATTTAACCCAACCTTTGTCCCTTCATGAAACTAGACGAGTGGAGGCTATGCGCTCACTTAAAAGCTCAATCAAGATTTACCTTTGAAGGAGTGTCAGGTTGACACTTGGAAGCCTCCACAGGTCTTTGGAATTTTCAACAACCTCCCTCTTACCTTTTAGACCTTGGACTACGTGGCAAGCTGGCGCTCGTTTGAGTCTCACTTTTGGATTTACCCTTGGGGACGCACCGAGCTGACGTGTGGCAACCTCTCGCTTGCATTTCTATACTTAGCCTTTTTGAGGCCCGCCTTGTCCACCGTTTGAATTTTAGCTTTGACTCTGCCTCCGTTTTGGGCCTGGGACACGTGGGGGCCTGGCGCTTGTTCGAGCCTTCCTTTTTGGATTTGAATTTGGAGATGCACCGCTTGGACACTTGGCAGTGTCCACTGTCTCCTCCATACTTAGTCGATTTTGGACTCATTTTGAACTATTCCAGAGCCCAAAGACCTTGAACCTTTTCCCGTTTCTTCTCTTTGAACCTTTAGCTTCTTTGACATTGTCTCCTCCTGCCTCGACCTTGCTATTCCATTTCCGAGCCTGCTTGTAATCTGTTTAATGGATTTAAGGCATGGATTCGCTCAATAGAGCTGTTTTTTGAAATTCTCCTGTGTAGGGTCATTTGATCTTTCACAGGCCCCGCCACTTCCATTGTAGAGTCTCCCTGCAACATGTTTGTAGGATTTGAACGTGATTTCTCTAGTTCTTTCTATGCAGGGTCGTGGATGATCCAATATTTTGTCAAGGGAAAAATATGGATAACATAAACTATTAAGGTGTTAGTATCAATTTCCTTTTCATAGCTAACTAATACATTGATACATATGGCATGCCTGTGGGACTTACTCCATTATCCTTTGCACTTAATTTCAAGTTTCGTAGTTAAGTTTCAATTTTGGTTAATATCCCTCTTTTGCACATATTGATCTAACTTGTTTTGTTGATTTTGCATATGTTGAGTCATCTTTGTAGGTATAAAGGAGGTGAAGTGCTGTCAAAATTAGATTTTGATGGGAAAAAAACAAGATTTCTCCATGTTTTCATGTTTAGAGCTTCATTTTTAATATTCTACATGCTAGTTTTGTCAATTTTTGAAAATCTTAAATTCTTGAGCATGTAGGTTAGTGTTTGATAATGTCGAGTTTTCTATTTATATATTAATGTGGTGGGTTGCTGTAAAAATTGAATCTTGGTTAGAAAATTTCAAGATTTCTCCATGTTTTCATTTTTAGCACTTACTTTTTCAACATTCTACATGCTACTTTTGTCAATTTCTTGAAAATGTTAAGTTTTTGATCATTAATGTTAATGTTTGATAGAGTTGAGTCTTCTATTCATATGTTAATATGATGGGTTATTGTTAAAATTGAATTTTGGTTGAAAAATTTGACCTTTTTGCAGATTAAGGGATGTTTTTTGACATTTTTTGAGTACATGTTAAGTGCATATCTCGTGAGCATAAGAGCATATGCATAACCCATCTTCCGAAGGCCATAAATTTTGATCCCGAACTCAAAATGAATCCATTTTTTTGCGTTGGAAAGGTATTGAAGTGAAATATGCAATAAAAACATAAATTCAAGATTTATACTTACAAAAAGTACAAAGTTTTCATTTATTATAAAACTGGTCATTTTTGTTGCATGCTAGATTCACTTTTGATCAACGCCACATATGCTCTTCTCTTGTGCTTTCGAGTGACCTTGAGAATCAGAAATGGATATGATTATGGATATTTTTCTAACACATTTAAATATTTTGATGAATGTTATATTTCCATGCTTTACTTGATTTAGACCAAAACTTGTGTATGCTTTTCTCTTGCACCTTTTGGTGATCTTGACTTTGATCTCTATATTTTTAATATTTGGATTAACTTGGAAATTTGATTTTTTTTTCTTAAGAGAATGAACCTTTTAAAAATAATTTTTATGGTCCTTTAATTTGAAGTTTTCCATTTCTATCTAGTTAGGATAAAGTTTTGTGTATGCTCTTCTCTTGCACCTTAGGGTGATCTTGAGAATCAAAAGAAACTTTAGTTTTCATTTCTAAAATTTGGTTAGTTGAAAAATCCATCTTTAATTTTTGGCTTAAGGGAATGAGAATTTATCAAGATTTTTGTATGGTTCATTAATCGCAAATTTTTCCTTTACTTTTTAGTTGGATTATTTTTTTGTGTATGCTCTTCTCTTGCATCCTTGGATGATCTTGAGAATCAAAAGTAACTCTTAATCCTCTTTCAAATAATGTGTCTTTCTTTGAGAACTACTAATGTTTGAGTGCAAGACCTAATCACTTTCCAAAGAAAGAATGATCAAGACAAAAACTACTAATACATTTTCTGTGTAGGTTGCCAAATGGTGTACAAGCAAGCCACATTAAGAAGAAAAGATAAAAAACACACCACAATCAAAAGACTATATTTGCAGGTTCAAATAAGGTTATGCCCCGTCCACTTAACTAGGACATAAACCCTTTGGCATAAGCCTTAAGTTACAATAATGGGGTGGTCTTAGGAACCCCAAAGTAGTCCACACAAGAGGGAACCTTGTGGATAAAATGGGAAGTGCTCCGCACACCTACTTGACTAGTATAAATGTGAGATTTAGTGTCAAAGTTATCCATATTGTGACCTAGTGAGAACACACAATGAATGCATTTATTGCTCATTGTGTTTGAAGGGGGTAAAGTAAATCCAAGATAACCCAAGACTAGTCAAGTGTGAATTTCTTGGTAAATTGAGCTCGCATTAGATAACTTGTGACACCTAGTTAAGTGAACCACCTAAGAAGCTATCTTATCTAGGATCCAACTTTGACCATATCAAAACCAATTTGAGTTGAGAGACATCGCAAAGGGAGAAATTTATCGAGTTGAAACCTTATTTTTCAAACAAGGGGAGAGTCCATTAAAGTTCAAATGACACATCATTCATCACGAAGATTGTGAAGCATTACTTTTGCTTAGTTTTTCACTCACCCCAAGGAAAGGAAAAATATGCCGAAGTGAGGCTAAAATCTCTTTAACCCCAATTGATCTACTTCATTCAATTTATTTTGACACTTTTTTTATCAATAGAAGAGTGACTAGCCATGTGTTTCTAATTGATTGTATTCACCACTTTCGTGTCCGTTTACACTCTTCCATGTTTATGGCTGAGTTGTTAAATGTATAAAGTGTGTGGGCATGTTTTCATATCATTGGTAGCCTTTTGATCTTGATATCCAAGTCAAGATCATCATTGTAGTTAGGCTTGTTTCTTCACTAGAATCTCCTTTGAACTGTTATGTTGATTGTATCATATCACCACAATTTTGATACTTACATCTTGTTTCTTGCAAACTTGGCCTAAGTGTCTAGATTGTAACATTACGCTACACACACCTTAACAATTCCTTGGTATACTCTAGCATTAGTTTTATTTCAAACATTACCTCGATTTTGAAAGGTGTTGTTGTTACCTTTGTGCGCATCGTATCAATATTATTTTGATATTAATACCTTACTTTTCCATAAAGTTTGGTTAACATATCTTAGTGGTATTATTACATTGTTCATACTTGTAACTTCCACTTTTTGAGATATAGGTCTTGATTGGATTCAAGATCGATTTTAGTATACTTTTTTTGGGGATCATATCAACCTCTTGTTATTACTTATGCCTTGTTCATTTATTTGAACTTGACATAAGTAGTGACATTCTTTTATCATCTTAAATATCAATTGCCATTTTAAAACACTTATGAAGTAATTCGATGATTGATTGGTTTAAAACGAACCTTACGTGATTGTATGTTGTGATTATTCTTCATTTTGACTTATCCATTTGGGAAAATAAATTTGATCCATTGATTCTTTATCATTCATTATTATTTAATCATTAATTTGGCTTTGTGTTTTGAAATCACATGATTGTTCCTTGTGTTTATATCATTTTATAAACTCATTTCTAGGACAATATTTTGAGTCTTTTAATCCTCTTGATATTATTTTTTTCCTAAGTTCATGATCATTTTTAACATATCTTTCAAACCTTGGCAAAAATTTTTTCTATCAAGAAAATTTTACATCAATCGAACATTGGAAATCTTTCCTTTGTATCATTTATGTTGCTAAATTTTTGATCAATCCTTTGACATTTACGCCTCCAAACCTTATTGGATTATCAATCTTGAGTCATCACGATGTATGTTCTCCTTATCTTCCCTTTTGGAAAATCACATAGGCATCCCCATCTTTAAGTAATTTCTAGTTGTTTGTCATTATGCTGCCCAAATCAACATGAAACATTCTTCACTTTGAAGAATTTTGATCATACAACCTAGTTCTAGACCTTTAAAACCAACACACACTAAAAATGAATGATTATCACAAGGTCCCTTATACATATGACAATAAGGAATCAAAGTTTTGGCATTCACATCAAAATACACCCATCATGACCAAACCTTGTTTGGTTCTTCGCACTAGAGAACCCATCCGGGTAACCCATTCCCCACCTTCATCTCATAGTTGGTGGTATGGTTTAGAAACTTCTGATCCAAATTATTATTCAGTTCCCCCACTCATCTTCCGATTCTAATCCAAAAATTTCCTCTTCTTTTGAGGATTCCAATCTAAATATTTCATCCAATTCTTTTGATGATTCAGATCCAAACTACTATTCAGATCTAATTCAACTCCTAAATCATGGTCCTCCCCTTCTTCATAGGACCTATATTATCAGCCACCTAAATGACATTCTCCTCCTCTAAATATTTTTGTCACCGTAAATTCTCTTCATCATTCATCTAATGCAACTCCTACATCAGCTTCTCCCTTTCTTCACATGACCCATTTTATCACCGCCTCAATGATGTATTCTTCCTTTGAAGATACCTATGGCTCTAAATCCATCCAATCAAACATTTAATATAATTCTTGAATTGTGGTCCTCTATTTCTTTGTAGAACCCATGTTATTATTCATCCAATGTGATTATTGAATCACGGTCCTCCTCCCCTTCTTCGCATGACCTTCTTCTTCAGTCACCTCCATGGATTCTTCCTTCTTTGAAGATTTGTGTGACTTAAAGTCCTTCTAGTCAAACATCCAAATTGACTATTGCATTACAATCGACAGAATTTGGACTTAATCCTACTAGTTTAGAGATGATATACCATCGTATAGGTAGGTCCACACCACCTTCTTCTACTCCTAAGACATCTAGCTCCACGTCTGCTTTGTCCCCCACGCCACATTATTCTATCAATCATCATCAAATATCTTCTCAATATTTCACACTAGTTGGCCCTTTTTTGTCCAATCAAAACCTCGAGGTCCATCGGCAACCCATACCGATTAATTTCTTTCAGAACTAAGGAGAAATCATGACCTTAATAGGGGTACATGAAGATATCCCTCTAACAAATTACGATCAAAGATTCTCTTTAGAATTTGATGCATCCACATATTATGAGGAAAATGTTGATTCCTTTTATCAAGAAATGGAGGAAGAGCCTCGAATCATGCAACTTAATCCTCCTCTTATTCTTCCATCTTCACATTCTTCATTACGTGATGAAACTCTTGGGTCTTGTATTGATCCATGACCTATCTTCTCATCACCCAATCACTCTTTGTCTATCACAATTCCTTAATCACAATCTCTTATGGGGTCAACGCCAAGTAGCCCTTCATCTTCGTCTAGGTGTGGGTCACCTTCTAATAGCCCTCCCTCTGCTATTTGTGAGACATTTTTCGAGTAGTCCACTATCTTCTATTCTCGGGGCACATCAAACGAGCCCCTTATCTTCTATGTATGGGTCACCCCTGGTAGTCCATCATCTTCTATTCTTGGGCCACATCCTAGTAGCCCATCATCTTCTAGATATGGGTCACACCCTAACAGCCCTTCTCCTTCTATTATGGGGCCACATCCTAGTATCCCTTCATCTTTTGTTTGTGGCTTACCTCCAAGAGCCCATATTATTCAATTCTTAGAATGTATCCTTTTCATCCATCACATTATTCTTCTACCAAATATTATGGCAAGCCCACTATCATTTCTCACATCAATTCTAAATGTCCACGTTCTTCTCCCACTTCTTGGGATTAGACAAGTCAAGCATTAGCTTATAAGAAACCTAGACAAGTTTTTTACCAAGCTAAGATCAAAACACCAAAGAGATCTAAAGCTCCCAATAACTCAAATGATTATAAAATTCAAAAGCAAACACGATTCCAGAATGCACACCAATGTACCCATGAGATATGATGCAAAGTGTAGAAACCTCTGGATAGGGAATTCAAGCTCCTACATGCGAAACCAATGTTTCCAAACAAAGGACAATCATTTGTTGAGTGTGATCTCACCACGATCATCGAGATCAAGGATAATATTACACTTGATAAGAAAACACACTTAATCTCTCTTATCAAAGAAATCATGAACATCATTTTTGGATCCTATCACGCAGAGTGATATGTTTCATTTTGATAACCATAAAAAAATAAATCATAAAATAGTTCAAAAATACAAAAAAAAGAGAAAACATTAAAACATTAAAAATAAAAATCAAAGGTACAAATATCAAACATTACAATCAGGTATTGTGTACATGTGGATGTTCTTTCTTCCCTTTCTCTCATATTCCTCTGTAATTCATCCACCATTTTCATCCCTTTGATGTTATTTTGGTTAGCCTATTTTTACACGTATTTTGTGACATTTATCTCTATGGTATCTATTTGACCCTGGTATTTTATCACCTTGGTAAATTAAAGAACGACTGACCTCTTAGAGATCCTATCACAATTCACATTTAATAAACTTGTTGCAAAGAAATTTTGGATATATTTGTTGACACTATCCAATGTCATCATCGTAATCACTTTCATATCCTTCCATCAAGCCATCAATGGTTCTTAACCCCTTGTCAAACAAGAGAGCTGAAATAAGTTTTTCAGAAAGCAAAATAATCAAAATCAATCAATCAAAAAGAAAAATCTAAAAGCAAAAGCAAATTGATATATAACTCTCTCTTGGGGTATTTCCAATAATCTCTACCAAGGCTATAGATGCCTGATTGGTAGTAGAGAATTTTTTTATTAGAATCAAATGCATCTCCGTCGGGGCTATGGATGTTGGGATGACAATGGAGAAATGTACGACTTTCCTTCCACAATCCATTCACAAATCACCTTTCAAACTAAATCATTCCTACACATTGGCTAGTGTCTTCACTTACTGTCTATCAACTCTTTCCTTCAAGAGGTAATTCATTTCCACGTGCACACACGAGATCTCGATGAGTAAATAGGATTAGTATGTTACCAAGTGTTACTTTTTGGACCTTGTTCAAACTCTTGCTTTAGCGCATGTCTTGTCTCATGATTTGTGCCTTGGGCTAATCAATTTTTCATCGACTACCTTCTAAATATTTTCATAGCATCCTCTATTCTTCAAAAATCATTTAGAACATCCATGTGTATTGGATGTCCTCTTTGTCATGTTTGCAGACACTTTTTCCCCTTTTAATAAGATAATTTTCTACTTCCTTTCTCTCATGTGTTTATTGGCCAACTTACGCTAGGGGCATCCTTTCTCCCTCATGATTGAACCTATTTTATATTGGCCTTGATCCCCCTTCAAAGCACGTGAATAGTTTGCCTTTGAATACTCCCACCTAATTACTTGGGAATTTTTAAATATTCACTTTTTAATGCATATGAATGGCATTTTGCCCTTGTACATCCCATCTATCACTCGGGGAATCCACACTTCTTTGTCTTCCTGTACATAGTTTCAAAAAAATTTCAAAATAAAAAAATTCAAATATGTTTATAAAAAATAAAAAACAATAAAAATCGTCCTAAAAAACCTCACTCTTTTTTTCTCACATGTTCTTGTGCATGACTCGCAGGTCATCTTGATCTACTTCCATCAATAAAGTTGGTTTTCTTACTATGTCTCGTACTGGGGCACAATTGTTGCTTGGTATTTTTCATAGTGCATAATTACTTTTCATAGGACCCAAGTGTCCTCCATTATTCCCCTTGCATGTATCCTTGCTTGGGGCACCATATTTTAACCATTTTCATTAATTCACACAGGATCGAAATCAGTGATTGATAACAAAAACATTGCATTATGTTTCTTTGTTAGGTTAGCTTTTTTACTTTCTCGTATTGCATTGTATTATGTATGTTGCAAGGAGTTAGGCATCTTTTACTTTCTCGTATTGCATTGTATTTTGTATGTTGCATGGAGTTGGTATTTTCAACAATGGACAATTGTTCGTATTATGGATTTTCATGTCGTTCTACACTTTTTTCGTATGCGTATATTTTTAATAAGGACCGATGATGTAGATCCTTGGCAATATGATGACACGAAGTTGTTTTTAATACAATGGATGAAAGATCATTCCTTTCTCACCATATTCATTTTTCCTCTATATCATTCTCCTATCAACTTTATTCTTCTAATTCACTCAGACAACCTACCCCTACCCATTCTTTTATCCATTTCTCTCACCTTTTTTGATCGTTGATTGCCTTGTTTCATCACCCCATCGACACTTGAGGGGAATCTCTCACTTCTACTAATTTTTTTCTACCCCTTCAAAATTTTACATGTCTACTATCTTTGAAGTGGTGTCACTTACACCACCCCAAAGAGGGGTAAATGTAGACACCCATAATTTAGCTTGAGTAATTTAAATACTTAAATTGCACTAATTATGCCCTTTCCCACAAATTGATGGCATATCATCAATATCACTCTTTTATCTTCTATCACCATTAATTATTTACATTATGCTAATTAATTTTTCTACCCAACAACAACGCCAATTAACGCCCTTTCATTAATCAGCTCCCTTTTTATCTAGATTAATTAATTATTTCTAATTAATTAAGCTTCATCTTCCATTAGATCAATAAATTGTCATTTATTTGATTAAATTCCTCCCATAATCTAAATCACACTAATTATTCCTCTAAAATTCCTTTATAAGTTTCTACACCTATTAAATAATCTATTTGATTAATCAATAAACCCCCTCAACTCCCATGAGTCACTAGAGGACAAACTAAACTCTCCTAAAGTAAACTCAACCACTTCTAAACCATGCTTATCCATAATTAGCCTAGATGTTTTTATTATCCCACATACAATAGGATGCAAAGCTCATTCAATCCATTGGGTTATAAAATTAACCCTCCTCTAACATTTCTACTTACACATTGCATGCATATAGCTAATCTATAGGCATTTCATCTTAGAGCATATTTCATTTGAGCTAATAGCCTCATTCTTTCATTTCATCCATCCAAGATTTTGGGTCATATGGAGAGAATCAAAATGGTCTTGTATCCATACTTTGATGAGCCTCCATTCCCAAACCCTTGAAGATCAAACAATAAAATTTGATTTTCATGGATCTATCTAGGTTCATTCATTTGTTTTGGTGATCTAAAGAGTAGAGATTCAAGTGCTTAGCATATTAGTTTGATTTCTATTTCAAGTTCTAATGCATAATGTTGGTATTTAGTCTTGTTTATCTCTTAGCATGATGATATTTTCATAGCTAGTTCATGTTTTGAAAATATTAAGGTGTTAGTTTTAATTCCCTTTGCATAGCTAAGTAGTACATTGATATAGTAAGATTTTCTCAAACCCTAAAACCCTTGTATTTTATGAAGGAATTACTATAAAATAAATTTATTTGGGTTGTGGGAACCCCTGTGTACCACTAACATTGGCACTACTTTGAGAGGGCTCAAACCACACATCATTCTCTTAACATGTGATATCTACCACAAAGTGTAATCAAAACTTGACAATTGTGCTTTTGACAATGCTTCACTTGAGTTTCACACTTGCTCAAATACTTGGGAATGATCACTTTCCTTGTTTGTAAAGAGAATGTGGGGCCTCCTAAACCTGGGAAGGAGACTTCAAAAATGTAGAGAGTACTTATAAAATGGACGTGCATGAGTTATTTCACACAGTTTTGGGAGCTTGGAGTGCCTTTTGTGATTTATTTTACATGATGAGTTCTTAAAGTGTCAGGTTAGAAAATGAGGTATGATTTACTTTATTATATATGCTTCCGAAGGTTAAAATGTCATGAAAGATAAAAAGGGGGAATATTAGTCCATATGAAGATAATGGAATTGAAAGTTTGAGTGCACAATGTGTCATTCCAAAACCGTATAGTAGAGGGTCGGATATAGAACTACATCCCGAATGGCGATGTTTTTAGATTGGAGGAGAAAAGATAATTTTGACTTTATGGGTCAGAGGATAGATGTTTCTAGATGTGTTTTATGTTGTTAAACCTTAGAAAATGATAACATAGAGGTGCAAAAAAAAATAAACAAGTACCCAAAAAATTATCAAGATGCATCGAGAAAGAGTGAGGAGAGTGTATTTGTACATGCAAGTGTGTAATGTCAAGATCAACAATGTCAAAGGATATATTACCAAATTTGAGTGTCTACATTTTCCCCTTTAAGTATGAAATGAAAATTACATGCTTAAAGGAAAAGATACCTGAGTATGTAGACACACTTTGTATTTACTCACAATAACTTTATTTTTAGTATCCCATTGTGTAATGAAATTACTTGTATAATTCAGATTAAGAGAAACAATAGAACACCAAATAACACAATATTTCAGAATAATGATCTCAATATACAATTAGAATAGCTTCGCCACTTCGAGGGGGCAACCTCCAAACCATATAATAAGACTCAAATGCTCTAATGATAATGAAATACTACCTATAATCCCCTATATATACTATTCATATGCTATGGCCATCACCAAGGCTGACCTATTAAGCATGAGAAAGTATAAATGATATAATAAAATGATATGGTAAGCCACAAGTCAGCTACTCATATCCTAATACAAGCAATAGGTTAAGGGCATAGCATGCCCTTCCCCTTTAAACCAATGTTGTCCTTAACATTGAATAATTCTGGATGTTGCTGCATAAAACCTTCATCCTCCCAAGTAGCATCTTCTATGCTCAGATTCTTCCACTTGATTCCTTAATGTCTCTAGTTCTAGCCTCTTAAGTACGTGTTTGCAGAATCTTCTCTAGCTCTAAAATGATTCTTCCTTCCTCGTAAAGTTCTGGTAACTCTGTCTGGACTTCAAATTTATCTCCAATAACCTTCTTCAGGCATGAAACATGGAATACTGGGTGTATGTGTGAAGATGGAGGCAACTCTAGTTTATAAGCAACACTACCAATTTTTCTGTAGAACCTGATAAGGGCCATAATATTTAGGAGTGATTTTGTTTTCCTTTTTCTATTGCTTTAGGGACATTTGTTTATAAGGTGGAGACGTACAAAACCCAGTCACCAATTTCAAAATGTATTTCACTACGGTGTTGATATTCTTGTTGTTTCATTCTGTTTTTTGCTAATGCTAAATTCTCCTTCAAACTAGCCAAAACTCCGTTGTTGATGTTGAATGTGTTCCTCAACATCTCGACCTTAGTTTGCACCCTCAAGGAGGAAGTGATAGAAGGTGGATGGTAACCATATAATGCTAAAAATGGGGTCATTTGAGAAGAGGCATGAAAAGATATGTTATACCACCATTTTTCCAAAGTGGTAGCCATTTAATCCACCTTTCCTGTTTATCTCGATACAAAACAACATAAATACCCCTCTAAGCATTTGTTGAACACTTCGTTTTCCCATCGGTTTGAGGATGATAAGATGAAGCGTGAGCTAGCTGAGTACTCAAACATGAAAATAATTCCTACCAAAAATTACTTGTGAAAATAGGATCATGATCATGTACAATTATCTTTGGGGTTCCATGTAGCCTTTGAACTGTCTCCAAAAAAATAGTGCATGATCTTGATCGGTTGCGTAAATGGATGTGATAGGGCAAAAAAATGGGCATATTTTGTGAGCCTATCCACAATCACGAAAATAACATTCTTTCCCTCTGAAGAAGGCAATCCGGTGATGAAATCCATGGAGACCTCCTCCCATCTCTAACTAGGAATTGGTAAGGGTTGCAACAGGCCTGGTGTCTTAATTGTTTCCCCTTTGTTCTGTTGGCACAATAAACACTCTGATACAAAATTTTGTACATCCCCCTTGAGTCCTTCACAAAATAATTCTCTTTTTTATTATATGATATGTCTTCAAAAACCCAGAGTGTCCTCCATCAGGTGAGGCATGTAGCTCTGTAAGAATTTTATGCTTCAACTTAGAATATTTACTCAAGTATAACCTATCCTTGTACCATAGGGCATTACCTTTCCACTCAAATTTGTTAGATGTCATAGATCCTTGCTTGATATTTTGTATTAGATATTGTGTATCCTTATCTTGATTCCATTCTAATCTTGCTTCATCCACCCAATCGGCTGTCAACATGGACATTCCACATAGTAGGGCATCTACGGATGTATCCCTTCCGGACAACGCATCGCCTACTACATTTTCTTTACCCTTTTTGTATATGATTTCAAAATCATAACCCAAAATTTTTGTTACCCACTTTTTTGTTCCTCAGATGATAACCTTTGATCCAAAAAGTATTTGAGACTATCATGATTAGTTTTTACCTTGAAGTGTCTACCCATGAGATAGGGCCTCCATTGCTTGATTCGCATGAAGAATAGCCATCATTTCTTTCTCATAGACAGGTTTGAGCAGATCTTTTCCTTTGAATTGGTGACTCTCAAATGAAATTGGTCTTCCTTTATGCATTAGAATTACTCCCAATCCTGATCCTGAAGTGTCACATTCAACAATGAAGGTTTTTGAGAAGTTGGGAGTAGCCAAAACTAGGTGTTGAACATGGCTTCCTTCAGCTACTCAAAGGATTTAGTGGCTATGTCTATCCAATGGAAGGCATCCTTCTTTAGCAATGCAATGAGTGGGGTTTCTATTCTACCATATCCCCACACAAATCTTCTGTAGTACCCTGTTAGTCCTAGGAACCCACAAAGATTTTTGAGATTTTTGGGCCTTGGCCATTCCACCATAGCTTTGATCTTCTGAGGATCAACTTTGACGCCTTCATGGGATACAATATGACCCAAGTACTCTACCTCTTGTACACAAAAATAACATTTAGATGGATTTGCATACAGAGTATGTTTCTCTAAAACTTCCAACACTTTATTTACATGTTGTAAGTGTTCTTCCCATGTCTTACTTGTAAATAAATATGTCATTAAAGAAAACTAATATAAATTTCCTTAAAAATGGACTAAAAAAGTGTTCATCAAGCTTTGAAAGGTTGAGAGTGCATTTGTAAGATCGAAAGACATTACCAAAAACTCATAATGGCCCTCATGAGTCCTAAAAGCCATTTTATGAACATCTTCCTCTTTTATCCTAATTTGATGGTACCCCAAATGAAGATCTAATTTTGTGAAATAAATAGCACCATGCAATTCATCAAGTAAATCATCAATTACTAGAATAGGAAACTTATCTTTGATGGTGTACTTGTTGAGTTCTTGGTAATCTGGACACATCCTCCATGTTTCATCCTTCTTACGTACCATGACCACTGGTGAAGAATATGCACTCTGGCTATGCTGATGATACTTGCCTTCAACATTTCCTCCACCATTTTCTCGATCTCACTTTTCTAGGAATATGGGTATCTGTATGGTCTGATGTTAGGTGTTTGGATCCCTAGAATCAACTAAATGACATGATCATGATCCCTAATTGGTGGTAGTCCCTTTGGAATTGCATCAAAAACAGATGAGTGAGCATCCACAATCTTCTGAAGATCGGGTGGCATTGAAGACTTTGTATTTTGTACTTCTATGGAAAATAGATTTTCTATAAAGCCATCCACTCCTTTTCTCCGAGAACCTTGCATCATCGATTAGAGCTAATAATATGTGGAGAGTTAGCTACCATCCCATTCAATTGTATTGTCCTTCGATCTCGAATGAAATCGCATGAACAATTCTTGGAAATTCATCTCTATAGTACTAAGGTTGTGAGCCATTGGACCCCAAAAAAATATCTGCCCCTCCCATAGAAATAGAAAACATAGGTGAGTCTAACATGTAGTCTCCCATGGAAAGCTTGATACTATGGCACTTTCCTATACACTGATTGTCCCACCATCCACAATCATAACTTGCATTTACGGTTTTGGGTAAATAAAAAAATTGAGGTAGGCAACTAACTTACTATTTATGAAGTTACAGTACTCCCTGAGTCAATCAACACCGTCACCTTCTGTTGTTTGAGATAGCCAATAAAATTGATTGTTTGAGGAGTACTAATACCTAACAATGCATGGCAAGAAATTGTAGGTTGGTCATCCTCTACTTTATCTTCTACTGGTTCCTCAACCTCTCCTATAATTTCAGCTTCCTCATCATCCTCATTACCTCTGTCAATATAGAAAAACTTCTTCTCAACAAATTTATGTCCCGGTCCATATTTTCTATCACAGTTAAAACATAATCCTTTTACTCTCTTTTCTTCCATGTGTTGAGGAGTCACCTAAGTGGCCTAGCAAATGAAGGGGAAGTGATACTATAGTCTCTAGTGTTAATGAAAGGTGGCCTCCTACTACAAAGAATTTTTTCCTTTGCATGACGTGCCATGATAATAGAATCAGAAATATTGATTAGATTAAACATACATACCTCATGCTTGATGTTCTCCTTAAGACCCCAAAGAAACAAGTCATTCGATTCTTCTGGAATATTCTCCACCCTTAAGGATAGGTTTTGGAATTGATGCACATAATCTTTGACTAATCCTCGCTTTCTTTGTAACTTTGCTAATTGACTAAAGTAGTTCTCTGAAACACTGGAACTATAGTGCAATTACAACTCCTCGGTAAAAACTATCCAAGTGACACCTAGACCATTCTTTTGCCTCTTAGCACATAACCAATGATACCAAACAAGTTGGTCGGGTTCAATATATAGGGATGCCAATGTCACCTTTTGTCCGATGGTGTTTGATGTAACTCAAAGAAGTTATCCATTTGATTTATCCAATTCAGGGGATCATTACCATCAAATTTGCGCATATCCACTTTCGGCATCGTGTTCCGTGGTTGCGAATAAGTTTGATTCTCGATGGACTGGAAAAGTGATCCAATATGGTTAGTTTATCCATGATTTTGAAGTGAAGGTCCTCCTTGGTTGATATGGGCTAGATTTGGGAAATACTAGTTACCCTTTACATGTTGTATGATATCATCCAACCGATGATTGATTTGGGCTATGTCTCCTTTAGAGCATCTCAGATTGTACATTTCACAACTCATACTCAAGTTGGCTCACCTTATGATCAATCGAGGTAAACCCTAGTCTTTGAGGAATCAGATTTACCCCTTATGAATCCATCTCTTCAATCACTACCCCATCTTTATCTGGGGTTTTACCCGAGTAACCGGATTATTTTTGCTCTTATGGAAGGCCTCGCCATGATGTCAAACCTTAGGGTTAGGGTTTCGATACGATTTTGGTAGAACAGAAAAACACAAAGAAGATACTAATACTAGTTTTTTGAGAGATTTCTGAAAATGTAAAGAACTTGAAAAGTTTCCACAATTTTCACCCTAGGGAGCAATTTTATGAAAAACCCTAAATTTGTAATAACTTTTGCAAAATAAATCAAAAATTATGAAATTTTCAGGGAACCGTACTTGAAATTCTTCAAAAATTTGGTAAAAATATCTCCCACCAATTCGCTCTGGTTCGCAATATGTGGTGGAAACAAAAAATTAAGGTTTTTGCCCTAATTTCGGCCCAGATCGCAACTCTGATACCACTTGTAATGAAATTACTTGTATAATTCAGATTAAGAGCAATAATAGAACACTAAATAACAAAATATTTCAGAATAATGATCTCAATATGCAATTAGAATAGCTTCGCCACTTCGAGGGGGCAACCTCCAAACCATATAATAAGACTCAAATGCTCCAATGATAATGAAATACTACCTATAATCCCCTATATATACTATTCATATGCTATGGCCATCACCAAGGGCGACCTATTAAGCACGAGAAAGTATAAATGATATAATAAAATGATATGGTAAGCCACAAGTCAGCTACTAATATCCTAATACAAGCAATAGGTTAAGGGTGTAGCACATTGTGTTGGTGTTGACATGATCCAAAATAAAACCTACAACATAGAGTGTAGTCAATGCCTAAGATAGGAAATTGAATGTTAACTCAAAATTTAGTAAAAATACTATAAAAATATGTACATCAAGAAATGATAAAAGAGATAGAAAACATGGAAGGAATACACCTATTTGCGTTGTGTAGGGAATGTGCTCCCGTTCTTGTGCTTTGGAGATTTTTGATTTTGCTAAAATTTTATGAAGAATTAGGAGTGATTAGTCCCTAATTTATGTCAAGGAGAGGTTGATGCATTAGGTGTACCAACCCAACACACGAATGTCAAAGAGAAGAACCAAAAAGAGGAGTTGAAGAACCCTTGTTGAGGAATAATACCATGTATAAAATCCATTCAATAACTCTAATATATTCCCCTTAAGTGCAAAGAGGATATGAAAGTCTTCCCATGAAGAACTTAGTTGCTTTTCTACCCTCCCCAATCCCTAGATTATATTACTATAGATGGTTATAAGCCCAATTTTGTAACTTAAGAAACACAATAGAAAAGAGAAATAAGTTCCCCCATACTCTTCCCATGTGCCATACAACTAAGTAGAATTGAATAAAATTGATTACATACTAAAATCGAGTGGAGAAAGGAGACTCATGCCCCCAATGTGTCCAAAACTAGAAGTGAAACTAAGTACCATGGAGAAAGAGAGAATAAAATACTTCATGCCCCCTGAATCTATGCCAAAATGAGTCAATTTGAGTATAAAACCATATGAAAACGTTGTAATAAAGATGAAAAAACTGATGGTTCGCCAGATCTCGGATAAAATACCCCCAGGAAAAACTATATGATATGGTTAGAACCATATGTATGGTCCTGACTGTGCTCTACATTTTGATATTCTATAGATTTTGATAATTTTTTATACATGAGACTGATTTTGAGGCATTTTTTCCTGCATATGCATGTATGTTCCCAAAATGATGGTTGCGTTTTACTAGAAATGTAGGATAAAACCTGAAATATTTCCCCCTTTTGAGGCATGTGCTATGAATAATTTGAGCACGCAGATCAAAAGAAAAGATGCACACTCCTATCTTGGTGTCTAAAATCTATATATAACCTCTAAAAAGACTGATGTGGTGGCCACTAAGAAGAAACTATACCTACAAGGGGGATGCACATGGTAGAAACCATGACACAAAATAAGAGAAACAAGATCAAAAATCATGAGAATAAAAACAATGTCAATGAAAATATATATATAAGATGATGTGTTCGTAAAATACAAGTGTGTATGATGTAGAAACAAATGAATACATGCTAAAAAATGTCACACAAAAGGTAAACATGATTATAAACATGGGACACCCATATTATCATAAGACAATCAAGGCTTGTGAGCTCGCAAATGAAAGGTATACAAAAACACATAAGGTATATTGTCACAAACATGGGACACCCATAGTATCACAAGATAATCAATGCCCTTAAGCCATAAAGCAGAGGATAAAACAAGTGCGCGCACACACACACACACAAAACTAGTAAACATGTATGAAAAACAAGTGTATCCAAATGAATGTCGAACACATGATATAAAAGAGATAAAAATAACTATAAAAGTTACACAAAAGACATGTATTAGTCCTATTACTCCAAAATATAACAAAGACACTATAAAGATATGTAACCAAATGTAATGTAGAAATAACGGAATACTAATGAAAATATAACACCTAAATATAATATGTAAAAGTAGATGCCCCTAGAGGTTTGTAGTTTAGGCAAAGGGAAGGTCAACACCTATCATTGTGTACCACATTGTGTATGTCATGCATCATGCTCACTATACCACATGAACACATGTGTAAAGAAGAAATGTTATTTATTAAATCGAAGGAGTAAACAACCTATATAATGTAAAGTGTAAACAATGTATGTTATAAGAACAAGTCCTAATTTTTTATTTTTTCCAATATTTGAATGTTTTTGTTTTTATTCCCTCCATGAGGACATATATGAAAACCTATTCTCTGAAGATAAGGAAGGGTGATCAATAATCCTCCCATAGATGGGAATAGATAAATATTATGAAACTAAAGGATGGGAAACAATATTAACCCCAGCGTGCATGTCCAAAGTGATGTTTGGGTGTAGAACCACTCCCTCAATAGTCAAATTGAACCTATAAATAGAGTGCATCATTGTGAAGTGAGGGGGTAAGAGCATGAGAGCTACCCCAATAGAAACATACGAGGATGTAAAGAAACTACAAAATATAATGAAGGGTCAAGCCTCAAATGTGTCATAGAATGTGACTCAAGTGCAAGTGGAAACATAGTAGTGATATGTGTTGAGAAAGTCCTATGACGAGAACTAAAAATAGCAAAGCACTAGGTAGAATGTGATGTGTGATGCCTATGTGGTGGACTAAAAGAGTGAGAGCTCCTAGAATACCTATGAGAAATTGTGGAGTGATTTGTAAATCTAGAATTTCTACCTAAAGTGTCGTTAGAGTGTGAACCACTAGAGAGAGAATGGATAAGAGAAGACCTATAGGCCGAGAACTATATGATGTAATATGTGCAACTAAAGGCCTATTAATAGACCTATAATTATGTGAATATGTAGGTGTTACCAAATACCAAACAAGAGGACTAGTGCAATGTGAAGTGTGTGAGACAATATACATATCTATAGATGCATTAGGAGGGATGAAAAGCGTCGAAGAACTAGGTATGTTAGGAGGGAAATCCTAGAAAGGAATACCCCAAATAGTGAAATTTTTTGATGTATAATAAAATTGATACACCGATAGAAAATGGATGGAACAACCCTAAGATCATGTAGCCAAGGGAGACATAAATGCAATACTATAGTAGGAACAAACTTGGAAACCATAAATGAGGTTTGTGTAGTGATAGATCCAATGTGATTGATAAGGTAATTCATTGAAAATGTGGATCAAAATCAAGTGCAAGACTCTTAAAAGGAATGCTAAGAGACTGAAGTAATGGCCATGCAAAAACATTTTCTATGTAATGTGGGGTAACCAAGACACCCTAAATAGGAATATGATGAATAGATACTAGAATAGATAATGTGTTAGAGATAAGTGAGTCATCTATATCAGAATCATCAAAATAAATGATTGGTGTAGAATATGGTGTGCGAGAAATAGTTCTAATCATAACATCAAGTGGATGATCATAAGAGGGTGGTGGTGGTACCCAACAATGAGTGTAATAGAATTCTGAATTATATTTTTCACTAACATGTTTATGAAGTGGATCATTGAATGTTTTCAATTTAGAATTGCTATTGGCAGGATTATAAGATTTAGTGGGATCATCCCATTCAATTACATCGAGTCAATAATATCTCGAATGATTTTATGTAACTTAAGACATCTATTTGTAGAGTGACCAATACATCTATGATAATCACAAGAAGCATTAACATCGAAGATCTTACTTTGAGGCTTACTTATATAAACCTCAAATGGTGGAGGGAGAGACAAAATATTGCACTCATGTAATTTATTTAAGACCATGAATGGAGGATAAATTATAGTGTAAATTTTATTCTTGTAGGTTATAATTGGATCATAGTAGGTTGAGCAACAACGTTGTCAATGTATCTAGAAGTAATCTCACATTAGCTTTGCCTTTGAAAGTAGATTTTATTTGGAACTTGATATTGGATAGATGAGGGAGATAACAACATACTTAATTTTTTTAATGTGCAATAGCTTATCTTCATGCTTATTAAGTGTATGTTATAGATGGTCAAAAGAGTCAAACCTGGAAACAACCCACTTTTACTTAACCAAATTAAAGTGGAAAAAGTTAAGAAAATAAGTCATATATTTTTTCAAAACAAAATAAGAAGTATATGAGCCACTTAACATCATAAAACATATAAAAATTACTTATTTAACCACTAAACCATTTAAAATTCATTAATTATAATGAGGAAGATAAGATTCTTTCCTATCATTTTTCATTTCACAATATGAAATAAAATTCGATGTTTCCATTTTCCATATAGTAATCATAAAAATGCATTCTAACATTTACATTCTGTACGAATGCCATTATTTACAAATTGATAATGATCATAACATATAAAATCAATATATTACATATAGTCTTGTTCACATTTTCTCCCGGTTGGATTGATATGGATGTCTTTAATCGAATCCTTGCAACCATGCTCGAGAGAGGGAGATTATCATTGAGTCATTTTTCCACCAACCACAAACCTGGAAGCATCCCACACACATCCTTTATGGAGTGGTCCTACCCTTCGATGAAGCACATAGATCATGGATTATGTGGTAAGAGGATGTATCATGTGAACTGAGGTTGTCATCTACCTTTAGGAACCTACCTTGGGAATCTCACAACACCTAGTGAGCTAGGAATGGAATAATTTATACTCCTATGTCTAATTAAGTATACCATAATTTGACATGTTTGTGGCCATAATAATATAGGGAAGATGGGAACCCACCAAGTCTCCCGACTCCTCTACTAGGTTTATTTAGACCTTGAATAATAAATTAAGTTCTTAAGGAGTTAATGTGAACGGCACCACCTAGTGTGTCACATCCTAGTCTCACAAATTACCAAGGGTCTATAACCTTTAAAAGGGTTAAAAATAGATTATCTAATCATTCTAGAAATGAAAAAAATAAATGAGGGAATGTTAACATCATGCTTAATAAAGGCATTTAAATTAAGTCAGAAAATCCATTCATTTATTTCTTTAAATTTTATACTAATTCAAGGGTGTAGAAATTAGACTATTTTTCTATATTGTCTTATCGAGAGATCACGCGTCAAAATAATTTTAACATTATTATTATCTTGTTCATTTGTATTAAATCGATTTTCCTTGATGTACCTATACGAAATCCTGAAAACTAAAGACTTGAAAAGTTATTTTGATACCGTAGAAATATTTAACAAAGATCCCACATTAGTTATTTGTCTCATTAATTTTCATCCGCATGCCTACACATATCTTAAATTTAGTTTCATGTTGACCTTAGGTCAAATTGGTTGGCATTTACAGTAATTTTACAAGGAATTTGAATGTTTAGTCTTATTTAATTTGAAATTATGAGCTTTATGATATCCTCACATGTAGGAAAAGAGAGATCGTAAAACATAATCTTTAAATCACCATTATGATGAAATAAAACAATTATTTGTTAACCGAACTACCATAAAGGTCTATGCATATTTTTGATCTATACTATATATATAATAACTAGATCCGCACTCGTGGAAATTTCCCAATCACCTAGGGGGAAATGGCTTAATATGGAGGTCTGTGTATCGATTTGAAGGCTTCTTATTTATTATTATTATTATTTGATTGGCTACAAACAACATAATGGATCAAAACATAAAAGACAATAAAAATAATTGACAACAACATGCTAAAGTCATTCTGAATTTAGTGGGAGGGAAAAAATTCTAAATTACTATGAGGTGAGGTGCGTACTAAAGGAGTGAATGATTTTATTTATCACCAAGATAAAAAGATCAAAATCTGCCATAAGAACAACATGCAGCAATAGAGGGAGACATCTAGGGATAACTACGAATTTAACCAAAAATTTCCTCTCTGGTTGAAATTGGTTCCCTCTTATTGACGTGTGAGTGAAATTACTTACCTTATAAAAAGGACTTTCTTGGAAAGCGAGACTTGCCATAGTTGAAGATGTGCGGTTGAGTTCGTGGGGGTGTGATTAGTAAGTAGATTGCATTGCTTCTTTCAATGACCCTCTTAACATAATGTTGTGAGATTGAATTTGAGATTGGTAGTGGATGAAATTGGCATTAGTATAACATGATTAGAGTTGAATAGTTGAAAAAAATGCATTGTTATGAAATCTACTTCTACCAAAAATATAAGGAAACGATGTCAACCTCTTATCCTCCCTTTTTCATATTGTATTTTCGATCTTGGTAGCTATAGATTCCTTCGTAATGACAAAAATTATAAGAATATATAAGTGGATATATTTGATTGAAAATCAAGTGGAGGGGGAAGGAAAATGATCTAGGTTATCAGTTGGAAGTTTTTTTTTCCTTTATTTATTTATCCCAAACCTAACTCAGAAACATATATAACTTAATTTGTGGTATTTTAGCAGGATAAACCCCATGCCTTTCATTGATGCTAAATCACTTCCAAGCTCCTTATGCATTTTCCTCCTCTTCTTGATCTGTCCTCTTTCCATTCGTGGGCATGAATGAATGTTTTTTTTACTCATTCTATTCTCCCCTTTAATAATCAAATTCCCCTCTGCAAAAGTGAATGTGGATAACTCTAGTTCTTCCAAAAATAATTAATTTTAATAAATTTATGAACTAATTCTTCCAATCAAAAGTGCCCGGAGTTGAAAAATTCTTCTCGACAATTAAAAATAACTCGCTCCACCACTAAGTGGATATTCTCCTACATAATACTATACTTGTACACAATGTTTGACATTTAATTTTTCTTTTGTTTAATTACTATGTCTCTCAACTAGAAATGGTTTCATGCTTATTTATTTTATTTAAAAACACCAGCTAGTTTATTATCACTACTATATAATTATCTAATATTATAATATTTTGTATACTTTATTACTATCCACAAGGTGATTAATTAAATTTGATGAGAAAAATGTTTTATTAAAGGTGTATTTAAATATAAATTCAATATTATTACTATTCATGTAAGGATCTGGATCTATATATAATATCTATATGGAATGCTACTTACATCTTAGACCTATTTCCATTAAGACTCAAAATGAGTTATGACCTATTCTTATGGCCATGAGAGTTTAGAAAAATGATTTATTCCTCCCTAAGGTGGACATAACCTAGTCACATGATTTACATCCCTTTGCCACATTGTTTTCCATCATCTATCCACCTCTTCCCAATGATACTCTCCTTCCTTATGAGGCTAAGTTTTCCTGTGCACACCACCACTCAACCTAACACTCACACCTTTTTAGAGTTAGGAAATAAATGTTAAGAAAGAAATTATCTTATAAAATCATAATAATAATCAATAAGTTTGCAAAGAATAAATAATGTAATCTTGATCATTTGACATATAACCATCATCATATAATTTCTTTACTGATCAACATGCATAACTCATCCCAAAACATCTAACAACTTCATTCATCCATATTTAAATAAAATTCCATAATATTCGGGTTGTGACATCCCTCCTTACAGGAAAAGACATCATCCCGATGTTAATCAAATAAAAACATCACATGTTTGATCAAATGAAATGATAAGTGTCTAAAACATAACATGTCTAATCAAATAAAAGTATTAAGTGTTTATCAAATGACCATAGTGTCTAATAAAAAAGATATGGGAAGTTCCTAAGAAATTTATCAATTTCCTCTCATGTAACACTATTCCGAGTATTGGTACCATTGGACCTTACACTCGAGAAATCTCTTTGTTCCACAAACTAAGTTTACAAGTATCAACGATTCATGGGGTTCTACCGTAACCACTCCCAGATCCTCCACCTATAAAGATTTCCAATCAATAACATTAGATACATCAGGATGATATTTACTAAGTAAAGATACATGAAAGACATCATGTAGTTGAGCTAAAGTGGGTGGTAGAACAAGCTTATATGCCATTAGATTGATCACTTCCAAAACTTCGAAAGGTCCCACGTATTGTGGAGAAATTTTGGAATCCTTCCCAAACTTGATTGAACTTTTATTTGGTTTGAATCTAAGTAAGACCTTTCCCCCTTTCTCAAAAGTCTGTGGAGTTATTTTCCTATCTTCATAGCTCTTATTTATATCTTCTTCTTCAACCAATCTCTTCTTAATATGTACTACATGTTCTACCATCTCTTGAAGCATTTCAGGTCCTATTAGGATTTTATCCTCCTTATCCCAAATAATGGGAGTGTGAAACTGACATCCATACAAATCATCAAAAGGATCTATTCCAAAAGTAGAGTGAGTGGAGTTATTGTATATAAACTCAACTAACGGGATACTCCTCCCATCTATATTGCTGGTCCATGCAAAGTACATATGCAGAGTATGTCTTCCAAAAATGATTGAATCTCTCTGTTTGTCCATCTATCTCAAGAATGGTATGTGGTGCTGAAATTGAGATTTGTACCAAGGGATGCATGCAAGGTTTTCCAAAACCTAGAAGTCATCCTAGTATCATAATATGGAATTATCTTCTCTATAAATCCATAAATTCTAAACATTTCTTACACAAATCTGCGTGTTAGAGTGGGTGCATCATCTGTCAAGTTTCCTGGAATGAAATGTACCACTTTGGTGATTTTGTCAATAACCACTAAAACAACATCATGCGTGTTCTTAGACATTGGGAGTCCTTAGACAAAGTTCATGTTGATAACTTTCCATTTCCATTTTGGATCACTATGTGGGTACAACAAACCTGTAATATACACATGCTCAAATTTAACATGCTGAAATTCTACATATTTGACAACAAAATTTGTAATATCTCTATTCAAACCTGACCATACATATAACTATTTAACATTTTTTACCATCTTAGTCACCCCATGATGACCTGAATAGGGAGCACCATATGCTTCCTCCAAAACTATGGTTCATAAACCACCATGATCTGGAACATATATTCTTCCATTAAACCTCAAGAGTCCATATCTCTCTATCTGATAGCCCTCATACCTATGATCTCGACTATCAACCTCAAGAGCAGCCTTGACATGCTTGTAAAATTTATCATATGGTAGCTTCTCTAGGATCTATTGTCTAAAATTAGTCTGAATTGTGGTCATGGTGGCTATGTGTCTTCACCAACTTAGCGCAATTGTGACCTTGTTTTCCTTTCCTTTAATGTACTCAATATCAAAGTCATACTCACTCAGAAACTCTAACCAATTCCTCTAGTGGGCGTTTAGGTTAGGTTGAGTAAAAATATATTTGAGACCTAAGTGATCAATCTTGAGTTCAAATGGTTTCCCTAAAAGGAAGTGCCTCCAAGTTTGCAAGGCATGAACAATAGCTGCTAACTCCAAATCATGTGGAGCATAATTTAGTTCTCTTTGCCTAATTTTCCTTAACTCATATGTAAAAACATGGTTATCCTGTAGAAACACTCCCCCAAAATCATCTCCTGACACATCTGTGACCACTGTGAAGTCCCTATTAGTATCAGGAACCATCAATATGAGTTGTTGTCAAATTTTCTTTCAACAACTTGAAGACATTCTCAAAAATTTCATTCCAAATGAACATTTTCTCTTTCTTTTGTAGTGAAATAATTGGACTTATAACCTTGGAAAATCCTTCTAAAAATATCCTATAATACCTAGCTAAGACCATAAAGCTTCACACTTCATGCACATTCTTAGGAGCAGGCCAATCCATAATTGCTTAGATCTTAGATGGATCAACCACTATGCCTTCTTTTGATATAATGTGACCAAGATATTGCACTTGAGGTTGGAAAAAGGTGCATTTAGATAGCTTTATGTATAATTTGTGTTTTCTCAACCTTTCCAAAACCAACCTTAGGTGCTCATGATGTTCTTCTTCCATCCTAGAGTATATTAAAATATCATCTAGGAAGATAAAAACAAATTTGTCCAAATAATCTCTGAAGACATTGTTCATCAGGTTCATAAAATTTGTGGGAGTGTTTGTAAGTCCAAAAGGTAGTATGGTGAACTTGTAATGACCATAACGAGTTCAGAAAGTTATTTTGTGTATGTCCTCATCTCTTATTCTCAACTAATGGTATCCAAACCTTAAGTTGATCTTAGAAAATATCGTAGCTCCTCGCATTTGATCAAAAATATCGTTAATGTGGGGTAAGGGGTACTTGTTCTTTATAGTTACTTTATTCAACATCCTATAGTCAATCTAAAGCCTTAAAGTTCCATCCTTTTTTAGAAATATCACAAGAGCACCTAAAGAAGAAACACTTGGTCAAATCAAACCCTTAGTCAAAAATTAATGTAATTGAGATTTTAATTCAAACAATTCAGATGTAGTCATACGATATGGGGATTTGGATTGCGGTTCCGTTTCAGGCATGAGATCTATTGAAAATTCAAACTCTCTTCATGGTGGAAGTCCTAGAAGTTCCTCGGGAAAGACATCCCTATAATCATATAAGAAAGGCTAATCTTTAATTGTTGGTTTCTTATCACTCTCCATGTCATGGATGTGTACTACATACATGCCACACCCTTTTATCTTCGTCTTCTTTAGTTGCATCACATAAATTTTCCTAAGACTAATCTCTCTCTTAGTTCCTTGGATGCTCACTTCTCTTCCATTATCATCTAAACACAATACACTCTTAGCAAAACAATCAACCTTAGATCGATGTTTGCACGTACCCAAAATTGTAAGGTACTGTACTACGGAACGGTGTAATAAGTGCCCCGATGATGATACAGGTCCCTTCGCAAGGTGTTCGGGATCCAGAGAAGCTTTACGGATATGCGTTAACATCCCGCATGCCCCGCTTAGCCCCCGCGTGCTTTGTTTTCCCTATTTTTCCTCTTTTCTTGGCTTTTTTTGGTCTTGATGCCCGAAACCGCCGCCCTACACAGGGCGGCGGTCCTGTAACCGCCGCCCTGAGCAGGGCGGCGGTCCTGCGCGTTTTCCAGAACGTGCTTTTGACGGAACGCACGCAAAAATCAACGCTTTACCAGCTTTTCTTGCCGACTTGAGCATGCATTTATGTTTTTGGTCCCCTGGAATAGTGTTTTTCTTTTGTTTAATGTTTAGGAGTTCAGTTTAGATTTGATCTTTGCATGTTTGGATTCCTATAAATGCATGGTTTGTGCACATGCAAATGGCCCCTGATTTTAGTTCTGAATTTTGCTCCAAAGTTTGTTTTAAATTTCTTGTTGCAGTAGATTTAGTTTTCCTTTGCTTAGGATTCTTAGTTTTCTCATTGAGTGCTTTGGTTAGTTTTGTATTGCAGCTGGTAAGCCACATATCCAACTTGTGCAAGTGCAAACATCATTTGGGCCACCATTTTCACTCCAATTTTCATGTTTTCAGTGCTATGGTCGTTTTAGTTTGCTTAGGATTGGTAGCATAGTTTGTTGCAGGTTTGTTTTAGCTTTGTGTTACTGTTGGTAAGCCACAGATCCAACTTGTGCAGACAACATTATTGTTTTGGAGTAGAATGGTCTAGGTAGCCATTAAAGTTGCAGGTTTTGCTCTTCATACAGGCTAGTCTCAGGTTCTGGACGCTCTTTGTTGCATGATTCGCAGTAGACCCCGCTAGGAATTGCATAGGCCAAGCTCTGTACTCTTGTGCTATCCCTCTCCTATCCGCATTCTATTCTGTCTGCATTTTGAAGGCTGTCCATTGATCCAAATACCTATTCCTGTTGATGCAAGCATTTCACGCTTTTCTGGATTCACGTGAGCACAAAGAACGAAGAGATCATACTGAGGGGACAAGAACACACACACCGTCGGATTCGCCACTGTTCTGCGAAATCCAGGTTCCATCTTTCAAAGTTTTAGTTAGAACTTATCAAATAAAGTAGTTAATCACTTTATTTCAGTTATTTCCATTCTCGATATTGCCAGGGAGGTTGTGGGGATTGATAGTTTCTGAGAAACTATGATTCATTCCTCACTTCTGAGGTAGGATCGAGAATCTTGCAGATAGATTAGTTATTTCGTTATTTAGAATAGATATACAAAATCGCACAGACAAATAGCTACACTCGGCTATTTTGTTTGTTTTTACGTTGTTAGTTTAGTTGTCAATTTTAAATATTTTAAATAGCTACTCTCTCATAAATTGCCGGAAAATACAAAAAGAAACTATATATGCTAGAAATGCACTTAGATTTTACTTTATAGTTTGTTTCATTACCGCTTTTGTATGACAATTACGGGACCTAGGAGCCCGGGAATACATTTTCGAGCCAATTGTGCCTCGGCCCAATACCGTAGTAGCAATAACTGACATTGACCAAAACCTTAGGATACAAGTCTTCCAAACAACAACAGACTTCCAACAGATCAGGATACAGTTGAGAGGGTTAAACATCGAAGACGACCAAGCGCATCTATTTTGGTCAAATCAGCCAAATTACAGTTACCTTAGAAAATACCCACATGATCGTAGAAGGGCGCTTAAAGAGAACAAATATTCGGGTGTGATCCTTTAGTTCCACAGCCAGACGCTGGAGACACCCTAGTAGATATAGATACCAGCTTAAGAATCCAAGTTGCGAGAACGCCTGTAAGGTATTCTGAGAAGATAGCACAGCTGTTGGTTCTAAACATAGAAGCTGAAAAAGCTTACGACTATTGGATACTAGGGATCAGAACTTGATCTCCCGTATGACCATCACGGGACCGCAACAACCAAGAGTCTATGGTTGTGATCCGCAGATCCCACAGCCTAACGAATCCATAAGAGAATTAGACATAGACACTGGCCTACGTAAATTAGTATTTCAGTCTACTCCGATTCCACCTCTCATCATTCAACAGTTATCCCTACTAAATACAATAGCTAACGAAGCTAGAGAATTTTGGACTAGGCCAGAGAATCGTCCATAGAATCGACCATATTTACCATATGACCCTATCAGGAGAAATACACGAAACCATCCCGGGTCATTTTCCACGCATCCCACAACCCATAGATCGAATCACGCCAGAGCTCGATATTGATTGGAGCCTTCGAGCAGTCATCCTCGCTGATCGATCTATCACACCAGTCCAAGTTAGAAGGGCCTTCTTTGCCTTAGATTCGCAAATACCATTAGTGCGTGTTGAAGACATTAGACTGCCTAACTAGCTTGTCTGCATATTCTACCCCACCATTTGTCAAGCACGACCTCGAGAGGTCGGGTGCACGTGGAAGAGTCACTTGTTGATTCTCACGCTCGCTTGTTGCTTTTCCGACGTACAAAATTGGTGAACCCAACGTGAAACAAGCAATTCTTTCACCTTCTCTTTGAGAAGTTTCATCTTCTCCACATCGCCTTCGCTCCTTCCCATTATTCTCGCGGGTATTCATATACCCCCGAATATGTCGGGATTAGATGCATGCATATGCGCAGACCCCTCTTAGGCCTTGAGGCATACTATGCCCAATGTAAGAATGGCAATCATCACCCTCACTCTCAATATGGGGTGACAACTATTCAACTAATCAATTGTCAACACAAACACCAAGAACTAGATATAACTCGTACTACCAAACAGAGGGGTTGGAGCAACTTGATCAAACACAAACAGAGCCTTCAGGCTCGAACAATATGACATTAACTGGAGAGTCTGCTTCATCTCCTCAGGTATTATTCCGACCGCCTATTAGTAGACAATCGGATCCATACTTGGTCTTAGACGATGGACAATCAATACTTTATCCTAGGAGTGAACAACGCTCTCAAGGCATGTACCCACCTGTAGGAACTTTGCAGATACAGCCCGAGTTCTCTCCTCAAGAAAACTCCCCTATGCCATCACGTATGGAAAATACTCTCAGAGAAACTTGGCAAGATAGCAATCAGTTCATGACAGGCTATCACATGCCTATACAACACCGGGATATACAACAAACGCCACCAAGGCACGATATCATGGCTTCACCAAACGAAGTCATTTCAAATCTAATGGAAAAGGTTAGAGGATTAGAACTTGCCCAAGCAAGTCAAAATTCAAGAATCATACAAACAGGGAGTTCCAATCCTCCGCACCATCCTAGCCAAGTGGATCTCCTCACAGGAGTAGGCACATTGGGTATGACTCCTCAATATTCACAACAAGTGCCAACTAGACCCACTATCGCCAGTACTGTTCCTCTAGGTCCAGTACAAAGCAATCCATTCCTGGATAGTACCCCTTCGTACTTAAACATGTACTCCAAATCACCACAAGGGGATTTGTACTCATCCCCCGGCATGTTTACTCAAATGCAAGGATTGCCTTATGCCCCTGCTAACGCATACGTTACGCCATATCAACAACCCGTTCCGCCACCGCCTCCTCAACAGGCACCATCAATGGTTGAGACGTATGCGATAGGGACTTATTCAGAATATTTAAAAGAGCCCTTAGATTTCGCCATACGAAGCGTTATGCTTCCAAGGCCTCTTCCCGATTTGCCTAAATACAAAGGAGAAGGAGATCCGAATGCGCATATCAAAGCTTACGCTACAGCCATTCGTGAACTACTCCCATGGGATGGGGTTGTTGCTAAAATATTCCCCAAAACTCTGGAAGGTATTGCCCTCGATTGGTATTACAGAATACCCGAGGCTTCCATACATTCATTCAAACAACTCGTAGTCTGAGTTCATCAAAGCCTTCGACATGAACAAACTACTAAGGACAGAATCGGGAATTCTTGCACATCAAGTAAGAACATAACGAGGTCTGTCGCCCATTTCATCCAAAGGTGGCGCATGCTCCTTTATTCCTCGGCAAGCGCTCCAAACATGGATCAGATGGAACTATGCGATTTATTCCTTCATTCTCTTAGCAGAGAGGTGAAGGAAGAAGTCCAAAAGTTCCCACTAAGGACTTATGACGAGGTACTTGAGAGCGCTCTGCGAATTGATCAAGAAGCGATAGATAGTGGCCGTAAGACGTATGGAGCAAACGGGAGGTTAATCACCCCTACTCAAAACACTACAACCACTACAAGCGTCAATCAAGGACCCAAAATCCTTAACAAAAATCGTGGGGTAACAACAGATGGAGTAACTGACCAGCCCAAGAGGATAAATGTCATTAATACTCCGTCACAAACAAACAACCAAAGAAACAACAATTTTACCCCGACGATCAATACAGTGGATTTTAATAATCCACAACAACAACAACGGCGAAATCCCATACAAGGACCAAACCAAAACTCCTTTGGTTATCAAAACCAAAATCAAAACCAGAAACAACAAAACTTTAGTCCTAATAGGCAACAGTTTGATCGGAATTTTAGGCCACAATACACACCAAACCAACAAAACGGGAATTACAACCCCAATTCTTATTGTGGTTTCCATAAAATTCGGGGTCATGACACTAGAACGTGTCGTGATTACAACAAATTCATGCAACGCTTGCCAAGTGAACAAAAACAATTTTTTATGGATATGTTCTTAGCAGATCCTACGTCACCAACGGCAAGTACCTTCGCAGGGGCAGTTTCCCCTCAGAATGCCCCTCTCAAGATCTTTAATGATCCACTCCCAAATCATGATAGCGATAGGTTGAAACCAACTGGAACAAACAAAGGTGCAATAACGGGAAACAACGATCACGAGGCCTCAACCTCACTAAATCCGTTAGTCGCGCCGCAACTAGGAAGTCAACCACGACCTAAGGTAGTTGGATTAGTAGAGTTAGACTCCGAATTACCCGTTGAAGCAATTACGAGAACACGAGAGTATTTCTCTCAACCAAGTCCAAGCCACCTGCCGGAAACAGATAACATCCAGCAAACCATAGCAAAACCCATGGGTGCTTATGATCTAATTAATGATCTAACAAAAACCTTCTCGCATATTTCATTCCTTGATTTATTAAAGAATTCCCCTGCTCATAGGGCTGCTCTTTTAGAGGCGTTAGGTTTGGGTCATTTAGTTAGTATCACTCCACCAGGAAGCACGAGTAAATCATATAGACTTTGATGTCTATCCACCGACAAAGCGGATAGGGATGTTGAATTCATATTCGAAATAAGTAAAATGCCTACAGATGCTGAGATCACACGCCGAGGGGATCCAGCCCTACACTTGCAAGTACAAGTTTATAATAACTATGTAAAACGGGCAATGGTTGATGACGGAGCTGTGGTTAACATAGTTCCTTTCTCTTTTCTCCAAAAATTGGGATACGGAGAAACAAACTGTTCTACTACATGAAATACCTTGAGAGGCTACGACATTTGCCTTAAAGCCACATCGATAGGAACTATAATACTACCGGTCACCTTAGGACCTAAAACAATCTCGATCGAAGTTTTATATTATAGATCAGAAACTAACTATAATATGATCCTCGGCCGGCCCTGGATACACCGAATGAAGGCAATCCCTTCCACGCTATTCCAAGAAGTAAGATTCCTACATCTAGGAAAGGTATTTGTAGCCAAAGGTGATCCAAAGCCATTTGACGTACACCTAGCTGATTTAAAGAAGAGACCAGGTGTACACTCAGAATTCGAACTGCCAACAAACCAACTTAACAAACCCTCTGACCCAAAGCCAGAGGAAAAGTTGATACCTACGACGGATCTTGAAACTACCAACATAGTCCAAACAATTCCAACCCCTAAAGGTAAAACTAAAGAGACAGTATCATTAGGGACTACTGCGAAGATCGTTGAATTAATAGAACAAGATTCACCAATGTTCTTACCATTCGATTCAGTAGGCATAGGATTTTCCTTAGGTGTTGGTTCCTTGCCAGCAGAAGATCTCTGTATGGTAGAAGTAGAGTATGCAAACACAGCAGATACACCTACATCCATACTCCCAGCTAAGTATTGGACTCTCCATTTCGATGGAGCTAAATGCCGTTATGGAGCGGGGGCAGGTATAATTCTTACCTCGCCCGAAGAGAAGGTCCTCCCATTCTCTTTTAAATTAAACTTTGAATGTACAAACAACGGCGCTGAATACGAAGCCCTCCTCCTTGGCCTTACCTTAGCCAAAAGAATTGGTATCGATAATATCAGAGTTTTAGGAGACTCGCAATTAGTTGCAAACCAAGTTTCAGAGGTATATGAAACTAAAGCCGAACACTTGCAACTTTACAAAAACGCTGTATTAGATTTAAGCAAGGCATTCAACTTCATATCCATTGAAGCAATCCCGCGAGAAAAAAATCTTCTCGCCGATTCAATAGCAACCTCAGCATCACGTTTTACTCCAAACAATGAGCTAGAAGATACTCATTTCACGGTATCCATTCGTAACGAACCATTAATAAAAACAATGATGGATCCTCTTTCAAACGGAAGTAAATCTACCGTCCTAGACCATGTTGGAAATGATGCGGCTACTTTGGATTACTTAAATGCCTTTGCAGCACTACATCTCTCCTATCACACGCTAGATTTATCTCTGATCTCGCATTCATCTTCCTACTTCGGAAATCCCGTAATGAATCTTCCCTCACAAAAAGAACCTAATATATACGTGGTGGAAAACGGGGATGATATAGATCTACCTCCGGCACCACCTGAGTTCGAAGAGGGTAATGCCTCTTTAATTGAAGAAACAATCGATGTCAATATCGGAACGGAAGATGAACCAAGAATTTTAAAGTTAGGTTCTTCATTAACCCCAGAGGAAGTGGAAATACACACCCAAGTTCTCAAAGAACATCAGAAGGCATTTGCATTTAGTTATAAAGAGATGACAGGAGTCGCACCCCACATTGCGGTACACAACCTCGTCACTAGGTCAGATGCGAAGCCAATTAAACAAAAATCAAGACCCATGAAGCCCAAAGTAGCCCTCATGGTAAAAGAGGAGGTAATAAAACTCCTTCAGGTAGGATTCATCAAGCCAGTTGACTACTCCCAATGGGTATCCAACATCGTTCCCGTTCTCAAGAAGAACGGAAAGATACGCATCTGCATAGATTTTCGAGATATCAACAAAGCTTGCCCTAAGGACGACTTCCCATTACCATCCATAGACGTTATTGTTGATGCAACAGCAGGTTTTGAACTCTTGTCTCTCATGGATGGATTCTCGGGATACAATCAAATCAAAATCTCCGAGCAAGATCAAGCCAAAACCACGTTTATAACTCCTTGGGGAACCTATTGCTACGCTGTTATGCCATTCGGTCTCAAGAACGCCGGTGCTACGTACCAGCGGGCCATGACATACATATTTCATGATTTAATCCATAAAATCGTGGAATCCTACGTAGATGACTTGTTGGCTAAGGCCAAGAAGCGTTGTGACCATCCTGAAGTACTCCGCATCATCCTTTCACGCCTAATAGAATATGGAGTTACCCTAAACCCAGAGAAATGTGTCTTCGGTGTAACAGGAGGAAAGCTCCTAGGTTACATCATATCGTCACGAGGGATCGATGTTGATCCAGCCAAAATTCGGGCTGTCCTCGAAATGGTCCCACCCTCGAATGAATCTGGAATCAGATCATTTCTTGGAAAGTTGGGTGCAATCCGGAGATTTATCCCGGATCTAAGCTTCGCCGTTCATCCAATCAACAATTTACTCAAGAAGGACTATAGCATTGATTGGACCGAAGATTGCAATGAAGCTTTTGATGCAGTCAAGCGTTTCCTGCTATTACCGCCTACGCTAATGCCACCAAAGCTAGATCGCCCTTTAATTTTGTACTCACGGGCTACCGATGTTTCGTTAGCTTGCATGCTAGCCCAAGAAGACGATGACAAAAGAGAGCGTGTGATTTATTTCATTAGCCAAACATTGCTCGACTACGAAACGCGCTATACACAAGCAGAGCGAGAATGTCTCGCCATAGTCTTTGCTACTAAACGCCTAAGACACTACATGCTAAATCAAGAGACAAGGGTCATAGTAAAGACAGACCATTTACGGACTTTTCTCACACAAGGGTCCTTGTCCAAAAAGGCTGGACGTTTTATAACCTTAATGGGAGAGTTCGAATTAACATTTGTAAACCAGAAGTCGGTTAAAGGACAAATCATTGCAGATTGGTTAGCTGATAACCCGCTAGACGGAGGCGACTTAGTAAACTTAGACTTTCCAGATGAATGCGTATACTACGTCGAAACCCGACCTGCTATATCTGAGTGCCCTTGGTACGCTGATATCATTAGTTATATCATGGACCATAAGTACCCAGAAGGAATTACACCTCAACAAAGAAGACGGTTACGCATTATCGTAGCTAAATACGTCATTATAGAGCAGGTGCTCTATCGAAAAGCATTCGATGGGATGCTCTTAAGGTGTGTTGACACAGAAGAGTCCAAGAGGATTCTCCATGAATCCCATAGCGGTATATGTGGAGGCCATTTCGGTGGCCATGCCACTGCTCGAAAAATACATCGAATGGGCTATTTCTGGCCCACTCTAGAACATGACACAATAGAGTTTGTACGCAGGTGTCATAAATGTCAGGAGTTCTCTCATGAGATCCACATGCCGGCACAAGCTTTGCAACCGATCGCTACTCCGTGGCCCTTTTCTACATGGGGCCTAGACTTAATAGGGAAATTCTCTCCCTCATCCACAGACGGCCACAATTTTATAATTACGGCCACAGAATATTTCACTAAATGGGTAGAGGCTATGCCTCTTACAACTGTACCTGGTTCCGTAATCGCTAAGTTCATTTTGAACCAAATCATTTGCAGATACGGTATCCCACAAATCATTATCTCAGATAATGGAACTTCTTTCAAAAACGAAGAAGTTCGGGAGCTATGCAGTAAGTTCAAAATAAGCCATCATACGGCTTCCTTATATTATCCCCAAGCCAATGGGCAGGCTGAAGCAACAAACAAGACGTTGAAAGCCATTCTCCTTAAAACGGTAAAAGAAAACAAACGGGATTGGCATTTAAAGTTATATCCGGCCTTGTGGGCCCACCGAACCTCGATAAGAACGCCAACAGGAGCAACTCCTTTCTCATTGGTATTTGGGTCAGAAGCAGTTCTCCCACTTGAAGTTGAAATCCCCAGTCTCCGCATTTCGCTACAAGGGATTCTGGATGAGGACGCTTACAGAGAAGCGCGTCTTTCTCAATTAGAAAGCCTGGATGAAACTAGGTTAAATGCTGAACAACGACATAGAGTCTATGCCGACCGGATGTGCCGGCAGTACAACAAGAAGGTCTATGAACGTGACATATACGAGGGTGACCTAGTTCTAAGGTTAGACAGCCGGATCGACAAGAAGACCGGCGAAGGAAGGAAATTCCGGCCCAAATGGTTGGGCCCATACCGAGTCATGAAGGACTACGGAAATGGTGCATACCTCTTATGCACGCTAGAAGGAGAGGAGTTTGGCGAAACAGTCAATTCTCTCCACCTCAAGCGTTTCTACGCGTAAGCAGCTAACGCTACCTATATAACTATCTACATTGCATTTTCATACAAATTAGGATCATTTTGTCCACTTGTTCTTACACAAATTGTGATCAGGGAATCTATTCTCAAAGCAATTCATTACAAACTCGTGATGTTTTGGCATAAAGCTCTTTAATCATACTTCTCCGTCTTCGATATCATCAATCAACTCAGAATCTTTTATCAAACAAAATCAGATATGACGAAGTCCTAACGGTAATCATACCAAGATCTGCAAGTTTGTTCTCGCTTTGATTTCTTCTTAGGATAGGTGTCTTGCCTATGGTCTGTTCTAGAAGCTTCATGGTGTCACATCTATCCCATATACACATCTCTTTGGAAATAAGCATATACTGACATTTTACTCAAATAGACAAGTCAAGAAGTGATTAAACAAAAAATTTTATTTTACACATTTCCTTGCCCCACCAACCTTCGGTGATGAGCTTGCGTCTCTTACTAGTGACGTAGGGTTGGGAAAGGATGGAAATGCCCTTACTCGCCTATGCCTTGCCCACGGTGATAAACCCATGCTTCTTACAGGTAGCATGGGGCAAAGTGTAGGGGGTCCTCTAAACAAAGTAAATGTTAAAAGGTCATAAACAATCAATTCAAACTTTGAGTCAAAAACGAATGAATCAGATATTCAAAAATTCCAAGAGAGTTAAAAATCCTAAAACCCAGATTTTGTCTACTATGTGGCCATCTACGGGTCTAAGTCTGGATAAACCGCAAAGCAAGTTGCATCCAAAACTATGAAGTCATTCAGGTAGAATAAGCTTGTAGTTTTTATTTGGTTCCACCAAAGCTTCGTCTGTCTTTCGTCACTATCACTTCACCATATTCCATAACTTGCGCCCTTCTTGGCTCTTGGTGATGAGCCCTCGCATCCTACTAGTTGCGTGGAGTTAGGAGTGGGGCGAGTTAGTCTATTCATCATACTGATTATTTTCATCACTTTGCCAAAACAAATCATGAGGTATCCAAATTGCTCACAGAAGCTAAGATTTAAGATCACAGTATATCTACAATATCATGTATCAGCATCATGAAACACAAAAAGAAAGCAAACATTTGCACCATCTGTTTTCCATTGCATACATTCTAGAAAGCATATAAAACATACATCGTAGTATACACGAAGCAGTTGGAAATAAAGAAAGTAGAATACAAATGACAAGTTTTGATCCAAAACCGACGCATATATATAAATAAATCAAGTTTATATACAATGCCATCATGCACTAGGCATGGTCAAAACGCTCAAAGAGCCCGTAATACACAAAAGAATATAAGTACAAATACAGAAAGCCAAGTGGCCTCTCAACCCCTGCGCGATCCCGCTGAAGGTGCGCGCCCTCGCCTAGGACTCCGGCTACGCTGGCGCTCTGAATGGACGGAGGGCTCAGGGTCCCTAGGGGCAGTCGTAGTCTCGCCATGAGAGCGGCTCCTCATAAGACGCTCGGCTGTCCTATAGCCGGCCAACTCTGTACGGAGAGTTGACACCATCTTGGCCACATGCCAAACGGGAGCAAAGACGCTGGGCAGTTTTACCGGCCGCTGAGGGCTCTCCAAAGCATCCACGGATAACTCCGCACGGGTCTTATCATAGGGATCATCAAAGAATCGACGCAAACCCTACGGATTAGATCCCGTCACTCATCAACATCTTCGAAAAGCAAAGAAAGAAAACGAATTAGGAACAGGCAAGAGATTAAAGTGTACACAATGCAAATATAAGGAGAGTTAACATTCGAAAACAAATCCTAAAACAAAACAAGCATTGAAAGGAGGAGAGGATAACTTACTCTGGATCGCTGTGCCTCCAAGATGGGTCGCTGTGGCCAAAGCACTGCCGCCGATGCCGCCGCCGACCGAGGGGCTGCTCGTGGTAGGGGCAACATGGCGCCCGCAACCCGACTCATCATCTCCACCATGGCCTCGGGAGAGTGGCTCCTCGAAGCCACGCCTCTCTCTCCGCACTCTCCTCCTCCCTCTCGCCCGCAGAATATCCCGAGTATCATGCCACTCAGATCGCTCTCGCCCATCTCGCTCCTCGACCCTCCTCCGTGTGCTCCTCAAAATCGAGTCAATATCTATAGTGGTCGCCACTGCATGAGCGGGACTCGCAGCAATCAAGTAATGGTGCTCGAGGCGCACTCGGCTCTCCCTCTCGGCCCGAACTACCCCCGGCTGTAATAGGAATGCGGGGGTAACGCTGCCCAACCACGGCCTCTAGGCCCCCTCAGCCTCTCGGATCGATCTATAAACGGGTGCTACTGGAGGAAGCATAGCCGCGTAGGGGAGACCAAACACCGAGGAACCTGTCAAGGGATGTACCTCTACCCGGCCCACACGATCAATAAGCTGCCCTGTGATGGAGCAGGAGATCAATGTCGTAGTCTCCTCTCCCCATATACCGGCCATAAGCTGGTACGGTGTAGCCTCCATGTCTGCCGTGGTAAGGGTGGCTACTGGCTGGTGAGGTGCTCTAAGCACTGACATACCTGACCATCGGGCTGCCCTCACCGCCCCGGGATCTGCCACCTCCACGCCTCTGCCATACGGAATGAAACGCTCATACACCCAACTCATAACTAGAGTGGGGTGGCTCAAAGATCTGTCCCCGCAATCGGACCACCTCGTATAAGTCATGGTAGGTGGTCCCAAAATGTCCGCGCCTGTGCGTATTTCCGCCGTGTCCTCTATCTCTGCAATAATGGGGCCTCAAAGCAGATAACAATGTATCCCCTCCCTTGTCCCCGATGAGTCTCGAGGCAAGGATCCCCATAATGGCCTGTCGAAAGATAGGGATGGGCAAAGAAGGAATGGATCTGACTCGCACTCCCTTCTTCGGCCCCGTAGAAATGGCTGCATCCCCCATATAACCAGCCCACTGTGCGATCTGTGCCCGGGAGCCTGCTGTCTCTAGTGTAAGTCTCCTCCCAATAATCGGGACCCCCAGGATGCGGTAAACATCCTCCAAAGTGATGGTCCACTCACCACGGACCCCTGGCAATCGGAAAGTGTTCCGATCTGCATCCCAGTATGAGAATAGGTCACAAAGAATGTGACTGGATGGAGCAACGTGGGGCACACGCGATATACGCAATATGCCGGCCCTCTGCAATGTGTCCTCCTCATCTGCTGAGAGGGCATCCAATACCCCGGGCAGCCAGTCGCACTCTCTCTCCCGGCTCCATCTAATGTACTCCTCTTTTGCCTGCATACACCCAAAAACACACAAGGAAGAGTAAGTTAGTATCTAAACAATATCAAGAGAAGCATAAAAACACGTACAAATGCTAAAAATACAAGTAAAAGCTTTTAAGTAAGGTTCTTTTGCATTCTGTGCAAAACCGCCGCCCTGAGCAGGGGGGCGGTTTTGTAACCGCCGCCTTAAAGGCGGCGGGTCTCGTGTAACCGCCGCCCTGTCCGGCGGCGGTCGCGGTCCGAAAACCCGCGCGGGTTTTTAAGCTTAAAAAGCCCAAAAAATGCAAAAAATAACTATTTTAATCAAAAATGGGGCCTACCCAGTAGGCGCCCCCCCTAGATGGACCCTTTAAACCAAACATTTTCGAAAATAACCCCCCCATTGCAAAGAATTTAACATTTCAAATCAAAAGGGGAAAAACACAAAATTGAAGAAAACCAACCTGTGATCTCGCGGGGTGGCGTTCCGCACGTGGAGGCATGATCTCTATCTCACTGCGGACGTTTTGACTCTACTCGCGTGAGAAACCGTCACCGTGGGTCCCAGAGCTCAAAACCTATCAAATCGACTCGCGCAAATGAATAGGAAAATGGGCCCACTTTCATATATATAACGCCCCGGTTTGTTTTAAATATCTTTTTCACAGGTTCGGAGCGCCGACGGAGGTAAGTTTCTATCCTCGCACAAATGGTACGTCCTCTTTCTCTATTATTTTAACGTTTATTTTTCAAATTATTGTATCTATCTGCATTTGAGTTCTCTTTTCATTTCGCAGGTAGCGGGAATTTTGGACGGCGTCATTTCAACACACGGGCGTGTAAGGTATAATTTCTCACTTCCCATTTCGGGACGGCCATACTCGGACCCACCGTTTTATGCCTCTTCATGGCTAAAACGCTTCTCCGAGGGGGCAATATGTACGTACCCAAAATTGTAAGGTACTGTACTACGGAACGGTGTAATAAGTGCCCCGATGATGATACAGGTCCCTTCGCAAGGTGTTCGGGATCCAGAGAAGCTTTACGGATATGCGTTAACATCCCGCATGCCCCGCTTAGCCCCCGCGTGCTTTGTTTTCCCTATTTTTCCTCTTTTCTTGGCTTTTTGGTCTTCAGTGACGAAACCGCCGCCCGGAAGGGCGGCGGTCTCAATCGCCGCCTCTACACAGGCGGCGGTCCTCAGAAACGCGCCCTGAAAGGTGGCGGCGGTCCCTGCGCGTTTTCGTAACTTGATTTTGGTCGAACGCATGCAAAAATCAACGCTTTACCAGCTTTTCTTGCCGACTTGAGCATGCATTTATGTTTTTGGTCCCCTGGAATAGTGTTTTTCTTTTGTTTAATGTTTAGGAGTTCAGTTTAGATTTGATCTTTGCATGTTTGGATTCCTATAAATGCATGGTTTGTGCACATGCAAATGGCCCCTGATTTTAGTTCTGAATTTTGCTCCAAAGTTTGTTTTAAATTTCTTGTTGCAGTAGATTTAGTTTTCCTTTGCTTAGAATTCTTAGATTTCTCATTGAGTGCTTTGGTTAGTTTTGTATTGCAGCTGGTAAGCCACATATCCAACTTGTGCAAGTGCAAACATTATTTGGGCCACCATTTTCACTCCAATTTTCATGTTTTCAGTGCTATGGTCATTTTAGTTTGCTTAGGATTGGTAGCATAGTTTGTTGCAGGTTTGTTTTAGCTTTGTGTTACTGTTGGTAAGCCACAGATCCAACTTGTGCAGACAGCATTATTGTTTTGGAGTAGAATGGTCTAGGCAGCCATTAAAGTTGCAGGTTTTGCTCTTCATATGTGCTAGTCTCGTGTCTCGGGACGCTCTTTGTTGCATGATTCGCAGAGACCCCGCTAGAATTGCATAGGCCAAGCTCGTACTCTTGTGTTATCCCTCTCCTATCCGCATTCTATTCTCGTCGCATTTGAAGGCTGTCCATTGATCCAAATACCTATTCCTGTTGATGCAAGCATTTCACGCTTTTCTGGATTCACGTGAGCACAAAGAACGAAGAGATCATACTGAGGGGACAAGAACACACACACCGTCGGATTCGCCACTGTTCTGCGAAATCCAGGTTCCATCTTTCAAAGTTTTAGTTAGAACTTATCAAATAAAGTAGTTAATCACTTTATTTCAGTTATTTCCATTCTCGATATTGCCGGGGAGGTTGTGGGGATTGATAGTTTCTGAGAAACTATGATTCATTCCTCACTTCTGAGGTAGGATCGAGAATCTTGCAGATAGATTAGTTATTTCGTTATTTAGAATAGATATACAAAATCGCACAGACAAATAGCTACACTCGGCTATTTTGTTTGTTTTTACGTTGTTAGTTTAGTTGTCAATTTTAAATATTTTAAATAGCTACTCTCTCATAAATTGCCGGAAAATACAAAAAGAAACTATATATGCTAGAAATGCACTTAGATTTTACTTTATTATAGTTTGTTTCATTACTGCTTTTGTATGACAATTACGGGACCTAGGGAGCCCAGGGAATACATTTTCGAGCCAATTGTGCCTCAGCCCAATACCGTAGTAGCAATAACTGACATTGACCAAAACCTTAGGATACAAGTCTTCCAAACAACAACAGACTTCCAACAGATCAGGATACAGTTGAGAGGGTTAAACATCGAAGACGACCAAGCGCATCTATTTTGGTCAAATCAGCCAAATTACAGATTACCCTAGAAAATACCCACATGACTGTAGAAGGGCTCGAAAGAGAACAAATATTCGGGTGTGATCCTTTAGTTCCACAAATGCAGATTCACTGGAGACACCCTAGTAGATATAGATACCAGCTTAAGAATCCAAGTTGCGAGAACGCCTGTAAGGTATTCTGAGAAGATAGCACAGCTGTTGGTTCTAAACATAGAAGCTGAAAAAGCTTACGACTATTGGATACTAGGGATCAGAACTTGATCTCCCGTATGACCATCACGGGACCGCAACAACCAAGAGTCTATGGTTGTGATCCGCAGATCCCACAGCCTAACGAATCCATAAAAGAATTAGACATAGACACTGGCCTACGTAAATTAGTATTTCAGTCTACTCCGATTCCACCTCTCATCATTCAACAGTTATCCCTACTAAATACAACAGCTAACGAAGCTAGAGAATTTTGGACTAGGCCAGAGAATCGTCCATAGAATCGACCATATTTACCATATGACCCTATCAGGAGAAATACACGAAACCATCCCGGGTCATTTTCCACGCATCCCACAACCCATAGATTGAATCACGCCGAGCTCGATATTGATTGGAGCCTTCGAGCATCATCCTCACGCGATCGATCTATCACACCACCAAGTTAGAAGGGCCTTCTTTGCCTTAGATTCACAAATACCATTAGTGCGTGTTGAAGACATTAGATCGCTTAACTAGCTTGTCTCCGCATATTCTACCCCACCTACCTGTCTCTCGGCACTACCTCGAGAGGTCGGGCACCCGGAAGAGTCACTTGTTGATTCTCACGCCGCTGTTGCTTTTCCGACGTACGCTTTCCACAACCAATTCACTCCTAAAATCACATCATACAATCCCAATGGCACAACATACAAATTTATTGAGGTTTCTAGTTTGAAGTTGTAAATCAGCCTCAAATAAGCATTGCTCTACTTTTTCTCAACTTGGTTTCCATATTGAACTACCCAAGTATGTTCCATATAACCAACTTTCCTAAATATTTTACTTAAAATTTTAAGAGCTACAAAACATTAAGTTGCCCTTGTGTCTATCAAAATAGTGTATGGATGGCCAAAAAGAGTACTGATGCTTCTATATGTATGGCTTGATGGTCGTCATATTGGTTATCAACCACTTCATGAATGTGTTGCTAAAAGGTTTCCTGCAGGTTTGATGCCCGAGCCCTATTAGATCCTCTATTGTTTGATGGGAAATGACTAGCATAGTGATCTCCCTACATATGAAGCACCCATATTTTGGTCCTTTGGTGAAAGTCCCATGGTTTCCTGTGTTTCCATTATTGTTCTAGTTCCGATTGTCATTGCCATTGTTTCCATTCATGTTCCCATTAATATTGTTTCCATTCATGTTTTCTTTACCATTTCCATTTCTATTACCATTCCCATTGTTGTTTATGTTCTAAAAATTTCCTCCTGATTTGAAGTTTTTCCCTTGTCTAGAGGGGTTGAACCTATTAGTTTTCCAGTTCTTCTTTTGAAAAGATGTATATTGAGAGTTGTTCCTTTTTTCTTTAAATTATTTCCCAATTTCATAGATAATCTTCAATTTTTTTCTTGCTTCAATGCTTTCTCAAAGACTTGGTCCATGGTCAAAGGTCCATGAACATTGACCTTAGATCCTATTTGGGGTTTTAATCCCAAGATGGTTCTTTGATACGAAACTACTCATCCCTTTGATATTACAACACATACTTGAGAATTCAGGTGAACTTATCCCAATATTTTGTTACTGACATTCCTTTCTACCGAAGGTTATGAAACTCTTTCAACTTCATGTCAAAATATAACTGTGGTAACCATATTTTCCAAAAATGAGTGACAAACAATTCCCAAGTAGTATTTTCTAGGGTGAGGTTTCTTTCGCCTTAATGTTATTCCACCAAGCCGATGCCTCTCTAGTGAGTTGATATGATCCCCATACAAATTTTTTTCTCATTTGAAAAGTTACGAAGATCAAAGTATTTATTCATCTCAATATTCCATGACTCGGCTCCATCTCCTAGGGCATCTCCTTTGAACTTAGGAGGTAGGACCCTCTTGAGATCCTTGGCTAATTCAACCTCTATTTGAGGCCATTTTGGTAGATCTTGCTGATCATTGTTTTGTTGTATCTCCTATCCCTATTCATTTTGTTCCTCCTCGTTTTATTCCTCTTCTTCCTTTATTTCTTATTCAACCCTCTGCTTTATAAGGTGTACCCTATCCTTAGTTTTCAGTTAACATTTCCTTGTTGCTCTTGACCCTCAACATTAGTTTCCCCATGGTTGGATCCATTTTCGGTCCAGCCATTATTTACCTAAGAAAATTAAAAGAAAACAATGTTTAAGGTTTTGTAATGAGCTCCATTAGGCCAAGTGTTGAACCTACGACTTCGATACTAAGATGAAATGATCCATTTTTACTTAACCAAAATAAAGCAGAAAAAGTAAAGAAAATAAGTCATACATATATTTTTAAAACATAACAAGAAGTATACGATCCACTTAACATCATCAAACATATCAAAATTACTTACTTAACCACTAAACCATTTAACATTCATTAATTACAATGAGGAAGATAAGATTCTTTCCTTTCATTTTCCATTTCGTAATATAAAATAAAAGTTGATGCTTCCATTTTCCATACAATAACCATAAAAATTCATTCTAACATTTGCATTCTTTGTGAATTCCATTCTTTACAAATTGATAATGATCATAACATATAAACTCAATATATTACATATAGTCTTGTTCACATTTTCCTGCTCGTTGGATTGATATGGAAGTCTTTAACTCGGATCCTGTAACCATGCTCGTGAGAGGGAGAGTATCCTTGGGAAGTTTTTCCACCAACAATAGACCTGGTAGTCTCTCGCACACCTCCTTTATGGAGTGACCCTATTCTTCGACAAAGCACATAGATCATAGATTATGTGGCAAGAGGATGTATCACGTTAAGTGAAGTTGTCGCTACCTTTGGGCACCTACCTTAGGCATCTCACGACACCTAGTGAGCTAGGACTAGAATAATTTATACTCCTATGTCTAATTAAGTATACCATAATTTGACATGCTTGTGGCCACAAGAATATAGGGAATATGGGCACCCACCAAGTCTCCTGACTCATCAACTAGGTTTATCTAGACCTTCAATAATAAATTAAGTTCTTGAGGAGTTAATGTGAACGACACCACCTAGTGCATCACATCCTAGTCTCACAAATTCCCAAGGGTCTATAACCTTTCCAAGGGTTAAAAATACATTATCTAATCATTCTAGAAACACAAAAATTAAGTGAGGGAATGTCAACATCATGCTTAATAAAGGCATTAAAATTAAGTCGGAAAATCCATTCATTTATTACATAAAGTTTATACTAATTCAAGGGTGTAGAAACTAGACTGTTGTTCTATACTGTCTTATCGAGAGATCACGTGTCGAAATAATTTTAACATTATTATTATCTCATTAATTTGTATTGAATTGATTTTCCTTGATGTACCAATACGAAATCCAAAACTAAAGACTTGACAAGTTATTTTTGATACCGTAGAAATATTTAACGAAGATCCCGCATTAGTTATCTGTCTCATTAATTTTTGTCTCGCATGCCTACACGAATCTTAAATATAGTCAGCAAAGTTGACCCTAGGTAAGATTATTTGGCATTTACAAGTAATTTTACAAGGAAATCGATCGCTTAGTTTTATTTAATTTGAATTAATCAGCTTTATGATATCCTCGCATGTAGGAAAGGAGAGCTCGAAAAACATAATCTTTAAATTACTATTATGATGAAATAATTTTTTTTTTTGTTAATCGAACTACCATAAAGGTCTATGCATATTTTGGATCTATACTATATATATAATAACTAGCTCCAACATCGTGGGAAATTCCCAATCATCCAGGGGAGATGAATCACAGGTGGAGTCTATGTTTAATTTGAAGGATTCTTATTTATTTATTTATTATTATTTTTTGATTGACTAGAGCAGGATAACATTAAAAATAATTGATATCAACATGCTAAAGTCATTTTGGATTTAGTGGGAGGAAATTTTCCAAATTACTATGAGGTGAGGTGTATCCCAGAGGAGTGGATGATTTTATTTATCACCGTGAGAAAATATTATAAGTTACCATAAAAACATCATGAAGCAATATAGGAGACTTAGGGGTAACTACAGATTTGACCAAAATTTTCCTCTCTTTTTTATTAGATTAGGAAAAAAATAGGGATTGGCTCCCAGGGGCTAGAACAAAAGAGAGGAACACAACTAGAAACAAAATAGAAAGAAAACCCAGAAAGGGGTCCCAGAAAGATGAGTTAAACAGGATTAACTCTTACATTGCAAGATCTGGACCCTAGAGAGGACAAAAATACCAAGAAGCAATAGGGCACCATAGTTCGCCAGAGTCCACACATAGTTTAGAGACCAAAAAAACCTCCGCGACAAGCAACCCAAAGCCAGCAAAGAACCATCTTGGATTCCAAAGACCATCCAACACCTACTCCTCCTCCGAGATACTTATGTGAAGGTTGAATCTCCTCCTTTTCTTTTCCCCTTCAATCTCCTCCACTCTGTCAATCATAACTTTAACCCAAGTCTCCAGCCTCCTCATTCTCGTGTTTTATTTGGACTTGATCTCGCGACCATCTTCTTTGAAATGTTGATGATGTTCATGATGGACTCCCTTTTCCCCTCATTCGTGTCCTCCATGGCTTTTAGGACCCCTTTTAAATACAACATCTTCCCCGCTCCATTATTTAAAAAATATGGGGTCTCCCACACATTCACTCTTCGAAGCACTAGCTTCCCCACCATCTCCTCATTTTTATCTTTATCTTTCTCATTCCTTCGGTGGGTACTGCATGCGATGGAAAAGTGACAAGTGAGCATGGGAATCTACAAGTAACTCTTCCTCGCACCCAACCTCCCGAGGTCATGCCGAGAATGGGGATGGACTATGCGTGGGGTATGGGTAAACTAGTTAGGCAATCTTATATCTTCAACACACACTAATGGAATCTGTGAATCTAAGGAAAAGAAGGCCCTCCTAACCTGAACTGGCATGATAGATCGGTCGGCGAGGATGACTGCTCGAAGGCTCCAATCAATATCGAGCTCTGGCGTAATTCGATCTATAGGTTGTGGGATACGGGGAAAATGACCTGGGATTGTTTCGTGTATATCTCCAGATAGGGTCATAGGATGGATGATGGATATAGTGGATTCTATGGGTGATTCTCCGGTCTAGTCCAGAAATCCTTAGCTTTGTTAGCTGCTATATCCAACAAGGATAACTATGTGATGATGATAGGTGGAAGTGGAGTGGATCTGAATACTAATGTGCGTAAGCAAATGTCAACGCGGATTGACTTGTGGACTCGTTGGGTTGTGGGATTTGTGGATCACAACCGTAGATTTGTGGTTGTTGTGGACCTACTATGGTCATGTGTGGAATCAGTCCCTAATCCCTAGTATCCAATAGTCGTATGCCTTTTCGGCCTCTATGTTTAGAACTACAAGTTGTGTAATCTTCTCAGAGTACCTTACAGGTGTTCTGGCAACCTGAATTCTTAAGCTAGTGTCTATATCAGTGAGAATATCTCCTCGTCTGTGTGGGACCAAAGGATCACAACCGAATGTTTTCTCTCTTTCAAGCCCTTCTATAGTCATGGATGTTTATCTAGGGTAACCTGTAGTTTGGCTGGTTTGACCAGAATATGTGTGCTTGGTCGTCTTCTATGTTTAACCCTCTTAATTGTGAACCGATCTATTGTAAGTCTGTTGTTGTTTTAAAGACTTGGATTCTAAGATTCTGGTCTATATCGGTTATTGCTGTAACAAGATTGGGTTGAGGCATGATAGGCTCGAATACGTATTCTCTGGGCTCCCTAGGTCCCGTGATTGTCATGCAAAAGGAAATGATATAAAGCTAACTAATGACAGAATAAATTGACTATGCAAGATATATCTATGTATATTCCTAAATCTGATATTTTTGATAAACTATTGAACAAAATTTAAAAGAGAAATTATCTAATATATCTAGAAATTGACAACTAAACTAATAACGAAATTAAAACAAACAAAGCAGCCGAGTATAGCTACTTGTCTGTGCAGTTGTGAATCTATTCTAAATAACTAGATAACTGATCTAATCTATTTGAAAGACTCTCGATCCTACCTCATAAGTGAGGAGTGAATCATAGTTTCTCATAAACTATCAATCCCCACAGCTTCCCGCAATATCGAAAGTGAGATTAACTGAAATGAAATGATTGACTACTTTATTTGATATGTTTTTAACTAGAACTTTGAAAGTTTGAACCTGGATTTTGTAGAACAGTGGCGAATCCTGGTTGTGTGTGGCTTTGTCCCCTCAGTGTGATCTCCTCATTCCTTCGTGCTCACGTGGATCTAGAAAAGTGTGTAATGCCAACATCAACAGAAGTAGATATTGGAACAATGGCAGCTTAGGATACAGACCGAATACAATGCGAGTAGGAGAGGGATAGCACAAGAGAATAGAGCTTGGCTTATGCAATTCCTAGTGGGATCTATTGCGAGTCATGCAACACAAAACATCCAGAACCTAAAACTATTCTTTTTGATGAACAAAACCTGCAACTTTAATGGCTTCCTACTGAAAATCAAACTATCCTACTCCAATTGATTGGATGAAATAATAACAACACTTGCACAAGGAGAATATGTGGCTTCCTAACAACTAAACAATACTAACCATGCATACAACAAATGAAACTATGAATCCTAAACAAAATTGAAAGGCTAAACTATTGAAATGAGAAATTTAGAGGAAAATTTGAGGGGCCATTTGCTTGAGCACAAGCCAGCTATTTATAGAATCCCATTTACCCAAAGGTGAAAACCAATTTGATCTCTTAAACCATAAACAATGCCAAAACACTATTCCAGGGAACCAGAATCATAAATACAAGCAAAGGTGGTGAAAAAGCTGGTAAACGTTGAAATTTTACGTGAGTCGCATGATAAAAGAAATGTTCTGGAAAATGCATGAAGGAGGACCACCCGAGCAGGTGGTGGTCACAAGACCGCCGCCCAGCAAGGTGGTAGTTTCATCATCAAGACCGAAAAGCAAAGGAAAAGAGGGGGAAGGAAAATCAAAGCACGCAGGGCTAAAGTGGGGCATGCGGGATGTTAACACATACTTGGAGAGATTTTCTGGATCCCGAACACCTTGCGAGGAGACCTGTATCATCATTGGGGCACGTGTAACGTTGTTCGGTGGTGCAGTACCCTACAATTTTGGGTACATACATATTTCCCCCTCGGAGAAGCGTTTTAGCAATGAAGAGGCATAAAATGGTGGGTCCGAGTATGGTGGTCTGAAATGGGAAGTTAGAAGTTATACCTGATACGTCCGTGTGTCGAAATGATGCCATCCAAAATTCCCGCCACCTGCAAAATGAAAAGAGGACTCAAGTGCAGATAGACAAAATAGATCGAAGAATAAACACTAAAATATTATGAAATGAGGATGTACCATTTGTGCGGGATAAGAACTTACCTCCGTCGGCACTCCAAACCTGTGAAAAGGGGCATTCAAAACAAGTCAGGTTGTTATATATGTAAAAGTGGGCCCATTTTCCTATTCATTTGCGCGTGTTGATTTGGTTGATTTTGAGCTCTGGGACCCACGGTGACGGTTTCTGATGAGAGTATAGTCAAAATGTTTGGGATGAGATCATGATCATGCCTCCACGAGTGGAACACCGACCCGCGAGATCACATGTTAGTTTTTCTCGATTTACCGTTTTTGTCCCCAAAATGTTAAAATGGTGAAATCTTTGTCATGGGGGATTATTTTGAAAATGTCAGTTTTAATAGGGTCACTTAGGGGGCGCCTACTGGGTAGGCTTTGTTTGAGTCAAAATGGTCTTTATTTTGCATTTTTAGCCATTTTTAGGGCACATGACCCACGTGGGATTTTGGGACACGACCGCCACCCTGAGCAGGTGGTGGGTTACATGACCGCCGCCCTGATCAGGGGTGGTTACAAGACCGCCGCCTTTAAGGTGGTGATTATGGAACCGCCGCCCCCGCTCAGGGGCGGTCTTTCCTTCATGAATGCACAAACAATACTTATTTGAAGTTATTTTTGCATTTTTAGCATTCTTATATGTTTTCATGATTTTTCTAATGTCATTTGAATACTAACTTACTCCTTTTGTGTGTTTTTGGGTGAATGCAGGTGAAGGAGGAGTATATTAGATGGAGCCAGAGAGAGAGAGAGAGTGTGACTGGCTTCCAGCAGTATTGGATGCACTTTCTCAGGATGAGTAGGACACACTTCAGAGAGCCAGGTATACTGTGCATATCACGGGTCCCGCATGTTGCACCTTCTAGTCACATACTTTGTGACTTATTTTCATATTGGGATGTTGATCAGAACACTTTTGATTACCAGGAGTTAGGGGTGAGTGGACCATTACTTTGGAGGATGTTTACCGCATCCTGGGGGTCCCGATCATCGGGAGATGGCTCACACTTGAGATAGCAGGATCACGGGCTCAGATAGCACAGTGGGCCTCATATATGGGAGACGCAGTTATCTCCACTGGTTCGAAGAAGGGGGTGAGGGTATGATCTATTCCAACCTCCCGCCTATCCCTTGATTTCCAAAGGCCATCATGGGGATCCTTGCCTCGAGATTGATCGGGGACAAGGGAGGAGACACTTTACTATTATTGGTCCCCCATTGTTGCACAGATTGAGGGACATGGCTAGATTTATGCCTGGGGGGCCGACATTCTTGGGACTACCTATCATGATTTGTACCGGTAGTTCATTTATAGGGGTAGTCATTGAGCCATCCAAACCTCGGTTATGAGTTGGGTCTATGAGCATTTCATCCCTATGGGAGAGGTGTAGAGGTGGCAGATCCTGGAGCTGTGAGGGCAGCCAGATGGATAGACATGTTGGTGCTCAGAGCACCTCACCAGCCAGTCACCTCCTTGACCACTGATGACATGGAGGCCACACCTTATCAGGCCATGGTAGGTTTATGGGGTGAGGAGGCTCTTACTTTGATCTCTTGCTCCACCATAGGGAAACTTGTGGATAGGATGGGGAGGGTGGAGATACATCCTTTTGGTCGAGTGCCCCAAGCAGTTTGGCCTTCCTTATGTGGGTATGCTTCCCCCAGTGGTGCCAGTATACAGATCGGTCCGAGAGGCTAGAGGAGGTCCTAGAGGCCTGGGGTTGGACAGTTGTTACTCCTGGTGTCCCCATTGCAGCTAGGAGGGTAGTACGCGCTCGAGGGAGAGCCGGTGCTCCTCAGGCACCCTTACTTCAGATTTGCCACCGGTCCCGCCCACAACAGTGATGACCCCATTGATATAGACTTTGAGTCCGAGGAGTTCACAGGGGGAGAGATGGAGGAGGAGACCGAGGCTGAGGTCAAGTGAGGGTGGAGAGGAGGACAGTGATCCTGAGTGGCATGACACTCAGGATATCTTACAGGAAGAGAGGGTGGAGCAGAGTGCGGAGAGGGTGACCTTAGCTTCAGAGGAGCCACTTTCTTAGGGCTTGGGTGGAGAGGATGAGTCCGTAGTAGGATGTTATGTGGCCCCATGCACAGGAGGAGCACATCAGTCTGGCGGCAGCATATGTGGCAGGTGCTGATCCTAGGGATCCATCTTGGAGGCCCGAAGATCCGAGTGAGTTATCATCCTTCTCCTTAAAGTTTGTTTAGGATTGCCTTAGTTGCTATCTCTCCTTTTGTTTTTACTTTTTTTTTATCTTTTGAGTATTTCTAATTTGTTTTCTCCTTTGCTTGCAGAGACTACTGATGAGTGGCAAGACTTGATTCACTGGGTATGCACCGATACCCTGATGATCCCCATGGAGAAGACCCGTGTGGAGCTATCCATGGATGCAGGGAGCCTCGCAAGCCGGTAGAGCATACCAATGTTTTTCCCCTATCTGGCATGTGGCAGGATGGTGTCTACCCTCCGTACCGAGTTGGCAGGATATAGGACAACAGAGCGCCTGATGAGGAGTCACTCTCATGGCGAGACCGCAGCTGCTCCTCGGGATCGTGAGCCCTCCGTGCACTCAGAGCACGGCGCAAACTGGAGTCCTAGACGAGGGCGTGCACCTTCGGAGGGATCTCATAGGGGTTGAGAGGCCACTTGGCTCTCGTAGATCATTAGTATGATGTATTTTGTACTTCCTGGGCTCTTTGAGCATTTTGACCATGCTTAGCATGATGGCATTGTACAGAAACTTGAAACTTATATATATATATAGATATTCTTTTTGGATTAGACTCTTGGTATCAATGTTCTTGTGATTCATTTCCACATGTAAACTATGATGTTTGTTTTTATATGCTTTTCAGAATGTATGCAATGGAGAACAAATGATACAAATGCTTTCTTTCTTTTTGTATTTCGTGATGCTGATATATGATAATGTAGACACAATGTGATCTTGAACTTTAGTTTCTATAAGCAATTTTTGGTACTTCATTTTGTTTTGAAAAAATGTGATGATAAACTGGTATGATGAGTAGATGAACTTGCCCCACTCCTATCTCCACGCAACTAGTAAGATGCGAGGGCTCATCACCGAGAGCTAGAAAGGGCACAAGTTATGAAATTTGTTGAATGATAGTGATGAGAGATAGACAAAGATTTGGTGGAACCAAATTAGGATGCTACAAACCTACTCTACTCAAGTGACTCCATAGTTTTAGAATGCTACTTGCTTTGTGGTTTATCTAGACTTAGATCCGTAGATGGCCACATGGTAGACAAAATCTGGTTTTTGGGGTTTTGAGTTCTCTTGGAATTTTGGACATCTGATTCATTTGTTTTTGACTCAAGATTTCAAAGGTTTATTTGAATTGTTTCTTATGACCTTCAACGTTTATTTGTCAAGAGGACCCCCTACACCTTGCCCCATGCTACTAGTAAGAAGCGTGGGTTTATCACCATGGACAAGGTATAGGTGAGTAAGGGCATTCCCATCCTTTCCCAACCCTACGTCACTAGTAAGAGATGCAAGCTCATCACCGAAGGTTGGTAGGGCAAGGAAATGTGTAAAAATAAAATTTTCTGTTTGATCTATGTTTGACTTATATATTTGAGAAAAATGTCAGTATGTTCTTATTTCCAAAGAGATATGCATACGGGATAGATGTGACACTATGAAGCTTCTAGAATAGACCATAGGCAAGACACCTATCCTAGGAAGAAACCAAAAGTGAGAACAAGCCTGCAGATCTTGGTATGGTTACCGTTAAGACTTTGTCATATCTAGCTTTATATGGATGAAATAATTCTGAAATGGTGATGATGTTATGAAAATGAAGAAGTATGATTGGAATGCTAATGCCAATACCATCAGAAGTTTGTAATGAATTACTTTGAGAATAAGTTCCTTGATCACAAAATTGTACGAAACAAGTGGACAAAATGAACCTAACTACATGAAGATGCAATGTAGATATAATTATACAAATAGTGTTGGTTGCTTATGCATAGAATCATTTAAGGTGCAAGGAATTGACTGTTTCACCAAATTCCTCACCTTCCAGTGTACATAAGAGATATGCACCATTTCCATAGTCTTTTGTGACTCGGTATGGGCCCAACCATTTGGGCCAAAATTTCCTTCCTTCACCGGTCTTTTTATCGATCGGCTATCTAGTCTTAGAACTAGATCTCCTTCATATATATCTCGTTCATAGACCTTTTTGTTATACTGTCGGCACATCCGGTCAACATAGACTCTATGCCACTGTTCAACATCTAACCTGGCCTCATCTAGGCTTTCTAGTTGGGAGAGACGTGCTTCTCTATAAGCATCTTCATCCAGAATCCCTTGTAATGAGATGCGGAGACTAGGTATTTCAACCTCAAGTGGGAGAACTGCGGTTCTACTCCGAATACCAGTGAGAAAGGAGTTTCCCGTTGGTGTTCTTATTGAGGTTGGTGGGCCCACAAGGCTGGTATAACTTTAAATGCCAATCTCATTTATTTTCTTTTACCACTTTAAGGAGAATAGATTTTAATGTTTTGTTTGTTGCTTCACTGCTGTCATTGGCTTCGAGGGTAATACATAGGGAGGTCAGTATGATGGCTTATTTTAAATTTATGCATAATTCACGAACCTCGTCATTCTTAAAAGAAGTCCCATTATCTGAGATAATGATTTGTGGGACACATACGCACTCGTAAATGATCTGGTTCAAAATGAACTTGGCGATCATGGAACCTGGTACAGTGGTGAGAGGCATAGCCTCTACCCATTTGGTAAAATACTCGGTGGCCGTGATTATGAAGTTATGGCCATCTGTAGATGAGGGAGAGAATTTCCTTCCATTTCTAGGCCCCATGTAGAAAAGGGCCATGGAGTTGCGATTGGTTGTAGAGCTTGTGCCGGCATGTGAATTTCGTGGGAAAATTCTTGGCATTTATGACACTTGCGTACAAACTCTACTACGCATCGTGCTCTAGTGTGGGCCAGAAATAGCCCATCCGATGTATTTTGTGAGTGGTGGCGTGACCACCGAAGTGGCCTCCACATATTCCACTATGAGATTTGTGGAGAATCTTCTTGGATTCTTCTGTGTCAACACACCTTAGAAGCATTCCATCGAAAGCCTTACGATAGAGCACTTGTTCTATAATAATGTATTTAGCCACGATAATGCATAACCGCCTTCTTTGTTGCAGTGTAGCACCTTCTAGGTATGCATGGCCCATGATATAATTAATGATATTAGTATACCATGGACATTCAGAGATGGGAGGTCTAGTTTTGACGTAGTATATGCATTCATCGGGAAAGTCCAGATCTACTAGATCACCTCCGTCTAATGGGTTATCAGCTAACCAATCCACAATGATTTGTCCCTTAACAGACTTTTGATTTACAAATGTTAATTGAATTCACCCATTAAGGTTATAAAGCGTCCAACCTTTTTAGACAAGGACCCTTGCATGAGGAAGGTTTGTAAATGGTCTATTTTTACAATGACCCTTGTTTCTTGATTTAGCATGTAATGTCTTAAACGTTTGGTTGCGAAGACTATGGCGAGGCATTCTCACTCTGCTTGCATATAACGTGTCTCATAATCGAGTAAAGTTCAGCTAATAAAATAGATCACACATTCTCTCTTGTCATCATCTTCTTGAGCCAACATGCAAGGCTAGCGAGACATTGGTAGCTCGCGAATATAAGATTAAAGGGCGGTCTAGCTTAGGAGGCATTAGCGTAGGTGGTGACAATAAGAAACACTTAACTACTTTGAAAGCCTCATTGTAGTCTTTGGTCCAATCGATATTGTACTCTTTCTTGAGTAGATTGTTGATTGGATGAATGAAAAGCTTAAATCTGGGATGAATCTTCGGATTGCACCGAGTCTCCCAAGAAATGACCTGATTCCAGATTCATCCGACGGTGGGATCATTTCAAGAACAACACGGATTTTAGCTGGGTCTACATCGATCCCTCATGATGATATAATGTAACCTAGGAGCTTCCCTCCTGTCACACCAAATACATTTTTCTGGGTTTAGTGTGACTCGTATTCTATCAAACGTGAAAGAATGATGCGGAGCACTTCCGGGTGATCACAAGCGCTTCTTGGCTTTGGCCAACAAGTCGTCTACTAGGATTCCATGATTTTGTGAATAAGATCATGAAATATGTATGTCATTGCCCACTGGTATGTGGCGCCTAGTTCTTGAGACCGAATGGCATAACAACGTAGCAATAGGTCCCCAAGGAGTTATAAACGTGGTTTTGGCTTGGTCTTGTTTGGATATTCTGATTTGATTGTATCCTGAGAATCCATCCATGAGAGACAAAAGCTCAAACCCAGCCATTGTCGTCAATGATGACGTCAATGGATGGTAATGGGAAGTCATCCTTGGGGCACGCTTTGTTAATGTCTCGGAAATCTATGCAAATGCGTATCTTCCCATTATTTTTGAGAATGGGAACGATATTAGATATCCACTGAGAATAATCAACTGGCTTGATGAATCCTACTTGGAGGAGTTTCATTACTTCTTCCTTCACCATGAGAGCCACCTTGGGTTTCATTGGCCTCGATTTTTGTTTAATTGGCTTTGCATCTGATTTGGTGATGAGGTTGTGTACCGCGATGTGTGGTGCAACCCCTGTCATTTCTTTATAATTAAATGCAAAAGCCTTTTGATGTTCTTTGAGGATTCGAGTGTGTATTTCTATTTCTTCTAGAGTTAACGAAGATCCTAGTTTCAAGATCTTTGGTTCTTCCTCCATTTTGATGTTAATATCAATCGTTTCTTCATTAAAGAAGTGTTACCTTCTTCAAACTCAAGGTGAGCTGGAGGTAGTTCCAAATCTTCTCCATTCTCTACCACGTATATGCCGAGTTCCTTTGTGGGGGAAGCTCTATCATGGGATTCCTAAAGTAGGAAGATGAATGTGGGATTAAGGATGAATCTACCATGTGATGGGTGAGATGTAACGCTGCATAGGTGTTTAAGTAATCAAGAGTAGCTCTATCACTATCAATGTGATCCATGCTAGTAGATTTGTTCTCAACTATGCTCGTTAAAAGTGGGTTTGACACTTTCTTCACTAATGGTTCAGTGTGAAGGGATACTATGAAATGGGTGTCCTCTAACTCACTGCTTGGAGTGAAACGTGAAGCTGAGGTTGCTATCGAATATGTGAGAAGATTTTGTTCGTGGGATTGCTTCAATTGATATGAAGTCAAACTCTTTGCTCAAATCTAATATTGTTATTTTGTAGAGCTGTAAGTGTTCAGCTCTGGTCTCATATACCTCAGAGACTTGGTTTGCTACTAATTGGGAGTCTCCTAACACCCTGATGTCATTAACACTGAGTCTTTTAGCTAGGATGAGGCCAAGGAGGAGGGCTTCGTATTCAACGCCATTGTTTGTACATTCAAAGTTTAATTTAAAGGTGAATGGTAAGATCTTTCCTTCGGGTGAAGTAAAGATCACACCTGCCCCAACCCCATAATGACATCTAGCTCCATCGAAATGGAGAGTCCAATATTTAGTTGGGAAGATGGATGTTGGGACATTTTCTACATCAACTTCTTCAGTTTTGGTTACCTCTACCATGTAGAGATCTTCTGCTGGAAGAGAACCAACACCTAGGGTATACCCCATGCCTACATAATCAAATGGTAGGAAAATTGGTAGATCCTGTTCTAGCAATTGACAATATTTGTAGTAGTTCCTAATGATACTAGTTTTGACAATGCTAGCCTCATCCTTGAGGGCTGGGATATTCTTGATTAGGTTCAGTAACTTCTAACTCCGTTGTAGGCACCAAATTTTCTTCCGGCTTCACGTCGGTTGGTTTATTAAGTTGATTTGTTGGGAGTTCAAACTCAGAGTGAATGCCATGGCCTTCTCTTTAAGTCAGCTAGGTGTATATCGAATGGTTTTGGATCACCTTTGGCTATGAATACCTTTCCTAAGTGCAAGAATCTTACTTCTTGGAATAATGTAGAAGGGATTGCCTTCATATGGTGTATCCATGGTCGGCCGAGGATCATATTATAGTTGGTTTCCGATCTATAATGTAAAACTCAGTAAGGATTGTTTTGGGTCCTAAGGTGACTGGTAGTATTATAGTTCTGATTGAAGTGGCCTTGAGGCTATCATAGCCTCTTAGCGTATTCCGAGTCATGGAACAATTTGTTTCTCCATACCCTAGCTTTTGAAGGAAAGAGAAGGGGACTATGTTAACTGCTGCCCCATCATCAACCATTGCACATTTAACGTAATTTTTATAGATCCATACTTGCAAATGTAAGGTTGGATCACCTCTACATGCAATCTCAGCATTTGTTGGCATTTTGTTTATTTCAAATATAAACTCAGTATCCCTATCCGGCTGCCCGGAGGGTGGATATCAAAGTCTATATGGTTTACCTATGTTTTGGGAGGTGGAGTGATGTTAATTAAATGACCCAAACCTAATGCTTCTAAAAGCAGCCCCTGTGGGCAGGAGAGTTCTTCAATAAGTCCAAAAAGGAGATGTGAGAGAAGGTCTTCGTTAGGTCATTAATTAAATCATAGGCACCTACAAGTTTTACTAATATTTGTTGGATGTTATCTGCCTCTAGCAGGTAACTTGGATTTGGCTGAGAGGAATACTCTCGTGTCCTTGTTACAGCTTCTACGTGTAGTTCGGTGTCTAACTCCACTAAACCGACTATCTTGGGTCGTGGCTGACTTCCTAACTGTGGTGCAACTGGTGGGTTTAGTGAAGTCGAGGCTTCATGATCATTGTTTCCTATCATTACACCCTTGTTCGTCCCATTTGGATTTAATTTGTTGTTATTGTGATTTGGGAGTGGATTGTTGAAGATCTTGAGGGGTGCGTTTTGAGGGGAAACTGCCCCTATAAAAGTATTTGGCGTTGGTGATGCAGGATCTGCCAAGAACATATCTATGAAAAGTTGTCTTTGTTCCTCTGCGACGTTGCATGAATTTATTATAATCATGGCAAGTCCTAGTGTCATGGCCTCGAATCTTGTGGAAACCACAATACGAGTTAGGATTGTAATTCCTAGGTTGCTGGCTTGGTGCATATTGTGGTCCAAAGCTTTTGATCAAACCATTTGCCTATTAGGATTAAAGTTTTACATTTGTTGTTTTTGGTTTTGGTTTGGTTTTGATATCCAGTTGAGTTTTGGCTTGGACCCTGTGTCTGGATCCACCTTTTTTGTTGTTGTTGTGGATGACTAAAATCCACCGAATTGATTGTTGGGGTAAAGTTGTTGTTTCGTTGATTATTAATCGCGGTGGAGTATTTACAACATTGGCCTTTTTAGCTTGGTTAGTTACTCCATCTGTGGTTACGCCGTGATTTTTGTTAAGGATCTTAGGTCCTTGATTGATGTTTGTGGTAGTAGGATAAGTCGTAGTATTCTGGTTGGGGATGATTAGCCTCCCATTTGTTCCATATGTCTTATGACCACTATCTATTACCGCTTGATCTATTCGGAGAGCGCTCTCAAGTACTTCATCGTAAGTCCTTAGTGGGAACTTTTGGACTTCTTCCTTTACCTCTCTGCTGAGAGAATGAAGGAATAAATCACATAGTTCCATTTGGTCCATGTTTGGAGCACTGGCCAAAGAATAAAGGACCGTACGCCATCTTTGGATGAAGTGAGCGATGATTCATTGTGTTCTTGCTTAATGTGCAAGAATTCCCTGATTCCTGTTCTCAATAGTTTGTTCATATCAAACACCTTGATGAACTCTAAAACGAGTTGTTTAAATGAATGTATGGAAGCTTTAGGTATTCTGTAATACCAATCGAGGGAAATGCCCTCTAACGTTTTGGGAAATATTTTAGCAACAACCCCGTCCCAAGGGAGTAGTTCTCGAATAGCTGTGCATGTAGGCCTTGATATGTGCATTCGGGTCTCCCTCCCCTTTGTATTTGGGAAAATCGGGAAGAGGTCTTGGAAGCATGACACTTTGTATGGTGAAGTCTAAGGGCTCTTTCAAATATTCTGAATAAGTCCCTATCGCATAGGTTTCGACCATCGATGGTGCCTGCTGAGGGGGTGGAGGTGGAATGAGTTGTTGATATGGCGTAGCGTATGCATTTATAGGGGTATAAGGAAATCCCTGTGGTTGAGAAAACATGCCAGAGAGGAGAACACATCTCCTTGTGGTGATTTGGAATACATGTTTAAGTATGAAGGAGTATTGCCTAGGAATGGATTATTTTGTACTAGACCGGGAGGTATCATATTCGCCACGGAATGGTGTTAGAAACTATGGTTCTAGTGGCATTTGTTGTGAATACTGAGGAGGCATGCCCAACGTGCCTATTCCTATGAGGAGGTCTACTTGGCTAGGATGATGTGGAGGATTGGAATTTCCTGCCTGCATGAATTGAGAATTTTGACTTGCTTGAGCAAGTTCTAACCCTCTAACCTTTTCTACTAAAGTTGAGATGACTTCATCTGGTGAAGTTACAGTATTTTTCCTTAGTGGCATTTTTCGTATATCCTGAGGTTGTATAGGCATGTGATATCCCACTATGAATTGGTCATTTCCCTGCCAAGTTTCACCGAGGGTATTTCCTATAGGTAGTGGCATGGAGGTGTTTTCTTGAAACGAGACCCTGGGTTGTGTTTGTAAACTTCCTATAGGTGGGTACATACTCCGAGAGTGTTGTTCATTCCTGGCATAATGCACTAAATGTTCATTATCTAAAAATAGATATGGAGATGAACTAGATGGATCTGATTGTCTACTAATTTGTGGTCTAAGCAATACTTGAGGAGACGAACCAGATTCTCCTGTAAACATCATGGCATCCAAGCCTGAAGGCTCTGGGTGTGGAGTTTGAGTGAGCTGATCCAACTCCTCTATTTGGAAAGAAGAACTATATCTAGTCTTTGGGGCGGAGTTCATGTTAATAATTGGTTAGCTGAATAATTGTCACCCCATGCTGAGAGCGAGGGTGATGGTTGCCTATTTAGTTGATCGTAGTATGCTTCAAGACCTAGGAGAGGTCTGCCATATGTGTCGAATCCCGACATATTGGGGGTATATGAATACCCGTAGAATAATGGGAAAGAGTGAAGGTGGAAGGAAGAAATAAAAAAAATAAAAGAACTATGTGTTTCACATGTGGGTTCACCAATTTTGTACGATGGAAAAGTGACAAGTGAGCATGGGAATCTACAAGTAACTCTTCCTCACACCCGACCTCCCGAGGTCATGCCGAGACAAGCCTGGTGGGGATGGACTATGCGTGGGGTATGGGTAAACTAGTTAGGAAATCTTATATCTTCGACATGCACTAATGGAATCTACGAATCTAAGGCAAAGAAGGCCCTCCTAACCTAAACTGGCGTGATAGATCGGTCGGTGAGGATGACTGCTCGAAGGCTCCAATCAATATCGAGCTCTGGCATAATTCGGTCTATAGGTTGTGGTATATGGGAAAATGACCTGGGATTGTTTTGTGTATATCTCCAGATAGGGTCATAGGATGGATGATGGATATAGTGGATTCTACGGGTGATTCTCCGGTCTAGTCCAGAAATCCTTAGCTTCGTTAGCTGCTATATCCAACAAGGATAACTATGTGATGATGATAGGTGGAAGTGGAGTGGATCTAAATACTAATGTGCATAAGCCAGTGTCAACGTCGGATTGACCTGTGGACTCGTTGGGTTGTGGGATTTGTGGATCACAACCGTAGATTCGTGGTTGTTGTGGACCTGCTATGGTCATGTGTGGAATCAGTCCCTAATCCCTAGTATCCAATAGTCGTATGCCTTTTCGGCCTCTATGTTTAGAACTACAAGTTGTGTAATCTTCTCAGAGTACCTTACAGGTGTTTTGGCAACTTGAATTCTTAAGCTAGTGTCTATGTCAGTGAGAATATCTCCTGCATCTGGTTATGGGACCAAAGGATCACAACCAAATGTTTGCTCTCTTTCAAGCCCTTCTACAGTCATGTGGATGTTTATCTAGGGTAACCTGTAGTTTGGCTGGTTTGACCAAAAATATGTGTGCTTGGTCATCTTCTATGTTTAACCCTCTTAATTGTGAACCGATCTGTTGTAAGTCTGTTGTTGTTTTAAAGACTTGGATTCTAAGATTCTAGTCTATATCAGTTATTTCTGTAACAAGATTGGGTTGAGGCATGATAGGCTTGAATATGTATTCTCTGGGCTCCCTAGGTCCCGTGATTGTCATGCAAAAGGAAATGATATAAAGCTAACTAATGACAGAATAAATTGACTACGCAAGATATATCTATGTATATTCCTAAATCTGATATTTTTGATAAACTATTGAACAAAATTTAAAAGAGAAATTATCTAATATATCTAGAAATTGACAACTAAACTAATAAAAAATTAAAACAAACAAAAGCCCAAGTATAGCTACTTGTCTGTGCAGTTGTGAATCTATTCTAAGTAACCAGATAACTGATCTAATCTATTTGAAAGACTCTCGATCCTACCTCAGAAGTGAGGAGTGAATCATAGTTTCTCAGAAACTATCAATCCCCACAACTTCCCGGCAATATCGAAAGTGAGATTAACTGAAATGAAATGATTGACTACTTTATTTGATATGTTTTTAACTAGAACTTTGAAAGCTTGAACCTGGATTTTGTAGCAAAGTGGCAAATCCTGGTTGTGTGTGGCTTTGTCCCTAGTGTGATCTCCTCATTCCTTTGTGCTCACGTGGATCCGTAGAAAAAGTGTAATGCCAACATCAAAGAAGTAGATATTGGAACAATGGCAGCTTAGGATACAGACCGAATACAATGTGAGTAGGAGAGGGATAACACAAGAGAACAGAGCTTGGCTTATGCAATTCCTAGTGGGATCTATTGTGAGTCATGCAACACAAAACATCCAGAACCTAAAACTATTCTTTTTGATGAACAAAACCTACAACTTTAATGGCTTCCTACTGAAAATCAAACTATCCTACTCCAATTGATTGGATGAAATAATAACAACACTTGCACAAGGAGAATATGTGGCTTCCTAATAGCTAAACAATACTAACCATGCATACAACAAATGAAACTATGAATCCTAAACAAAATTGAAAGGCTAAACTATTGAAATGAGAAATTCAGAGGCAAATTTGAGGGGCCATTTGCTTGAGCACAAGCCAACTATTTATAGAATCCCATTTACCCAAAGGTGAAAACCAATTTGATCTCTTAAACCATAAACAATGCCAAAACACTATTCAAGGAACCAAAATCATAAATACAAGCAAAGGCGGTGAAAAAAGATGGTAAACATTGAATTTTTATGTGAGTCGTGATAAAAGAAATGTTCTGGAAAATGCGTGAAGGACCAGTGCTCGAGCAGTAGGCGGCGGTTACAGACCGCCACCCTACCTAGGCGGTGGTCACAAGAACACCACCTAGGTAGGGCGTGGTTTGTCATTGAAGACCGAAAAGAAAAGGAAAAGAGGGGGAAGGAAAAATCAAAGCATGCAGGGGCTAAGCGGGGCATGTTGGATGTTAATGCACACTTGGAGAGCTTTTCCGGATCCCGAACACCTTGTGAGGAGACCTGTATAATCATTGGGGCATGTGTAACATTGTTCCGCAGATACAGATACCCTACGATTTTGGGTACGTACAATAACCTTACCCTCTTTCAATTTAGTAAGACACTCCACAAGAGTAATGTCATCTTCCTCGTCTTGCTCCTCCAGGGCCGTTGTCAAAGGATGATCCAAAACTGGTTTGCCATTCTCAACCAGAAGAAGAATTAGGCCCTCATGTAGGGGCATCTCAACTTTCTCATTCTGGAAGGCCATCAACGAATTTGAAAGAGAGGTGGCCAGAAAAAAGGGAATACTAACCATAAACTTGTGATGAACATGTTGAGGAAGGTCATGTGATGGGTATATATTTTTCTATACTTACCCTCCAACGTAATATATTTCATAACTTGAAGGAAGACATCCTTCCAGACTCCAAGAATGCACGAATGTGTAATACCATCCATAAAGAAGAAACAAGTGAAATTGGTTCCCTCTTATTGATGTGTGAGTGAAATTGCTTTGATTCTAAAAAGGTATATGTTGGAACATAGACTTTCCATAGTTGAAGATGTGAATTTGAATTCATATGGGTGTGTGTGAGTAGTAAGTAGATCGCATCACTTATTTCAATTGACCCTCTCAACATAATGTTGTGAGATTAAAATTGAGGTTTTCAAAGTGGATGGCATTGACATTGGTATAACATGATTAAAATTGAATAGTTTAAAAAATGTGTTGTTATGAAATCTACTTCTAGAAAAATATAAGGAAACGATGTCAACCTCATGTCCTCCCTTTTTTCATTGGTGTTGGTATTGGTAGCTACAAATTCCTTCTTAATGATAGAAATTTAGAAGACTATCTAAGAAACTCTATTTTATTGAAAATCAAGTGGAGGGGGAAGGAGAATGATGTAGGTTATCACTTGGAAGTTTTTTTCTTCATTTATTTATCCCAAACCTAACTCAAAACATATATAATTTAATTTGTAGTATTTCAGCAGGATAAAACCCATATCGTTCACTAATGCTAAATCACTTCCAAGCTCCTTATGTGTTTTCCTCCTCTTCTTGATTTGTCCCCTTTCCGTTCTTGTGAATGAATGAATGTTTTTAACTCCTTATATTCTCCCCTTTAATAATCAAAATCCCCCTCCCACGTGAATGTGGAGAAATCCAGTTAATGGAGTGAATCCTCCTTAAAAGGTGGGTATTCTTCCAAAAATAGGCAATTTTAATAAATTTATGAACTACTTCCAACTAGTATTTCGGAGTTTAAAATTTATCCTTGGATTCTTTGAACGCAATTAAAACATAACTGCTCCACCACTAAGTTGGATATTCTCCTGCATATCACTACACTTGTACACAAAGTTACACATTCAATTTTTATTTTATTTAATTATTATGCCTCTCAACTAGAAATGGTTTCATGCTTATTTATTTTATTTAAAAACACCAACTAGTTTATTATCACTGCTATATAATTATATAGTCTTATAATATTTTGTATACTTTATTACTATCCACAAGGTGACTAATTAAATTTGACGAGACAATTGTTTTATTAAAGGTGTCTTTAAATAAAAATTTGGTATTATTACTATTTATGTAAGGACTGGATCTATATATACTACCTATATGAATTGTTACTTGCAGCTTAGACCTATTTCTGTTAAGAATTAAAATGGGTTATGACCTATTCTTGTGGCTATGCAAGTTTTGGTAAAATGATTTATTCATCCCTAAGGTGGAAACAACCTAGTCACATGATTTACATCCCTTTGCCACATTATTTTCCATCATCCATATGCCCCATCTTGATGATACTCTCCCACCTAATAAGGATAATGTTTCAGTACACACCACCACTCAACATAACACTCACACCTTTGTTAGCATTAGGAAATAAATGTTAAGAAATAAATTACCTTATAAACTCATAATAATAATCAATAATTTTACGAGGCATAAATAAGGAAATATTGATCATTTCATGTCTAACCATGGTCATATAATTTGTTTACTAATCAACATGCATAACTCATCTCAAAACATATAACAACTACATTCATCCATAATTAAATAAAATTCCATAATATTCAGGTTGTGACACAAACTTATCAAGCATGACCTATTCTTGGAATGGAGGGGGAAAACTTTGAACGGAAATGTTTTTCAATTCATTGTTAACTAATATGTTGTTCATATTTGTAAGAATTATGTGATAACATAAGATATAATCATTGATATACTCATAAAATCCTTGTTTAACTTTGGAAATTTATGCGTAAGATATCTTATCCCCAATGTTGATTGAAAATTATGCTAAAAATTGATTTTCCAATGTTTTAAAGAACACATGAGAATGTGTAAAGAGATCATAAAAGCATTACAAATCAAAGTCTGTAAGAATCCTAGGGAATTTATTAGTAATTAATATATCATAAGATGAATAGTTGAAGAAAACAACATGGAATGATCTAAGATGGTCTTGTGGATCACCCTTGCCATCATAGATAAGAAGCTTAGGTGCAACAAAACCAATAGGAAAAGGGTATGAAACAACTTCAAGTGTGAGTGAGTTATGCAATAAATTATAATATTCCATAACATTAGAATTATGAGAGACACATTATTACAATTTCAAGATTTATGCTTGTATAGAGTGAACAAGGGACTCAAGATCATGTGTACTAGATGAAGATGCATGCAAGCCATTATGGTGATAAACAGGATATGTAGTAGCAATAATGGATGCATGAATAGACATAGATACATTTTTCATAGGAATGTGAGGTGCTCCAAAAGAGGTAGGTAAAATAAATGTGGGTACAATAGATGTGGGATGAGATCTATCTGTAAATGATGTGTCATTAGATTTATGATCACAAGCAAGTTTGGCATAAAGTAGAATCTTGATAATAGGCTCAATATGATGTGGATTAGCACAAAGTTGAGCATGAAAATGAGATAGGATCTCCACTTATTTTTTTATCTACATTGTTGTCCTCATCATGGTCATAATCATAGGAGTGTTCATTATGGGTCTCAATGTCATGCAAGGGAACCTCATGTGCATGTGGATCAAGAAGAGAACTAGATGAAAGAATAGAAGAATCCATTGCAATACAACTCTTTCTAGTGGGAGGTAAATGCTCAAAATGTTCAACAGATTGATAAGAAAGATGAACACTATGCCGATAGGGCATAAAAGGAAAACATATAGGAATTGGTAAAGTGATGAAAACAATGAAAGAAAATAGCAACCGATGCTTCTAAAAAGAAACCAAGCTATGACCACTAGGGTTAGGGATATGATGTTCGATTAAAGCTTGAGTTCACCAAATGATTTAATATTTTTATGAATATTCATTTCATTCCATTTTAATATTTAAGCGTGTTTCTAATTAACATACATAAAAAGGATGAAATATTGCAACAATTAGATATTTTGATTTAATTAACTTCAAAAATTAATTGCACAAATAAAAATAACACTTTTCAACTTGAAATTGATCTATAAACTATCAAAAACACAAGGAAGGATTACACTTAGCTGATTATGTGTGGATCTAGTCTATTCTGAGAGTGATATGAATGTAGGATCAGGCTGATATGAGACTAAAAATACTTTGTTATAAAGATCGAAATCTAAACCTACACTTTTTCAAAGCTGTACAACTAGGTCCAAAGCATTTGCATGGTCCCAACCCTTCTGTAAAGTCTTGGACCTACTTGGAATCTAAGTCTAAAAATTCTTGAGTGATTTACCCACTTAGAAATGAGTGTTTCTATTTTTAGTCTACTTCACTCACCCTCGGAATGGCTATGTAAGATTTTCTCAAACCATAGAACCCTTTTATTTAAAGAATAAGTTCATGTAAAATAAAGTTATGTGGGTTGTGGGAACCCCTGTGCACTGCTGAAATTGCCAATATTCCAAAGAAGGATCAAACCACACGTCATTCTCCAAAGCATGTGATATCTAGCGTAGTACAACCAAAACTTGACAATCATGTTTTGACAATGCTTCACTTGAGTTTAACACTTTCTCAAATACTTGGGAAGGTTCACTTTTCTTGCTTATATAGAGAAGATGGAGACTCCTAAACTTGGAAGGATAATTAAAATCTATAGAGAGTACTTCTCTAATGGATGTGTATTAGTTATTTCATATTTTTAGGAGCTTGGAGTGCCTTTTGTGTTGGGTTTTACATGATGCATTCTTAAAGTGTTAGGTTAGAAAATGAGGTATGATTTACTTGCTTTTATACTATTGTAAAGGTTAAAATGTCATGAAAAGACAACCAAGGGGGAATATTAGTTCGGATGAAGACGTTATAATTGAAAGTTTGAGTGCACAATGTGTTGGTAAAAAACCATATAATATGGCCGAATATAGATATACATCTCAACTGAAACCAACATTTTTTGACTAGAGGGAGAAAAGATAATTTTGACTTTATGAGTTAGAGGATAGATGTTTCTAGATGTGTTTTATCTTTGTCAAACCCAGAAACCGATGACATAGAGGTGTGAAAAAATAACCAAGTAACCAAAGAGTTATCAAGGTGGAGTGAGGAGAGTGTGTTTATACATACAAGTGTGCAATGCCAAGATTCATAGTGTTAAAGGATATATTTCCTAATTTGAGTGTCTACAAAACTCAATTTTTGAATTGACATAAAAAGGCCAAAAATTCAAAATAATAATAATAATAATAATTGAATAGTGTTTGTAAGAAGTTAGCTATGGTATTATATAATAGTGGAGAACACTCAAAATCTATGATCGCTTTTACATGTCATTACCATAATTAACTAATTCATACACATATTAATAAGTGTAAGTCTCTCTTTATGTGTATTCCTTTATGATGTGATTAAAAATACAAAAATCACTTTGGAATAAATATCCAAGGTGATTTTGTTACATAGATGCAAATGGTTGTAGGAGTTATCTAAATACACACTAGAGAATAAAATCTTGTAGGAAAGATAATAACAAGCCACAAATATCTCTCCAATTTCCATAAGTCAAGTTTATCCCTTCTCTAGTATGAACATAGAATAAACTAAGTTAGATAGCTAAAGACAACTTCTAGACTAGTGTGAACACACCAACAACATGATACTATAAAATAAACAAACCTTGTAACACATTGATGTGTCATGGTGTGAATCCTTCATGGGAATCCTTCTTCCATAATATGCCTTTTTCTCTAATGTATCCTTCTCTCTTCAAGGCATTTTAAATCGAGTACTTTCAAGCATCTACACTACCTTGTTACACACCTATAATAGATATACAACATAAATTTAATGTTTGTAGACACATTCTTCTCTTAGGTTATCTTCTAACATGTACATTTGTACAAGAAAAATATTGTACTTCATATAATGTTTTTGTCTTATTAATATTTGAAAGTAATCGTTTATATTTCTACTATGGTGCTTCTCATGAGTATATTGTTACTACAACAGATTAAATTTTTATCTAGTGGATCTTATATGAAGGAATACCCCCATTTCAACCTCATGAATATCCTCTCTTTTTTACAATTAAATATTTGAAAATATATCAAATATTTTAATTATGTAAAAATGGTGTTTGTATTTATAACTAGTGGGTTCAAAATAATAAATTTTTTTATCTCTATAAAATATGAGTGGTACATATTACCTTGTTTAGTTTAATAATATTGTGGATGGGTGACGATGTTTATGAATAGCTGATAACAATTAGAATTTAAACCTTTGTAGTTTAATTTCCTTGTTATGATTGTAGAAATTTCATTTTTGAATTCAAGGTATTGGATAGTGTGCTTTGCAAGGGTAATATAATTTATGTGAATTAGGATCTACTAATATGTCAATATTATTTAGTCTTATATAAGTTTTAATGGACCAATGCCAAATACATGTTTTATTTTGCATCAATTATAGATTAATGACCTATATTAAGAGATTTCTTTGAAGATTTACATAAAAAAGATAAAAAATTCAAACTTAATTCAAACTTATTTTCCATTTGAAATCTTGGTATAAATAAATGAATCCTGCTATGAGAAAAAGTATAACCCTTTCTTTCATTGTTTAAAAGATGTCATAAGAGGATCCTAAAGTCATTATGAGATGCTACATATACATTTCTTATTGTTTATTGTAAGTATATGCACATGAATTTTACTATTGAGTATGTTTATGTATGACATGTGATGGAAAAACCATCTTGTAGCACCAAAAATAACATAAGTGGAGAATCCTTGGTTCCTTAGACCAAGGAAGTTAATATTTTCAAGTACAAGTTGTTTTTGTTTGTTAAAAGTTATAAATAAGTTGGTTTGGTAAAGATGTTGATTTTCTCTAGTACTACATGTTTGGATGTTAGCCTTCTATCATCAATTTTCCCTTTTAATATTGTTATTAGATTCATGTAACTCTTGTTCAATAATGTCATAAAAGATACATTTTTTGTGTGTGTGTGTGTGTGTGTGTAAACAAGATGTATATTAGTGTAACATAAAACATGGTGCAACTTAAAAGACAATCAACATGGCCTCTTGGGAATTATGTGTGGCTAGGGTAGGGATGATGCCCATTATGGTCATTTTGCAACCCACTATGAATTGAAAATGATGATACTATTCCCATAACCAATTTTTAGAGATCTAAAATGCGTCGAAAAACTTAGGATTATGTTTATGACGTCTCATCCGAAATTTCCGTAATTATCTCTTAGAACATATTGTGACTCAAAATTTGGGTATAGGGTTGTATGATTTTAAGAATAATCTTAATTAAATAATAATAGGAAAAATCTCCAAATGAAAGTGGAAAAATGACATCAAAATAGAATATCATTTCCTTTTAGAGATGTATATGTTAGATGTAACACCCACAAAATTAGGCATATAAATACAACAAGTAAAAATATCGGAATATATTTTTTGAATTACATTGTTATATACACAACACCATATGAGAACACTTAGGATAATTCAACATCACACAAGAAATTTATACAAAAATGAACCCGTATGAACCAAAATATGAGAAGTGATTGGCTTCATAGGAAGGAGACGCACATAACCAAGCCTACCTAAGAGGCTTATATAGGGGAGATGTCATCATTGTAACAACCCCTTATCCCTCCATAAAGGGATCCTTGTTAGCCTTTGGTTCCTCAAAGTATACACACCACATCAAATTTGACAGACCGTTAGGAAATAAGAGATAAAATATGTGGAAAAATCCCTCACAGAATCATAACAATAGAAACTAATATGCAGAAAATATTACAAATCTCAAATAAAAGTGCAGAATAAAATAACACAACACAAAGAGACAATATTTAATGTGGTTCACCCAATTTGGGCTACGTCCACCAAGAATCACTTGCTCATATTTTATTACAAGCCATCACTCTCTCAATACAATACCTAGATCTATTTGGATCTATGCTCAACAAACTCTACAGAATTCACACCCGAATTCAAAGCACATCTGCAATGTTTTTCATACATCTATCATAAGCATAAAACCATATAAATAGACAACTGGTTAAGAATTTTTACAAAACCGTGGGTATCAAAACCATGGGAAAAAATCTTCCCATAAACTATGGGTCAAAATCCCGCCCATATGAGAAAATCACGTTTCTTGATATATCGGGCACATTTTAAGGCCCAATTTTTTTTTTTTGGGGGCTGCCCCTACGGACCCCGCTCGGGCCCGACCCACCACGAAACTCGGTGAGGATACATGAAAAGTGTAAAGTACTCTTAGTGTATAGTCTTCAACACTTTCACACATGAAAATAGGCTCCACAACCTAACAAGGACCCTTATCCCTCCATTATAACACGCTCTTATACCTCCACTAAGACTAGCCACGAATCCCCTTCTTTCCTCCTAAACAACACACACATTTCACTTATTCCTCCCTTCACTAGCTACACCTTATGCCTCTAATACACAATGATGAAACATCACCCAACAAAAGAAAACATAACCACATGAACACATGATGCACATCATAACTACATTTCCAAAATGATAAGGCACAACAACAATCCAACCACATTAAAACTTATGGATAGGACCTTCCCACAACACGACATTTTTATGGTTACACGTTTATTACCATCATGTTTCAAAAATTAACTTAAGGTTTAGAAAGGCACATAATATGTGAATCATACATTCCCTTTATTTTCTAGACTAAAACTCCTTTACATTGTTTAACATTCAACTTAAAGTGGTTTTCATTTAATTTGAATCATCTGTCTTATTGCATTTTACTTGTATGACTCATTAGTTAATAGGGACATTTGCACACACATGAGGCTACTAGTTCTCATTCCTAGGATTCGTTTTCTAAAGGGCATGCTTACTTGTCTTTACATCATGCCTTCATTACACAATAGGGACAAGTGTAAGACCAAAAGAGGAGAAGTTCATAGTTTTAAGGATTAAGGGTCATGATTCTTTCTTTCATTTATACTTTAATAATTGATTTGGTCCACATTAACTATTATACGACATGGGTTTCTTTATTCACAACATAAGAATGTTTAATCATGTTACAAGGAAGGTCAAGTTTCACTTTTCCCATGGGACAACATCTCATGATTACACTTCCGAAGGCCAAACGTTAATTACAATTTTATTACAGTTATGTTCCAATAATTAGTTTAAGGATTCGAAGGCACTTAACATGGAAACATACTTTCTCCTTTTTGTTTCTAGACTAAATTTCCTTAGTATCACTTTACATTCAACTTTAAAAGGTTTTGCTTAATTAGGTTCATATGCCTTATTACAATTTATTTGTATGACTCATTAGTTAGAAGGGTCATTTTAATACACAAATCCTTAAAATGTCTTTCAAGAGTAAATCAAATCTTGGCACCTAAAACCCTCATTTACTCATATGTCGACTTAAGTGGCTTTGCATTAGATTTTAAATTGAATCCTCAAGAGGTACTAACTTAAGGGGATCTAAACACCTTGTTACATGCATAAAAATCAATCCTAAGGGGAAGGCCACAACTTAAGATAGTGTTTAACCCTTACCATTCCTATTGGATGGGATTGCGACAATGTCACTAAGTGTGCATGGTATAAAGATAACTTGGATTTGGGTTCTTATTTTCCTTAAGATAGGGGTACCATTGAGTGTAATGATTTAGGTTCACCTTAAAGTTTTATTTTTCTACGTTATGAAGGATCACATGAGAAGGGTGGACATACAAGGGTTTTATACTAAGGTTGACTGTTTTATTTATATTTCCTTTCTACATTTTCAAGGTAAATAACACAACACACCAAATATTTAATCATTAATTTCACACTAAAAATGCACTATAAGATGTCAAATTCAATTTCATTTAACATAAATATCTAACCTTTTACAATACATAATTTTGAATCAAAATGACACCCATGATTAAATGCACATTTCCCAAACACCCCTAAACACTAAAGAACTCATACTTACAAAATTTCAATAATAAACATTTCAATATATTACAGAATGTTTATTTATCCTCTATAATTTCATTGTTCCAAATAACATGCTAATATGAGATTATCAATAACACTTCACTTCCTCCATGTCTCGGTACCTACAACCACCGCATGGTCAACACAAATGCTGGCATGGCATCCACCTAAATCTAGCATAATTAACATTTTTAGTTTTTCATTTACATAATCAAAATACTTCACACACACAAACAGAGAGGGTTAGAGATATATAATCATTTCATTACACTTCATTTCTTAACTAAGGGAGGAGAGAGAAAGAGTTAGAAGAAAGAGAGAGAGAGAAAACACTATTTTTCTAAAAGTCAAATTTCTCAAAACAAGCCACAAAATAGAGTTTCATATAGTTATTTATAAGTGTTAATAAGTTTTCTCAACGGTTTGTTGACTTGACGAGGGTCCTACAACCTTCTTTTACATTTTCCTACTAGTTGTGAAAATGTCCAATTTTAGCTTGGAGGCTAAGAAACCATGCTAAAAAACTATCCTCGATGGGAAAATGCACAATGGGTAAATTCCTACGTGCTCTCTTATATACCAAGAATTCACAGGAGATGACAGAACTTAGAATTGGTGAATGGTTCACAAATGGAGACTAATTTTCTAGGGCCATCGGTCGTAATTGGACTAGTTACAAAAATGACCAATTTTAGCTCGAGGGATAAGAAGCTACATCCAAAACTGAATTTCGATGGACAAACTCTCAATGGAAAATTTCCTACATGCTCTCCTATATATCAAGAATTCACTAGATTCAATGAACTAAAAAATGACAAATGGGTTACAAATGGCATCTAGTTTTTACGGAGCCGGTGGTCGTAATCATACTAGTTTGACCTAGTCAAACAATGACCAGAGGCCTACAAAAACCTTTACAAAACTAGCTAGTAATGTGTTTTTCCCTGAATTAAGGGTTGCAAGAAATTTTCAAGTAAAAATACTAGAGGTTTATGAAGGTGGGTAGCCATTTCTTCATTCAGGGTCCAAACGACAAGCCAAAACAAAACCCAACTTTTCACTTTTAGCAGCTACCCGATGTTGCAACCGAGTCAAAAATGCTCCTAATGAACTATGCCAAATGGATAAAAGACAAATTTATGGTGTTTTTGAATTTATTGTGGCATCTCGTGATGACAAGGAACAAGTATAAATCGACATTTGGTGGGGTTTTAGACATGTATTTCACGTGACAAAGAAAATCATGTTTTACTAACCTTTACAAAAAAATGGTTGATAGGTTTACAAGGAAATCAAACTCATCTTGTCAATAGATAGGGGGTTGTAGCTAATTGGTTTGGTTACAAAGTTGTCGAGATAATTTCATAATGAGGGTTTAAGTCTGAGGTTTACACCAAGGGTTATTTGGATTGTGTAAGTTACAAGGTGACGTTTTATTGTTTTGCAATACAAGTTTGTTTAAAATAATCAATTGTAAAATGAATCAAGGGTTTATATTTTTATATTTTGTTGCAAATGAAGAACTAAAAGTATGAAGATTATGAAAGATAAAGGTAGGAAGACCATGCTTGAAATAAATGAGATGACGTAATGTAGTACGAGTTATTGCAAGACTGATGTAGAAAAGAGGACACATTCTCCAAAATCCAACTCAAACATTCAACCATAATTTCCCATGCACTTATTTATATGCCAAGTTGCATCTTTGGGGCACTTGACCACTCAAGCATGAATTCCAAAATTTTGAGTCATTAAGCTCATATAACTGGTGAGTCACATTATTTACAAACTTGCCACATTGCCAAATCATTTCCATGGAGCCTTCAATATTTCACATGTAAAATAAAGCATTATTTCCAAGTTCATTCACCCATAATTCCACATATCGCCACACATTACTTATATTTTTACCACCAACATGGCCAAGCCACTTAACAACTTGTTAAGCTTGCTAACAAAACACTTACCACCATAGCCGAGCTACCAACTTGCCACAAATTCTAAGCGCATGATTCCAAATCTATTTGGGTAGCCACCCCACTAAATATTACTAAGATGTGTGGGTTGAATCACACTATACATAAATCAAAGGGGGCTATCTCTCCTATGGCTATTCAACATACAAAAGTAACACTAAGCGCTGTGCAAGGTTTAAAATAACCCATTAATCATATACGATACTCACCAACTCCCTAAGTGCCAACCAATTGATATTAGATGAACATTTTATTTCATCCACTAAATTTAGTGGATATTTTAGTCATAACTAGTGGATTTTGGCGGTTTTTATTAAAAAAATCACCAGTTTTGGTGGTATGGTAGAGTTGGATTAGGGTTCCAAGTTGACTACCTTATCTTAACGTTAATTTATTGTTTTTGTGCATTGCTTTGGTTTTATTGTCTCGCCACATTTATAATGGCTCTACATTTTTTACATGGTCCGGGCCGGTGGGCTCAACAATGGAGAAAGATCGTAGTGCGGGGCTCCATTCTACTCGATGTGGAACTCATTTGTGCTAAGTGTAGACTATGCTTTCTGCTAAAGGGATTCAATGGGATCATTTTATACTTGACCCAATTGGAGAGGAGCCCAACAGAGGAGCTCGAGTAGGGTGAAGTGAATGCAGCTCAGTTGCTAGGATATTTTCCCCATACATGTAGTTTGGTAGGTAGGGAGAAACAAAGTCCAATTCGGTGTGGCTAGTTAAACTTTCCCATCATTTCACCTGATCTCAAACTATTTTTGATGCTAAGCCCACCCATTGTAGCCTACTTAGCTCAGTGCAAAGCCTAACTCGGTCAATGTAGCTTGATCCTTTGCAACTCGACTCACCTATTTCAATGGGATACAATGGTTATCTTGGTCCTTTAACCTCCCAAATCACTTAAAGAGCCTATCTCAGTTCACCTTTAGTAACCCAACTCAGTCCTAATACTAATAGCTTGCTAAATTTAGTAGTATAGCCAAACTTGGCTATGACTAGTATTATCACCAAATTTGGAGAAAAAACCCCTATTAGGGAAAAAATTTCCTGATTTTTTTTTTTAAATTTTCAGATTTAGTTGGGATCTCTCTGGTGTAAGAGACAATGCTTAGGGACTCCTCCTTTCCCAATGCACAAAAACTAAAATATTGCTGCAAATTGATTGAAAAATCTTGTAGAGCTTCCAATGAGTGTGGGGACGCAGGATAGGGTTGGGAAGTTACAGGAGGAAACTTTGGCTCTCCAAATAATTCTCCAAACTCCTCTATCACTTCTACAAACTATCATACACAAATCAAGTCTTCTCTTTCCTTCTCTCATGACAAATGTGAGTGAGGTACATGGACAAAATCTTGGTAAATTGTATTTATGTTCAATCAAGTTACATATAAATAGAATGTTGTAATACTTAAATGTATTAGAAACAATTACAAAATAAGAAATGGTTTACGTGTGCAACCAAAACCATACGGGAGTGAAATAAAACAAATATATGTTTACAACCACATAAAAACCTTATAACAAAATATATAACTAATTACCCATGTAAATAATATATTTACTACGAGGTAATGGTAACTAAGATAAAATTACTAAATACAATGTAAAATTAGCTATAACTAAGGTTTTACCTAACACTACTACAAGACGATGGCCTGATGTCTTGCATTAACCTTGAAAATGTGATGGAAAGGAGGAATATATGTAAGTTTTAGTGGATGTAGTTGATCTTGCATTTGAAGAAAACATAATGGAATAAATTAGCTTGCTCTGTCAATATGAGATTGTGATAAGTGACGGGGAGGAAAATTAATGTAAATCTTTATGGGTGCCACATTTTTGAAGCCATATGTAGTCTAGTATGCAAAAATAATGTATTACCTATGATATTTTTTTTTCCTATGGTGCATGGTTCAAAAGAGAGACACAAAAATGATGATCGAGGTCCATTACATACAAGAAGTGGATACAATCCATAATGTTTCAAATTTACACCCAATGATGCTAAATCTACTCCTCGTAAGCAAATTACAATCACTTAATTTGATGATAATTGTTTTGTGATGGGTCACACTTGTTTATGAAATTAGGAAATGAACTTGTATTTGACTCAAACATAATATGGGAGGAAAAATTAGGAATCCCTATTAAAAGCATAGAGGTTGTGCTATCTAGAAAGGCATTAATAGCTATGAGGAACTTTCCCATAGATAAAATAATATTAAGAGGGTAAAATTTCAACCATATTTCCAATCATATGTTTTCCGAACAACTATAGTGCTAATAAGGCTAATAAGTCATTTTACCGTGTTCATGAGAAAACATTTTGTTATGAATTATAGATGGCATGCAGTCAATATCCATGCTTGTTTATTGTATTTGCCATGCGGAAGTGCATACAATATTGATGATGTTTTAAGATATACTAAGAATATGATAGGAGGGTGGGAGCGAAGATATATAAAGAGATGAATTTTTTCCAACTATGGCAAAAGATGGAAGTAATTATAATTCATCCGAGGTGGGGAGCCATACACTTGTTAAAGTAAGGTATACAATGATCTCAACTATAGGAAATCAGATGGATCAATATTTGATAAATTATTATGGCATCACAACATAATTTTTCAGGTATACTTTTGCTAGTAGATATTTTAAATTTCAAAAATTTATAGATTATTTAGAATATTATGTGAAATTTGTTTACATGTTATTGAAGGGCTACTAGACAAAGTAAAGTACATGAAGTTGGTGAGGTTGTGGTGGTGTTATATAAAATTCCATAAGTTGTAGTTACAGGCCTCCAGAGGGGTTGAGATGTTGAAGTACGGGGAAAATTTGTTAACGTTGTATGTTTGATAGCATGGTTTCTTATATTAAGGCTATAATGTCTGTCATTCACAAGTGGTTATTTTTTCTTCAAGATTGGCCTCATTGCTAAGCAACTTATTTTGGTTGTGTTCGAGATGTTTAGAAGATGAGATGGTCACATACACGCATGTTTAAGGTTAACATTCCCTATCAATGACTAAGTGTATATATCCATTTACGTTGGGTTATCTACATGAAATAAGGCAATGGAGCAAAAATTAAAAAAATGAAAAACTTGAATACTAATAGAGGATGGGGATGAAAAGATCCAAATTCCACATAGATTAGGATGAAATTATCTGGAGATTTTGAATATGAAAATAATTGTCTTATCAACAATATGAGAGCACAATTCTTTGAGCTAATTATGAGATTAGAGGGTATATTTGAAAGTGCCGGGGACCAAAAATGTCTTCCTTTAGAATTCAAAATCAAGCCCCGACCTAAATTTGAGAATCATTACAACCCAATTGATATGTAAAATGCTAGAGAGTTGGATTTTATTATCCAAAATGTTAGTCCTTATAATGCCAAAGAAATATTCAAATTGTGGTCCAGAAACATAAATCATCCTTAATTATAAATTTTAATGTGGCACTCTAATTTTATGCATTACAAAAATTGATGATTCATATTTGATGATGATTTTAAATACATATTTTAAAAAATGTTGTGTTTAACTTTCGTAGAAGAAATATATTCCTAGGAAAAGGGATATGAGCCAAGTTATAGAAGAGACATTCCTTGAATCACAAATATTTGGCAGTCTTGTAAAATGCCAAATGTGAAATTGCACCGCTAGTGATTTATGGTGAAGGAGATTATAGAGAGTCTACTTATGAGACTATCACACTAGAAGATGGTGTTTGTAATAAATTGGTATTCAAAATAAATATGGAACCTAACAAACCCACTTTAGAAAATGATCTCGACTACAACAACAATGTTGCAATAATAGGAAATCCTAATCCAAAAAGGAATAAGAGTAGTGGTGGAGGGAATAATAATATTTCAACAATATGGTCTTTTCATTCTTCATGTAACTTGAAATTTGTGTATGGGGATACATTTCTATCACATGTAAATTTGGAAATATAAAAATACACATGAAAGGAAACATTTCAATCATTTTGTGTCAAAATGAAGAATAAAGTATAAGAGACTATGATCATTTGCATTTGAATATGTTGCATATATACAAATTTAGAGTTTCTATAGGGTTAGTTTGGTAGATTTGAAATTTTCAATCGTTATAAATCCATATGTAAAGTAGTGGTTTCAATATTGTTTTATATATGAAAGTATAATAAGAAACATATGATATGAACATATCGGCTAGTGCATTCATTTTGTGTTAGAAAAAAATAACAATATGAACATTTGGGTTAATTTTTAATTTTATTTTTTAAAAGTTTGAGCCATGCTGAATTTTAATTATAAGTGAATTAGGAGCAAAGCTAGGTAAGCGGTTGATGAATTTATATTAAGTCATGAAAAACAACTCCCCACCTTGTTGCTTGAAATTCAACACATGAGACGTCAACACAAAATAAAATTATTAATTTATCTTTAAGCCTCAATACATTTGATAACCTTAAAGGGTTATATATACTATAAGGATATTTAGCAAAGTTGAGTGAATTCAACATTCACGATTTTAGATGCCACCAAAATAGGAATACATGAATTTAACTCGAGACATTACCTCACCAAGCTGTGAATAGAATGTAACAAACAAATAAATACCTCACTAGCCCAAAATTATAATATGGTATCGAATCATGCAAACAAGTCTTTGGTATACAACATGTTAAGCACAACTAGAATACATTTTAGTGCCAAGTTTTGTATAAAATGTAGTTGTTTCATGCTTCCCTACATCATGTAAGGAATTTGGGGTTCTTCAAAGCAATAAATCCTAGAAGAGGACCAAATTATTCATTTTTAGAAACAAACCATAGTCATGTCGAGCAAAAATCAAATGAACATATACATCCACATAACCCTAAACCATACACCAATATAAATTCTATTAATAGGAGATCGAACTCTTAATATTGCTAAACTATTCTAGACTTTCTCTCCCATCCACCAACACTTATATCATTTGATTTTAAAATAAATTCCTTACAATTTCTCAACTAGTTTTAGGGATACAAGTTTTCCTTCAAGATTGAAATGATCCTACATCAAATACCTTGTAAAAATAAAAATGAATACATGTAACTATAAGAAGATTTAACAAAGTCAAATAAATAAAAAATTCACAATTTCAGATGTAACTAAGCTATAATTACATGAATTTAAATAAGTTATTACCTCACCAATACAAAAATAGAATGTGGTAAACAAGTAACTACTTCATTAGGCCACAAATATAATTTGGTATGGAAGAATGCAAAAAGCTACATGTTGTAGAACACTTGGAACCCCTATTTCTTTGATGTAAGAAATTTTGGAGCAAAATAAAATGCGTTTTAGTTCCAAATGTTGTATAGAATGTGAATGTAAATGTTTCATGCTTCCTTACATCATGTAAGGCAAGCTGGGGTTCTTCGCAGTAATAAATCCTAGAATAGGAATAAAATATTCATATTTAGAAAGTAACCATACTTGTGTCAAAATAAAATAAAATTAACATCTACCTCCACATAACCCTAAACCCTAAACCATAAAAAATGTAGTAATAGGAGATCTAAATACTAATATCTCTCAATCGTTCTTGAATTTCTCTCACATCCATCAATACCTATATTGTTTGATTTGAAAACTAATTCCCTACACTTTCTCAATTATTTTCATGGATACAAGATCTCCTTCAAAGTTGAGATGATCTTGTATTAAGTACGTCACAAAAAAATAAATAAAAATGAGTGCGAGATAATAATAAGGAGATTTGGAAAAGTCTTGTAAATACACTATTTACAATTTTAGATGCGACCAAACTAGGAATGCATGAATTTAACTGATTCATTACCTCACTAAGAAAAAATAGAATGTGGTACATAAATAATTACCTCACTAGGCCACAAATACAATGATGTATGGAAACATGCAAGAAGATACATGTTATACAACACTTGGCACCCATTATTTCTTTAAAGTAAGAAATTATGGAGTAGAACTAAAATACATTGCAGTGGAAAGTTTTGTATAAATTGAAATAGTTTCATGCTTCCCTAGATCATATAAGGCCTCTAGGGGTTATTCAAAGTAATAAATCCCATAAGTAAAATCAATTGAAAATAATATGGATTTATTGAAATGAAACTTTATGCAAGATTTTTATGACCTCACTTAGGAGTTCCTTAATGTGAATTGATATCTCATTCATGTAGAATTATTTCATGTGTGTGGAATAATATTAATTGGGTCACATTGTCAAAGTTGGTATTTACCTTAGCTCATGTTCACCTAGGTACATTGTTGTATTTATCCTCACCCACTTATGTGTGTGGATATTTCTTTTTATTTATTTAGATATCGGGAGATATTATCTAGTTGTTAGGCATAGTTCTTTCCTTGATCCATAGTATTGACTAGTTCTTTCTAGATCTATGGTATTGACTAGATCTTTGATGTCTAGTTCTCTCATAAATATATGGACTTGACTAGTTCTTTGATGACTAGTTCTTTCCATGATTTATGGCTTGATCTACGACCTTGGTATTTGGTTCATAAATTGTTATTCCTTGCCTATATAAGCAAGGCTCATTCTCATTGTATTTCATTGAGTTCCATAATAATATATGATATTGTTGCTCATTTGTTTGCAAAGGTTTATGTAAAGTTATTCTGGTAAATTACTTTCATCTTATTGATCGTGATGTTTGATTAGCATTTGTGTTCTTGGCTTGGCATGATCTGGTTATCATTCCTTTTATGGTATCAGAGCAGGAGATTGCTATTGACATTCGTCTGTAAGTTTTATTTTGCAAATAAATTCTTTATATATTCATATATTCAGGATTTGCTTGTATTTTGTTGCTGCATGCATTTTTATGCAAAACAGAGGCTTCCATTGGATCGGAAGGTAGCAAAACCCTAAGATCGGCTGTAAACTCGACCATTTCGGGAGGTAGTCATTTTTTTGGGTTTTTTGTTGTGTAGAGAAACATATTGGATTTACCTCGGGATTCGTGTTGTATGAAAAAGGAAATCTAGAATTTTTTTAGGTTTTGTTGGGTTTCTTGAGATCCGATCTGGGTTTTTTTTTGCGGCATAGCATTTTTCAGTTTGCACGCAGGAGGTCTTTTTGAAAAGACGTTTCTTTCCTTTTTGGCAGGGGTCCATGGATGTTGTGCACGACTATTACTATTTCAAGAAAATCCGTAGACTACCATAATTGGTGGTGAAGGTCACTTTCACCATAGTCCAAAAATAGCAATTTTTACCTGTAACACGAACTCATTATAAAGTGCCAAAATCTGGGCGGGACTCTTGTTGCATTGCTTGGGGGTCTTGTTGCATTGCTTGGTTCTTCCATTTCTTTTTTTTAGGATGGCATATACTTCTACATTAGATCATGTTGAGCCATTAACAACACATAATTACCACACATGGAAACCAAGAATGGAAACAATAATTAAGTGAAAAGGATTATGGGCTTTAACTTCTAAAGAACAACCAGTGTTCACTAGAGAATATGAGAAATTTCAGTACCAGTGAAAATTTGATGAGTGTATGGGTTTGATAGGAACTTATGTAAGTGACAGTCTTTTATTTAATTTGGAAAAGTGTGACTCTCCTTTCAAAATATGAAAGAAATTGAAGGATTTATTTGGTAAGGTGGATCATATGAGAGCCATGCAACTTGAAATTGAGATCACCTCTCTTAATCCTGAAGATTTTCCAACAATTATAGACTATCTTACCAAGTTCAAGCATTTGTTGACACAATTGAAGGGGAGTGGAAGAGATAAGAAAGATGAAGAGTGTGTTTACTTGATTCTATCCAAGTTGAGAGGACCATTCAAAATTTTTGCTTCTACCTTTTTCTATAGCATGGATGCCTTAGGTGACACCTTCAAAATGCCTAACTTAGAAACATTTTGTGAAATACTTACTAAGGAAGAATCCAAATTATCTCACCTTGAGTCTTCCACCTCTCAAAAGGAATTAGTTGCATCTAATCCTAAGGGAAAGCGAAAACCAAATAGTAAAACCAAATCCACACCTTCTCCATCTCAAAATGCTCCTAAACCCAAAAAAAACAACTAAAAACCCAAGGAGTCTTCTAAATCCAAGAATAAGTCTAGTTGTTCATGCTCTTTTGTGGGGGTAGTAATCATGAAGAAAATATGTGTTATAAGTGAATGCAAGCCTTAGAGGATGCAATCAAGAAACAAAAATTTCTATCTCCACTCCACCTCCTTCTAATCAGCATGGAAAAGCACTTAATGTTGTTGGAAGATCTTAGTCACCACTTGCAGACAATTGGGTTATAGATTCTGGTGCTTCTCATCACATGACTTCTTCCAAGGAGTCTTTTGTTTCTCTAGGTTTGAGTTCTACTTCCAAAATTGAGGTTGGAGATTCTTCCTTTCTTTCTGTTGAGGGAAAAGGTGATATATAACTTGATGGTGGCAATATCCAAGATGCACTATATGTTCCTAACATCACTACAAATTTTCTTTCTGTATATCAAATTTGTCATTCTGGTCAAGGGAAACAATGAATTTTATACCACATGGGGTATAAGTAAGAACTTTGTTGGAGCCTTATTCACTTTTTCTCAAGGTATTGTTGATCATAGTTCAAGACTATATCAATTTAATGGTTTTGATGACACTTATTCTATAGGGACAACATTGGTTTCTCATTCAGATTCAGAGAATAAGCTTTGGCATGAAAGATTTGGACATCTCAATTACAAATATTTGAAGGAGTTGAGCACTCATGGTATGGTAGATGGTCTTCCTAGAGTTTCTTGTCTTGAGGTAGTTTGTCATGGTTGTGCATTAGGGAAACAACACTAAGATCTTTTCCTAAGAATTTTTCTAAGAGAGCTTCTTCACCACTTGAGCTTTTGCATAGTGACTTGATGGTTTTTCCTACCCCATATTTCAATGGAGCTAAGTATGCACTTACATTTATTGATAATTTCTTGAGGTGTACTTGGGTTTATTTTCTCAAGTACAAAAGTGATGTTTTTCACACTTCAAATTCTTCAAGGCTTTGGTCGAGAAACAATCTTCTAGTAGCATAAAGAACCTTCATACTGATAATGGGGGAGTACTTCAACAATGAGTTTTCTAAATTTTTGGCAACTCAAGGCATTATTCACCAACATTTTGTTCCTCATACTCCACAACAAAATGGATTAGCAGAAAGGAAGAATAGAAATTTGAAGGAAATGGCTAATTGTATGATGCATTCTAGAGATATACCTCTATCTATTAGGCAAGAAGTAGTTAATTGTGCTAACTATATTCAGAATTGCACACCACATAGAGCACTTGAGCATTTGACTCCAGAGGAATCTTGGTCCAACACTAAGACAAATGTCTCATTTTTTTGATTCTTTGGGAGCCATGCTTGGGCCTTTGTGCCAAAAAAGAAAAGGAAAGCTTTAGATAAGAAGAGTAAACCCTTGATCTTTATAGGGTATTGTGAGGACATGAGAGCTTATCGTCTTTTAGATCCTGATACACATGATGTTCTTTTTCGAACACATGTTCAGTTTGATGAGCGTTTCAATCCTCATAATTCTTCATCTTCTTCCATTCCTTCTTCTTCTTCATCTCATCTTGAGGATCCTTTCTTTGAGGAGATTGATGAGGAGGTTATAGATGTCATTGAGGATCCTATTCCCACTGATGTTGTCACTATGCCTAAGTGGGCTCATACTATAGTTTTTGAGGCAACACCTTTCATAAAGGTTCTTCCACCCACTAGGCATCATCACGCACATTCTACAAAAGTTATGGAATTTTATGTCGGAATTTTTACGAGGATCCACAATATTTTTAAAGGCTCATGGGATACTGGAGTGGGATGATGTGATGACAGTTGAGTATTCTTCTTTGATGAAGAATCATACTTAGGATTTGGTATCTCTTCCTAAAGGAAGAAAGATGGTTAGGTGTAAGTGGGTATACCAAACCAAATACGTAGCTGATGGGTCCATTGACAAGTATAAGGCTCATCTTGTTGCAAAGGGTTTTTCACAAGTTGAAGGTATTGATTACTCTGAGACTTTTACACCGTTACCAAGATAGATTTTGTATGCCTTGTACTTGCTATTGCTGCATCATAGGGGTGGCCCGTATACTAGATGGATGTGAAGAGTGCCTTCTTACATGGAGATCTACAAGAGGAAATATATATGGAGCAGCTAGTTGGATTTGTTCAGGATTCTTCTCTTGTTTGTAGGCTCCAAAGGTCTCTCTATGGTCTCAAACAAGCCCCTCGGGCTTGGTATGGGAAGATGGATTATTTTCTTCTATCTACTAGTTTTGTTCATTGCCACTCTTATCATATAGTGTATATCCAGCATGTCGGTGAGGATATTTTGATACTTGTCTTGTATGTTGATGATTTTTACCCTTACTGGTAGTAGCTCTTCTTCCCACATTCGGAGTATTTGAGGGCTCTTTCTACACAATTTGACATGATAGATCTTGGGTTATTGCATTATTTCCTTGGTTTGTAGATTTCTCAGATAGATTCAGGATTCATTTGAGTCAGCAAAAGTACACCCATGATCTTATTAGGTGCTTTGATATGGCTGATTGCAAGCCAAGTCCATCTCCTTTTTAGTCTGGAGTTACTCTTACATCCACATGTACCACACCACTTTGTGATCCTACATTGTATAGGCAGTTGGTTGGGAGTCTCATGTACTTGACCCATACTTGCCCTAATATTTCATTTGTAGTAGGGCTTGTATCTCGGTTTACACATTCTCCTCATAGTAGTCACTGGCAGGCTGCTAAAAGGATTTTGTGCTATTTGCATGGCACTTCCCACTTTGGCCTACACTACACTAGGGGCTCTACTTAGTTGGTTGGGTATATAGATTTAGATTGAATAGGTTTTATTGATGATGACAGCGTTCCACTTCTGGCTATCTTTTATGTCTTGGTTTTTCTCCAATTTCTTGGGCATGCAAAAAGCAACAAGCTATTGCACTTTCATCTTTAGAGGCAAAGTACAGGCAATAGTTACAGTGAGTCAATAGATTCTTTGGCTTCACCAGTTATTGAAAAATTTTGGATTCCCATAGGATTCAACGAATGTACTTTGGTGTGACAACCAAAGTGCAATTCACATTTCTCACAACCCAGTTGAGCACCAGCAGACCAAGCATATTGAGATACACATCCACTTCATTCGTCAGCACATTTAGGATGGAGTTCTTTGCTTGGAGTACATTCTGACTCAACAGCAGGTTACAGACATCTTTACGAAGCCTTTTGCATCACCTCACTACCTTGAGTTGCGTGGAATGCTTGGGGTTTGAAGTTGTTCTTGGGGGTGTTCATGAGAACATCTTCCTTCTTCTTCTTCTTCTTCTTTCTCTTTCCTTCTAGCTAGGATTCTTTCCTTCTTTTGGTTCAAGATTTCTTCATGGATATATTGTACATGAGTACCTCATCAGAGCCTAGTTCTTTGGGACTCATACTGTGGACATGCCACTTCTATTTTGGCCCCTAGCTTCACTTGAGGGGGGTGTTAGAGTAGGTATTTACCTTAGATCATGTTCACCTAGGTACATTATTGTATTTATCCTCACCCACTTATGTGTGTGGATATTTCTTTTATTTATTTAGATATTAGGAGATATTATCTAGTTGTTAGGTATAGTTCTTTCCTTGATCTATGGTATTGACTAGTTCTTTCCTAGATCTATGGTATTGACTAGATCCTTGATGTCTAGTTCTCTCATAAATCTATGGACTTGACTAGTTCTTTGATGACTAGTTCTTTCCATGATTTATGGCTTGATCTACAACCTTGACTGGTTCTTAGATTGTTATTCCTTGCCTATATAAGCAAGGCTCATTCTCATTGTATTTCATTGAGTTCCATAATAATATATGATATTGCTGCTCATTTGTTTGCAAAGGTTTATGTAAAGTTATTCGACGAATTACTTTCATCTTATTGATCGTGATGTTTGATTAGCATCTGTGTTCTTGGCTTGGCATGATTTGTTATCATTCCTTTTACACGTGAAGGCTTAGAATTTAAAATTATCAATTTCAGGCCTAGATAGATCTGAAAATATTAGACATGAAAAATCATACTCAAAGACACATGAAAGCACATGTAGATAAGTACGACTACCTAGATACACCTGTTTTTACCCTTACTATGACACAACAAATGAATTGACATTACAACAATAGATATTTAATACACAAGATAAATCAATCAATCAAGTAATAAATAAAGAATGTGACTCATAAAAGAATATTTAAGTAATAAAAACTAAGAATAAAAGACAATATGAGGATACTTTTTTGAAAAATATGAAACAAGAAGAGAAATTACTTGAAATGAAAAATGATTTGATTTTAAAGATTATATAGTAATAAAAATCTAAATTTTACTTTTACAACTTACAAATAACCCTAATAGAAAGTCACCTTAAAAAACAAACTAGAATATCTTTTACTTACCATCCAAAAAGGGAAAAATGTTTTAAAATGTCATGACCAACAATGACCTATCGAATTGTATAAGGAACTCAAATACTCATATTTCTATTTATATGCTATATTTTTAAGGCAATGAAGACGCAAAAAAGTATAAAATATCAAATATAGAAAGCTAGCACGACTATGAGATAAATATTATTCCTTGGCCTATAAAAATTCACACTTGTCACACCGACATTCTTTGGAATAGGTGAAACAAGGAAAAATTCATATATTCATGTTTCATGGAGAGTGGTTTCTTGTAGAACTCGGGAGAGGCATCAATCATTTGGCTCCACCCACCACCTCTTATAAAGGTGTGGCGAGTCATGATGTTGAGCACACCGCAGTGGGACACTCCTAACACTAACACATATACTCCCACACCCCATGACCCAATTTAACATCAATGGATCTATAGATGGTGCTCTCAACAATTTCCACAATTTCAAGATTGAAAAAATCTTAAGGATACGATGGATTGGAGGGTTAGGGTCAAGAAAATTAGAAAAAGGATCTTTTTATTAGCGAATTATTGTCATAGATTCAACACTTTCTCTTGACCAAAAAGAGATGGGAGCAACACTCTCCACCCAACCTTCTCAATATAAAAATAATTCTCTTCTCATTGACCCCCTAGCCTCAAAAAAAAGGAAAAATAACACATCTTAGCCCACATTCAAAGAACAACAACCAAGAATACAATCAAGAGTTAAAAACACAAAAACACATATTTGATATGTAAAACAATTCCCCCATGGAGAAGGAAATAAAACTATGCTCTCATTTTAACTCCCAAATGGGACGAGAAAAAGCTCAAAACCTCCATTCAATCTTCCATCCAACCACTATCATTATAAATATCAAGCCACGTTTGGCTTACCCTTTGGCTCCAACAAGAAGACCTATCACCCATCCCACACACCCTCTAAGTTAGTCTAAGATGACTAATTCAAAACCATTTTAGATTTAACAAACCACACATAAAACCTATTATCTTCCTAATCCTTTTACCTCCAACAATAATCATAGGTTATCACACCTCCTCAAACAATTATTATTGACCAAAACTACCCAAAAACACCCAAAACCATTACAAGATACACAAAACAAATACACAATAAAAATAAAAACATGGAAATAAGAGTCTACCTTAGAGGCATCTTTTCTCCTTGATGGTCCTTTCAAAAACAAGCAAAAAATCCAACCATTATCTAAATTTTCTCAAAACCAAAGGCAACCAAAAATATCCAAAATAAAATTCGTAGAACCCTTTTCTCCTCAAATCTCTCTTACTTATAACTTTTTGAGATGAGAATTGAGGAAGAATCCATATGGGATTTCCAACAAGGAAAAAACCAAAATAAAATAAGTGTAAGGAAATATCCTTGTACACTTAAAATCCAATCCCCAAATGGAATCTTCTCTCAAGGTAATCATGAAACTACCAAAATTAAAAGGACATAGTAAAATGAGGGGAAAATCCCATCAAATCAAGTAAATAAATCAATTTTATCCCTTAAAAATCTTACCTACCCCATAAGTATGGCCTTGCGGGAAAATTTGGGAGTGTGTGACAAGGTAAATATCTCCCCACACTTCCCAAAACTCGGCCTAAAGGCTAAATGTGAATTTCCCAAGTTCAAAAAAACTTAAATGCATAAATAAAAAGACAAACTTATAATAATTTCTTATAATAATATTTTAATAAATCAAAACACCATTTAATTTAAAAACAATAAATTAAAATCATTAACTTAAGATCATCAACTTCTACTCGGTTCAACTCTTACAAAAAAAAACACCTTGTTCTCTAAGCTTGGAAACTCAAAACTTGCAATTCTGACATTTATACTTAAATCATCTCATGAAATGTTACAAATATGTTTGATACTCCTAAATCCACCTATCTCAGCCTACCTAGGCCCCTGGTTTCACAAGATTTAGAAGAATTGTTCAACTTGGACATAAGCGTGTTTCTAGGCTTCTTGAGAATACAATTTCTTGGAATGGTATAGGCTAGAAAGTTTGACCAAGATTCGGAGAAGGTGACGATTATTTTTTAGCATCCTTTATGAAGTTATAGGAGTGTGATTTTTTTTTGCTTAAACTCCCAATCCTTCTACTACTTCTTTCACTATCACCTATGTTTCTTAAGCTTTCCAAATTAAGTTATCATTAAGAAAGAGAGATCTTTAAACCTTCAACACTTTCACTTATCTTGGTTTACACCTCCCTCACCTCCTAAAGATTACTTACTCACTTCAAGAATCATGTTAACTAAGACATTTATCAAATTCAAGTAATATTTGTGGGTATGTCGTTATGTTTCAATATTATTAGACTCCAATTATTACTTTGTCAAACTTTTAATGCTTCCCAAGGTCTCCACAACTTATTTAGGGAATTGAAACACTTCACAAACCACTCATTACTGATTTTCTAGGTTTTGGACCCTTCTTTGATGTAATTCAAAATGTATTTTCCCCCAAACAATTTTCTTTGGATTATACAACTAGGATAAAAATTTGTCAAGGATTTCTTTTTTATTTTGAAATGTATCGGTCTAATTATTTTTGTAATTGATTTTAAACCTCTAGAAAAGATTAGTTCCAAGTTTGGGAAATTTTTTGTTCGTGAAAACTTGAGAAAATTGATTTATTTTTCCTTTTATGCCCTAAAATCAAAGTTCACGATCAGTAACAAACCCGAGGGTAGTTTTTAAATTACTATATCTAGAATTTTGATCTTCCTTCAAATCTTAAGGTTTTGGAAGAGTGAACTCACCATTAAGAATCTCTCCAATCTCTTGGTTCCCTGTGAACAACCTTCACAAAGGATTCCCCACATGTTTTACATTGCTCGAGACCTATCTCGCTTATCTTGCATAAGAATTTTAATCATGCAAAAGTCATTCAAATCCTCTTAAGTTTGTCAATCACAACTTCTTATCTAATTAACTGAAATAATGGTCCCACAAGTTTCCCAATCTTTTACTATACTTCCTCTTACTCAATCAAAGTGCATGCAATAATCTAAACACACCGATATACAATTTTTGAGATCACAACTCTTAATGAAAAAAATTTATTTCTTACCCATACTCATGCTTGGAGCTCCAATAATTGAATGATTGATTGATTAATTAGAAGATTAGTTACAAAATTCTTTCAAATACTCCTTCGCTTGAACTCTCCTTGTAACTAATTTTTTTCTTGGTCATATGCAGGCTTTACAAGATATGGTCATATTACAAAAAGTATGAAAGAGCTCAAATTTGATTAGAAGTTGTAATTTATTCATAACCCTAGTACTTGGAGACCACATTAGAGCTTTACCCAACTACAAAATGCTTGAGAACTACTAAAAACTCCCTACTCAACCTAGAAAGCCAAAAATTGGCTCTAGAGGATTCAAATTTTTAAATAGGTTAAAATGGAGGAATCTCCATTGTTTGAATTTTGACCTCTTAGACCCATGAAACCAAATTGAATGACCCCTAGGAAACCTCTAAGACCTATCAATTTTTTTGATATATATATATATATGTATATATATATATATATATATATATATATATATATATATATATATATAACAAAATTTCCCTTTCGAGTGATGCTTCGCATCATACTCCTAAAGGTGAAAGACAAGTCTCCTCAACATAACTTATTTGATAAATTTTTGTTCCTCTTCTTTCTTTTTTACCAATTGTACACCAAATTCTAATGATGTCTATGGCTGTACTCATTTATTTCTCCTTATTCCTTTCTTTGTACCTTTATTCTTTCTTGTTTCTCACCCTTGAAATTAGTCATTTCCCGAGAAAATTGTTGTTTTTAGGCTTGTTCTTGATGTTTTCTTCTTCATGGTTGTGTTATTGTACTTTCTGTACTGAAGATGCAACAAATATGCATATCCTTCAACCTTGAAACCATGTTTGAAAACTCTTTTTTCTCTTTTTGTTCAATTCATCTTGAAAAATAAAATTTTGCACTTTAGTCTTGAGTTTCACATCTTCAAATGACCTTTTTTTTCTTTTGTATACTTGTATACACAACATGCAAGACAAGATTAGATGATAAAAACTAATTTTATCCTTCCTTCTTTCTCTCCATTCCTTCCTCTTTCTTGGTATCATCTTGACTTTGTATTTTCTTAGCCTTTTGGGTTGATGTTTCATCTTCTTCATGACTAATTTATTTATTAACCATGTTTGAATTCTCTTTTTCCTCATCATATTTTGATTCACATTTCTTTCTTAGCAACCTCTTCCAAATTTTACTCATCCTTGTTCACTTTACCACAAAAAAATCTTCTTTTCTTTTGCATTGCAATTTCATTTTCTTTTTAAAATACCCTTAGTATTATGGAACTCCACTTATTCCTTCCCACGTCTTCCTAAATGTACTAGCTCTGTCCCTCCATTTTGGAGTTGTTATCCATCTATTTTTCACATTGTTTTATTGCATTTATAACATCCTCTAGGGCTCTTACTTATTCTTTGCAATTTCTCTAAGCTTTCATACATAAATACACCCTCTTGTTCACTTATCTTTTACGGTTCTTGAATTATCTCCTATTGCTTTTACCTCATATCGAAGCTCATCCTGTAGACACCTAAAATATGTTTACACTTAGCATTTCATCCAATTCAATCGATTAACGATACTTCATTAATTACCCATTCTTTGCTCCATTCTCGAATGCCCATTTATGACACCTTCTTGGTCATATTCCTCCTATAAATAATCTAATTTGGTTAATATCTCTCTTATTAGCTAAACATTCCTCCTTTTGACCATTCAGAATCTCCCTAGTTCTCTCTAGACCACTTCTATTGGCTTCTTAGGCTATCTATCAGTCACAATTGGTTATCCAGACCCCTCCCAACTCTCAACGAGTCTCTAATCACTTGCTAATCAATTTTAACTAGCCTAAACCAATCTTAACTAAGCCTAAAGCATGTTTATCCTAATCTAATCTAAAAGAGCTTTAGTCCCACATGCACCCAAATTCTAAATTCTCCCAAGTGGAAAACTATAAATAGAAGGGTCACCCCTCCCATTCAGACTTACAACTTTACTCTCAAACACTTTGGAAAGGCATTAGAAACCATTTGTGATAGCTTTAAGCTATAGAACATTTGGATCTTGGCCATAATCCATTGTTAAGAGCTCCCCCATCTTGCATCCATCCACCTCCATTGAAGAAAACAACTAATCACATAATTTGATTGCTTAGAATCTAACTAGGTTCACATTTTATTAAGCTTTCATAAAGTAGAGTAGTATACATGTTAGTTTTTAATGTTTTGTCAACGTTATAATGTTTTCATGTTAGTTTCTCTTGTTTATCTCTAATCTGATGGTGCATGGTTGAGTTAGGAAAGCTTTGAGGTTCTTTAACCTCTTTCCATAGCTTTTGTAACTTTCCATTGCACACATTTGGCACACCGGTGGGACACTTATGTCCATCCTCCATTAATGGAGGTCCTTTGAGTTCTTCAAAGTCCATTTTCAAGTTTTTTAGTTTAAATCACTTGTTATTTCCTCATTTTTGTTTTTAATATTGGATAAATGACCTTCATTTACATATATTTTGTGGGTTTGACATAGAAATAGGAAGCTTTGACTAACTACTAACTTGTTCGCTCTTGAAAATTTGAAAATCTATGTAGGCATTGTGAAGGGGCACGTATCCGTTGAAACATACACGCACTGCGTGCACATCGTTCAGCGCGTTTGCATCACTGTTCTATGTTTTTTTGTGTTTCTAGGCACAAAAACACCTACGTGCATGCGTACCTATTGAAACAGGTGCATACCCGTCATTCTAGGTGCGTCTACGTTGTTGTTCTATGTTTTTATGTTTTGGGTGTAAAAACACCTATGCACATGCATACCCATTGAAACAGTGCATGCACATCATATTGGGCACGTCTACATCACTATTCTATTTTTTTCTATGTTTTGGGTGCAAAAACACCTACGCGCATGCGTACCCATTGAAACAGGCACGTACCTGTCATACTGGGTGCGTCTGTGTCGGACTGCATTCACCACCAATCTTCCAGAGGCCATAACTTTTGCTCCCGAGCTCAAAACGACTCTGTTTTTGTTGCGTTGGAAAGGTATTGAAGAGAAATACATAGTGAAATCATAAAATTAGGATTTGGACTTACGAAAATTTATGGTTTACATTATTAGGTAAATATTCATTTTCTAGCATGTCTTAAAGTCTAAAAATTTGTTTTTTTACCACTCTAACAAATTGATAGGTTTTGTGACACTAATAATTTGTTTGCAGGGTTATTTTGGTCATTGTTTGACTAAATTAGTTAAGTGTTTTTCATTCCTTAGCTTGAATTAGGATTTGTAAAAAGTGCGTATGCTCTCTCCTTGCGCTTTCCAAAGTGATCTTGGAGATCAAAAACACTTGCACAAATTCTATTTTTTATGTTAAAAACACTTGCTTTTTAAAGGATAAAGTAACATTTTTATGTGCTTTTAGTAGGATTTCCACTTTGTGTATGCTCTTCCTTCGTGCCTTCGGGTGATCTTAGGAATCAAAAGCAAGTGTGAGTTCTCTTTTACCTCAATCGGTGAACCAGAAAACTACTAACCAACTTGTTGTCTATAGAACCTTACGTTGGTCAAAGAAAGGTGTTAAGAACGAAGCAAAACTTATAATACACGTGTGTTTGCAGATTGCCAAATGGTGTGCCACTTTTGAAACCACATTAAGATTAAAAAAGATAAAAAACACACCATACTCAACACACTGTATTGTAGGTTTCAGAAAAGGGTAAGTCCCTCTCCGCTTAACTGGAACGTAACCCCTTTGGCATAACACCTTAAGCTATAACAATGGGGGTGGTTCTAGGAACCCTAAAGTAGTCCACCACTGAGTAACCTCGTGGATGAAATGGGAAGTGCCTCGCTTACCCACTTGACTAGTACGCCTTGTGAGTTAGAGTTACAAGTTGTTTGTATCGTGACCTTAGTAAAATTACATGATGGATGCATTCATTTCCCACTGTACTTGAAGGGGAAAAAGCGAGATACTCCCAAACTAGTCATTGTGACTTTTTGGGTAAATTGTGCCTCGCTCTTAGACAACCTTGTAACACCTAGTTGAGAGAACTTATTAAGGAAACCATTTTTTCTAGAGGCCAACTTTACTAGTCCATTCATGTCGTTTTCCATCATGAAGTGATAACTTGTTTGGATTTAACACCTTGTTTGTCAAACATGGTAACGAACCCATTCTAAGTTGGATCTAAGTGTTTTTCATCATGAATTTAGACAAACGTATTACTTAGCTTAGCTTCCTTCTCGTTTTTCGAATGAGGCGAAGCTCTACCCAAAGTGAAACTAAGTCTATTTTCACATATTTTTGATCTACACCCATGTGTTCATACTTTCCATGTTGGAATTCAAAGAGAGACATACTTTACGCGTCGTGTCAGAGATAGTGTTAGCTGATTTTTATACGTTTACACTCATCCATGTTTACGGTTGGGGTGTTAAATGACTAAAGTAGGTAGGTACATTTTCACGTCTTTGGCGAAGTCCTATGATCTTGACTTCAGGATCCTCATCATTGTTACGGGTCAGTTTTGTCATTCTATCTCTCCCTAGTTTTTCAACTTTTGCTTGCATTCTGGTCATTCAGTATTGGTATTTACATTACGTCTCCCATTCTTTGGGCACGTAGTATAAATCCCTCTATTGTGCGGTTACGCTGCTTACATTATCACAGACTTCTTGTTATACCTTCTACTTGATTTTAGTTTAGACATCATCTGGGTCTCTTGATGAGTGTTGATATCGCATTATATATATCACCATAATGTTGTCTTGATATCAACACCTTGCTTGCTTGGTTGAGATATCTGGATAGCGTTGTTATGATATGTCTAGTTGTGATGTCCACTTTTCAAAACACTTAGCTTTCATCGACACTTGAGTTAGTACTAGGTATACCTTGTGTGGAGGTCGTGATTTTCTCCTTGTTGTTACTTACACCTTGTTCATTTCAAACTTGACGTAAGTATTGACATTGTGTGGATCATCTTTGCATTGGGCTGTCATTTTGCACACACATTTTACATAGGGAGTATTTCCTTATTGATTGGATTTGTGTTTCACACTTGTGTGATTGTTCCTTGTGATTATTCATTCAGAAAACTTATTTTCTAGGAAAATCCTTTTTGATCTCATCAAGATTGCATCATCATGATGTCTATTTTCCTTAGACCTTCTTTGGAAAATCACACACGCGTCTCCGTACGCATACTGAATGTCTAGTTGGCTGCCATTGTGCTGCCCAAATCGGCATGGGGCCTTCTTCACTTTGAAGAAGTTTGATCGCACTATCTAGGTCTAGACATTTGTGCTTAAACGATGCCAATAATGACTGACTATCATGTGGTTCCTCATGCTTATGACAGTGCGGAACCTAGGTTTAGGAATTCACATCAAAAGATACCCTTTACGACTAAACCTCATTTGGTTCTTTGCGCTAGAATTCCCACTTGGGTACCTTATTCCCCACCTTTAGCTCATAGTCGGTGGTATGGTTTGGATGCTTCTGATCCAAATTATTATTGAGTTCCCCCACTCTTCTTCCGATTCAGATCCAAACTACCATTCGGATTCCCACTCTTCTTCTGAAGATTTGGATCCCAACTATTGTTCGGATACCCCTAGATCAAATCCTAAATCACGGTCCTCCCTTCCTTCATAGGACCTTTATTCCAACTCACCTCAACAATGTCTTCCTCCTTTGAAGACTTGTGTGACTCCAAGTTCCATCGATTCGAACATATAATTTGGTTCTTGAGTCACGGTCCTCCCTTTCTTCGCAGGACCTCCTTCATCAATCGTCTCAATGACCTCTTCCTTGTCAAAGAGTTCCACAACTCGGGTTACCTCTAGTCACTCATCCAATTTGACTCCTACGTTACAACTTAACAAATGGCTATGTGATCCTACTTTCCAACCTACATTATGTCGTCTTCTAGAAAAATGACCTAGGTCCAAATCCAAATCATCCATTCATGAAATGCCTATCACCAAGCCTACTTCCTCTCTTGAGTCATCTTCTTCTATCAATCAATCTTCCCCGCTTAGCGGATCCATTTCTTCTAGTCAACCCCCCATGGTCGAAGAACAACAACCTCTACTGATTGATTTATCTTAGGATAAAGGACCAATCAGACTACACAAAGATATCCCTTTAGAGGATTACAAACAAGGTTTCTTTCTTGAACTCGATACGCTCATGTATGGGGAGGAAGAGTTTGATTCCTTTTATCAGAACATAGAGGAAGAGCCTAAGGTCATGGAACTTGATTCTTCTTCTGTTATTCCATCTTCACCTTCCTCTAAACATGATGAGATGTTGGGGTCTAGCATTGATCCATGGCCTATCTTCTCATTACCTAATCATTCCTTATCTATCATCATTCCTCAATCAAAATCTTGCCTTGGCTCACCTCCTGGTAGCCCATCGTCTTCTTCTATCTTGGGGCCATGTCCTAGTAGCCCTCCATTTTCTACTTGTGGGTCACCTCCTGGTAGCCCATTACCTTCTATTCTTGGGCCATGTCCTAGTAGCCCTTCATCTTATTCTATCTATGGGACACCTCCGAGTAGCCCCTACTCATCGATACTTGGGCCACACCCTAGTAGTCCCTCACCCTCATCTTCTATTCTTGGACCATGTCCTTATAGCCCAACTTCTTCCATCTTAGGGCCATATCCTAGTAGCCCTTCATCATCTTCTATCGGTGGCTCACCTCCTGGTAGCCCATCCTCTTCAATTCTTGGACCGTATCCTTTTCATCTATCACATCTTTCTTCTATCAATGTTTGTGGTAAGCCCACTACCATTTCTATCGTTCCTTTCATCAATCATAAATGTTCACTTTCTTCTCCTTCTTGGGATCAGACAAGTCATGTGTCAACTTATAAAAAACCCAAACAGGTTCATTATCAAGCTCAGGTCAAAACTTCCAAGAGCTCTAAAGCTCCCAACAAAGTAAACAATCTTAAGGTTAAAAATCAAACACGATTCAAGAACGCACATCAACGTAACCATCAAGTATGGCGCAAAGTGCATAAACCTCTAGATAGGGAACTCAATCTCCTACATATGAAATCCATGTTTCAGGATAAATCACAATCATTTATTGAGTATGAGCTCACCACGATCATCGACATGGGAGATAACATGACTCTTGATAAACAATCATGCTTAGTCTCCCTTATTAAGGAAGTTGCAAACATCGTTGTTGGATCTTACCATGCAGAGTGACTTTGTTGGTCCCACCTTTCCAAAAACTATCAAAAATCTAAAAATCAAAACAATTCAAAAATACAAAAACATGAGAAAACATTTCAAATAAAAATCAAAGGTTCAAAGATCAAACATTGCAATCAGGTATTGCGTACACATGGATGTTATTTCTTCCCTTTCTTGCTCTTCTTCTACAAGTCTTCCTACCATTTTTATCCCTTCGGTGATCTTTTGGTTAGCCTATTCACACGTATTTTGTGACATTTATCTCTATGGTATTTGTTTGACCCTGGTCTTTTATCACCTTGGTAAATTAAAGAATGACTAACCTCATGGAAATCCTACTACATTCAACATCTAATAAACTTGTTGCGAAGAAACTTTGGATATATTTGTTGACACTAGCCAATTTCGTCATCATAATCACTTCCACCTCCTTCCATCAAGTCATTTGTGGTTCTTAACCCCTTGTCAAACAAGAGAGCTGAAATAAGTTTTCAGAAAGTAAAAGAATCAAAATCAATCAAAATTTAAAAGCTAAAAGCAAAAAGCAAAAGCAAATTGATATATAACTCTCTCTTGGGGTATTTCCAGTAATCTCTATTGGGGCTATGGACACTGGCTGGTAGCGGAGCAATGTACGGCTATCCTTCCACCATCCATTCACAAATCACCTTTCAAAATCAATCATTCCTACACATTGGCTAGGGTGTCTTCACTTGTTGTCTATTAAATCTTCCCTTCAAGAGGTAATCTAATTCCACGTTCACACACTAGATCTCTATGTGTAAACATGATTAGTATGTTACCAAGTGTCTCATGTTGGACCTTGTTCAGACTCTTACTCTAGTATGTATCTTGTCTCATGATTTGTGCCTTTGGCTAATCACTTCTTCATCGTAAGGCTTCTCAGTTACATTCATATCATTCACATCATTCTTCTACTTCATTCAGGAATCCATGTGTATAATATTTCCTTTTTGCCATGTTTTTAGACACCTTTGTCCCCTTTCACAAAATCCAATTGTCTCCTTCCTTTCTATCATGTGCTTTTAGGCCAACTTACGCTGGGGGCATCCTTGCTTCCTCTTAGCACTTCATTGGTTTACGTTCATCATCATGTTGAACCTATCCATAATGGCCTTGGGTCCTACTTCTATCCATGAAGAGTTTTCCTTTGAATACTCCCACCTAATCATTGGGGCATTTTCACATCTTCACCTTTCTCGCATGCACGTGGCCTTTTTCCCTTGTACATCCCGTCTATCATTGGGGCATCCATGCTTCTTTGTCTTCCTGTACATAGTTTCAGAAAACTTTCAAAATCAAAAATCAAAACATTCAAATATGTTAGAAAAATCAAAACATTCAAATATGTTCCAAGAAACATCAAAAACAATATAAATCAGCTTACAAAATGTCACTCTTTGGTTCTCACCTGTTCATGTGCGTGACTCATGGATCATCTGGATCTACCTCCATCAACAAAAGCTAGGTTACTTAATTTATGCGTACTACGGGGCATAACAAGTTTCTGTGCTTGTTTCGTAGTGCACATTGCTTTTCCATTGGACCGAAGTGTCCTCCATTATCCCCCTCGCATGTATCTTTGCTTGGGGCACCGTCGTTAACCCTTGTCGTTAATTCAAATAGGTTGGAACTGAAGCTTGATAACAAAAACATTGCATTATGTTTCTCTGTTAGGTTAGCTTGTTTACTTTCTCGTATTGCATTGCATTTTGTATGTTGCATGGAGTTAGTGTTTTTTTTAGCAATGGAAATTTGTTTGTATATGGCTTTTCATGTCATACTACACTTTTGTTCATTCTTTTTAATAAGGACTGATGATGAAGATCTCTAGCAATATGATGAAAAATAAATTTGTTTAAAAGGCATTGGATGGATGTTAGCTCATTCCCCTTCCCATACTCCTTTTCTTCTATATCCCCTTTCTTTTCTTCTTCATCACACTATTCTTTCTTCTGTTCTCTTTCTGTCATCTTTTCGATCGTCAATCGAGTTCTTCTATCACCCCATTGAAAATCGAGGGGGCATCCTCCATTCTACTCATTTTTCTTCTATCCCTTCAAAATTTTCTACTTGTTTATGCTTGTCTACTTTATTTGAAGTGGCATCACTTACGCCACCCCAAAGAGGGGCAAATGTAGACACCTAAAATATGCTTACACTTAGCATTTCATCCAATTCAATCGATTAATGATACTTCATTAATTCCCCATTCTTCGCTCCATTCTCGGATGCCCATTTACGACACCTTCTTGGTCATATTCCTCCTATAAATCATCTAATTTGGTTAATATCTCTCTTATTAGCTAAACATTCCTCCTTTCAACCATTCAGAATCTCCCTAGTTCTCTCTAGACCACTTCTATTGGCTTCCTAGGCTATCTATCAGTCACAATTGGTTATCTAGACCCCTCATAACTCTCAACGAGTCTCTAATCACTTGCTAATCAATTTTAACTAGCCTAAACCCTAGTTAACTAGCCTAAACCAATCTTAACTAAGCCTAAAGCATGTTTATCCTAATCTAATCTAAAAGATATTTAGTCCCACATGCACCCAAATTCTAAATTCTCCCAAGTGGAAAACTATAAATAGAAGGGTCACCCCTCCCATTCAAACTTACAACTTTACTCTCAAACACTTTGGAAAGGCATTAGAAACCATTTGTGATAGCTTTAAGCTATAGAACATTTGGATCTTGGCCATAATCCATTGTTAAGAGCTCCTCCATCTTGCACCCATCCACTTCCATTGAAGAAAACAATTAATCACATAATTTTATTGCTTATAATCTAACTAGGTTCACATTTTATTAAGCTTTCATAGAGTAGTAGAGTAGTATACATGTTTTTTTTGATTTTTTTGTCGAAGTTATAATGTTTTCATGTTAGTTTCTCTTGTTTATCTCTAATCTAATGGTGCATGGTTGAGTTAGGAAAGATTTGAGGTTCTTTAACCTCTTTCCATAGCTTTTGTAACTTTCCATTACACACACATCCATCTTAAGAGAAGCTAAAAATGCTTCTATCACTTTTGTTCTTCATGAAAACATGCATATAAATTCATCAAATCATGATTAGAAGTAAATACATGAGGTTTACAAACCTCTCTAAATGTTCTAAGAACCTCTTTACTATCTTCATAACTCATTTTCCTTTCAAGGCTTTCTTGGAAGTCCATACTTTGTTCTATCTTCTTTTATCTTTACTCATTCAAACTCCCAGTTTTCATATCTCATCAAAATTTCTTCACTACCTACCTCTTTCATCAAACTCATAGTAACTGTATTTGGTGGGGCTAATAGAGTTTCCAACAACTCAACTTCTACTCTCAAATCAAAATCTTCTTCTTCTACAAATTTGTCATATTTTTGACTTGTGTCTATTTGTCCTTCACTTCTTACCATTTTTCTTCCAACCTCCTTCATTTGTTTATTTTCTTCCTTTCCAAGAATCTTCATTCATTCTTCCTCTTCCTTCCTTGCATGTACATAGTCAAATGAAAAATTATATGGTGACTTTTAACCTCATCAACTTCTTTATGGTTCAAAAACTTGTTATACGCAAACAACATATTCCTTTCTCAATTTCTAACTCTTTCCATTTTACAGACAATAAAATATGCTTTTACCATTCTTCACCAAATGAAACTCATTTAGCCTTAAATCATAAACAACCTGTCTATCAAACTACCAAGGCCTACACAATAAAATGTGGCACACATCCATAAGGCATGCCATCATACATTACTTCATCAACAAAATTTCCAATCTTAAAAGGCACATTACACCACTCATTCACAAGAATTTGTGATCCTTTCTAATCAAGCCACTATATAAGGTTTAGGATGAGGTAACTCTGTAAAATTAAATTTTACACCATTTCCTTTGACACAATATTATATGTACTTCCATTTTATATGATAACTTGACACACCTTACCTCTAGTTTTGCACCTTTTCCTGAAAAGACTCTTCCTAGTCACTAGTTTTGTTTCCTTCTTGTAAAATTTCAACACTCTTATAGTTAGAAGTACCTCATGCTTCCTTTCATCATCATTCCTTAAATCTAGTTCTAGTCTCCTTATTCCTTTAAAAACATCCTCCAATATATATACCTTGGCATGTAACAACATCACCATTTGTATCATTTCCTCCATCATCCTGTTAAACATCATTTCTTGACATACACAAACATTATAAGTACTTGATTCCATTATGAAAATACAAAATATTTTCAAAACATTATCAACCTCTCTCTAATACCAATATGATGTAGTCACAACAAGGATATTAACACTCACAATAAGAAAGATAGATCACCAACTTCTAGTCATTTCAACTCTTACAAAAATGCACCTTGTTCTCTAAGCTTGGAAACTCAAAACTTGCAATTCTAACATTTAGGCTTAAATAATCTCATACAATGTTACAAATATGTTTGATACTCCTAAATCCACCTATCTCAACTACCTAGGCCACAGGTTTCAAAAGATTTGGAAGAATTTTTCAACTTGGATAAAATTGTGTTTCTAGGATTCATAAGAATATAATTGCTTGGAATGGTATAGGCTAGAAAGTTTTACCAAAATTTTGGATAAGGTGACAATGTAATTTTTAATAATCCTTTATGAAGCTATAGGTGTGTGAAAATTTCTTTACTTGACTCCCAATCCTTCTACTACTTCCTTCACTATCACCTCTATTTCTTAAGTTTTCCAAATTCAATTTTCATTAATCAAACAAGATCTTTAAACCTTACACACTTTCCATTGTCTTTGTTTACACCTCCTCCACCTCCTAAAGAATAATTAATCACTCCATGACTCATCCTAACTGAGACATTTATCATATTCAAGTAATAGTTTTGGGTATGTAGTTTTGTTTCGAGTCTTGTTCAACTCAATTATTACTCTATCAAAATTTTAATGCTTCCCAAGGTATCAAAACTAATTTAGGGAATTGAAACATTTAAAAACCTCTCATTACAAGTACTTAAGGTTCTAGACCCTTATTTGATGCAATTCAAAATGTATTTTCCCCAAAATGGTTTTTTGGCTTGTATGGTCGGGATAAAAATCATCAAGGATTTATTTTTCATTTTGAAATGTATCACCAATTATTTTTGCAATCGATTTTAGACCTATAGAAAGAGATTAGTTCTAATTTTGGGAATTTTTTTTATTGGTACAAACCCAAGAAAATAAATTTATTTTTTCCTTTTATGCCCTAAAGTAAGATTTCACGACTATAACGAACTAGAGGGTAGTTTTTGAAAGGCTCTATCCCGAATTTTGATCTTCCTTCAAATCTTAAGGTTTTAGAAGACTGAAATCACCATTTAGAATCTCTCCAATATCTTGGTTACCTATGAAAAACCTCCAAAAAGGATTCCCCACACATTTTACGGTGCTTAGACTTATATGTTTATCCTTCACAAGAAGTTTAATCATGCAAAACTATTTCAAATCCTCTTAAGTTTTTCAATCACAACTTCTTATCCAACTAACTGAAATAATGATCACACAAGTTTCCTTATCTTTTATTATACTTCCTCTTACTCAATCAGGTGCATGCAATCATCTAAACGCAATGATGTACAATTTTTGAGATCACAAATCTTAATGAAAAACAATGTTTGTTGCTCATACTCGTGCTTAGAGATTCAATACTCGAATGGTTGATTGATTAATGAAAATATTAGTTACAAAATGCTTTCAAATACTCCTTGGCTCGAAATATCCTTGTAACTAACTTTTTCTTAGTCATATGCAAGATTTACAAGATATGGTCATATTATAAAAAGTATGAAAGAGATCAACTTTGATTATAATTTATAATTTATTCATCACCCTAGTACTTGGAGACCACATTAGAGCTTTAAACAACTACAAAATTCTTAGAACCACTAAAAACTCTCTACTCAACCTAGAAAGCCAAAAATTGGCTTTAGAGGATTCAAATTTTGAATAGGAAAAAATGGAGGGAATCTCCAGAGTTTGATTTTTGACCACTTAGACCTATGAAATCAACTTGAATGATCCTTAGGACACCTATAAGACCTATAAAAGCCAAAATTATATATATATATATATATATATATATATATATATATATATATATATCTATGTGTGTGTCTATCTATATATATATATATGTATATGTATATATGTATATATATATATATATGTATATGTGTGTATATATATATATATGTGTATATATATATATATATATATATATGTATATATATATATGTATATATGTATATATATACACACATATACATATATACACATATACATATATATATACATATACATATATATACATATATATATATATATATATATACATATATATATATATAGATATGCATATATATATATATATATATATATATACACACATACATACATACATATATATATATGTATGTATATATACATATATGTATACATACATATATATGTATATATATATATATATATATATATATATATATATATATATATATATATACATACACACACACACATACACACACACACACACACACACACTCTTGGTCATATGCAAGATTTACAAGATGGTCATATTATAAAAAAAGTATGAAAGAGATCAACTTTGATTATAATTTATAATTTATTCATCACCATAGTAACTTGGAGACCACATTGGAGCTTTAAACAACTACAAAATTCTTTAGAACCACTAAAAACTTTCTACTCAACCTAGAAAGCCAAAATTTGGCTTTAGAGGATTCAAATTTTTGAATAGGAAAAAATGGAGGGAAATCTCCGAGTTTGATTTTTGAGCACTTAGACCTATGAAATCAACTTGAATGATCCTTAGGACACCTATAAGACCTATAAAAGCCAAAATTGTGTGTGTGTGTGTGTGTGTGTGTGTGTAGACACACACACTTTCTTGGTCATATGCAAGATTTACAAGATATGGTCATATTATAAAAAGTATGAAAGAGATCAACTTTGATTATAATTTATAATTTATTCATCACCCTAGTACTTGGAGACCACATTGGAGCTTTAAACAACTACAAAATTCCTTAGAACCACTAAAAACTTTCTACTCAACCTAGAAAGCCAAAAATTGGCTTTAGAGGATTCAAATTTTGAATAGGAAAAAATGGAGGGAATCTCCAAAGTTTGATTTTTGACCACTTAGACCTATGAAATCAACTTGAATGATCCTTAGAACACCTATAAGACCTATAAAAGCCAATTTGATTTTTTGACCACTTAGACCTATGAAATCAACTTGAATGATCCTTAGACACACCTATAAGACCTATATTATATATATAATGTATATATATATATATATATACATACATATACATATATATATACATATATATATATATATAATATACATATATATATATATATATATATATATATATGTACACATACACATATGTATATGTATATATATATATATATATGTATATGTATATATATATATACATATATATATACACACACATATATACACATATATATACATGTGTGTGTGTGTGTGTGTGTGTGTGTGTGTGTGTGTGTGTGTGTGTGTGTGTGTGTGTGTGTGTGTGTGTACACACACACACACACACACACACAAAAACAAAAAAACAAGATTTACCTTTGGAGTGATGCTCCTACATCATACTCCTCAAGGGAAAAGAGAAGTCTCCTCAATAGAACTTATTTGCTAGCTTTTTGTTCCTCATTTCTTTGTTTCCAATTTTACAATAACTTCTAATGATGTTCTTTGTTTGTACTTATTTCTTTATCCTTAGTCATTGAGTGTACCTTGATTCTTTCTTGTTTCTCACTATTGAAATTGACCATCTCCTTGAGAAAATATTTGTTTTTAGTCATGTTCTTGATGTTTTATTCTTCATGGTTGTGTGATTGTACTTTATGTACCTGAATATGCAAAAAATGTGCATGTCCTTCAACCTTTACAACATGTTTTACAACTCATTTTTACTCTTTTTGCTTCATTTCATCTTGAAAATGGAAATTTTACACTTTAGTCTTGAGTTTCACATCTTCAAATAACCTTTTGTTATTTTATATACTTGTATACGCAACAAGAAAGACAACATTAGATGATAAAAAATGATCTTCTCCTTCCTTATTTCTCTCCATGCCTTCCTCTTTCTTGACTTTGTATTTTCTTGACCTTTTGGGCTGATGTTTCATCTTCTTCATGACTGATTTCTTTGTTAACCAGGTTTGAATTATATTTTTCCTCATCATATTCTGAGTCACATTTGTTCTTAGTGATCTCTTCCAATCGTTCCTCATCCTTGTCCACTTTACCGCCAACAAAATACTATTTTCTTCCTCCTTGCACTTTCATTTTCCTTTACAAATACCCATGGTATTCTAGTTCTCCACTTATCCATTCCCACATCTTCCTAAATGTACTAGCTCTGTCCTCCATTTTGGAGCTGTTATCCATCTCTTTTCCACATGGTACTATTACATTTATAGCATGCTCTAGGGCTGCTACTTCATCTTGTAATTACTCTAAGCATTCATACGAAATACACGCTCTTGTTCACTTATATTTTCTACTTCTTGAATTATATCCTTCATGTTTTCATCTCCTATCTCAAGCTCATCCATCTCAAGAGAAGCTAAAAATGCTTCTATGACTTTTTATTCTTCACTCAAACCAGAATATCCACTCATCAAATCATAATTGGAAGTAAATAGATGAGGTTTACAAACCTTTTTAGATGTTCTAAGCACCTCTTTACTATCTTCATGACTCATTTTCCTTTCAAGGGTTTCTTGGAAGCTCATACTCTATTCTATCTTCTTTGATCTTTCCTCATTCAAAATACCCCGGTTGTCATATCTCATCAAACTTACTTCACTCCCTACCTCTTTCATCAAACTCATAGTAATTGTATTTGGAGAGGCTAGTAGATTCTCCAACAACTCAAATTCTGCTCTCAAATCAAAATCTTATTCTTCTACAAATTCATCATATTTTAGACTTGTGTCTCCTTGTCCTTCACTTCTTACCATTTTGCTTCCAACATCCTTCCTTTGTTTGTTTTCTTCCTTTCCAATAATATTCTTTGACTCTTCATCTTCCTTCCTTGCATGTAAACACTCAAATGGAGAAATTATATCACAACTTTCAACCTCATCAACTTATTTATGGCTCAAAAACTCCTTATACACAAAAAAAGATATTCCTTTTCTCAAATTTTGACTCTCAACATTTCAAATACAATAAAATATGCTTCTTACCATTCTTCTCCAAATGACACTCATTTATCCTTCCATCATAAACAACATGTCTATCAAACTGCCAAGGCCTGCCCAATAAAATTTTGCACACATCCATAGGCATGAAATCACACATTACCTCATCAACAAAATTTCCAATCTTAAAAGGCACATTATACTATTCATTCATAACAATTTGACGATCCTTTATAATACAAGCCACTCTATAAGGTATAGGATGAGGTAACCTATTTAAACTTAACTTTGAAACCATTTTCTATGACACAATATTATTTGTAGTTCCATTTTCTATGATAAATTGACACACCTTACCTTTGGTTTTGCATCTTCTCTTGAAAAGACTCTTCCTGGTCACCAAGTTTTTTTCCTTCTTGTCAAAGTTCAACACTCTTCTAGTTAGAAGTAAATCATGCTTCCTTTCATCATTATTCCTTGACTCTAGTTCTGGTCTCCTTCTTCCTCTAACAACATCCTCCAATGTATCTACCTTGGCATGTAATGGCATCACCATTTGTCTCATTTCCTCCATCATCATGTTAAAAATAATTTCTTGACATACACAAACATGAGAATTACTTGAGTCCATTATGAAAATAAAAATCTTTAAAAAACACTCTCAACCTCGTTCGACACCAATATCATCTAGACATAACAAGGATCTTAAAACTCACAACAAGAAATTTATATCAACAACTTCTACCTAGTTTAAATCTTACAAAAATGCACCTTGTTCTCTAAGCTTGGAAACTCAAAATTACAATTATAACATTTAGTCTTAAATTATCTTATGCAATGTTCCAAACATGTATGATATTCCTAAATCCACATATCTCAGCTACCTAGGCCCCTGGTTTCACAATATTTAGAAGACTTGTTCAACTTGGCCAAAACTCTATTTCTAGGCTTCTTAAGAATACAATAGCTTGGAATGGTATAGGATAGAAAGTTACTGGACATGTTTTATACTCCTAAATCCACCTATCTCACTACCTAAGCCCCTAGTTCAACAATTTTGAAGACTTGTTCAACTTGGCCAAAAGTATGTTTCTAGGCTTCTTACAAATAAAATTGCTTGGAATTTTATAGGCTAGAAGGTTTTACCAAGCTTCCGGAGAAGGTGAATTTTTTTTTAGCATCCTTTATGAAGTTATAAGTGTGTGAAAATTTATTTACTTCAACTCCCAATCCTTCTACTACTTCCTTCAATATCACCTCTATTTCTTAAGCTTTCCAAATAAAGTTTTCATTAATCAAACGAGATCTTTAAACTTTCCACACTTTCCCTTGTCTTGGTTTACACCTCCCCCACCTCCTAAAGAATTCTTTATCACTCTATGACTTATGATCACAAAGACATTTATCGATTCAAGTAATATTTGTTGGTTTGTAGTTTTTTCAGTATTGTTAGACTCCAATTCTTAGTTTGTCAAACTTTTAATGCTTCCCAAGATCTCCACAACTAACTCACGGAATTGAAACACTTCACAAACCTAACATTACTAGTTTTAAATGTTCTAGAACCTTCATTGATGAAATTCAAGATGTATTTTTTCCCAAATAGTTTTTCAGCGACACCTTGTATGGCTGGGATAAAAATCTATCAAGGATTTCGTTTTCATTTTGAAATGTATTAGTCTAATTAATTTTGAAATCAATTTTAGGCCTCTAGACATAGATTAGATCTAGGTTTGGGAATTTTTTTGTTGGTGAAAACTCAAGAAAATCGATTTTTTTTTCCTTTTATGCCCTAAAATCAAAGTTCACTATCGTAATGAACCCGAGGGTTGTTTTGAAAGGCTCTATCATGAATTTTGATCTTCCTTCGAATATTAAGGTTTTAGAAGAGTGAAATCACCATTTATAATCTCTTCAATCTCTTTGTTATATATAAAAAACCTCCACAAAGGATTTCCCACATGTCTTACGGTGCTCGGACCTATTTTACTATCTTGCACAAGAAGTTTAATCATGTAAAAGTCATTAAAATCCTCTTAAGTTTGTTAATCATAACTTCTTATCCAACTAATTGAAAGAATGATCCCACAAGTTTCCCAATCTTTTATTATACTTCCTCTTAATCAATCAGGTGCATTCAATCATCTAAACATAGTGATAAACAATGTTTGAGATCATAACTCTTAATGCAAAAACAATGTTTCTTGCTCATTCTCTTTCTTGGAGCTCCTATACTTGAATGGCTGATCGATAAATGTGAAGATTAGTTAGAAAATTATTTCAAATACTCCTTGGCTCCAAATCTCATTGTAACTAAATTTTTCTTGGTCATATGTAGGCTTTACAAGATATGGTCATATTATAAAAGGTATGAAAGAGCTCAACTTTGATTAGAAGTTGTAATTTATTCATCACCCTAGTACTTGGAGACCACATTGGATCTTTAACCATCTAAAAAAATCTTGAGAACCACTAAAAATCTCACTACTCAACCTAGAAAACCAAAAATTGGCTCTAGAGGATTCAAATGTTTAAATAGGCCAAAATGGAGGGATACTCCATAGTTTGAATTTTTGACCTCTTAGACCTATGAAAACAACTTGAATGATCCCTAGGACACCTCTAAGACCTATAAAAGCCAAAATTTGATATATATATATATATATATATATATTTCCAAATGGAGTGATGCTCCTACATAATACTCCTAAGGGGAAAAGAGAAGTCTCCTCAATAGAACTTATTTGCTAGCTTTTTGTTCCTCATTTATTTGTTTCCAATTGTACACCAACTTCTAATGATGTTATTTGGCATTGTGTGCTCACTACTTTATCCTTAGTCATTGTTGTATAGTGATTCTTTCTTGTTTCTCACCCTTGAAATTGGCCATCTCCTTATATATATATATATATATATATATATATATATATATATATTTCCCTTTGGAGTGATGCTCCTTCATCATACTCCTAAGGGGAAAAGAGAAGTCTCCTCAATAGAACTTATTTGCTAGCTTTTTGTTCCTCCTTATTTATTTGTTTCCAATTGTACACCAACTTCTGATGATGTTATTTGGTTGTGCTTATTGCTTTATCCTTAGTCATTTCTTGTACCATGATTCTTTCTTGTTTCTCACCCTTGAAATTGGCCATCTCCTTGAGAGAATATATTTTTAGGCATGTTCTTGATGTTTTCTTTTTCATGGTTGTGTGCTTGTAATTTTTGTACCTAAAGACGAAAAAAATATGCATGTCCTTCAACCTTTACACCATGTTTGACAACTCATTTTTGCTCTTTTTCCTTCATTTCATCTTGAAAACGGAAATTTTGCACTTTAGTCTTGAGTTTCACATTTTCAAATGACCTTTTTTCTTTTGTATACCTATATACACAAAATAAAAGACAAGATTAGATGATAAAAATGTTTTTATCCTTGCTTCTTACTCTCCATGCCTTCCTCTTACTTGGTATCTTCTTGACTATATATTTTCTTGGCCTTTCTGGGTTGATGTTCCATCTTCTTCATGACTGATTTCTTTGTTAACCAGGTTTGAATTATCTTTTTCCTCATCATATTATGAGTCACATTTCTTCTTAGTGACCTCTTCCAACTATTCCTCATCCTTTTCCACTTTATTTACAAAAAAATATTCTTTTCTTCTGCCTTGTAGTTTAATTTTCCTTTACAAATACCCACCCTTGCTATTCTGGTTCTCCACTTATCCATTCACACATCTTCCTAAATGTACTAGCTCCATTCTCCATTTTGGAGATGTTATCCATCTCTTTTCCACACGGTTCTATTGCATCTATAGCATGCTCAAGGGCTTCTACTTCTTCTTGAAATTTCTCTAAGATTTCATACGAAATACACCCTCTTGTTCACTTATATTTTCTGGTTCTTGAATTATCTCCTTCATGTTTTCACCTGCTATCTCAAGCTCATACATCTCAAGAGAATATAAAAATGCTTCCATCACTTATTCTTCACTCAAACCTACATATCCACTCATAAAATAACAATTGGAAGTAAATGCATGAGGTTTACAAACCTCTCTAGATGTTCTAAGCACATCTTTACTATCTTCATAACTCATTTTCCTTTCAAGGCTTTCTTGGAAGCCCATAATTTGTTCTATCTTCTTTGATCTTTCCTCATTCAAATTACCCTAGTTTTCATATCTCATCAAAATTGCTTCACTCCATACCTCTTTCATAAAAATCATAGTCACATTGTATTTGGAGAGGCTAATAGAGTCTCCAACAACTCAACTTCTGCTCTCAAATCGAGTCTTATTCTTCTACAATTTCATCATATTTTGGACTTGTGTCTCCTTGTCCTTCACTTCTTACCATTTTACTTCCAACCTCCTTCCTTTGTTTGTTTTCTTCCTTTCTAATAATATTAATTGATTCTTCATCTTCCTTCCTTCCATTTAAACACTCAAATGGAGAAATTAGATCATCAATTTCAACCTCATCAACTTATTTATGGTTCAAAAACTCCTTATACCCAAACAACATATTCCTTTTCTCAATTTTTGACTCTTGGCATTTCAAAGACAATAAAATATGCTTCTTACCATTCTTCACCAAATGACACTCATTTAGCCTTCCATCATAAACAACATGTCTATCAAACTTCTAAGGCCTACCCAATAAAAGTTGGCACACATCCATAGGCATGACATCACACATTACTTCATCAACAAAATTTCCAATCTTAAAAGGCACATTACACTATTCATTCACAAGAATTTGATGATCCTTTCTAATCCAAGCCACTCTATAAGGTCTAGGATGGGGTAAACTCTTTAAGCTTAAATTGGACACCATTTCCTCTAACACAATATTATTTGTACTTCCATTTATATGATAAATAGACACACCTTATATTTGGTTTTGCACCTTTTGTGAAAAGCCTCTTCCTGGTCATCAAGTTTGTTTCCTTCTTGTAAAATTTCAACACTCTTCTAGTAAGAAGTAAATCATGTTTCCTTTCATTATCATTCCTTGACTATAGTTCTGGTCTACTTCTTCCTCTAACAACATCCTCCAATATATTTAACTTGGCATGTAATGGCATCACCATTTATCTCATTTCCTCCATCATCTTGTTAAAAATAATTTCTTGACATACACAAACATTAGAATTACTTGAGTCCATTATGAAAATAAAAATCTTTAAAAAAAACTCTCAACCTCATTTTGATACCAATATCATGTAGTCATAACAAGGATATTAACACTCACAAAAAGAAAGTTAGATCAACAACTTCTACCTAGTTTAACTCTTACAAAAAAAATAAACCTTGTTCTCTAAGCTTGGAAACTCAAAACTTGTAATTCTAACATTTAGGATTAAATGATCTCATGCAATTTTATAAACATGTTTTATACTCTTTAATCCACCTATCTTAGCTACATAAGCCCCTGGTTCAACAATAGTTGGAAGACTTGTTCAACTTGGCCAAAACTATGTTTCTAGGCTTCTTACAAATACAATTGTTTGGAATGTTATAGGCTATAAAGTTTTACCAGGCTTTTGGATAAGGTGATAATAGTTTTTTAGCATCCTTTATGAAGTTATAGGTGTCTGAAAAATTCTTTAATTCAACTCCCAATCCTTCTAATACTTCCTTCAATATCACCTTTGTTTATTAAGCTTTCCAAATTTAGTTTTCATTAATCAAACGAGCTCTTTAAACCTTACAAAATTTCCCTTGTCTTGGTTTACACCTTGGACATATCTTAAAAACTACTTAATCACTCCATGACTCATGCTAATCGAGATATTTATTAGATTTAAGTAATATTTGTGGGTATGTAGTTTTGTTTCAAATCTTGTTAGACTCCAATTCTTAGTCTCAAAATTTTAATGCTTCCCAAGGTCTCCAAAACTAATTTAGGGAATTGAAACAGTTCAAAAACCTATCATTACTAGTTTTCAAGAGTTTAGACCCTTCTTTGATGCAATTCAAAATGTATTTTTCCTAGACGATTTTTTAATGGCATGTATCTGACTAGGATAAAAATCATCTAAGGATTGCTTTTTCATTTTTAAATGTATTGTTATAATTATTTTTACAATCAATTTTATACCTTTAGAAAAAGATTAGTTCCAGGTTTGGGAATTTTTTTGTTGGTGCAAACTCGAGAAAATTGATTTATTTTTCCTTTTATGCCCTAAAATAAGAGTTCATGATCTGTAACAAATCGAGGGTAGTTTTGAAAGGGTCTATCATGAATTTTGATATTCCTTGAATATTAAGGGTTTGGAAGAGTGAAATTACCATTAAGACTCTCCAAAATCTCTTGGTTCCATATGAAAAATTCCACAAAGGATCCCCTCACGTTTTACATGAAAGTGCTTAGACCTATCTGTTTATCCCGCACAAGAAGTTTAATCATACAAAAGTCATTCAAATCCTCTTAAGTTTTTCAATCACAATTTCTTATCCAACTAACTGAAAGAATGATCACACAAGGTTCCTTATCTTTTATATACTTCCTCTTACTTAATCAGGTGCATGTAATCATCTAAACACAATGATATACAATTTTGAGATCATAACTCTTAATGCAAAAACAATGTTTGTTGCTCACATGCTTAGAGATCCAATATTCGAATGGTTGATTGATCAATGAAAATATTAGTTACAAAATGCTTTCAAATACTCCTTGGATCAAACTCTCCTTGTAACTAAAATTTTCTTGGTCATATGCAAGCTTTACACGATATGGTCATATTACAAAAAGTATTAAAGATCTCAACTTTGAATAAAAGTTTTAATTTATTCATCACCCTAGTACTTGAAGACCACATTGGAGCTTTAAACAACTAAAAATTCTTGATAACCACTAAAAAAACTCCCTACTCAACCTAAAACGCCAAAAATTGGCTTTAGAGGATTTAATTTTTGAATAGGCCAAAATGGAGGGAAACTCCATAGTTTGAATTTTTACCTCCTAGACCTATGAAACCAACTTGAATGACCCCTAGGAAATTTCTAATACCTATCAAAGACAAAATTTGATATATATATATATATATATATATATATATATATATATATATATATATATAAAACAAGATTTCCCTTTGGAGTGATGCTCTGTATCATACTCCTAAGGTGAAAAGAGAATTATCCTCAATATAAATTATTTGCTAGATTTTTGTTCCTCATTCTTTCTTTGTTTCCAATTATACACCAGCTTATAATGATGTTCTTTGGCTGTACTCATTTCTTGCTAGTTAGTCCTTGAATGTACCTTGATTCATTCTTGTTTCTCACCCTTGAAATTGGTCATCTCCTTGAGAAAATATTTGTTTTTAGGCTTGTTCTTGATGTTTTATTCTTCATTGTTGTGTTCTTGTAATTTATGTACCTAAAGATGGAACAAATATGCATGTCCTTTAACTTTTACACCATGTTTGACAACTCTTTTTCTATTTTTGTTCATTTCATATTGAAAACTGAAATTTCACACTTTAGTTTTGAGTTTCACATCTTCAAATGACCTTTTCTTCTTAGGTATACCTGCATACACAATATCCAAGTCAAGATCAGATGATAAAAATTTATTTTCTCATTCCTTGTTTCTCTCCATGCCTTCCTCTTTCTTGGTATCTTCTTGACTTTGTATTTTCCGGCATTTTGGGCTAATGTTCCATCTTCTTCATGATTGATTTCTTTGTTAACAGGACTAAATTATATTTTTGCTCATCATATTCTGAGCCACATTTTGTCTTAGTGACCTCTTCCAACTTTTCCTCATCCTTGTCCACTTTACTTCCAAAAAAATCTTCTTTTCTTCATTCCTATACTTTCATTTTCCTTTGCAAATACCCTTATTATTCTAGTTCTCCACTTATCCAATACCACATCTTCTTAAATGTATTAGCTTTGTCCTCCATTTTGGAGTTGTTATCCACCCCTTTTCCACAAGGTTCCACTACATTTATAACATGCTCTAGGGTTGCTACTTCTTCTTGTAATTTTTATAAGCTTTCATATAAAAATACACCCTCTTATTCACTTATATTTTCTGGTTCTTTAATTATCTCCTTCTTTCTTTCACCTCCTATCTCAAGCTCATCCATATCAAGAGAAGCCAAAAATGCTTCTATCACTTCTTCTTCTTCACTCACACCTACACATCCACTCATCAAATCACAATTGGAAGTAAATACACGATGTTTACAAACCTCTCTAGATGTTCTAAGAAGCTATTTACTATATGTTATCTCAATTTTCACCCCGGAAAAATTGAATCATGAGCCCGTGTAAGAAGAAATTCAATAAATAGTTCCATCGAATGAGCTCGTGCTTCAAATCCAATAGACAAGTAAGGAGGAACTCAAGAAGGCTCTAAAATGGAATAACAAGGTCGGGGAAGGAGGCTGAGTAGTGTTAAAGGAACCAAAGACTCAAATGAAAAGAAAGAGAAAGTTCAAAGTCTTCGGGCTTTGCAAATGGTTCAGAATGAGCCCGAAATCAACTAAGTATGGAGGAGACAGTAGAAGCTACCAAGTGTCCAAACGGTGCACCTCCAAAAGTTAAATCCAAAGGGGAAGGCTCAAACAAGTGCTAAGCCTCCATGTGTCCAGAGCCCCAAAAGTTACACCGGCTATTGAAAAGTCTTCGACTCAGTGGAAGGTGCCAAGTGACAACTCGACACAATTCCAAGATGGGAGCCCAAGGTAGAGACTCAAACTTGTGCAAGCCCTCCACATAGAAAATGGTCAATAGAGGTCAAAAAGGAGAGCAAGCCCAAAATGACTAAGTATAGAGTGTAGGCGGAAGGTGCCACGTGTCTTAACAACACTCCTTCAAACATTACATAGGTAGGCGATCGTATATGTTTCAACCACTTCCATTTTTGGTGTATCACCGCTTAGTGTAGTCTCTTTACCCCTCTCTCTTTGTCCCCTTGGAATGGTTAGATTAGGATAAAATACATTCTTCGCACCTTTGGAGTAGCTTGTGGCAAGTAGATTAGGAAGTAAGAACTAGATTTCTCTGGAGGTCCATCTCAAGTTTTGCAAGTCCCATAAATTGAGAGTTGGTCCCATGTTGTGCAATCACACCGAATTCCCCACCTCATAATCAATCCATTCGGGAGCTTATGATTCTACACTAACAGTTTTGGCATGCCCAGTGGGACAGGTCTGAAGCACCTTACCACTTCATCTTAGTAGGTTGGTGTGTTCTTGTTAAGGTTCAGCATTTTGAGGCACATGCAAGCACATATGGTGACTCCATCTGGTCAATAACCCATCCTCTGAGTTACATACCTTTCCCATCTATTTTCTTCTTCCATCTCTTTCATTTTCTCCCATTCCATGAAGTTGTGCAATCATGACTTATAGCAGCAATGCAGTTCACCTCCAATGCATTTCCCAACTCCTCCAGATCAGCACTATAATCAGATCCAAGACCATTATACTTACCCATATGAGTAGGGTCAAAGTTAATTGGCCATATAACTTATCAAGAACAAGGGGATGCATACAATGGTGAAACTCCTATGGAGAATGCTGGTTTGATGGAGAAGATTCAAAAAATGAAGGCTGACATGGTTTAGTCAAGGGCCATAGCACAAATGAAGGCATTCAATATTGGTTATAGGGCACCTTGTCCATGGGGAGGCCCTTTTCCAAGACATTACAAACCTTAGGAGAAGCTATACTTCATGGTTGAAATGCTGCCCGACTTGCACAGTGGATTGGGGACATTGAGGCTTATGAGAAAAGTGTGAGACAACCTTGTCAATGGGTAAGTCAATCAATAGCTCCTATCCTTCATCTTATTTTCCTCAATCTTTATCATTTTAGTAGTTCCATGAGTCAAGCCCCTCGTTTTGCTCCAAGTGTTGGTTTCTCTTCTCCATCCCTTGATCTTCCACCTCATCTCAGTTCTTATGCCCTTTTCCCTTCCAAATAGTCATCCCCTCCAAACAAACAAGAAGTTCCACTCCCCTCCCCATCACAAATAATTGAAAATCTTATTGAACCCCAACCTGCCACTCCTCTTTCTTTCCCAAGTCTATGTTGGGAAGAGACTCAAGAATCTAGTCAAGGAAAAAAGCAAGAAGTGGAGCCCTATAGAGAAGAAATGACAGACAATATGAAGATTTGGGATACCAAATTTGGGTTTACAAAGATTCCCTTGATGGTCAAACCAATAGAGGAGGTTAAGGTTGGTGGCTAAGGATGAGTTTGCAGCAGAGGAGGAGGACCATACAATTTAAGAAGCTCCAAGTGTGGAGCAGGCCATAAAAGAACCTTCAGTTATTCCTCCCACTTCATCCCCTTCAAGCTCTGATGTTGAAGAAGAGTTTGATCTTTCAAACTTCATGTTTTAAGATGAGGGGAACCATGGTGAGCAAGTTTCAAATCAGGAGGACACCATGGAGGAGGTTGAGCACATGCAACAGGACAACAAGGAGGCATATTATCTGTCTGACTTGGAGGATTGCTTTGATAGAGAAAATCCCATGGAGATCACATCATTTTCTCCTCCATCATCCATCTTCCAAGAACATGAGCCTGCTACCATGAAGGAGGGCATTCAAGAACAACATCCTATGTCTCACAACATCCCTCTGGAACCAAGGTTGGAAGATATGAGTCTTCCATGTTCTTCACAAGAGAAGGAAGAAGAACAACCAACTCCAAGTCTAGTTAAAGAGGAGCATATAGAGGTGACCAAGACAGGCAGTTCGAGAGGCATTGAATCATGAGGCAGTTGCATAAGAAATTACAAACCCCTCTCCTGTCTGTCAACCTTTCCAAAAGTCTGGTTTTGGAAGAGTCTAAACTCACTAGCTTCATGTTTGAAGATGAGGCTTCATATGGTCAAAATAATGAAGATGTTAAGATCACCATGTAAAAGGGAGGAACCTTGTTACAATAGGACAATAAAGAGTTTTATTTCCTATCAGACTTAAAAGAATGTTTTGATAAGAAGGAGCCAGTTGAAATTGTAATATTTTATCCCCCATCATTCATTCTTCAACCACAAGAACCTACTGCCATGGAAGAGAATGTGAAAGCACAACCTACAGTTTGTAACATGCATCTTGAATCAAAGTTGGAAGATTTTGATCTTCTAGAAGTCACACCTGCTGCAGAGGAAGAGAAAGAGTATGAGTCTATCATCCCTGTCACATCATCCATTAAGGAAGGTCAGTAGGAAGACTCCATTTTTGGAGTTGAAGTTCAAAGAAATGGGCACATCTAAAGGATTAGAACTTTCCCAATCAGGTGCTTGGCTTCATTAGAGCCAAGGGAGAAGCCAAAACAAGTCATGCCTACTTCAGGGCATGAGGATGAGTTTTAAAGTACCAAGGGTCATCATCATCGACACCTCCAGGAGTCCAATGCCAATCAGATTGAGGAGGTATTTTTGGTTGATGTTGATACCTTGATGATTTGGGTGGAAGACATGCTTAAATTCCCATATCTTGAGAGATGGTCCCATGTTGTGCAATCACACCGGATGCCCCACCTCACAATCGGGCCATTCGGGGGTGTTGTGATTCGTACTAACACTATCTTCATAACTCCTTTTCCTTTCAAGTATTTCTTGGAAGCCCATACTCTATTCTATCTTCTTTGATCTTTCCTCATTTAAACTTCCTCGAGTTTTCATTTCTCATCAAACTTGCTTCACTCCCTATCTCTTTAATCAAAATCATAGTCACTATATTTAGAGTGGCTAATGATGAGCCCCATTTTATCTTGTCAAACCTTATGTAATTATTTCTAAGCCATGTTGAACTTATACTATTTTTGATATTATTATGCATGATGGAGAAATACATACTTTATATTTACGACTTTAATATGTTTATGGGAAGCTGTTGTGTGTATTTATGTTTTTTCATCTTGTGAATTCTTGTGCATAAATGGATCAAATATGATATGGATAAGCATTAATCCTCATGAAAAAAGTGCATATGTTGAATGGTTATAATGAGTGCAGGACTTAGTATATATGTTGGTGTAGGACTTTGTTCTCTGTGTTGGCATAGGACTCTCATCCTTGTTAGTAAAGGCCGGAGAATAGTACCTTCAAGAATCGAACTCATCAAACCCCTCAAACATCGAGTGGAACCAACACACATGTAGATAACTAGAATTCTAGTGACAACATCATTTTCTAGCAAGAATCATCACATTTATCAATCAACATTCAAACCAAAAGAAAAGTGAAATAATAATGATTGAAGACTCACCATCACTTTAGTTTCTTCAATCAGTCATGATTTGGAGAATCTTCTAGGAGTGATTGACTCCTTCAAGGAGTCAATCACGGATCCCTTATTTAGTTATTATAAATTCTTTAAGATCAAACACCTATGAATTATTCCCACCATTAATGTATTACCAAGAATCAAGGGAATTATTTAGTTCAAACAGTTAGTTAGATTTGGAATCAATCGGTCAGGAATAACTAGATCTCTAGAAGAGGCTAGGAATCTTGTAGTATAAAAGGGAGAATGTAATTAGAATTAGCGTTCAATATTTTTTTTAATTGTAGAAGAATTTTGCAAATTTAATAAAGATTAAATTCGGGGAGAAGTTTGTCTTTGCTAAGAGTCTAAGTACAAACCCGATTGAAAGGCAAGAGAAAGGGACACTCCTACCCAACGAGATGGAGATTCATTTTTGCTTTATTGCTTTGTTCTTTAAACATTACTATCATCAGATTAAAGTTTCTTTCAGAATGTAATTTAGTCTATAATGTTAATGCTTTAGTTAAAATTTTGTCTTTTCTTTCAATTCTAGTACTTTAATTTCATGCATTTCATTTGTAATCACGAGAATTTAAATGAATTTAGTTTAAGGTAGAAACCCGTGCTGAGGCTGTGTTCCTATTGTTCCCTTTGTTGCAAACAACCGTTGGATGCCACCTTGGATTGACATATTAAATTGATTAAAGTATGAGCTTAGACAACACTCATAATTAGCCTTGTTTCAGGGGACAAGGTGTCATCAAAGGTTAAGGTGCTAACTAGAAGATATTGCGTGGGTGTTTGGTAAGTTTCCATTTAGAAAGTTCATTTCCATAACTCTCTCTTTTTTCATTCTAAAAACAATAATCAGGGAATCCCTTGTGTGACAACAAGGATTCCCTAGGGTGAGTATGTGGAACACACACAACCAAGTTTAGTATCAATAGTTAGGGAACCATTTCAGTATGTTAGGATTGCATGTTTAGACCTAGAGACCATAGAGGAAGATTTATTAGGATAAACCTTCAAAACCCCCAAAAAACCAACCTGTGGAACAACCTGTTGTTCAAAATAGGATGGTTGACCCCAATGGTGTAGAAAATCCACCAGGAAAAACATTTACCTATCCTATCCAGTTGGATCCTGATGATCAAGATCCTATGAAAAACATATCCCCTTCAATTTTTCTAAACTTTCGGGGCTAGTTTTAGAGGACCCTGATCAATTCCTTTTTGAATTTAAGGTTTTGTGTCAAACTTATGACTACACTGCTGATGGCCAAAAACTTAAACTTTTTCCCTCTACCTTAAAAGATGCAACTATGAGATGGTTTATGGGATTGACCCTAGATTCCATCAATACATGGGAAGAGATGGAATGAGTTTTCCTAGATAAATACCAGGACTACTATCGAGTAAGGGATAGGAAAGAAGAAATCTTCCAAATCTAGTAGAAAGAGGATGAAAGTGCAGAAGACTACTTAGAAATTAACCTACTCAAAACCTTATTTCTCAAAGGATTAGATGATGACACTCAAGAAGCATTCAACCTAATGGGGAAGGGAGACATGAACAAGTTAGAGTTCATAGATATCATTGACCTTTGTAGGAATTACTCAAGAACTTGCCCCAATCTTAGGAAACAAAAGGAAAAATGGCTAGTGGGGACCTATCCAAATTAAGGGAAGAAATTGAAAATTTAAAAATTGACCTCTTAATTCAACTCAACACTACTATGGATAGAGAAAAGGCTAGAAATACAGAACCCTTGTTCATCTACTACCCAAGGTGTAGGAGAAACATGGATTGAAGGATTGTCCATTAGAAAAGACAAAAATTTGTCTTATCTGTGAACTTAAGCATGCCATTGATTAGTGTGGTCTACTTCCCCTACTAAAAAATCATTTAAAACAAAACAATCAAGAAGAATCTGAGCTTAACTACATGGGTCAGAGGCAGGGAGGAAATTTTCAGTCCAACCAAAATCAAAACTACAACCAAAAAGCACAATGGGTTCCAAACCAATGGAATGGACCATGGTCATATCCACCCCCTTGGGCCCAACAAGTTCCACAAGAGTGGAGCCCACAATATGCACAACCAAATTTTTATCAACAACCATGGGCTCCACATCCAAACATTCCACAATACTCACAATATAATCCTCAGTACCAATAATAGTGGAATGCACCACAAGGGTCTAGACAACAATATTATAATCAATGAAGATCACAAGGTCAACAAGCCCTGTTGGCTAGACCAAGTAATGCTGCCCAACCTGATCAACCTACCCAACCACAGATACCTACTTAGACTGTGGAAAACCCTAAAAATATAAGGTAGGGAAATCCAACATATACGATAGAATCGAGAAAAACCCTACATTAAACTCTCTAGATTGCAAGAACATAATGCTACGTTTAGGGAAGGTTACATCTAAACCTCCTTCTCCTATCATTGAGGAGATCCATAAAGAAAATGAATAGACAGAGAAAGCACGGCACGAGAATGTAGAAGAAACTCATCAATCAGACACTAACATTCCTTTCCCATCTAGACTAGTTGAGAAGCAAAATGCCACAAAGTTCCTGAGAAGCCAGAGTCAGAATTAATTCAAGGATTGAGGAAGTTAAGTATTGGAATTCCTTTGCTATAGGATCTTAAGGATATTCCTAAATTAAACAAAACCATTAAAGAGCTCTGTTTCAAGACTCCAGGGAGAAGGAAGAATCAACCAAAAACCATTCATGTTGATGGGAAAGCGTATGAAATAAAATCAACACGTGACCTTCTTCACACCCGAATTCCCGAGGTCATGTCGTGACAACCGGTGTAGAATGAAATGGATGTGGATGAGATGATGATGAAGAAGATAATTGGGAAATCTTATATCTTCAACGTGCAATATTGAGATCTGTGAGTCTAAGGAAAAGAATGCTTTCCTAATATGAAGCGGTGTGATGGCTCGGTCTGATATAATAGCTACTCAGAGACTCCAATCGATATCGAGATCTACCAAGATTTTATTCACTGGTTTCTGAACATGCGGAAAGTGACCTACGGGCGCCTTGTATGGATTTCCAGATAAGGTCATGGAAATAAGAATGAGAAGCGTAATGAAGCCACATGGACTATGGATGATTTTGAGTCTGGTCCGAGAAGGTCTTAGCACGATCATTTCATTATGTTCAATAATGAAAGTTGTGTAATGATATCCAATGGAAGTGTTGATGATATAAATACTAATGCACATAAATCAATGTCTATATCTAATTGGTTAGTTAGAGCCCGTTAGGACACTGGACCTTAGGATCACAATAAAAAAACTCATGGAGGTTATGGCACCGTTATGGTCATGTGCGTAATCAAACCCTGATGACAAGAGCAGTCCAATGATCATAGGATTGATTAGCTGTGATGTTTAGCATGTTTATTTGTTCTATTTTCTTCAATAATGTAACATAATGCGTAAGACTATAAAATGTAAACTTGTATCAATGTCTATTATCAACTCCGGCTGTTGGATTGTGGGACCAAAGGATCACAACCATATGTATTTTCTTGTTGTGGGATGTTGATGGTCATGTAGAATGTATTGAAATGATCTTGATAAAAAGAAACTAACTATCAAAGGAAATTTCATCTATATTTTTGGTGTTTTAACAATATATCAAAGAAAAACAAAGAAAGCAAACTAATCTGACAAAGTAAATGTTTTTGATCTTTTCTAGTTTTTAAACAATGCATTCTAACCTAATAAAATAACTAAAGATAAGTAATCATTTTGATGTAGCTGGTTACTTGTGTGAATATGTGAATCTAAATCTAAAAGAAACAACCTAATCTAATCAAAACCCTTCAAACCCTACCTCAGAGGTGAAGAACAAATCATGACCCTAAAAGAGCTATTGTTCCCCACAACTTCCTTAGTAATGTCAAAGAGAAAAATTTCTAATGATTTGATCTACTTATAATTGCCTAATCAATTGAAATGAACAATTTTACTACTCTATTTGATATGCAATTGAAACTAATGATTCAAAATTAACAATTTGGCAAATGAAGCAAACAAACAAGTAATTCCAACCTTGATAAGAAAGAGCTTTGGAAAATCTGGTTGTATCTGTGTCTGTCCCCTCAGTTTGTTCCTTTCTTTCTTTATGTGTTCATATCAGTCCAAGGAATTGGGAATGCAAGAAAAACAATAGAAGAAGATGTTATAGCAATAGAAACTTAAAGGCGATCTAGTTACAATGCAAGTATAAGAGAGATAACACAAGAGATTTGAGCTTGGCTATGCAATTCCTAACAAGATTATGGAAGCAATACTATGCAAGATACATAAAAATTCTCAGGCCATTTTCTTGAACAAAAGCATGGAATATATAAGAATTGGGGCTGGGATGTGCTTTTATGCACAAGGAAAGAAGAGAGCGAGTTTTAATTAACTAAAGCACATGCAAAATAGAAGAGGGATGGAGAACCAAGCAATCAAAACTATTTTTAGATAATTTGTCTCATAGATGCATCCTAAAAGTGAAAATATGTGAAGTGTCGCATGTTAAAAACACGCATGATAGAATATAGAAAAAGAAGGTAGGACCACCACCCCTGTGTAGGGTGGCGGTTTTAGAACCACCGCCTGTGGCAGGGCGGTTTTGGCATTGAAGGACAAAAAAGCACAAAATGAAGTAGGAAGCTAGAAAAAGTGTGGAAAGGCTAAGTAAGGATGTCTAAGCTACAAATATACATTGCAAATGGGTTTTGGAGCTCAAAACCTTCAAAAAGGACATGAATCATCATTGGGGATTTTTGGAAACATTTTTCTGACAATGTAGCACATGAAATTTTGGGTGCATACATATTACCCCCTTAGAGAAGCATCTTAGCCATGAAAAGGCATAAAACATAGAGTCCAAGTATGGTGTTCCTGAAATGGGGAGTTAGAAGCTATACTTGACATGCTTGTGTATTGAAATGTCACCATCCAAACTCCAACTACCTATAAGAGGAAGAGAAGACTCAAGTGCGAGATAGATAAAATATGAAAATTAAACACTAAATCAGTAATGAAAAGAGGACTTACCATTTGCATGGGGATATAGAGATATACCTGCACCAATGCTCCAGCCCTGTGAAAACATACACTCAAAATGAGGTTAAAATAACATATATATATCAAAACGAACTCATTTTCCAATTCATTTGCGCTTATTCGATTTGTTGATTTTGGAGCTCTAGACCCACGGTGACCATTTTACTGGTGAGAGTACAATTGAAATGACCATTACGAGATCGTGATCATGCCTCCACAAGTGGGAGATTGACCATCATGGTCTAAGGTTGTTTTATTTCACTTTTGTCTTTTCATACCTAAAATGTAAAATGTTTGAAAATTTTACCTAGAGGGGATCATTTTCAAAATTTGTTGTCTTAAATGAGTCTCTAGGGGGCGCCCATAGGGCAATCTTTTATTTTGTCTGAAATGGTCATTTTTGTGTTTTTGAGCATTTTTAGGGTTAAAGGAGTATTTGGAAAATTGGTCTAGGACCACCATCCAAAACAGGTGGCGGTTATGAATAGATTGACCAAAATGTGTGTCTAGTAAGGCACTGGTCTCTGGAACCACCACCTGCCCATGCATGTGGTGGTGATTCTTAACATAGTGACCAAAATGTGTGTTAACTTGCTTTTTTTTGGATTTTTAATGTTTTTCCATGTTTTTGGTGATCTTATCCTTTGATGTGCATTACTAATCTTGCTATTTTTACATGTTTTGGTGAATGCAAAAGAAGGGGGAGTACATATGATGGAGTTGGGAGAGGGAGTGTGATTGGCTCCCAGGAATTTAGGATTAGTTGACCCAGGTTGAGATGAGATTTGGAAAATCCAATTATCTCTATGTCTGTCCCCTCAGTTTGTTACTTTCTTTCTTTGTGTGTTCATATGAGTCCAAGGAATTGGGAATGCAAGAATAACAATAGAAGAAGATGCTTGAGCAATGACAACTTGAAGGAAGTCTGGTTGCAATGCAAGTAGATGAGAGATAACACAAGAGATATGAGCATGGCTATGCAATTCCTAGCAATATTATGGCAGCAATACTATGCAAGATACATAAAAATTCTCAGGCCATTTTATTGAATACAAGCATGGAATATATAATAATTGGGGTTGCGATGTGCCTTCATTCACAAGGCCGAGAAGAGGTAGTTCCAACTAACTAAAGCACATGCAAAATAGAAGCGGGAAGGAGAACAAGCAATCAAAACTATTTTTAGATAGTTTGGCTCAATTATGTATCCTAAAAGTGTAGTTAAGTGAAGTGTCACATGTTAAAAACACGCATGATGTGGAATCTAGAAAAAGTAGGTAGGACCACCGCCAGTGGTGCGGGCGGTGGTCATGGATGGCTGCTGCCTGCCTAGGCTGCGGTTTCAGAACCACCACCTAGGAAGGGCAAAGTGGTCATGGTAGTGAAGGCTAAAACAAGCACAAAATGAAGCGGGAAGATGAAAAAAGTGTAGGAAGGATAAGTAAGGATGTCTAGGCTACAAATATACACTGCGTGAATGAGTTTTGGAGCTCGAGATACCTTTTGGAAGGACATGAAACATCATTGGGTATTTTTGTAACCATTTTTCGACAATGTAGCACATGTAATTTTGGGTATGTACATATTTCCCCCTCAAAGAAGCATCTTAGCCATGAAAAGGCCTAAAATAGAGTCCTGAGTATGACATTCTCAAAATGGGGAGTTAGAAGTTTTGTACTTGACATGCCCGTGTGTCGAAATGTCACCATCCAAACTCCCGCTACTTGCAAGAGGAAGAGAAGACTCAAGTGCATATAGATAAAATATCAAAAAATAAACGCTAAATCATAGAATGACAAAAGGACTTACCATTTGTACGGGGATATAGAGATATACCTGTGCCAACACTCTAGCCCTGTGAAAATATACACTGAAAACGAGGTTAAAATAACATATATATATCAAAATAAACTCATTTTCCAATTCATTTGTGCTTATTATATTTTTTTGATTTTGGAGTGTGGACCAACAATGACCATTTACGATGAGAGTACGGTAGAAACAACCATTTTGAGATCATGATCATGCCTCCAAGAGTGGGAGATCGACCAATGCGGTCTAAGGTTGGTTTTTTTTCACTTTTATCTTTTCATACCTAAAATGTAAAATGTTTGAAAAGTTAACCTAGGGGGGATCATTTTCAAAATTTATTTTCTTAAATGAGTCTCTAGGGGGCGCCCATAGGGTAGTCTTTTTTTTTGTCTGAAATGGTCATTTTTGTGTTTTTTTAATCATTTTTAGGGTTAAAGAAGTATTTGGAAAATTGGTCAAGACCACTTTGCCCAAAGCAAGATGGTGTTCATGGACTGCCACCGTGTCGTGGTGTGATCTTGGAACCGCTGCACCTTGCCGTAGGGCGGTGGTTCGAATAGAATGGCCAAAATGCATTTTAAATTGCTTTTTTTGGATTTTTAATGTTTTTCCATGTTTTTGGTGAGCTTATCCTTTGATGTGAGTTACTAATATTTCTCTTTTTGCATGTTTTGGTGAATGCAAAAGAAGGAGTACATACGTTGGAGTTGGGAGAGGGAGTGTGTTTGACTCCCGGGGATTTTGGATCAATTGACCTTGGTTGAGATGAACACTCTCAGAGAGGCGGGTATTTGGAGGATTACACGGGTGCCCCATGTCACTCTTGCCAGTCATATATTGTGTGAGCTATTTTCCTATTGGGGATGTAGCAGAACACTTTCCGTTACGGTGCTGGGGTGAGTGGACCATCACCCTAGAGGACGTATACCACATTCTTGGGCTCTCGATACTTGGGAGGAGATTAACCCTAGAGATAGTAGGATCTAGAGCCATGATGACTCTATGGGCCACTTATATGGGGGATGTTGTGGTCTCTTTTAGTTTGAAGAAGGGGGTCAAGGTTTGATCCATTCCTACTACTCCCATCCCCACTATCTGCAAGGCCATCATGGGTATCTTGGCCTCATGGTTAATCAAGGACAAGGGAGGTGACACACTACTCTATTATTGGGCTCCCATTATTACTTAGATTAAGGCACATGGCCATATTTACACACGGGAGAAGACATACTGAGGACTACTTATCATGACCTATACAGGGTCATCAGGCTATAGGGAAAATCACTTTGAGCCACCCTACCTTAGTTATGATTTGGTTGTATGAACGCATTTCCCCTTATGGAAGGGGAATATTAGTGTTGGATCCGGGGGTTGTTTAGAAAATGAGGTGGAAAGGGATGTCAATACTTTGGACCCCGCACCAGCCTAGTGGCTTTTTTGACCATGACAGACATGGTTGCCACACCTTACTAGGATATGGCAAGACTGTGGGGGCAGGAGGTGACCAAAATGGTGGCTTGCTCTTCCAAAGGGTAGTTAGTTGATAGGGAAGGGATAGTTGAGATTCATCCATTTGACTAGGTTACCTAATGATTTGGCCTCCCTTGTGCATTCATGCTTCCTCCAGTGGCACCAATATATAGGACTATTCAGGAGGATCAGAAGGGCCCTAGAGGGGTCCCTAGCTGGATCATGCGGTTACCCTAGGGTTTTCCCATTGTAGTTAGGTATGTTGTCCATGCCATGATGAAAAGCCTGGTGATCCTCGAGCACCTTTACTCCAGATTTGCGCATCCACTCTTACTCATAATGGAGAGGAGGATGAGCCTATAGATGTAGATCTGGTTCTTAGGAGTACATAGAAGATGATGATTCGAGGAGGAGTCAAACCGAGAGAGGAGATGGAGGATGGGGGTTAGGTAGTAAGGTTGGTGGGGAAACTCACATAGAGGATGAGGAGAGTGATCCCAAGTGGTATGACTCTCGAGGATATATTGAGAGTGGCATGTGAGGAGGTGTGTGTGGAGAGAGAGACCTTGGTCTTGGAGGTACCACTTCCTCGAGATGGAGAGGGAGATGATGAGTTTGTGATAGGACAACATCTCGCATATGGCTTTAGGGGGCCTGCAGCCAAGCCACCAGAGTAGCAAAAAAACCACCGATCCGACTCATATTCTTGTATATCTAAGTATGTTGACACTCTTCTATCGACTTTGTTAGTTGGAAATGTTAGTTGGTACTTCTTTTTGCTTTGTTTTTGTTTCTTTAGTAATTTTCTAACTCACCATTTCTATTTCTTTTCTTTCTTGCAGCAATTGCACAACAGGAGTGACGAGAGATTATTTGACGGGTGTGTGTGGACACCCTACGATCTCGTTAGGGAAGATCCGAGCAAGCTGAATGAGGATTCAGGCCAGCCACTAGCAGCCGATAGACATATTGATGTGTTTGTACCTGTCTGGAGAGTAGAGGAGGTGATGACCTCCCTTCGTGCTCAGGTAGGCCGTGTGTATGAGGTAGCCAAGTGACTAATGTGGTAGATCCATTCTTGCAGTGAGACCACGGCTAGCTTCCGCCACCACAAGCACTCACACCACTCGGTTCATTCCCATTGTCTTCATAGCCACAATAGGAGTCCCAGATGTGGCTATGTACCATCCGAGGGATCCCAAAGGGATTGACAAGCCATTGGGATTTTTATTTCTTTTTCACTATTTTTTTGATTGTTATATGATTTTTTGTATATTTTAGGCTCATTGAGAGCATTTTGACCACGCCTAGTGCATGATGGCATTGTATAAAAACTTCATTCATCATGATATATACAAATTCTTATTTTTGGTTCAATAATTCTTTGTATCTGAGTTGACTTCCTTTTGGCTCATCTCACATGTGTACTCTAGATGTTTAGAATTTCCACTTTTCTATGCTTTTTAGAATGTATGCAATGGATGTGAATGATAACAAAATGATTTATTTAAAAAAATTTATAATGCTGATTTATGATAATGCAAACACATTGTAATGTTGAACTTTAGTTTCTTTAAGAAAATTTTTGTACTTCATGTTGTCTTGGAAAATTGTGGTGACACAATGATATGATAAGTAAATGAACTTTCCCCGCCCCTAACTCCATGCAACTAGCAAGATGCGAGGGCTCAACACCAAGATCCAGAATGGGCACAAGTTATGAAAAATTGTTGAATGGTAATGATGAGAGAAAGACAATGATTTGACAAAACCAAATTGAGACACTACAACCTCACTCTACTCAAGTTACTTCATAGTTTAGAATGTGAATTAATTTCCAGTTTATCTAGACTTAGATCCATAGATGGCCACTTGGTTGAAAAAATATGGTTTTGGGGTTTAAAACTCTTTTGGAATTTTAGACATCTAACTCACTTTGTTTTTGACTTATGATTTCACAATATTTGAATGATTTTTTTCTAAATTTAAAGTTTATCAATGAGACCCCCTACACCTTGCCCCATGCTACTAGTAGGAAGCATGGGCTCATCACCATGGACAAGGCATATGAGAGTAAGTCCATTCCTTCCCTTTCCTAACCCTACATCACCGAGAAGAGACATAGGCTCAAAACCGAAGGTTTGTAAGGCAAAGAAATGTGTAAATTAATTTTTTTTGTGGATTTTCATTTGACTTGCTTATCTAGGAAAAATGTTTAGAATGTTCTTATATCCAAAGATATGTATATGGGATAAATGCGACACCATGAAGCTTTTAGACAGACTATAGGAAAAGACACCTAATCTAGAAAGAGACCCAAAAGAACAACCAAGTATGTAGGCCTTGGTATAGATACTATCAAAAATTTGTATTATCTTGTTTGGATTGATGAAATGATTCAGAAACAATTGATGAGACCATGAAAATTTGAAGATATATGATTTGAATGTTTTGTTGTTGCTTTTATAAGTTTTTAGGAGTTCTATAAGAATAAGTCCCTTGATCACAAATTTTACAGAATGAAATGGTGAATGAAAATGCAATGTAGATGCAGTAGTGTATAAATGAAAATGCTAATGTATCATGCGTAATACCTCTTCAAGTGAAGAGAGTTCACAGATTCATTAAAATCCTCACCCTCTAGTGTACACAGGTGAAATGCTCCATTTTTGTAGTCTTCTATTACTTGATATGGACCCAACCACCTGTGTCTAAATTTCCTTCCTTCACCGGTCTTTTTGTCTATTCATATGTCAAGTCTTAGGACCAAATCTCCCTCATATATTTCATGCTCATAGACTTTCTTTTTGTATTGTCGATCCATCCGGTCAGTGTAAACACTATGTCATTATTTAGCATTGAGTCTATCCTCATCAAGATTTTCTAGCTAAGAGAGTCGTGCTTCTCGATAGCCTTATTCTCCCAAAATTCCTTGTAACGATATACAAAGACTAGGTATCTTGACTTTGAGGGTAAAACCACTTCTGCACCAAATACCAAAGAAAAGGGGTTTCCCTTGTTGGCGTTATTGTGCCGATGTCCGATGGGACCACAAGGCCGGAAAAATATTTAAATGCCAATCTCATTTGTCCTCATTGACGGTCTTAAGGATAATATACTTCAATGTCTTGTTCGTAGGCTCACTTGATCCATTGGCTTGAGGATAATAGAGAGAAGCCATGTGGTGACTTATTTTGAATTTTTCACACAGTTCATGTACTTCATCATTTTTGAAGGATGTGCCATTATCTGAGATAATGACTTGTGGGACCCCATACCTACAAATAATTTGGTTCAGAATGAACTTTGTGATTATTGATCCAGGCACGGTGGTAAGAGGCATGGCTTCTACCCACTTAGTAAAGTACTCTATGGTTGTGATTATGAAGTTATGACCATCATTGTTGTGAGGGAGAGAATTTCCCTATCAAATCCAGGCTCCATGTGGAAAAGGGCCATGGTGTTGCAATTTGTTGTAGATCCTATGCCGGTATGTGGATCTCATGGGAGAAATCTTGAAATTTATGGCATTTGCACATAAAATCTACCGCATCATGCTCTAGCATGGGCCATAAATAGCCCATCCGATGTATCTTATGAGTAGTGGTGTGGCCGCCAAAGTGACCTCCACATACTCCGCTATGTGATTCATAAATAATATTTTCAGATTCTTCTTCGTCAATGCATCTTAGCAACATTCCATCAAAGGCTCTATGATAGAGAACTTGTTCCAAGATGACATACTTGGTGGTTATTATACGCAACCATCTTCTTTTCTGCGAGGTTTCCCCTTCTAGATATGTATGGTCCACTATGAAATTAATGATATCAGTGTACCATGGACATGTAGAAATGGGAGGCTTAGTTTCAAAAAAATACACACACTCGTTGGGAAATTCTAAATTTACTAGATCACCTCCATCCAATGGGTTGTCAGCCAACTAGTCCGTAATGATTTGTCCTTTGATGGATTTTTGATTAACAAATGTTAACTCAAACTCACCCATTAGAGTTATGAAGCGTCCAACCTTCTTAGATAAGGATCCTTGCATGAGAAACGTCGTAGGTGATATGATTTAACAATAACCCTTGTTTCTTATTTTAGCATGTAATGTCTTAACATTTTGTCGTGAAGACTATACAAGCAAGACATTCTTTCTCTGCCTATGTGTAATGTATCTCATAATCAAGCAATGTTTGACTAATAAAATAGACTACATGTTCTCATTTATCATCATCTTCTTGAGCCAACATGTAAGCCAGTGAAACATTCATAGCTTGTGAATACAAAATCAAGGGGCAGTTTGAATTAGGTGGCATGAGTGTAGGAGGAGACAATAATAATCATTTAATCGAATCAAAGACTTATTGCATTATTTTTTCCAATCAATGCAACAATCATTTTTCAATAAATTATTGATTGGGTGAACAACAAAGGTCAAATCAGGGATAAACCTTTGGATTGCATTGAGTTTCCCAAGAAAATATTTGATGCTAGACTCATCGACGGTGGAATCATTTCAACACAACCCAAATTTTGGATGGTCAACATCGATCCCTCATGAAGATATGATGTATCCCAAAATATTGCCTCCTGTTACACCAAACACATTTTTGGATTCAACATGACGTTGTATTTGATTAAGTGAGAAAGGATGATATGAAGCACCTCTAGGTGATCACAGCATTTTCGGCCTTAGCCATAAGGTCATCCACATAGGATTCCACAATCTTACGGATAAGATCATGAAATATATAAGTCATTGCTCATTGGTACATGGCACCAATGTTCTTGAGCCCGAATAACATGATAACATAATAGTAGGTTTCCTAAGGGGTTATGAATGTATTTTTGGCCTAATCCTCCTCAGAGATTCTGATTTGATTGTACCAAGAAAAACCATCCATGAGAGACAACAACTCAAAACCATTTATTGCATCGATAATGACATCGATGGATGGTAATGAGAAATCATCTTTGGGACAAGCCTTATTGATATCTAGAAAGTCTATAAAAATATGGATCTTTCCATTCTTCTTGAGAATGGGGACAATATTAGACACCCATTGTGAGTAGTCAACTAGCTTGATGAACCCTACCTATAGGAGTTTCATCACTTCTTCCTTCACCATGAGGGCCACCTTTGGCTTCATGGGCCTTGACTTCTACTTAATTGGCTTGGCATCTATCTTGGTGATGAGGTTGTGAACTATAATGTGTGGTGCAATTCCCATCATTTCCTTATATCTAAATGCGAAAGCTTTTTGATGCTCCTTGAGGATACAAGTATGTATTTCAACTTCCTCAAGAGTTAAAGAGGATCCTAGTTTCAATATTTTTGGTTCCTCCTCCATCCCAATATTTATATCAATTGTTCCCTCGATTAAGGAGGAATTTCCTTCCTCAAACTCAAAGCGGGGTTGGAGGTAACTCTAAACCCCCCCTCTTCTTCTACCTCATAAACTTCAAGTTCCTTCCTAGGGGAAGATTCTATCATGGGATTTCCAAAATAGGAAGAAGAGTGTGGAATTAAGGAAAGATCAACCTCATGATGAGTAAGATACAATTCTACAAAGAGTGTTTAGATATCCTAGAGTTTCTTTTTCAATGTCAACGTGTTCTGAAATGATAGACTCGCTCTCAGTTTCTATGTATGTTAACATTATAGCTATCGGTGTGTTACGAACCAAGACCGTGAAGTTTTTATCTTCCAACAAACTACTTGGAGTAAAGTGAGAAGCAAAAGTTGCTATTGAGTCTATGAGGAGGTTCTACTCTTGTGGAATTGCTTCAATCGATATGAAGTCAAACCCCTTTGTTAGATTTAGCACTACTATTTTGTAGAGTTGTAAATGCTCAACTCTAGTCTCATATACCTCAGATATTTGATTTGCGACAAGTTGTGAATCACCCAACACCCTAATATTAAGAGCACCCATTATTTTGGATACAATGAGACCAAGTAGAAGGGATTCATATTTAGCCCCATTATTCGTACATTCAAAGTTTAACTTGAAGGAAAAAGGAAGAATCCTTCCCTTGGGAGAGGTAAGAATTACACATGCCTCGGCACCAAAATGACACTTGGCTCCATCAAAATGGAGAGTCCAACAATTACTTGGAAAAATGGATGTTGGATCATCCTTTGCATCCTCTTCTTTTACCTCAATTACTTCAACCATATAAAATTCATTTACTATAAGAGAACAAGTCCTAGGGTATGTCCCATACCCATAGAATCGAAAGGAAGGAGGATAGGTAAATCCTTCTCCAATAGCTTGAAAATATTCATTGTGGTTGCATTAACTTTGAACTAAGATCAAACTAGCATGCTAAATTATTCAAAACCTCTACTCCCTAGATTACCAACAAAAGCAAATGGACCTATGTAGATTCCATGGCAATCAAATTGATTGTTTTGATCTCCAAGAACTTAGGAATGGGAGCTCATCAAATCTTTCCTACAAGACCTCTTTGATTATTCCCATATGAACCAAGCACTTGGCTAGAAAATGCAAGAAAGGAGGCTTAGCTCTTTAAATGGTGAATTTCTCAAGAATAACAAAGAAGCTTATAATCTATTTGCTATGTGCTTTGCTTTTTTCTTCTCAAGGAATTAGGTGTAAGTGTAAAGGTAGGAGGAGGGATATTTATATAGCCTAATGGATAAAGCAATCTCTACATCCCTTTGTATGTGGGATAATAGAGATGTTGAGTTAGTTGTGGAGAAGGGGGGTTTAGATTGGGTTGAGTTAACTTTAAGAGGGTTTATCTTGTCCTTTAGTGACTCACATGTGGATAAAGGGGGTTTATTAATTGATTAAGATGATTAATTAATATATGTGCAAGATTATAGAAGCTTTTAGAGGAATATTAGCATGATTTAGACTATAGAAGGGGATTAAATCAATTAAATATTGATTTATTGGTTAAATGAAAGGGGAAGCTAATTAATTAATAATAATTAATTAGTCTAGATAGAAGGGAGGATTTATTAACGGAAGGTTGTTAATTAGGGTATTTTTTGGATAGGTGACTTAATTAATTAGCGTAGTGTAATTAATTAATAACGATAGGAGAGAAGATGAGCGTTTTGATGATATGTTGCTAATTTACGAGAAATGAGATAATTAGCACAATTTAAGTATTTAAACTTCTTAAGCATAATTATAGGTGTCTACATTTGCCCCTCTTTGGGGTGGTGTAAGTGATGCCACTTAAAAGATAGTAGACGAGATAAAATTTTGAAGGGATAGAAGAAAAATTAGAAGTGAGAGATTCCCCTCGAGTGTCAATGGGGTGATAAAGGAAGATGATCGATGATCAAAAAAGGTGAGAAATGGATAGAAGAATGGCCTAGGCAGAATGGCCTAGGGAATGCCCAGTGAAATGGAAGATTAGGGGTGAGAGGAAAGTGATGTAGAAGAAATATGGAGAAATGGAGAGAAAAACTTAGCCTCTAGCCTTTATATTGGAACAACTTCAGTGTCATCATATTGCCAAAAGATCTACATCATCGGTCCTTATGAAAATATAAGCATACGACAAAAGTAGAATGACATGAAAATCCATACTACAAACAATTTTCCATTGCTGAAAACAACAACTCCATGCAACATACAAAATGCAATGCAATATGAAAAAGTAAAAGATGCCTAACTCTTTACAACATACATAAATAATACGAAAAGTAAACAAGCTAACCTAACAAAGAAACATAATGTAATGTTTTTGCTATCAAGCTTTGGTTCTGACCTGTGTGAATTAATGACAAGGGTTAAAAGATGGTGCCTCAAGCAAGGATACATGCAAGGGGAATAATGGAGGACACTTGGGTCCTATGAAAAGTAATTTGCACTACAAAATAGTACTAGGCAACTCATTGTGCCCTAGAGTATAGATGAAGTAAGCAGCCTAGCTTTTGTTGATGGAGGTAGATCAAGATGATTCGCAAATCATACACATGAAAAAGTGAGAACCAAAGAACGATGTTTTGTAGGATGATTTTCAATTTTTAGAAGTTTTCTAAAACATATTTGAATGTTTTTTATGATTTTTCTAACATATTTGAATGTTTTGGTTGATTTTGAAAGTTTTATGAAACTATGTATAGGAATACGAGGAAGCGTGGATGCCCCTAGTGATAGATGCTATGTACAAGGGCATAAGGCCACGTGCATACCAGTAAAGGTGAAGATATAAAAATTCCCAGGTGATTAGGTGGGAGTATTCAAAGGTAAAGTCTTCACGTGTAGAAGTAGGACCCAAGGCCGTTATGGATAGGTTCAACTCGATGATGAATGTGCCTTTGGGAAGGAGCAAGGATGCCCCCAGCTTAAGTTGGCCTAAAAGCACATGATAGGAAGGAAGGAGAAGATTATTTTTGTGAAATGGGACAAAGGTGTCCAAAAACATGGCATAAAGGAAATACCATACACATCTATGTTCTGAACAAAGTAGAAGAATGATGTGAATGTTATGAATGTAGCTTAGAAGCCTTGCGATGAAGAAGTGATTAGCCAAAGGCACAAATCGTGAGACAAGATACAGACTAGAGTAAGAGTATGAACAAGGTCCAAATAATACTCTTGGTAGCATACTAATCCTATTTTCTCATAGAGATCCAGTGTGTGCACATGGAAATGAATTACCTCTTAAAGGAAAGAATTGCTAGACAATAAGTGAAGACACTAGCCAATGTGTAGGAATGATTTAGTTTGAAAGGTGATGTGTGAATGGATTGTGGAAGGAGATCCGTACATTGCTCCATTTCTAGCCAGGCGTCCATAGCCTTGATGGAGATGCATTTTATTCTAATCACAACATTGATCTACTACTAGTTAGGTGTCCATAGCCTTGGTAGAGATTATTGGAAATACCCCAAGAGAGAGTTATATATCAATGTGATTTTGATTTTTAGATTTTAGCTTTTAGCTTTTGAATTTTGATTGATTTTGATTCTTTTACTTTTTGAAAATTATTTCAGCTCTCTCGTTTGATAAGGGGTTAAGAAACATTGATGGCTTGATGGAAGGAGGTGGAAGTGATTGTTATGATGACATTGACTAGTGTCAAAAAATATGTAAAAATTTATTCGCAACAAGTTTATTATATGTTTGAATGTGATAGGATCTCCATGAGGTCAGTCGTTATTTAATTTACAAAAGTTATGAAAGACCAAGGTCAAACGGATACCATAGAGATAAATGTCAAAAAATGCATGCGAATAGGCTAACCACAATATCATTGAAGGGATGAAAATGGTAGGAAGAATTGCAGAGGAATGATAAGAAAGGGAAGAAAGAAACATCCATGTGTACGCAATACCTGATTGCAATGTTTGATCTTTGTACCTTTGATTCTTATTGTGTTCTCTCAATGTTTTTGTATTTTTGAATTGTTTTTTATTTTTAGATTTTTGATAGTTTTAAGAGGTTAGGACTAAAAAGTCACTATGTATGATAGGATCCAACAACGAGGTGTGTGAATTCCTTGATAAGGGAGACTAAGCACATTTGTTTATCGAGAGTGATATTATCCCTGATCTCTATGATCGAGGTGAGTTCACACTCAATAAATGATTGTGATTTGTTTTGAAACATGGGTTTCGTATGTGGGAGTTTGAGTTCCCTATCCATAGGTTATTGCACTTTGCGCCATACTTGATGGGTACGTTGGTGTGAATTATTGAATCACACTTTATTTTTAACCTTAAGATTGTTGGATTTGTTGGGAGCTATAGAGCTCTTTGCATTTTTATCTGAGCTTGATTAAGAAACTGTTTGGGTTTCTTATAAGTTGACGCGTGACTTGTCTGATCCCAAGAAGTGAGAGAAGAATGTGGATATTTATAATTGATGAGAGGAATGGTAGTGGGCTTGCCACAATCTTTGGTAGAAGAATAATGTGATGGATGAAAAGGATACGGTCCAAGGATTGAAGAAGATGGGCTACTGGGAGGTGAGCCATAGATAGAAGATGAAGGGCTGCTAGGATGTGGCCCAAGAATAGAAGAAGAAGGGATACTAGGACATGACCCATAGATAGAAGATGAAGGGCTACTAGGATGTGGCCTAAGAATAAAAGAAGAAGGGCTACTAGGACATGACCCATATATGTAAGATGATGGGATTATAGGATGTGGCCCAAGAATAGAAGATGAAGGGCTACTAGGACGTGACCCAAGAATAGAAGAAGATGGGCTACTAGGATGTGACCCATAGATGTAAGATGATGGGCTATTAGGATGTGGCCCAAGAATAGAAGATGAAGGGCTAGTAGGACGTGACCCAAGAATAGAAGAAGACAGGCTACTAGGATGTGACCCATAGATGTAAGATGATGGGCTATTAGGATGTGGCCCAAGAATAGAAGATGAAGGGCTATTAAGACATGACCCATAGATAAAAGATGAAGGGCTACTAGGATGTGGCCCAAGAATAGAAGAATAATGGCTACTCAAAAATGTCCCATAAATAGTAGAGGGAGGGCTACTAGAAGGTGACCCACACCTAGACGAAGATGAAGGGCCACTAGATGTTGACCCCATAAGAGATTATGATTGAGGAATTATGATAGACAAAGAGTGATTGGGTGATGAGAAGATAGGCCATGGATCAATGCAAGACCAAGGAGTTTCATCACATAATGAAGAATGTGAAGATGGAAGAATAAGAGGAGGATCAAGTTGCATGATCTGAGGCTCTTCCTCTATTTCTTGATAAAAGGAATCAAACTTTTCCTCACAATACGCAGACACATCAAAGTCTAAAGAGAATCCTTTCTCGTAATCTACTAAAGGAATATCTTCATATGCCTCTATAAATGCCCTGATTATTTCTTCATTTTGAAAGAGGTAAATCGGTATGAGTTGTTTATCAATCACTAGGGGTTGATTGGAGGAAATAGGTTCACTTGGTGTGGGATAATTAGAAGATGTTTGATGATGATTGATAGAAGAAGATGATGTGGGGGACAAAGAAAATGTGTAGCTATATGTCTTAGAAGTAGAAGAAGATCATGTGGACCTACCTATACGATGGTGTATCATCTATAAACTAGTAGGATTAATTCCAAAGTATGCACATTGCGATGCATGGGTCGATTCAGATGTTTGACTAGAAGGAATTTGAGTCACAAATCTTCAAATAAGGAAGACTTCATGGGGGTGATTGATGAAGAAGGTCCTGCGAAGAAGGGGAGGACCGTGATTCAAGAATCACATTGGATGAATAATAATAAGGGTCCTGTGAAGAAAGAGAGGACCGTGATTCAAGAATTATATTAGATGTTTGATTGGAGGGATTTGGACTCACGTGAATCTTCAAAGGAAGAATATGTTTTTGAGGCAACTGATAAAAGGGGTCCTGCGAAGAAAGGGAGGACTGTGATGTAGGAGTCATATTAAATTTATGATGAAAAGGGTCCTGTGAAGATAGGGAGGACCATAACATAAGAGTCACATTAGATGACTTAGGAATCAAATAATATGAATCTAAATAGTAGTTTGGATCTGAATCATCAGAAGAATAAGAGGAAATATATGTATTGGAATCCTCGTAAGAAGAGGAAATGTTTGGATTAGAATCAAGAAGGGTGGGGGAACTTGAATAATAATTTGGATCGAAGTGTCCAAACCATACCACTAACTATGAGATGAAGGTGGGGAATGGGTTACCGGTTGAATTAGATGAATCGAATAATAGTTTGGCTCGAATAGTAGTTTGGATCTCTAAATCACCGTAAGAGTCAGAGGAAATATTTGGATTGGAATCCTCAAAATAAGAGGAAATGTTTGGATTAGAATCAAGAAGGGTGGGGGAACTTGAATAATAATTTGGATCAGAAGTGTCCAAACCATACCACCGACTATGAGATGAAGGTGGGGAATGATTTACCCGAATGGGTTCTCTAGCACAAAGAACCAATTGAGGTTTGGTCATGATGGGCATATTTTGATGTGAACACCGAAAATTTGATTCCTTATTATCGTATGTATAAGGGACCTTATGATAATCAGTCATTTTTGGCGTTGCTTTAAGCAAAAATGTTTAGACCTAGATAGTGTGATGGAACTCCTTCAAAGGGAAGGAAGTGACATGTTGATTCAAGGAAGCATAATGACAACCAACTAGACATTTCGTAAGTATTGATATGCATGCATGATTTCGAAGAAGCTCTAAGGAAAATAGACATCGTTATGATGCAATATTGATGAGATCAAAAGGGATTGTCCTAGAAAATAATTTTTTTGAATGAATAATCATAAGGAACAATCATGCAAGTGTGAAACACAGAGCCAATCAACAAGGAAATACACCATATGAAAATGTGTGTGCAAAGTGATAGTTCGATGCAAAGATGATCAACACAATGTCAATATTTATGTCAAGTTCAAAATGTACAAGGTGTAAATATTAACAAAGGGTAGATGTGACTCCCAATCAAAGGATACCACGACAATTTTAACAACCAACAAGGCCTAAATGTTAAAGGGTGAGGTTTACAAATGTAAGCCATGTAACTACACCAATTGGACACGTCTATCAAGCTTTGTGGAGAAGTGAGATATTAGTGTCAAAGTGGCATCAAAATGACAGAAACAAAGTAAGCGACACCTTTCAATATTTGGGACAATGTTTGAAATCAAACTAAGTCAAAGTATACTAAGGATGTGTTAAAACGTGGGCAACGTAATGCCATAATGTAGACACTTTGATCATGTTTACGAGGAACATGACATAAGTAAATTAATTATGTCGAGAAAATACAAACAAGGTAACATGTTAAAGGGAGATAAAATGATGAATCAATCCTAACCATGATGACGATCCCGATGTGGGTATCAAGATCAAAAAGGATACCAATGATGTAAATATGTCTCCACACACATTAGGATTTTTACTAACCAAATTTGCAAACATGGATGGGTGTAAATAGACAAAAAAGTGGTGAAAAAATCAATTGATAACACAAAGGTAGTCACTCCTCTTCCGATCAACAAAGTGTCAAAAGAAAGTGAAGGAAGTATATCAAATGGGGTTAAAAATGTTGGCCTCACTTCGGTAGAGTTTTTCCTTACCAAAAGTAAGAAAAAGTAATGCTTCACACATTTCATGATGAAGGATGGCTCACAACTCAACACTGTTTTGAAATGGTTAAAGTGGGATCTTGGCCAAAGAATATCTTCCTAGGTGGTTCTCTCGTCCTAGGTGTTGCAAAGTTGTATTAAGCGAGCATGATTTACCCAAATAGTCCTGACTATCTTGGGAGTATCTCGGCTTTACTTTACCCCCTTCGAGCATAAAGGGAAACTAGTGCATCCACATGTGCTCTCCCTGGGGTCACCATACGGACAACGATTAATGTTAACTCACAAGGTAATACTAGTTAAGTAGGTAGTGCGGAGCACTTCCCATTTCGTCCACAAGGTTACCTCTTGTGTGGACTACTTTGGGGTTCCTGGTACCATCCCCATTGTTGTAGCTTAAGTCATTATGCCAAAGGGGTTATGTTCTAGTTGAGTGGATAGGGACGTACCCTTTTCGAAACCTACAATATAGTGTTTTGAATATAGTGTTCTTGTTATCTTGTCTAATTAGATGTGGTTTGCTTGAACACCTTTTAGAACCTACACAAAAACTGTATTAGTAGTTTGATTTTGTTTTGATTCCTCCTTTCTTTGACAAGTGTTTTTGGTCCTGCACAACGATTAGTAATTTTCCATAAAAAGACTAAAGAGGATAAAACATCATTTCTGATTCTTAAGATCATCCTAAGATGCAAGAAAAGAGCATACGTGACTTAGAATCCAACTATAAAATAAAAAATGGAAAACACTTAGTTCAAATGAAATATTTGTTCTTTTAAAAAAATTGACATTCATTCCTTTAAGAACAAGTATTTTTCAAAAAAAAAAAGATACATAGAAATCATTTCTGATTCCCAAGATCACCTAAAAGGTGCGAGGGAAGAGCATACATGACTCTAATCTCATGATTAAACATGCAATGTTCATTAACCTTTTAAAAAATTCAAATTACCATCAAACATGTAAAAACACCCTACAAAAAGAAGTTAGATTCAAAATAAAACTTGCAAGGTGTTAGAACATCAAAGACCAAATTTTCCAAAACGTTTAGACATGTTAGAAATGAGTAGTTTTATAAAAAAGAAAACCTTAATTTTTGGTAACTTAAAAACTCAAATTTATGTTTCCATTGCATAGTTCACTTCAATACCTTTCCAACACAACAAAAACAAAGTCATTTCGAATTCGGGAGCAAAATTTATGGCCTCCGGAAGATTGCTAATGATGTCTGTGCTATGATTTGTGTGCCTACGCCAAGGTTAAAGTGCATGCGCCAAGATTAGGTGTCTGCACCATGATTTGGTGTCTACGCCACCATGTGTAAAAAAACATAGTGAGATTTATGCCTGCATGCAGAGAATGATGTGTGCACTCCCTTTCCTGGGTGACGTAAAAAATACATCATTTTAAAATAAAAACTTCAAAAATGTCAATTTTTTGATATGTTAGCTCAAAATTGACAACAACCCATCAAAATTAAACCCCTAAACAAGACTCAAAACATGCAAAGTTAGCGAAATGATAAGAAATTTAACATTATTTCACACATGTAATATTAGCAAAAGACACCAAAAAGCTCAAAACACTCCAAATTTTAGTATGTTAGCTCGAAATTGACAACAACCCATTAGAATTAAAGCTCTAAATGAGATCCTACACATGGAATATTAGCAAAATCCTAAGAAATCAAAAATTATTTTCCATATGTGTATATCAAGGGTTATCTAAAAACTTGAAATAACAATACAATTTGAGCTAGAATTCTAAGGGACTAAGGACCCGTCCCACCGGGCATGCCAAATGTGTGTGTGTATTTTTGCTTAAGCTAAGTTAGATGAATAAGAACTACCACCTAAATAGTTCTATAACAAAGCTAAGTAAAAATCTAGGCACCATCAAGATGAGAGCTAAACAAGATCAATACTAAGCATAATGCATTAACTTTGAACTAAGATCAAACTAGCATGCTAAAGTATTCAAAACCTCTACTCTCTAGATTACCAACAAAAGCAAATGGACCTATGTAGATTCCATGGCAATCAAATTGATTGTTTTGATCTCCAAGAACTTAGGAATGAGATCTCATCAAAGCTTGGCTACAATACCTCTTTGATTATTCCCATATGACCCAAGCACTTGGCTAGAAAATGCAAGAAAGGAGGCTTAGCTCTTCAAATGGTGAATTTCTCAAGAATAACAAAGAAGCTTATAGTCTATTTGCTATGTGCTTTGCTTTGTCTTCTCAAGGAATTAGGTGTAAGTGTAAAGGTAGGAGGAGGGATCTTTATATAGCCCAATGGATAAAGCAATCTCTACATCCCTTTGCATGTGGGATAATAGAGATGTTGAGTTAGTTGTGGATAAGGGGGGTTTAGATAGGGTTGAGTTAACTTTAGGAGGGTTTATCTTGTCCTTTAGTGACTCATGTGGATAAAGGGGGTTTATTAATTGATCAAGATGATTAATTAATAGATGTGCAAGCTTATAGAAGCTTTTAGAGGAATATTAGCATGATTTAGACTATAGAAGGGGATTAAATCAATTAAATATTGATTTATTGGTTAAATGAAAGGGGAAGCTAATTAATTAATAATAATTAATTAGTCTAGATAGAAGGGAGGATTTATTAATGGAAGGTCATTAATTAGGGTATTTGTTAGATAGACGACTTAATTAATTAGCGTAGTGTAATTAATTAACGACGATAAGAGAAAATGAGTGCTTTTGATGATATGTCACCAATTTGTAGGAAAGGAGATAATTATCAAAATTTAAGTATTTAAATTGCTCGAGCGTAATTATAGGTGTCTAAAACACACTTTACATAGTTTTTGTAAATCCAGACTTGTAAAAACAACATCGGATCACCTCTACGAGCTATTTCAGCATTCGTGGGTATCTTGCTGATGTCAAATATGAATCCAAAATATCTTTGAGGCTGCCCCAAAGGATATATGTGCCTCGGAGGAGGGGTGACGTTAATCAAATGGCCAAGACCTAGTGCTTCTAATAGAGCGGCTCTGTGAGTAGGGGAATTCTTTAACAGATCCAAGAAGGAAATGTGAGAGAAGGTCTTGGTTAGGTCACTGATCAAGTCATAAGCTCCTATTGGATTTCCTAGCATATCATGAATGTCATCTGATATAGTTGGGTAGATCAGGATTGGCTGCGAAGAATAATATTAGGTTCTCTCTGCACTGGCGGTGTTAATATGAGGTTCAGTGTCTAACTCCACCAATCCCACAATTTTTGTTTGTTGACGACCATCCAAAGGAGGTGCCACTTGTGGGTTTAACGAAGTTGAGGCTTCGTGATCATGGGTCCTTATTACAATACCTTTGTTTGAACCATTGGGATCTATTCTACCATCCTTTAGGTGTGTGGGGAGAGGATCATTAAAGATTTTGAGTGGTGTGTTCTATGGGGACATCGGTTCCATGTAGGTGTTCTGAGTTAGCATTGTTGGGTTTGCCAAAAACATGTAAACAAATAACTCGCCTTTGATCCTTTAGAAAACACTTTGTAGAAACTTGTTACAATCACGGCATGTTCTTGTGTCATGCCCGCGGACCCTATGGAAATCAAATATAAATCAAGATCATAATCTCAAGGCCCTTGGTTTGCACCTTGTTGTGGTCCGAAATTACAATTATTGTTTAGTTGCTAATTATTATAGTTAAAATTTGGGAACCCTTTCCCTTGGTTTTAGAATTTGTTCAGATACCGCCTAGGCATTGATTGGGGTCTTGGGTCCGTGTTTTTCTTGATTGTTGAGGTTGTTATTTTTGTTGTTTCTATTGATGATTAACATCTACAACGTTGATCGAGGATAATAAATTATTGTTCTACTGATTATTGTCATTGTTGTTGTTATTGGTAGTATTCGTATTAGGAGGACTAACAACATTAGGCTTCTTGGGCTGGTCAGTAACACCATCCATCGTGACCCCACGATTCTTATTAAGGACCTTCGACCCTTGATTATTGCTTGTGTTGTTGGAGTAACTAGGGTTATTTTGGTTAGGAGTGACTAACCTTCCATTTTCTCCATAAGTCTTACAACCACTGTCAATGGCTGCTTGGTCAATTCAAAGAGCACCCTCTAACACCTCTTTATAGCTCCTTAGCGGAAATTTTGAAATTCTTCCTTTTCCTCCTTGTTGAGGGAATGGAGGAACAAATAAAAAATCTTCGTATGATCCATATTTGGCACGCTTTTGGAGGAGTAGAGAACCTTTCACCACATTTGAATGAAGTGGGCTACATGATTTGTTGTGCTCTTGTTTAATATGAAGGAATTCTCTAATTCCTGTTCTCAAAAGTTTGTTCATATCAAAATCCTTAATAAATTCTGATACGATTTTCTTGAAGGAGTGTATTGAAGCCTCTAGTATCCTATAGTACCAATTGAGAGAAATACCTTCTAGTGTCTTAGGGAAAATATTCACAACAACTACGTCCCATGGGAGAAACTCTCGAATGGCCATTACATAAGCTTTGATGTGAGCATTAGGATTTCCCTCCCCTTTGAATTTTGGAAGATCGGGAAAGGGTCTTAGGAGCATGACTGTTTGAATGGAGAAGTCTAGAGGATCCTTAAGATATTCAAAATAGGTCCCCATTGCGTACGTTTCCACCATTGAAGATCCTTGTTAGGGAGGTGGAGGTTGCATCGATTGCTAAAATGGCACAAAGAGTGTAAGAATTTTTGGGGTGTATGACATCCCTTGTGGCTATTGATATGGACCTAGATAAGTGTACATATACCCCTGTGGTGATTTAGAATAAATGTGTACGTAGGGGGGTTGATTACTTTGATATGGAATCGAAGGCATGAAGCCAGGGAACATTGCATTTCCTCTGGTATGGCATTTGAGAACACACTTCCGGATGGTGCCTATTGTAGATATCCATATGTGGCGTGAGGGGGCATACCCAAGGTGCCCGTCCTAGTCAACAAATCTCTAGGGTTTTGAGTACCCATATAAACTGGAGGATTTTACGTAGTAGGTATTTGTTCATAATTCTGTGGATAGGGAGAACTTCTTGCTTGCCCTACATATGAACTTTGAGCATTTTGGGCAAGCTCTAATTATTTGAATTTGTCTACTAACGCTGAGATAATGTCACCCATTGATGGGGTGGTGTTTTTCTTAGGTTCTTGTTGTTGAACTCTTAGAGGTTGTTGAGGAGTGTGGTACCACGATATGAATTGTTCACTATATTACCACCCCTCGTTGGCAATATTTTTGACTGGTGGAGGGTAGCGTTATTATTTTGAAGCAGAACATCACTTTTCCTTACAACCTATCAAAAGATCACCAAATTGGAAGTGTTGTTCACTCCTAGCATATTGTGCTAAGTATTCCTCATCTAGATGCGGGAGCTGGTCCGATTACATGCTAATGGGTTGTCGAAACAATACCCGAGAAGATGAACTTGCTTCCCCAGTGAACTTCATGTTTTTTGAAATTGATTGTTCAAGAGGATATGTCTCGTGTGATGCGGTCAAGTTCCTTTATAAATATAGAGGAACCAACATTAGTTCCTTGAAGCGGAGGATTTTGAAAATTGAGCGGTTTTCTTCCCATGTTGAGAGTGAAGATGATTGTTATGGTATACCTGTTTGGTAGTTGTACATGTCAAAACCTAGGATGGGTCGACTGCCGTGCTTGTCGGATCTCGAAAACTGGGGAGTATAAGAATACATGCGAATAAAGGATGGACAAGGAAACTGGAAATTCTTAACGAAGAAAGTGGAAATGATTAGAGACTATCTCTTCACGTCGGGTTCACCAATTCATATGAAATAAAATCAATACGTGACCTTCTTCTTTGAATTCTTGAGGTATTTTCGAGATATCTAGTGTAGAATGAAATGGATGTGGGTGAGATGATGATGAACAAGCTAATTAGGAATCTTATATCTTCCATGCTTAATATCAGGATCTGCAAGTCTAAAGCAAAGAATTATCTCCTAACCTAAAGTGGTGTGATGGATCGGTCGATATAATAGCTTTGCTCAAAGATTCCACCTAATATTATTGCACAACTTTCATTATTGAACATAACAGCTAATTAGGCTAAGATCTTTTGGACCAGACCATAAAATTGTCCATAGTCCATGTGGCTTCATTACGCCTCTCATTCTTACTTCCATGACCTTGTTTAGAAATCCATACGAGGCGCTCATAGGTCACTTTCCGCATGTTCAACAACCAGTGAATAGAATCTTGGAAGAGCTCGATATCGATTGGAATCTCTAAGTGGCTATTATATCACACCGCTTCAAGTTAGGAGAGAATTATTTTCCTTAGACTCGTAGATCCTAATATTGTGCATTGAATATATAAGATTTCCCAATTAGATTTTTCATCATCATCTCACCCACATCCATTTCATTTTACACCGAGATGTCTCAGCACGACCTCAGGAATTCGGGTGCGACGATGGTCACGTGTTATTTTCTTTCATAAAAAATCTTGCTAGCATCTTAGAAGGAACTAATCCTCCTCCTAAGTATGGGGATCCTGACAGTCCTATTGTAATTGTTTGCATAGGAAATGTCCAAATCCCTAATGTCCTCATTGATTTAGGAGCTGCCATAAATTTCATGACTACATATACTCTGTCCACATTGGCACTCCTTGAACCCCAATCAACACATATTGTCTTGCAAATGGTAGATCAATTAGTGAATAAACCCAAGGGAATAATAGAAGATGTTACTATTACAATTGAGTCCTGGGACTATGCGGTAGATTTCATGATAATCAAAACAAAGAATAGAAATATTGGTTACCCCATAATCCTAGGACGTCCTTGGTTAGCTATTGCTGCTACTCTTATTGACTATAAGACAAGAAATATGGTCATTACCAATGGTCAAGATTCCAAGAAATTGTCACTATACCCTGCAGCTAAACCATTTTCCACAGACAACAAACATTGGTCTAACAATGACTCTGATGGTTCTGAGGATATTATCTCCTCTCTTGCCATGGTAGTAATTCGAGAACACTCATATCAAATTCAATGTGACTACCATGACAACGATTATATATATAGCCTCAATCCCGTGATTGAGTCATGAGTTAGGTTTATTTAAATTCCCGTGTTTAAATCAATCACTGATTCTTGTACTAGTCCGGCATCGTAATCTTGCTGAGATCAAAAATGAATTCATGGATGAGAATAACCAGCCCATTATTTTTCCATTTATGAGGAACATAGATTTAACAAAATGCTTATTTCAAAACATAACCTCGGTGCACAAACTTCTACCACATAAATGTCCATTAAATGCACTTCTAAGAAGTTATCTAGAGGTCAATTCAATTCAACCTGATACAAAACAATTACTTGTACTTCCTGGAAATACTCGACAATAAACAACTGGTTGAAGGATGAAGAGGAAAACACATTGTTCAAACTCCTTTGCTCTCATCCTCAATATTTTTCTTGGGAATATAGTGATATGAAAGGTATACATCCTAGCATATGTACACATCACATTTACACCACTGAAGCCAAACCAGTTAGGAAACCTCAAAGAAGGATAAACCCAATACTTAGAGACATTGTTAAGACTGAAATTGAAAAGCTCTTGAATGTAGGTTTTATTTACCCAATTTCAGACAGTCAGTGGGTTTCTCCTTTAGTCATAGTACCTAAAAATAATGGGAAATGGAGAGTGTGTGTGGACTATAGAGAATTGAACAAGGCCACTCACAAGGACTATTTCCCATTACCGTTTATTGATCAGGTCCTAGATAACTTATCAGGTAAAAGATACTTCATTTCTAGATGGATTTAGTGGATACAATAAAATAATTGTAGTACCGAAGACCAAGACAAAATAATGTTCACATGTCCTTGGGGGATGTCTACTTATAGCGTACTACCTTTTGGGTTATGCAATTCCCCAACCACTTTCCAAAGAGCCATGCTAGCTATCTTCTCAGACCTCACTCATGATTGTGTAGAAATTTACATGGATGATTTTACAGTTTATGGAGAAACATTTAAAGAAGCAATCAATAATTTGGATAAAGTTCTTGCTCACTATGAAAAACATCAGCTCTCATTGAACCATGAGAAATGTTTGTTTATGATGGAACAAGGTATTGTCTTAGGTCATCATGTTTCAATTGAAGGAATTAAAGTTGACCCAAATAAGGTAAACATCATTGTGAAGTTTCCCTCACCCACCAATAAAAAAGAGGTAAGAAGTTTTCTTGGTCATGTTGGTTATTATCATAGGTTCATATCATATTTTAGTAAAATTGCTTCTCCATTATTTTCTCTACTAACTAAAGATTTTGAGTTTGAATGGACAAAAGCATGCCAGGAGCCTTTGATGAAATTAAGGACAAACTTATTAGTACTCCAGTGTTGAGAGGTCCCAACTAGGAGTTACCATTCCACATCCAAATAGATGCCTCCAATGAAGCAATAGGTGTTTTCCTAGGACAACAGGAGGAAGGGAAACCCATGCATGCAATTTACTATATTAGTAAAAATCTTTCTCCTGCTGAGAAAAATTATACAACCACTGAAAATAGTTCTTAGCTGTGGTATATGCGATCAATAAGTTTAGACATTATATCTATGATATGAAGTCATTGTACATACTGACCACTTTTTCATTAAATATCTCATGAATAAACCTTTGGTTCATGGCAGAATTGTCAGGTGGTTATTGCTACTACAAGAATTCAATATTAAAATTGTTGATAAACCAGGGAAGTCCAATGTTGTGGCTGACTTCCTCTCTAGGCTTACAACTTCAGAAGAAGATGAACAAGTCAATGATGAATTTCCAGATGAACATTTGTTTGCACTATCTTTTACCTCTCCTTGGTATGCAGACATGGCTAATTACTTAGCCACAGGGAAGTTTCCAAACTTTTTCACACCCAAGCAAAAGAAGAAATTAATTAAGAAGAGTGTGATGTATACTTGGTTGAATGGAATCCTATTTAAATGTGGTCCTGATCATGTGTTATGTATGTGTGTTACTGAAAATGAAATAGTTAACGTCATATAGGAATTCCATGATGAATCATCGATGATACAACTACTCGGTGCAAAGAACCATTCATAAAATCTTGGTTTCTGGATACTATTGGCCTTCCTTGTTCAAGGATGTCAAGAAGTATGTATGGAGGTGTGATAAATGCCAAAGAATGGGGAAACCAACATTTACATCAGAGATTCCCCTCTAACCACAAGTTGTTCTAGAGCCATTTGAGAAGTGGGGACTAGATTTCATTGGGCCATTCGACCCAACCTCACAAGGTAAGGAATATATATTATTTTGTACTAACTATGTTACCAAATGGGTTGAAGTGTAGACACTGCCACATGCAAGAGATGAGAAGATTGTAAATTTTCTCTATGAACAAATCTTCAAATATTTGGTGCACCAAGATCAATTGTGTCAAACCAAGGGCCATAATTCATGTCAAGGGTAATCAGCTCTTTTGTGGAGACATATCAGTTGAGACACAAGAATTCATCTCCCTACCATCCACAATCAAATGGGAAAGTAGAGGTGACCAATAGAGAGTTGGAAAATATACTCACAAAGACGGTGGACATCTCAAGAAAAAATTGGGCACAAAAATTACTGAAGCAATATGGGCCTATAATACTGCATATAAAACAACAACAGGGTTTACACCATATGAATTGGTCTATGGTAAGAAACCAATCATGCCCATATAATTTGAAATCCAAACATTAAGGATGACATCTGAGGTGGGAATTGAATTGACTGAGGTACAACAAGAAAGAATTATTCAATTGAATGAATTGGATGAGATCAAGGTTCAAGCATTACATCAAATGGGCCTTACAAGTAAGAATTTTTCAAAAAGGAGATTAGGCCTTACTCTTTGATTCAAAATATAAATATTTCAAAGGGAAGCTACATATGAGGTGGATGGGTCCTTACCAAATTGCTGAAGTATATGATAATGGGACCGTCCAGTTGATTCCAATTGATGGTGAAAGGAAATTCATGTTGGTTAATGGTCACAGACTAAGGTTGTACCATAAACCAACATCTCGACAAGAATTTCGAAGGAAATACAAGAAGATTCAAACTTCATTATGTAGGAAAGGTTTCCTTTCCCCTCACAATGCAGACCTAGACTATGAACTGCTAAAAATAAAGAGGGGATGATTAAAAACCAGAAATGAAAATCATCTTCCTTGGAGCACTGGGTGAAAACCAGAAATGGTGCCCAATGTTTTGTAAAAAAATATAAAAATAAAATAAAACAATAGAGGAAACTGAAAACCAGCAATGGTAATTTTCTCTCTCCTAAATTGATAAAAAAGGGAATAACAAGACAATACGATATACACACATAGCATGATGTCATGAAAGGTGGAGGGTGTCACACTTCAAATTTCAAATAACAACAGAGAGTGAAAAGCTTTAATATCAAGGTATGCACAATTAATGACCCTTATCATTGTAAGGTTTTAAATTTAAAGTTAAATTGTTCCATCATGTATATTAATTAGCCACCTTTTCCAAAAATCATATCACACGTCCCAAAATCCACTCCAAATCTGCCACCCATTAAATGCCATAATGTTTCACACACGTCAAAGTACTTATCCCATCACCTCGGGATTTTGGCTTGAATTTTCCACATTTGGTTATATTCCCGCAAAGTAAGGTTGTTCAACATTTGTGCTCTCAATTGGGTTTCTCTCTATCCTACATCATACTTCTCCTGCACTATTCCTCACAATCCATTCTCTACCAAGTCTTGTGCTGATTAATTCCTACTTCCTTAGACCTAAATGGGACCCAAAGACTCAAGCCTACCTATTTTTTGAGCTCTTGGTGGATGTGAATTCAGTGGAAGTTTTTGACAAAGCCAGGTGGTTGGATTTTCTCCTGGCATATGAAGAATTCAACATCCCCATGATAGAGGAATTCATAAGGAATATGGAGGAAAGCTACTCAACCGTAAATGGTAAGGAAATACCCTTCTCCCTAACTATAATCAGTCAATTGTTTGGAGTTCCAAATGATGGTTTAGCTATTACTAAGAGCATAATGTACCATGAATTAATTAAAATATTTGTAGTAGGAAGAAGAGAAAAATTACAGTTGGTGATGAGACCATAAATTGGCCATAAATTACCATTATTTTGTCCTTCCAAGTTACCTTTGAAAGTGGATTTAAATATAATCTTAGAACTTATAGTTTTCTTAAGATATAATATAGGATATATATCTTGTTCATTCTTTAGAATTATTTTATTATCTATTTCGTTGAGTAATCATGTTGATTATTTAGGAAAGATGCAAAGTCTTGGCCATAAAGGAAATATAATGGTAGTTTTGGGAAAAGTGGAATTGATAATGAATTGTATATCTAAACTCAAATATAATTTCATATCTAGATTCCTCTTAAAAAATTATGCAAGTTCAAAAAAATAATCATCTCAATCGAGATCGTGTGCAAAAGTTATATTGTTTTTAGTTAGCTCCAGAACAATTGGAGTTAGCTCCAAAACTTGCAGATTTAGTTCCAAAACTTACAGATTTAGTTCCAAAACTTGTAGATTTAGTTCCGGAAAAATTAGAGTTAGTTACGGAAAAATTGGAGTTAGCTCCGGAATAATGTGAGTTAGCTCTAGAACTTGTAATTTTAGTTCGGAACTTGCAGATTTAGTTCCGAACTTGTAGTTTTAGTTTCAGAACCTGCATAAAATGAGGAATTGTGAATAATCAAAGAATCCAATGGGAAATATGAGAGAGTTTTTTGTTCATATAAATGTGTTTAACAAAAATATCATTCATATTTTCTACAAGTTTTACCAATAAGGAGAAATCTAACTTTTAGTGAGTGAGTCAAAGGAAAAGTGTATCAGACGAGCACTAAAAGTTCCACATCCGAAGCAAAAATTCAAAATGAAAATATGAGAGATTTTTTTTCATAGCAATGTTTTTAACAAAAAAATCAATCATATTTTCTACACGCTTTATTGATAAAAATAAATCTAACTTTTAGTGAGTCATGAGTCAAGGAAAAGTGTATTAGATGAACACCAAAAGTTCCACAATGACCAAAAAGCGAGAAAAGTTAAATGGAAAATATGAGAGAGGTTTTTTTCATAGAAATGTTTTAACAAAAACCTCATTCATATTTGCTACAGGTTTTACCAATAAAAATAAATCTAACTTTTAGTGAGCTGTAGTCCAAGGAAAAAGTGTATCAGACGAGCACCAAAAGTTCCACAAATGAAACAAAAATTCAAATGGAAAATCTGGGAGAGGTATTTAGTCAAAGTAATTTTTAAGGAAAAACCTCCTTCTAATAAATTAGGAGAATAAAATCAATGTGATTCTTGTTACCAAAAATAAAGGAGAAGATTTGGGAGAAAATCTTCCTAAAATAAGCGAGATAAGACTTCGACTCCAATAATATATCTCTCTCCATATTTTGTGGAGATGTATATGTTAGTTGTTAGGATTAGATTTAAGATAAGATCAAATTGTATTTCCCAAAATAAAGAGTTGGATGCATGAATTATAAATGCAACCTCCCACACTCTTATATGTAATTTTTTCCCTACCAAGAATAATAGATCCATTCTTTCTCAATCTTCTAAGTGAAATTGTTCTGCAGGTTTTGAATTAAGTTTGAAAGTATGAATTAATTCCTCTTCCAAGGAATGATATATCCACTCATTCCAAGGAAGAAGGATCAATGTTTTATATTCTTTTCTTTCAATGTTTTATGTTTCTTTATTTATTTTGTTTTCCTTTTGTTGTGAACTTCTGATTTCATGTTATGTGATCTTTCTTTTTGTACAATTTCTATTATGAACTGTAAGTGTCTTCTTCATATTTCGTTTTATGCAATTGTGTTTCCTTCATGCAAACTTTATTTCTGCAAGTGTGCCTTTATGTGTGATTTATTTTATGCAAGTTTGAATTGTGTTTAACGGAGCTACTTTCCAAAGATATTTTTCTCTTAATGCATACAACCATTAGAGACCGGACCCAAATTGACATTATTAATGGAGAGGATTGAAACCCTCATCAATTAGTAGTTGATAATAAAAGGAAGGAAAAAGGGATCAAAATGACTAAGTATACTAGAACCCTGGGTAGGGGTAGCAAAATGGTTGATTAGATATTTTACTTGTGAAGGGCAGTATGAGATAGTATTAGGTCCAGTATTGAGGATGCTCATACATTTACGCCATGGCAAGGAAAAACCCCAGTATAAGGTTAATTTTCCCCAATTTCTCTATGAAGCTATCTGTGTTGCCACTGAAAAAATTTTGTTGGGGGCAACCTATCTCAAGTTTCTAGGGTCTCATTCATTTAATATGCAAGCATAAATTTTTGAAAAAGAGAAATGGCATGAGATGGTGGCTTAAATTTCAACAATCATACTCTCCCTCATCCACTTCTAGCATACCTATAAAACACTGTCGTACTTCTCTTATGGACCCTATTATCCCAAAACCACCAGACAAAAAAGACATTAACAAAAGAAGAACATGAAGTAACTGAAACCATTCAAACATTGGTTAACACTCCACCTGAGTCTCCAACTGAGCCAACTCTTCCATCCATTCTTGAAGAAGGATTAGTTAGGGATAAGGGTAAAGCACCCATGGAGGAAGGAGAACCTAGTTCTCCTCTAGACCCTAATACTTTGTTTCCCAATGTGTTGTCCTTGTCTAAAGTGTAGTTTGAACTTCAAATAGCTAAGGAAAGGGATGACAAATTGCAAGCATTGTTGGAAGCTAAAGATGTCAGTTTTTCCCAATAGTTATCTTCTCAAGAAAAATAGATTTAAGAATTACAGACTATGGTATCACACCAAGAAGAGGCAACTTTCCAATTACAACATACCTTAGAGGAAAAGGAGTAACAAGTATATGTATTAGAGGTGCTAAATTAGAATTGGAAACATCCGTCACTCAGTTGCAGAAAGAACAAGAGAGGGCCTTCCCTCAAATCATTATATTGAAGGGGATGACCAAATGGATGGAAGAATGCTACTGGTTGAGAAAGGTTGAGGAAGAGAATACAAATTTAAAAGAAGAAATTGAGTTGCTAAAACAAAATGTTGTCCATGTTAGTCAGTTGTATGACCAGGTGCTCTCTTGCAGACCTCCCTCCAATTTTTATGCCATGTTCTTAAAAGAACAATTCTTCAAATGGAAAATCAAGTAGAGCCAGGGAAATATTGGACATTGAATTCAAATATGACCATTAGTTTGTAGGAGCATACACTGCTGCAAATGATGTTGAAAATAATTTATTATGTGAATTTTATGTGCACAAATTTTTGCTCCCTGAGCAAATTGAAATACCAATAAATTTATATGTGGGAGAGGTACAATTGAGGTCATTTGTTTCAACCCTAAGACATCAAGGTGAATGGAGAGACCAAAGGGAAATATTTGTACAATTAGAATCCACAAGTGGGCCTCCTTATGAGGCATGATTTTCCATCTCCAATTATATTTTTCAATAGGTTCCGTTCACAGGTGTATTGTCTCAGTCTTGTAGAAAAGTACACCGAAATTATTCAGAATTATGTCAAGGACTTTAGAGAATAGGTGATCCCCACATTTAATGTTAAATTTCTTGCCTCATAGGTACGCTATCAGTTGTTGGCTGATCCATATAAAAGGAAGGAATTCATTTCACCCACCAACCTAAGGTGGTCCTTAAAGAGGGCCAAAGATGTTTGCAAAATTATTTTGGGTCTCAAAGAGTAGTGGATTGGAATGTGACACATTCCATCTTTAGTACTTACGCAAGCATTCATGATGGAATTCAACTAATGATCAGTTAGATGACAATTATACTACCTGGAGGAAGAATGTGGTTGATCACTTTGGGTTTTCTGATACAATAACGAAGAGACATGGAAAACATTTATAAATGAATACAATTGTTCTAGGATAGTATAACACCTTAATAGGTAGCAGGAGGACCTACTAAATCTCTAGTCAAGGGGAGGTGATGAGCCCCATTTTTGTCTTGTTAAACCTTGTGTAATTATGTTTAAGCCATGTCAGAACTTATACTATTTTTGATATTATTATGCATGATGGAAAAATACATACTTTATATTTACTACTTTAATATGTTTATGGGAAATTGTTGTGTGTACTTATGATGTTTCACCTTGTTAATTATTGTGCATAAATGGCTTGAATATGATATGGATAAGCATTAATTCTATGTGCAAAAAGTGCATATGTTGAATGGTTATAATGAGCACACAAATTAGTATATATGTTGGCACAAGACTTTGTTTTGTGTGTTGGTGAAGGACTCTATTCTGTGTTGGCATAGGACTCTCATCCTTGTTAGTAAAGACCAGAGGATAGTACCTTCAAGCATCCAACCCATCAAACCCCTCAAACCCCGAGTGGCACCAACACACATGCACATAATAAGATTCTAGAATTCTAGCTGGCAACATCATTTTCTACCAAGAATAATCACATTTATCAATCAACATTCAAACCACAAGAAAAGTGCAATGACAATGACTGAAGACTCATCATCACTTTAGTTTCTTTAATCAATCATGATTTGGAGAATCTTCTGGGAGTGATTGACTCCTTCAAAGAGTCAATCATGAATCCCTTCTTCAGTTATTCTAAATGCTTCAAGATCAAACACTTACAAATTTTTCCCACCATTAATGTATTACCAAGAATCAAGGGAATTGTTTAGTTCAAACAATTAGTTAGATTTGGAATTAGTCAGTCAGAATAACTAGATCTCTGGAAGAGGCTAGGAATTCTCTAGTATAAAAGAGGGAATGTAATTAGAATTAGGAGTTCCATATTTTTTAATTGTAGCAACATATTGTGAATTCAATAAAGATCAAATTCAGGAGAAGTTTGTCTTGCTAAGAGGCTCAATATAAACCTGATCGAAGGGTAGGAGAAAGGGCCACTCCTACCCAACGAGAGGGAGATTCATTTTTGCTTTATGGAATTGTTCTTTAAACATTATTGTTATCATATTATTGTTTCTTCTAGAATGTAATTCAGTCTTTAATGTTAATGCTTTAGTTAAAATTTTGTCTTTTCTTTCAATTCTAGTACTTTAACTTCATGCATTTCATTTGTAATCACAACCAGTTCAATGAATTTAGTTTAAGGTAGAAACCCATACTGAGTATGTGTTCCTACTATTCCCTTTGTTGCAAACAAATCGTTGGATGCCGCCTTGGATTAACATATTAAATTGATTAAAGTACAATCCTAGACAACACTCGTCACCTAATAGAGTTTCCAACAACTCTTCTTCTCTCAAATCAGAATCTTCTTCTTCTAAAAATTCATCATGTTTTGGACTTGTGTCTCCTTTTCCTTCACTTCTTACCATTTTTCTTCAAAGCTCCTTCCTTTGTTTGTTTTATTCCTTTCCAAGAATCTTCATTGATTATTCCTCTTCCTTCCTTGCATGTACACACTCAAATGGAGAAATTAGATCATGAATTTAAACCTCATCAACTTATTTATGGTTCAAAAAATTGTTATACCCAAACAACATATTCATTTTCTTAAATTTTGATTCTTTGCATTTCAAAGACAATAAATATGCTTCTTACCATTCAACACTCTTATAATTAGAAGTAACTCATGTTTCCTTTCATCATAATTCATTGAATATAGTTTTGGTCTCCTTCTTTCTCTAACAACATCCTCCAATGTATCTACCTTGGCATGTAATGACATCACCATTTGTCTCATTTCCTCCATCATCATGTTAAACATCATTTCTTGATCTACATAAACATTAGAAGTACTTGAGTCCATTATGAAAATAAAAAATATTTTCAAAACACTCTCAACCTCCCTTTGATACCAATATGATGTAGTCACAACAAGGATTTTAACACTCACAAAAATAAAGTTAGATCACTAACTTCTACCCAATTTAACTCTTACAAAAAAATGAACCTTGTTCTCTAATCTTGGAAACTCAAAAATTACAATTATAACATTTAGGATTAAATTAACTTATGTAATGTTCCAAACATGTATGATACTCCTAAATCCACCTATCTTAGCTACCTACGCCCCTGGTTTCACAATATTTGGAAGACTTGTTTAACTTGGCCAAAACTCTTTTCTAGGCTTCTTAAGAATACAATAGCTTGGAATGGTATAGGACAGAGAAAGTTTTACCAAAGCTTCGGATAAGGTGATGATTTTTTTAGCATCATTTATGAAGTTATAGGTGTGTGAAAATTTCTTTACTTCAACTCCCAATTCTTCTACTACTTCCTTCACTATCACCTCTATTTGTTAAGCTTTCCAAATTAAATTTTCATTAATCAAGTGAGCTCTTTAAACCATCCAAAATTTCCCTTGTCTTGGTTTATGCCTCTCCCACCTCCTAAATATTACTTAATCACTACATGACTCATGCTAACTCGAGACATTTATCAAATTCAAGTAAGATTTGTGGGTCTCGTGGTTCGATTTCAATCTTGTTAGACTCTAATTGTTATTTTGTCAAACTTTTAATGCGTCCCAAGGTCTCCAAAACTAATTTAGGGAATTGAAACACTTAAAAACCTCTCATTACTAGTTTGGAAGGTTCTAGAACCTTCTTTGATGCAATTCAAAATGTATTTTCCCAAAACATTTTTCACTAGCTTTCAGACGTCTGGGATAAAAATATGTCAAGGATTTATTTTTCATTATGAAATGTATCGGTATAATTATTTTTGCAATCAATTTTAGACCTATAGAAAGATATTAGTTCCAAGTTTGGGAAGTTTTTTTGTTGGTGGAAACTCGAGAAAATTGATTTATTTTTCCTTTTATGCTCTAAAATTAGAGTTCATGACTGTAATGAACCCAAGGGTAGTTTTTGAAAGGCTCTATCACGAATTTTGATCTTCCTTCAAATATTAAGGTTTTAGAAGAGTGAACTCACCATTTAGAATATCTATAATCTCTTGTTGCTCTATGAACAACCTCCACAAAGGATTCCCACATGTTTTACAAAGGTGCTTAGACCTATCTCGCTTATCATGCACAAGAAGTTTAATCATGAAAATTTCATTCAAATATGCTTAAGTTTGTCAATCACAACTTCATATCTAACTAACTAAAAGAATGATCCAAAAATTTCCCAATATTTTATTATAATTCCTCTTACTCAATCAGGTGCATGCAATTATGTGAACACAATGATATATGACTTTTGAGATCATAATTTTGAATGCAAAAATAGTGTTTCTTGCTCATACCCATGCTTAGAGGTCCAATACTCGAATGGTTAATTTATCAATGAGAATATTACTTAAAAAATTCTTTCAAATACTCTTGTCTTGAAGTATCCTTGTAACTAAAATTTTCTTGGTCATATGCAGGCTTTACAAGATATGGTCATATTACAAAAAGTATGAAAGAGCTCAACTTTGATTAGAAGTTGTAATTTCTTCATCACCCTAGTACTTGGAGACCACATTGGAGCTTTAACCAACTACAAAATGCTTGAAAATGACTTTAAAAACTCCTTACACAACCTAGAAAGCCAAAAATTGGCTCTAGAGGATTCAAATTTTTGAATAGGCCAAAATGGAGGGAAACTCCATAGTTTGATATTTTGACTTATTAGACCTATGAAACCAACTTGAATGACCCCTAGGACACCTCTATGACCTATCAAAGCCAAAATTTGATATATATATATATATATATATATATATATATATATATAACAAGATTTCCCTTTGGAGTGATGCTCCCGTATCAAATATACCCAAGTGTTATAAATATCACTTCTTATTTTTCTTATTCACAACATCCTTGTTCAAATTATTCAATTTCTTTATTCTCATTATTATTTTAACACAAATTTATTTGTAGTTCTTGCATGTTTACTATTTATCTTGTAACATAAATCATCACTTTTGACACTTGCTTACACTTGTTTAGATGCCACATTGGTTTAGTTACAATAGTTTACCCTCTTAATGTTTTTATTAATCTATTATAATATTTGTTTGGTTTGTTTTAGTAATACAATTTTTAGCTCATTTTAGTCCCACCTTTTCTTAAAACCACATTGTTGAAAATTACTTTCAATTATATGAATTCTTGTTAGGGTTGCTACTTGGTTATTGGCTTGTTTCCCCTTTCCTTTCAATATTATTCTGATTCTAATGAAGTTATAGTTACTCTAGTTAAATTTTCTTCATATTTTACTTCTTTGTTCTCCCTATGTCTTAAGCATTTTGTTACTTTATTTTGTCATGATTTTTCTTACTTCCTCTAGGTTTACTTAATTCATCATTGATCAATTAAATCCATTCATTTTCTATGAAAGTTTCTTTAATTTGGAAATGGGTAAGTAACACAATTGTTAGGGAGTAATGGTAATGATACCTACTCAAACCAATATGCTTTCCTTTGAGGTGACCCACTTACTAGTTGACTTTCTTATTTTAAACCAAATTCTATTCCGATTCCTTATATTTTATTTGTTTTCTTGTTGTTTCCACTATGCCTTGTTACCATTCATTTATATTTATTCATTTTATCACAAACCATGTTTTAGAGCATAACATTGCTATGAATTAAACTAGATCATTTTAAAATTATAGGAGTGCTATAACCAAACTTTACATAATTCCACAAAACACACGTACACACAAATTTGTATGACATAATTTGGTACTATAATGATTCCAAAAGAAGTTACATATAATAACATCATTTATCGTTGATCCAAAAATGGATTTGAAATACCTAATTCTATATATTATTTATGTTTTATACTTGCAAAGTGCAGATTCTAAACATATAATTTCTTTAGGAGGTGGTCTAATCGGGATGAGGGTGATCCATACACCTTCAAATGACTTCAAAGGCCACTATTTTTCTATTCGGGAAGATTTTTAGGTGAAGGTTATGTAACTACCTTGATGGTTATGTAACTTTTCTCTTCACAAAGTTCCAATTGTGTAACAACCATGACGGTTACACAACTTTTGGTATCGGGGACCGAAGGTTGAACAACCGCAACAATGGTTTTATAATCACTAGTCTATCTTCACTGGAGGTCCTATCTCGATGATGTTAGAATTCAAGAAACTCAACAGTTATAAATTTTTGGGTTTCAAAATGGTTTAGTTCATCTTTCCATCTATCCTTGGGAAAAGAAACTATAAATACAATTTTTATTCTTCATTATAGTAGGTGATTTTGAGTGAATTCAAGTATGAGAAAAGAGGAGAAGTTGGATTTATTTCTTGTTTTGTTCATTAAGAGCGAGTATTTCATTATCAAGAAATTTGTGAGCAAGAAAATATAATTAGGAGTGTGAATCCTTCTTAAAGGCCAATTATTAGTAGTACTTTGTATTTTTGGAGAATTACATAGTGAGAGGGAAGCAATTTTCTTACCCATTGAAGTTTTTCCCACCTTGGGTTTCTCCAAGATAAATTACTATGTATCCTTTATATTTTATTTCTCAATTTTATAGTATAGTTATGATTGATTCATACACATTATATTGGTGAAAAGAAACTTAGTCAATTTACATTAAATCATCACTAAACAAGATTTGTTAATTGTTGATAAGAGGTAGTTTACGAATCAAATTGGTATTAGAGCAGATTAGATCAATTATTTTTATGTGGTTAACTTGTGTTGATAGTTACAGTTAGATTCCCCTTACCCAAAAGGGAAAATAAAGTGGTGAAGGTATCCTCATTCCTTTTGAAGTAGAGATTTCCACTAGGAAGTGAAAGCAAGGAATTTGAGACATGGATTGTAGAGAAGATGTGGATGATATGGAGAATAATGTTTCTACAAGTTGGAGGAAAATGTGGAAAGTTTTTCCAAGGATGTGGGAAATATTTCCTTGTCCATAGGGAAATTGGAGTCCATTATGGGATTTCTCATGGAGAAACTTGGTGTTCTAAACGAGGCACTAAGATCCCATGAAGAAGATACTCATGAGTATGAAGAAGAACAACCCCATGCCATCCCTACACCTCCTCCATTCAAAGTAGAGGTGAAGATAAAGATTCAACCTTATGATGGAGATGTGAATGTTGAGAAGCTATACCATTGGCTAGCTCAACTTGAGGTATATTTCAGTTTTCATCAAATCAATGAGAGTTAACATATTTCCTTTGCAAGGTTAAAATTGACCAATCATGCTTTAACTTGGTTTGAAAGTTATGTTCATTCATTGGTTGTTAAGAAGCTTCCTCCTATTACTAAGTGGGATGAATTTAAAAGGATAATAAAAAAGTAGTTCTATCTTATTTGTTATGAGGAAGAGAGGTCCATGTATTGGCAATATCTCAGGTAGAAACAAGGCCAAAACGTGCAAGAGTACACTAGTGAGTTCTAGAATAAATCTATCTAGATGGGAAAATATGTAGTGGATTGGGACCTTTTGATGAAATACATTAGTGGAATCCATAGCCACTTGAGGAGACCAGTTCTCTTGGCCAAGCCGATGGATGTAGATGAGGCTTGTTCTCAAGCCCACTATTTAGAGATGGATAAGAAAAAATTTCATCTACCTCTCAACATGCTTCAAACAAACAAGGTGACACCAAGCAAAAGGAGAAAGAAAAAGGGAAAGGTAAGAAGAATGTTACTTCCATTTCTAAGAAGGATACTAAAGTTCATTGTGGTCATTGTGATGTTGACACTCATTCGAGGAAAATGTTGGAAGCTCCACTTGGAATTACATCCCTTCAAGAATAAGAAAATAATAAGGACATGGATTCCCTCCAGGGAGAGGAAGTATTTTACAGTGAAGAGGTGGATAAGACTGTGTTGTACCTTCATCTGCAAAGAGGTATGTTTGGGTAATAGTAGTAATGCTCAAGAATGAACTTACTAAGATCTTTCATATAAAAATTAGTTGAAGAAGACCAAAGTGGATGCTCTTTTTATACTTGTTTGTAAGCTAATTTGGTTAGTAAATAGTTAGTTGACATGTTGATGTTGGAAAATTACAATCATCCAAGTCCGTACTCATTGGGTTGGGTAAAGAAAGGTGTAGACATCAAGGTTACCAAGCAATGCAATATTACTTTTGGTATTGATAAAAATTTCATTGATGAAGTTATTTTGGATGTTGTTCCTCTTGATGTGTGTGGTGTAGTGTTTGGTAGTCCATATTTATATATCAAAGATGTCATATTCATGAGAAGAGCCAACCAATACCATTTGGTGAAGGATGGTAAAAGCTACGTCATTTCAGCCTTTGCAGGAGACTCGAATATTTCTTTGGTAAGTGCCACTAAAGCCCGGAAACTTAATGCTAGTGGGAGATTTTATTTACTTCTTATAAGGGATAGACAAGTTGAGGAAGTTATCTCTATGACCACTCATAACATGGTTACTAATGAAGAGAAAAAATAGATAGAGGAGTTTGATAACTAGTTCAAGGAAGAACCTATGGGGATGCCCCCAGATAGGAAAATTGAGCATGTGATATAATTTTTACCCGATGGTCTCGCTTGAGACTCGGGATTCCATAGGAATTCCATTAAGGATTCCTCCAAAAATAAACTATAATTGTAGTCTTTGTTTGATAAAAACACACTTCAGGGGTGGTTGGTCACTCTAGTATGACAAAGACTATTGAGAACTTACACATGTATGATTTTTTGTGTAGACATGTAGATAAAATTTGTTGAATTTTTCAGGCATTTTGTTTCATGTAGTGAAGGAGAGTTAGGGTTATGTATTCCATTATTAGTTTCTTCTTGGCCATGGGTAAGTTTCTCCATGGATTTTATGGATAGTTTTCCTACTTCCAAAAAATGGTGTATGTTTTTATGATGGTAGAATGGTTTGGTAAAATGTGTATTCACATTCCTTGTATGAAGACCAGTGATACAATGGATTTTTTTGTTGCTGATGTGTGGGTTCATTTTGGTTTGCCTAATTCTATTATGATGATAGTGACTCACAGTTCATTGGTGATTTTTGGTCTATATTATGGGAGAAGATGGATACTAAGAGGTCTACCACATGTCATATATAGCCAAATGAGCAGATAGAGGTGGTGAGCTATACCTTGGTCTAGTTTTTGGGAGATCCTAGGACTTGTGATGAGGATTTGGTATATATCCAACAACCTTATGACAATGAATTTCATTCTTCTACCAGTTGGAATCCTTTTTAAACATGTTTTGGTTATTTATCTAAGAGTGATTTTGATGTTTTTTTGAGATTACCATGCAGATAAAATGGAAAAGTGGAATTGGAGGTCCACAAAGTTGAGAAATTCACGATAAAATTCAAGACACATCTCCAGTAAAGGAGTAAAGGTTGAAAGAGTCACGAGACCAAGTACAAAGTGTGACATGATCAACATAGTATTGAGCATTCCTTCCTTATTAGAGAAAAAGTATGGTTGTAATTGAGTAGAGAAAGGATATAGGGAAAATATATAAAACTCAATTCTCTTTAGTATGGACCATTTGAAATTTTGGAACAAGTGAGTAAGAATGCATTTTGCTTGGATTTTCCTCCTTATATGAGGATATATTCAGTTGTGAATGTTGAAAATTTACATCTCTTTGATCCCTCCATGTTGGATGAAGAAGAAGAGGGAGTGTTGTTACCATATATTGAGGATCTTGCTCCAGATAGTCAGTTATAATTGGAGAAAGATGTGGTATTGTAGTGGAAAGAGAGAACTACACAAAGTGAGGAATGGAGGATAGGTGTAGTGCCATTTTTGTTTAAATTTTAAAAGTAAGCACAACTAAATATTTCAGATTTAATGTATAATGCATAACTATATTTTATAGATTTATAAACAAACAAAACTTTCCAATGAAGACATGTAAAATAAAAGAACTCATGATTTCAATATTGTAACCTTTTTTTTTTCCTTCTTTTATTTTTTTTTTTACAATAGAGAAGAGTTACAAAACAAAAGAGACATATGGTATTACAAGACTTTCAAATCACAATATGATAAGTTTACAAGATGAGGCTATCCAAAATCAGCCATATAAAACATAGTTACAATGAGGTGTAATATTTACAATGATTTTGAGGATAAAAGAAACAAAAGTCACAACTCCAACTAAACTTCATCCTTGAGTCTCCAACCTTGAGTGTTCTTCTAAGAATGCTGAACCGAGAGACATGGATTGTTTACCACCCAACCAATAGGCATCATCACATGTCTTTCCATGGTTGGAAGTCATGCTAGCCTCCCCAAGCCCATGGGAGAGAGGAACTAACTTCCACAATGTGCACAAGTATAAAGGGGATAAACACAACAAGAATACATAGAAACATTTAAACACTTAGACATAATACACATGATGAGACAACACTATGAGGAGAAACAAGATCACCCTCACAAAAAGGGGGAAGAGAAGAAATAGGATGCCCAAAAACAAGAGTGTCCAACCATAGGATACACCAAATACATATTTTATAACCTCCTTATTTCTCCCAACATTCATCCTCCTTATTTCTCCTTTATGTCAATGAAATCCTTCTTGGGAGGATTTTCAAACCCAATGGGTTTCCTCTCCAAGAATGGGGAAAGGTTCAAGCCATATGAACCTTTCTCCCACCTCAAACCATATGAGAGGATGAGAAGGAACCCTAATGGCTTGACCAACAAACCATGAGGTTTGAAAGGGAAATCCCTCTCTCTTCCCCTACATTCTCCGAAACCATCAAGCCATATGATGGTGGAGAGTAAAACAAAAACAAAAAAAGAACAACCAAGACTACATTCTTCATACAAGCTTAACAACATAAAATTTCACACACTTTATTTTTGAAAAATGCATAGCTATCAATACAAGCAACAACAAGGAAAGAGGGATTAAGAATCCTACCTCTACAAGCTTCCAAGACTCTAAGATTTTCCCACTTTGTCCAAGCAATCCTCAAGCTCCCCAAAAATTCTCCAAGTCCAAAAAAATGAGGAAAAAGTCCCCTTCCTTCACCATGAGGAAGAATATCAAGAGGAACCCAAAAGTTTCCTCACCAATAGGAAAATGACATGTGTCATCCCCTCCTTCCTCAAGTCAAAGATTCCCAAAAACCAAATAAGTAAAAGTAAACTCACCTTTTAGCCCTTATCACCCAAAATACTAAAAATGTAAATAAAACAAAGTGGAACAACTTTTAACAAAACACACTTCCCCATCCACCTTACATGGATGTGACTGAAGGAAGGAAAAATGGGAGGGAAACTCCTCCAAACCTTCGGGAAATAAGCCCCCTACCTATTAGGTAGGTCAAAGGGCCCATTTTCATGCTAGGTGAACTCCCAAACTAAAAAGGGATCACTAAAAATGCCCAAAATAGCCCAATTTCGGGTTTTGGCACACTTGGGCACAAGTGTAGAAGGTGTGGGGTCCACCCAAGGTTCACATGTGACCCCAACCCCTTCTACCAACACACACACACACACACTTACCCAATACCATCACTTAAATTAAAATGAGATCATTAACCCCTATACTAGTTTACTTAAATAAAACACACTCTAAACATAATTAATTTTACAAGACATAAATACATTACAATTGAGGGTTCACTCATGGTTCCCAATTAATACACCTATTCTAAGGCCTCAACCATTTAGCATGGTTAGGACTCAACCCGTGGGCTGCTTGTGCACAATTGTGTAGCTGTCCCAAAACCCATGTTCTCCTATAATCTGTCACCGCACACTCATTGCATACATTAACCACATCTTTCCAATACAATAAACATCATTTACTCATCACAAAATTAATCAAACCTATAATATCCTAACATCATTATATAATTGATAGTGCAACACATTCAATTATACACATAGTTCACCATGAATCATCCATAGATATAATTACAATGACATACACCTATGCTAGCATGAGTTACCATTATTAAATCCAAGAACTATATCATTGATCAAATCGACTACAAGAAATCAACATCTAACCAATAAATCTCACTATCATGTAACTCTGTTAGTGTCATCAACATCATAAGGAATATATCAATATACTAATCTAGTCCAATTGGCGCTATGCACCCAAAATACCATAATGTCCATGAGGATAAATAACATAGCATAATGTCCAAAATATATCAGAGTCTCAGTCAAAACATGTCTATGCATAAAGGAAGCAACAGATAACTGGAGCTATAAAAATATGGGCACTACAATAGGTGGTTGATTGGGTGAAAGGCCATTTTCCTACCAATGCCAACTGGTATTCCATAGAATATGTGGGGAAGAAATTTCCTCACATCATCACTCTTTGAATATTTTAGGGACTTAAAAGCCTCTAATTGGGGAGGTATGATCCAAAAATGGATTTGAAATACCGATTCTATGTATTCTTCATGTTTGATACTTACGTTGTATATTCTTGGTATATTATTTCTTTAAGAGGTGATCTAGTTAGGATGAGGGTGATTCGGAAATGTTTAAATGAATTTAAAGGCCACTATTATTCTATTCGAGAAATTTTCTAGGTGACGATTACGTAACCACCTTGGTGGTTATGTAACCATCACTCTTCACAGAGCAGCAGTTTCACAACCACCAATTTGTCTTCACTAGAATTTCTATCCCCGAAAAAACATAATTAAGGAAAATCAACTTGATTTGCAAATGTTTGACTTCCAAACAATTTGGTTTGTCTTGCATCCATTCTTGGGCGAGCAACTATAAATACAAGTTTTATTATTCATTCTAGCAGGTGATTTTGAGTGAATTCAAGTGTGAACAAAGAGGAGGAGTTGGAGTTATTTCTTGTTTTGTTCATTGAGAGTGATTTTTTCATTGTTGAGAAGTTGTGAGCAAGAAAATACAATTAGAAGGAGTGTGAATCCTTCTTGAAGGCCAATTATTGGCAGTACTTTGTATTTTTGGAGAATTACATAGTGAGAGGGAAGTAATTTGCTTACCCACTAGAGTTTTTCCCACCTTGGGTTTCTCCAGGATAAATTCTTGTGTCTCCTTTGCATTCTATTTCTCAATTTGCAATATAGTTGTGATTGTTTCATGCACATTATATTAGTTAAAAGGAACTTATTCAATTTCCATTCAATTATAACTAAACATGATATTTTAATTGTTGAAAAGAGGTAATATATAGATCAATCATCCAAAGCAAAAATGACTATAATGGAGTACATTACATAAACCTCTAAGAGGGATCTGCATCCCTAGCTACCATCTGGTATTGGATTTTGATGCGGGAAATATCATATATAATGATTGTGTGACCCACAAAAGAAACAATGTCCATGAAGGTATCCTCCTCTTGATAAGAATATATATGTTACAAAACTGAACCTTACTAGATTGTCACATTCATGAAGTTGGTTTTAATTCATTCGTTTCCATCATCGGATGGTGGCACACCTATCCCAAAAATATTGTAATATTTATGTATATGAGGAAGGAGGTTTCTCTAGTACCTTCATGTGGTGCTCTAACTATTTGCATGGCTCATGATGAATATGTGTGCAATTTTGGGATATTTTTTCATATTAAGGGGTTAGATAATGTGATTTAAGGGGGAAAACCATTTGTTTGGCCTAGTTTGATGATCTATTGCTTTGACAATGTTGTGTAGAACCAAGGGTCTATGCTAATAATTGTTTTCTTATTTCATCACTACTCTCTTGAAATGTTTGTAATATTTGCAGCCCACTAATGTCAAGGTTTGGTGTTGGCAGTGGTGATGGGCGTCTTAGTGGTGGTAGTGGTGGTGGTGGTGCATCCTGCATGGATCGGGAATTTTTTTAGCATTCGGTAGAGGATTTATAACAAGTTTATGTTTATAAAGTAACATAAAGTTAAGAAAATGATTTACTATTTAATATTTTACCTATAGTCCTAGTGTTTTAAACCTTCACTCGATACCAATTATGACACCCCAAAAATTTAGCATCTAAATTACAACATAAGAAAATTAGAAATCACAAAACATTTTTTAATGGAATGTTAGAAATGCTTTTTGAAAATTGATTTTAGAATTTACCTTATTAAAATTTATTATGCACGTCATCCTACACCATTAATGGTGTCTACGTTTTTGCATTACTCATGTTATGCGGTTGAATGATAAACACCATGGTTTAATTGGAAAACCACTAACTTTTGACGAGTGGGTTACATGTGGGTCATTTGAAAGGTCATAGGTCCAAAGAAGGTGTTAATCAATATCCTATGGAAACATTGTTATTAGCAAAATGAAGGAATCATAATTACGATTATCATGCCCATTATTATATCATTCCCGAACAATCACATCTTTTATTAAAGAAAATTAAACCATGGTTGGCCTCATATGATTAATTATAATATAAGTAATACTTCCTAAATGGGATAAAGGTTATTAGGCTGACCCAATATTTTAGGTTTTTAGATTAAAGGGTTTCAATAATTATAAGATTACCTAATTTGTGTTATTTAATTAGAGATAATACTTAAATCACCATTTTATAAGTTGACCTTATTTCATTGTAAGACTAATCCATTACAAATTTTAGTGGGGAATTAATAATAACTAACTTATAAACCTTTATCCATTTTGTTTATATTTCATAATTCAATCAAAATAAATGTCTATTATAACAAGAGAGTGATTAATTAATTAAAGTTATTTAACTAATTCAACTAAGTTAAAGTGAAGATAAGTCAAATGTGAATGTAGAGTTGTTTCTAAGCCACTGGATCAAACTAATCTACACCATTAGATCTTAAGTCAACTACAAACACTAAAATCCATCCTTATGACCATATAACACTTTTATGATCTATTTCTTTCATTCTCTTATCTATTTAGTTACGATTTCGAGCTCTTCATCCTAGAAGTTTTTCAATATTTTTATTGTAGGTTAAAACCCTCGGCCCAACATTGACATTTATATTTACTTATTTAATTACCTTCTTTTACAATTTTTATTTACAATGCATTTGTTTCTTACAATATCCAATTTAGGGTTATATATATACATAGACCATATTATTTCACCTTTTTCTTATATCATTTCTTTGAAGTGTTGGTTAATGGGTTTTTACACTCGTATGACTTCGAATCCACAGCTGATCGTGAGAGCTTCCTTTTGGCTAGGAGGAACTACCTGTAATGAAAACAAGACCACCAGAAGGAATTAAACAATATGGGCAAGTGAACTGCCTAGCGTATGCTAGATCCGGGAAGTATGGTACTTCCTAGATGGTTGTCAGTCCATTGTTTTAAACAATTTAATGTTGTAAACAAAGTAAATCCTATTGTTATTTTAAAATGATTTAGGTATCTCACTTAAAAACATAATAAGAAATAGATCTAATCTAATAGGCTAAGCTAGAATAGAATCCAAAGGTCAAATGATTGGTTCTGGGTCTCTGCAGGTCTGATAAAGGTCTCGGGTAGGTCACAGGTGAATGAGGGTGAGGTGAAATTAGGTGGGTAGGTCTCTGTTCTAGGTTGTGTGGGAAAACACAGAGACCGGTGTTGGTCAAGGATGATCGACGGCGGTGGTTAGGTGTAACCGGTGCCGGTTACTGTCAGATCTGGAAATGTCACAGAACAAGTTGGGGTCTCCTTTGTGATTACACAAAGGACTTTGGTTGGTCGGGATGAGGTATTGGGTGACTGGAGTAGGATTTGGTGAGATTTTAATGGGTATATGGAGGTGAAAATGTGGAGAAGGTCAATAGGGAGCAAGATAAACAATGGATGATAAAATGATGATGAAATGAAATAACTAGGAAAGTATGATGTTTTACTTACTTGGATTTCGTTCCTGAATGTCTGTGTGTGAGGGATGGAGGTTCTGATGATGGGTTTGAAGGTTGCAAGTGATCACCCACTGAAGAAAATATTCTACATGGGCTACATGTACACTCCTCTTTGTTTGGATGGATCAGATCATGGATGGGATGGCTGTGCAGGAGAATATTCTCAATCTCCTTCCTTGGATGTGAGTTTTCGCTGGAATTTTCTCTCTGAAGATGTGTTATCTCTCTTAGATGTGTTCTTGCTCGTCAACTTTCTCCCAATGTTTTTGCCAACTTCCCACTTCTAACCTTGAGAATAAGGTTGTTTTGGGGTTAAAAGGGTAACCGATAGCGGTGGTCCTGGATTAACCTTGATGATGGTTAGGGGTAACCGATGTTGATCAAGGTGGGATTTCCTAGGTTTACTAAACTATAGAGATCCTCCCGACTTCCTTGGATCGCATGTCATTATCCCATGGATTAGACTGAGAGATTCTTGTAAGCATGTGAGAATGTGGTTAAAGGGAATGTAGGCATTGATTTTTAGGGTTTGGGTAAGTCTTAGTTAGTTATGACAACTTGCTAAGAATAGGTCTTAGGTTGAGTTGGCTTGATGAGGTGTCTAAGTGAAGTGTATGTGTGGATATTATTTAAATAAGATATTTAAATAATAAATATAGTGAGGATAAAGAATTAATTTAATTTAATTAATTAAATTAATATTAGTGGGGTGAAAGGGTTATGGCTAGGTAAATGTAATAAAGGGTGCTTATATGTCGAGGGACAAAAGGGGAGTGTGACCTAATTTTAGTGTCTACATTTTGCCCCTTTTTGTTGCATAGCTTGTATTGGTAAGTGGCACTAACAAAAATAAGATGTGGTTGCCCCATGTGTGGGTGAAGGTGATCCCCCTCAAACCAAGAACTGACGAGGCAACAGGCTGAAGTGGTGAGTGGTTTGATAAAAGGTAAATGTGAGGAAAAGGAAAGTGGGTATAGGGGAAAAGGGTGAAAGGTCTACTCAGGTAATCTAGGTAATAGTCGGGGCCACTGTAGTAAGTATCAAACACACACACACGTATAAACTGCAGCACGCTACCAAGTTAAAGAGAAGGAAAAATCTACATTGTCTAAGGTCGATAGGTTTATCCAAACAAGGTTGAAGTGAATCCGGTATCCAAGGTATAGGATATGGTCAGGAAACACAATGTAGGTTAGGTGCAGGAACGTTTAGGTATGTTCCGGTACACCAAAGGTAGGGTCAGGATAAACAGTCACGACAATAGGCTAGGTAAGGTCATTAGGTCAATCAACACAAGTAACAATGCCACAAGGTATAGCGAACACATGAGGTCACAGGTGACTAGAAGTGGTCTAGGTCATGACATGGGTAGGGTGAGGTAGGGGTAAATTAATAAAAAGTCCCCAAAGGAGGAAAAATGGAGGTAGGAAGTGACGAGGTCAGGAAAAGTAAGGTAATGGGTTGGGTAAATGTTGTATGGGGTAAAGGAGCAAGGTAAAGGGTGGGGTAAAATGGAAAAGTAAGGGAAATGTGTAGGTGAGGGTGACCAATGGTGGTCATGGATAACTGACGTCGGTATAGGAAAACCGATGATGGTTAGGTAGGGCACGCGACCGATGTCGATCAAGGGGAACCAACGTTGGTTAGGTCGGGTTTGCTATAAAAACAAAAAATCATGTGTTTTTATTATTCATTTGTTATTTGCAGTGTGAAGAAATGAAAAAAGAGAAAAAAGTGAGAAAAGTGTCCGGAGGAAACGAGACAGTGAGCGGGTAGTGTGATTTGATGAGGGTTGGGTTGGTGAGTAGTGGGTCCACGGGATCAGGGCGAGAGAGTTGATTGGGTGGAGGTTATGAGTAGATATTCAGTGATGGCAGAGGCAAGAGAGGGATTAGGTGGACCACCAAGATAGCGTCTAGACGTTCCACCGAGATGGCGGTGAACGCGATGAGGTAAGCGCCCAACTCTATATTGTAGATTAAATAGATTATAGGTTGTGGTTATTTGTTATTTGTAGGGTTTTGTTGGGTGTTTTGTATTTTGTGGGTGGGAAAAAGTGAAATGTGGGTATGGGGGGAATAATGGGAAAAAAAGAGGGGGTAGTAAAGTGTATAGGTGGGGTGGGTAGAGGTCTAGGGGTAGTTTAGGTCATTGTAGGTGGGGTAGAAAGGGGCAGGGAGGGAGGTTTATAGAAAAGGGGGTTTGGGAAGTCACAATTTTACGTGACGTGTGATCGGCGTTGGTAAAGCTTGACCGACGTCGGTTGGGTAGAACAGCATCGATCACCACCAAACAGTGATTGATGCCGGTTTATGGGTGATCGAAGTCGGTTAGGATGAACCGGCACCGGTTGGGATTTTAGGCACAAGGGTCCAAAAGTGATGTAGGTTAGGTGGTTGAGGTTGATAGGGTAAAAATAAGGGTGGTGGGTAATGATAATTGGTGAATATGGTCATGGTAAAGGTAGATTAATGTTGTGCTTGGATTGGATGCAGGGGAGATCGCAGTTACATATGCGGGATAGGGTTCCACCTCTACTAGTGACATTACATGGCTTAGCAACCCCTTTGGAGCTACAACACGTAGAGGCAAAGTGGGCTTGAGTGGTATTTGGTGGTACCGACATGTTGTTCGGTAGCCTAGCTTGATGGTCACACTCATCGATAGATGGGACTCTACGACCAACATGTTCCACCTTCTAATGGGTGAGATGACTATCACCCTGGAGGACATGTTCCATATTTTATGGTTACCCATATTGGGGCCCAAGTTTACTCTATCTCCTCCAAGGCCTTAGAGGAGTTGATCGGGAAATTTTTTGGTGAGGGGGTGGTGGAGCTGAGATTCCATAGCACCAATTTGAGCTATGGCGAGATGTACCTAGCCCATCCGGATGAGACAAGGCTAGTGGTTCTATTGATGGAGGCAAGTGTGCTACCATGCACTGCCGATGCAGAGGGTGGATGCTTTCCTTGATCACTGATGGGGGTGCTCCATGATATGATGGTGCATGAGACACACTTTACCTAGGCACCAACATTCTTGGTGTAGCTATACCAAGAGTTGTGGGCATATGGGTGGTTGCGTAGGTTTAGCCTATGTTGTACATTTATACTGCACTACTAGGCCTATGAGCACATAGTCTGTGTTCGACCTATAGGGATGCCCCGAGTAGATGCATTTCCCATGAGATGTGTGCAGTGGGATATAGGAGATGGGTGCCGATTTGCAGAGAGTGGAGATCGGATAGGACGACATATGATGTGGCCCATTTTCGGTAGTTATTGGAGGGGTTTTCAGAGTGGACATTATCTGGAGGCCATATGTGGGATTCCCTCATATAGGCACATGTATGAGGAGCTAATTGAGCTCCAACTAGAGAGGTGGATACAGGGTCACCGTGTTAGGGAGGATGAGATGATCCCGGTAGATAGGGTCTGATGATAGTTCGGGCTTGTACAGGATATTCCTCCATCCTTCCCACAGTATCAGAGAGATGACATGGAGAGGCCTCTACCTCTACCATAGCCTATAGTGCCTATAGGGGGGAGGAGTAGCTAGTGGATTGCTAGATAGATGACGCCGATGATGTATGACGCAGTATAGGCGGTGGTGGGTGGCTCGATTCTGAGCCATACCACCTATACAGAGGGCAGCCTAACCTAGCTACTATTAAAGTGTAGAGAGACGCTCTATAGGGGCAGGTAGCGATGTTGATCACGTAGATAGGTATACTATACACACATCTAGAGGGGTCAGAGGTGTATTAGCAGAGCTATGAGTACAGGTGGCTAGTCTACAAGCCTAGATGGTGGAGGGAGAGGGTGGAGGAGATGGAGACAGAGATGGTTAAGTAGCCTTAGTAGCTTAGGTGGCAGTGTTTACAGGGCCAGTTGGCCACAACTCAAGCATAGATTGGGGCCTTACAAGCCTAGATATAGGCACAGGGATAGGGGCACCACTACAAGAACATGGACAGGGGGCACCACCATAAAGGTGTAGGAGTTGGTCCAAGTTCACAGGTGGCGCAGGTAGGTCACTTTGCAAGGCAGGTAGGGGTGATACCTATGGGACCACCACAGACCGTGCCTGTATCTAGGTTACAGGATGCCCTAGGTGAGGCAAGATATTATCAGGACTAGCTCATGGTGGTTGGGATAGACTTCCTCTCCTACGGGGAGTACAGGCACAACAGGCATCCAGTGAGAGGACGAGATCCCACACAGATAATGTGGAGAGCATAGGAGGTTAGCGAGCTCTAAGGCCCGATCAGGTAGAGGCCACCAACGCATGGAGACTAGAGCTAGGGGATGTGCTAGTAAGGACACATGAGGCCAAGGGTGTAGGTGACACAGAGATGGAGGACATCGGTGAGATGCCTGAGATGTGGTCACTAGATTTTTATGTATACTAGTGATTTTTTGATATATATGTCAGCCTGCATGCCGAAGATAGTTGTATTTTTTATCACATACCAGCCCGTGTGTTGAAGACAGTGAGGATGTATGAGTTTTTTTAATATTTATAGCATATACTGCACGTGTGTGGTGGTGAAGATTTTTGTATTGATTCATTCATTCTTTTGAGCGCGTGCCGATGACATTTTGTATTGTATATCGGCCTGCATGCCGACATTTGGAGATGATGGTCATGATGAGATAGGCATGTATATTGAGATACACATTTATTGATTTATATGATGAGATACATGGTATTTTGTGATGTGTTAATGTGTTTATGAGATATTGGATTTATGGCTTGTGTTAGATGAGATATGGATTTGTTACTTTAATGTGGTTTGAAATTAGGTGAGTTAGGCATGATGGAGTTAGGTTGGTTTAGGCATGGATTGAGTCAGGTTATAGGCATGGATTGAGTTAGGTTTGGTTAGGCATGGTCGAGTTAGGTTTGGTTAGGCATGGATTGAGTCAAATTTTTTTAGGCATGGATCGAGTCAAGTTATAGGCATGGTTGAGTTAAAAGTAGGTTTAGTTATGAGTCATTATTTTGGCAATGAATGATACTATGGGTTGTATGTGAAATGTTGTATAATCTATGCATAGTGATGATAGAGAGATGGTAGGTGTAATAAATGTATGTTGTGGTAAGCAACTTGTTATGTATGTGACTTAATTTCCAATTGTGTTAGAAAAGGGGAACTAAGTGAAATGTGATGTAAATGGTGAGGTAGGCATGGTTGATGAATTGTTTTAGGTTAGAGAATGACTAAGCTATCCTCACAAGCCCCATCCCTGGAGTGCTGCCCTACATAGCCCGGAAAAAAGGGACCTTAGGCCGATGTAGTTCTCCCATGAGCTAGGGAAGAATATGAGAATGAGTTGGTAGGTTTTTGGGCATGTTGTGGGTTTAGGTGTAATAGGTGTGGGTAGATTATAGGTAAAAGGATGCAGGTGAAGGTGATTATGGCGAAAGGGGAGGACTACCCCAAAGGTAAGCATCGAGGACCAAGTCCTATATAAGGTAATCAAAACGTAAACAAAGATGGTTAAAAGATAAGAGGGGGAAATAAAGCCACCTGATTGGGTAGGATCATACCGAGTAGATCATACCTTGGAGGGGGTGATGAACATAAGACCCAAAAGGCATTGATGATTAACTGTTTCTACGATGAAAGTAGTCACAGGATCACCAAATGTCTAAATTCCAAGATGTCCCTTGAGGCAATTGAGGAAATGAGAGTGGAAATGGTAAGGAGGGTGAAAGGTAGTTAATTTTATATGTTTTGAGTGACAGGGCTTTTGGGTAAGGGGTCCTAGGTCACAATGGGCAAGTCCATGACTAATTTTTTTTTATTTTGATAGATTGATCAATGCGGGAAGTCTATATGGGATAAATAATATGGTACTCCTTGAGGTCTTCGTGAAGCTGCTCGATGCGAGAAGCTTCGGTTGCTCTCATTTTTTTTTAAAGCTTCACATAGCTGTCCTTTGAGGGAGAAGTCTATTTATAGCAACAATTTTGTCAAAGGAAGATGTCCTTTTGAGGGAGTCATCTTTTATTAGAAGTTTGAATCAAGGAGTTTGGTCCCATGTGAGGTCATTAAAGTCATGGACAAGACCAAGGTGGAGGATAGGACTCTTGTTCAAAAGGCAAGGTGGAACGACCATGGGATCTCATCTAAAGGTAGATGAAAAGTATCCATGAGAATCATGTTATGTGCAGTGTCGTGGTACACATATTCAATAGAAGATAATAAGTGACGAGTACTCACATGATTCTTGTTTAATTGTTAGGAAAATGTATGGAGTGGATAGCGCTCAAGGGACGAGCCTGTAAAGAGATAAAGGGTGAGGTAGGACAACAAGTCAAAAATAGAATGGTCAAAGATGTAATGCATTAAGGGGATCAGGTTCGGGTTTACCATCAAGTGAGGATAAATGATAGGCACCTAATCCATAGGTATGAGTTACGATGTATGGTCCAAGCCAATTAGGAGTGAATTTTCCCCATTTACTTTTTTCTGCTTTGGTTACGTGTTGATTTTCTTTCAAGACAAGGTCACCGAATTAGAAGGTTCATTCATGAACACGTTTGTCATAAGCATGTTTGATATGCTATTGGTAAACTTGAAGGTGATCCAGAGTGTTAAGATGACATTCGTCTAATAACTCTAGTTGTGCTAAGTGGTCCTGACAAAAGTCATCATCAGTAAGCATGTCATGGAGAGAAATGAGTGAGGGGATCTGGACTTTGAGAGGCAGAATAACATCTATACCATAGACCAGTGAAAAGGGTGTGACCACAGTGGAAGTGCAAATACTAGTGCGGTATGCCCATAGGGCAAAAGAAATGTGCATATGCCAATCCTTCCCAGTATCATCAACCACTTTCATGAGAATTTTGTTGAGGGTTTTGTTAGTGGATTTGGCTTGGCCATTGGTTTGTGGGTAATAAGGTGATGAGAAACTAAGCTGAATGTCGAAGGCGTCGCAAAGTTTTTGCAATGTTTTTGAATTGTTTTCCATTTTCAGTGATGAGGCGATGAGGAACACCAAAGAAAAAAATGATGTGATGGTTAATGAACTCACATATCTTCTCGGATTTCATGGAGATGAGTGGTATGGCTTCCACCCATTTTGTGTAGTATTTGGTAGCAGTTATGATCCATTGATGGCATTGGGAAGAATGAGGATTGATTTCTCCAATAAGATCCAAACCCCATTGAGAGAAGGGCCAAAGGTCACGAGTGACTTGTAAGGCATGATTGGGTGTATGATGAAGGTTGGAATGTTGTTGACATTTCACACAATGTTTTACATAATCGCAACAATCATGGTTAAGGGTCGGCCAGTAATAGCCTAGGCGAAGAATACACTTAGCAATAATAAGGCCACTAAAGTGACCTCCACATATGCCATCATGAACCTCCTTAATGGTATAAGGAATTTTAGAACTTGTGAGGCATTGTAAGATAATACCATCAAATTCATGTTTATAGAGGAGTCCCCTAGAATGACGTAACGAGAGACCTTTTTAAGGAAGGCGTGTTGTTCGTTATGGGTGAGATCAGGAGGTAAGATGGAAAGAGAAAGGTAGTTGGAGTACTATTTATACCAAAGGTCACTCAGTCAGGGGTGTCGGTTCGATTGAGTAAACATCGTGAGGTAAATAAGAAGGTGAATGGAGGCATTGTATGGTGAAAAATATTTTAGAATCGGTGGGTGAAGTGGGTATTTGGGAAGCTAAGCAGGCCATGGTATCTACAAATTTGTTGGTTGAATGTGGGATGGTTTGAAGGGTGTAACGATCAAAGGAGGTAAAAATTATGTCTACATGATGTTTATACTTTTGAAGTATCTCATTATGACATTGGTACATACCATTGACTTTGTTTATGACCAATTGTGAATCACCAAAGATGTGGATTGATTTGACATCTAGGGCATATGCGGCTTGGAGACCTAGTACGAGTGCTTTGTACTCAACAATTTGTTGGTGCATTCGAAGTCTAGTTTAAAAGACAAAGGCATGGGTTCTCCATTGAGAGGAATGAGGATAATACCAGCCCCACACCCATGTAGACACTTGGAACCATCGAAAAAAATGTCATTTGGTAAGGGGGTTCGTCCAAGGAAAGACTAGCAATTGACTCATCGGGAAAGTCAAAATTAGAGGGTTAATCCCCAGAAATAGGTGTGTCATCCGGTTGGTGGTGATAGCTTGGCACTTGATGGACTTTTGATGAATTAATTCATAATCAAGACCATTAAAAGCATAATCCATCACGTGGCACGCTGATTTTGATAAGGTTTGGCATACATGAAGTGTAAGGGATTGGTGTTGGTCACGACATAGGTTTTGTGGTTGAGTAGGTAATGGAAGAGTTTGGTGGCAATGAAAACTAAGGCTAAGAAAATTTTTTTGGATGGTTGTATCAGGTTTCATAGTCCAAAAGAGTATGGCTTATGTAATAAACCACCTGCTCCCTGTGTTGTTCATCGTGATGAGTGAGCATGGCTCCCAAGGAATGATCGGTAGCTAATATGTATAGGTAAAAAGGTTGATCATCTTTAGGTGGAATGAGTATGGGTGGTTGGAGAAGGTATTTTTTAGGGCCTCAAAATCTTTGTGATAGTCATCATCCCATTTAAAGAGACATCCTTCCTGAGCAGATGATGAAATGGTTGACATCGATCAGATAATTGTGAAATGAAACGGTGAATGGACTGCAATTTACCTTGTAGGCTACGGAGTTGTTTAAGGTTAGTGGGTGGAGGTATTTCTAGAATGGCCTTGAATTTAGCAAGGTCAACTTCTATACCACGAGGGAAATAATAAATCCCAGGAGATTTCCTAAGAGAACCACGAAGATGCACTTTTTAGGCTGAAGGTGGATGTAATATTTAATGAGGTGGTCAAAGATGGTTTTGAGGATGGCGAGGTGCTCGAAGAAATGTTTAGATTTGGCCAAGAGATCATCCACGTAATCTTCCAATATGTGATGCATGATATCATGGAAGATGTAAGTCATAACACATTGATATGTGGCACCAGCGTTTTTAAGACCAAAAGGCATGACTCGATAACAAAAGGTTCCCAAGGGGTGATGAATGTGGTCTTGTGCTGATCTTTTGGGGTAATTAAAATTTGGTTATAACCCAAGAAGCCATCCATGAGTGAGAGCATCTCATGACCAGTGGTGAGGTCAACTAGTTGATCAATACTGGGCAAGGGAAAGTTGTCCTTTAGGTAGGTGAGGTTGAGGTCATGAAAGTCCATGCAAATTTGGAGTCCCCCTGTTGCTTTTGTAATAGGGAAAATGTTAGAAATCCAATGAGGATAATCAATGGGTAAGATGAAGGAAACAAAAAGAAGGTGCTGAAGTTCTTCTTTGACGAGAAGAGCAATGCGAGGGTGCATTTTCCTCAGCTTTTGTTTGATAGGTTTGGCATCGGGAACGGTTACGATATTGTGGACCACTATGGTGGGATCAATACTAGGCATGTCTGTGTAAGAACAAGTGAAAGCGTGGTTGTGATCTCAGAGAAAATAAGTGATGGCTTCCTATTTAGTAGCATTTAAAGATTGTCTGATCTTTAGGATGTGCGGGTTGTCTTGAGTATGAATGTTGATCTCAATAGTCGATTCATTCAACATGGTTTATGTCTCAGAGGGTAACGACCGATGAATATATGAGTCTTCTACACCAAGGTAGGTGAGTATGGATTCATCATCCTGACATTAAACGACATTAATGGTAGGTGTGTCGTCATCGATCATCTCAGGATATAGGAATGGAAGAGTGGAAGGGGCCTCGCCTTTGCGTTGATAAGTCAAAGGCCCCAAGGAAATGGTGTTTAAAAAAAAAAGTTAGGGGGGATAGATTCAGGATCCATTGACTCTCGGTGAGGGTGGTGATGAAGGTGAAGGTGGAGAAGGGCTAGGGTCCTTAATGAGTTCAATGCGGGCATGTTTGGTAGGAGGTTCAAGGAAGCCGATACCACTATGGTTGTTATGTTTGTGGTTGGTACATGGAATAACAGTGTGGCAGCCTTACTTGTAAAATAAAAAACCAAAACCCTTCCATGCACAACGGTGGAGGAAGGTATGGGCAAAATGATGATTGGTAAGTGATTGGAAGTTAGCGGAAAATGGGTGGGGTTGTGATGGTGGTTTAGGTGTGTAAGTGGTATTATCAAGTCCCCATAGGTGAGACTAGTATGAAGATGAGGAGGACCATAAAGGAGGCATTCTCCTATATAGTGATCATAACGAGGGTGTTGGTGAAGGCTTCCATACTCGTGTGGAGTAAGGAATGTGTTGACACTATAGATGCGGTACTCCCCCAGAGTGAGGCATTGAAAAACACCTTCCAAGGGATTAGTGGTTGGTATGTAGGTAGTTGGAATGGATGATGTGTCAGAGGTCGATGCAAAGGTGGAGTTAATGGATTGGGAAGTTAATTAGTCAGTTGTGGAGGTTATAGCAGCGGTAGGAATGGAGGAGGTATGTGTGGTGAAAGTAGCAATTGGCTGTATATTGGTAGGTGGAGGTGTAGGTGAAGTGGTATTGGTTGCGGAGGTAGACGACTTGACATGTATGAGCACATCATTGGGTCAGTAAAGCATGTTGCATGTTTTGAAAGGTGATGGGTCAGCTAGAATGGTATAAGTGTGTCCTTTGTGTTCAAACTTTACACAACGATGCAAAGTGGAAGGAACACAACCCATGACATGGATCTAGGGTCTACCAAGCAATAAGTTATATTGGAATTCCCCCTCCAAAACATAAAACAATTCTAGAATAGTGTGGGGGCCCACACGAACATGAAGGATGACAGTGCCTAGTGTGGAGGTGATAGCATCATTGAATGAATGCAACATGACCGGATGTTTATGCATGTAATTGTCAGGTATGTGCATTTGAGCAAATGCATGGGATGAAATGATGTTAATGTTAGTGCCTCCATCAATCATCACACGGTGTACCCATATGTCATCAATGTGGATGGAGATGAAGAGGGTTGGGTCCGGGTCATCATTTTGGTGTGGCGTGATCTCCTCCTCTGAGAAGCTAAGGGAGGCCACTTGGTGAACAAGGTGAGGTGAGGATGAAGGTGGTAATTTGGTGAGAGAGGCTACATGATGGGGTGTGATAATGGAGGCTACGGGTGTAGGGTCATTGGGTAAAACCTTAATATATTGAAGAACCTCCATGAGAGCTTGATGACGGGATTCGACGTTTGGATGAGGTCGTATAAGGACATTTTGAAGGGAGATTGGTGTAGTTGTTTGAGCATGGTGCGAGTGTGTGACGCCATTAGAAATGGGGTATGTGGGGCCGTGGATAGTGATTTTAGGTATGGGTGTAGATGGTATGTTGGGTATAGGATTGGTTGGTGGGTCAGTTGCCTTTTCTTTTCCCTTCTGTGCACGTGTAGTGACGTGTATCATGTTGATTTGAGGAGAGTTGGCAAATGGAGAAGGTGTAGGATGAGTGGTATAATGACATGAAGGGAAAAAACCTATTGGAGGAGAAAATCCTTGTGAGGTAAGCTAGGCACAATGATATTGGGGTGATGGCGTGGCAAGTTCTCTGATGTGAACCATGTTAATTTCAAATATTGGGAGTGGCTCTAGGAGAGTGTGAGGGTGAAGGTTGTGGTTGTTGAGTGGCCGGTGTGGGAATGGGTGTTAGTGAAGCAATATCCTGTCAAGAAGGTTGTTATCATCAAATTTGGTTTTTGGTGGACATAATTGGATAAGGATGGTTTTCAAGGCCTTGCAGTTCTCCACATCATGCCCTGGCACATGATGGTATGCACAAATTTTAGTATCATCAAACCCTTTTGGCTTGGGTTTGAGGGTGTCGTAAGGCCAAAGTGGTAGTAATGTGATAAATGAAGTTTCGAGGAGGTTGGTTAAAATTTTGGCATAGGACCTGCTAGTGGATCACAATGGGAAGTGAACGTGGGTTTGGGTGTAGGTGTGGTTGATTGTTGAGGAACTATTTTGGAAGAGTAGGAATGGGTTAAGTTACGGTTTTAGGTCTCTGGTGTGGTTTTAGGTATCGGTCATGTTTGTTTGGGTAGGGGTATAGTAGATGGACAGGTAGGAGGGTGTGGGGTTGTTTTGACTACCTTATTGTGGGGTAGTGGGGTTTTGTTTTGGGTTGCACCTTCTTGGGTAAAGGTGATGTGGGTGTATGAGGTCTAGAAGGAAAAGTAGATGGAGGAAGAGGGCGAGTTACCCATGGGGATAACAGGGGTGTTGTGAAGGTAGATGATGCGGGTCATACTTGGGGTGTGAGGGACAATGCTGAAGTGTAGTGGGTAGTGAAGAAATTTTGAAGGTATTGGAGGTATTGGTGGTAAAAAGACTGTAGGTGCGGGTGTAAGTCATGTTGTGTGCTTGGGTAGGTTAGAGGTTTGTGAGGAAGGAATGGGTTGTTGTGTTATTGGTTTATGGATGGGTGAAGGTTGCTTGACCATGTTGGGTAGTTGAGGTCTTAAGACAGATGGGACAAGTGTAGGTGTGATTGGTGTGGTCGGGGTATGAGGTCGATGAGTTTGTTTCTTTAGTTTGGGTGTCAGAATAGGTGTGGTTTTGACGTTGGAGGATGTAGCTAAATCCATTTTAATAGGTGGATGAGTAAGGCTGGTGGTCGGGGTGACCCCTAAAGTGGTAATAGGTTTAGTTGAGGCAAATGTTGTAGGTATGGGTTTGGGTTTAGAGGTAGGTCGGGTTATGGGTAAGGGTGTGGTGTGAGTGCTAACGGGTATCGTGGAAGGGGTTGTGACAGTGGTGGTTGTATTTGGTTTGATTGGTCGAGATGTGTTTGGGTAGATAGTGGAGGTATCAATGAGGGATCTCTGCATCTGTGTTGAGACGGGGAGTAAGAGGTGCCCCATAGTAAATCCCTATCCACATAATCTAAGTGATCAACCAAACGTGAGAACAACACATCTGTGGGTGGAGTTGGTGAGGACCTAATGGAAATTCTCGTAAAATGTGTCTTAGAGATGGGGAATTGGCTAGCTTCAGCTTCGTGGGTAAGAGAGTCGAAAGTAGGTCTGATTGGATTTTGGGTAGCAGATGGAGAATGCTCGCCAAGAGGAAAAGGTATCTCAACTAGGTCTATGATGGGTGGAGGAGATGATGGGAGCTCCTCTATAAGTGGAGGAACAGATGGGCACACCTTTTTGGGTGGAGGAGGAAATGGGTGCTCCTTTGTGGGTGGAGGAGATAATGGGAGATCCTCTATGGGTGGAGGAGGTACTGTAGGTAAAGGTTCTCTAAGTGGTGAAGCTAGGGGTGAGATGGTCTCAATGTTAGCGGAAGACCCTCCATTGGTGATGAAGGAGATGAAAGGTGTTCCTCTATGGGTGAAGGAACAGGGGAGGTTGGTTCCAATGCGGAAGGAGGATTTCGAGGCTAGGATCTCCTCTATGGAAGGAATGTGGGGTAGTTGAGAGGTGATGGTACCTCGTTAAAGATAGCTTGAACCTCGCGGGTATGGGTATCATGATTTGATGTCTCACTAGTTTGATTGGATGAAGGGGCATGGTTGGGAAACGGTTTTTAAAGATTTGTAGATTTTGGTTAGGGGTGGCATTGGGATTATCCATAATTAACTCACCTTTCTCGAGCATTTCTTGGACAATATTCTTGAAAGTGATGCAGTTGCCATCACTATGACCCTTTACTTGATGATAGTTACAGAAATCATGTTCTTTATACCATGCGGGCATGGGGCGAGCAGGTCAAAACCAAAGTGTGTGGTTTTATAGGTGGGAGGGTGATGGCTTCATCTTTGATAAGATTTTCTAAGACAGAAGAGTAAGGTTCCCCAATTGGGGTATATTTTTGTTGCTCTCATTTGAATTGAAAAGTCTAGACATGTGAGAGATTAGATTCGAGGGGTAGCTTGATTTGATGGATGAGTTGGGTCGCCTTGAGTACCACTACGTTAGCGGTGCCCTTAGCTTTTGAATAATTGGTTTGTGGTTTGGAAGAAGAAGAGGTATCATTTGACTTGAATGCCGAATTCTTATTGCATAACTAGATTTTCTTCTCTTTGATGGCCCGAATCTCTAACTTTCATGCCATAGTGAATGCCTCATCGAATGTTCGAAAGGTTTGGACCTGTAAGGTCGGGGAGATATGTCTAGCACAAGCTCATGTGAAGAGCTCGATGAGTTCAATTTGTGGTAGTTAGAAGGTAAGTTGATTGATCAAGCTATGCCAGTGAGTGACAAAATCTATGATAGATTTGTCCTCATACTGACGTGTGGAATATAGATCGGTCATGGTAACCTTCTTGATGATATTGATAGAGAAATGATCCAAGAAGGCTTGGGCTACCTGATTGAATGAGAATATAGAGTGTTTAGGTAACCCACTATACCAATCTAATGCAGGTCTAGTGAGGGACATGGGAAAGGTTCTCAAAAGCAAGGCATCATCATGAGCGATCAGATAACACCCATGTTTGAACGAACAAAAATGTTGTTATGGGTATTCTTTGCTATTGAAACGATTGAATTTAGGAATTTCCCAATGCACAGGGTATGAACGGATAGGAATGGATGGGTGAATAGGCTCATTGCAAATCTCGTCATAGGTGAGAGTGTTGTAGGAGCTGGAAACCGATGCCTCCAATTTTTCATCTTGTCCAACATAAATTTAATCAGTCATTGGTGGGTTGCGATGATTAGATGCCTCTGTAGCATGAGGAGGTTGGTTTTGGGAATATAATGGGGTGGTATTCCAATGTAGGGGATGCATGTAGGTGTAGGGTGGTGGAGAAGAAGGAAATGAAATATGGGGTACGTACTGAATGAATAATGGATGAAACATGAGGTTGTTGGTAGTATGTGTATGGGGGTGGAAGAGTTATGGTAACCCTAGTGGCATGATTATGGAATGGAAAGAACCACGTTCGAAATGGGGTAGGGGTCATGACACTAGAGGTGGGAATGTAGCTAGAGGTATGTATGAGACATTAGGGGTAGATGAGGTTGTGTTTGGGGTAGTTTTGAGGGTACGGTAGATGTAATGGGTGTCACAGAGGTAGCAGACGTGGTAGTCAGAGTGAGTATAGGACCTAAATATGAAATGATTGGGGGTAAGGTGGATGCGGGCAACACGGAGCCGGATGGGGCTGACACGGGAGTGGGTACAAGAGTCGGGGGATAGATATGGGCATGTCATATATCAACCTGACCCGAGGCATCTTGGGTGGACAAGTGGGAAAGGTAAAACTATAAGGCGATAGGGTTCTAATCAAGGAGTCGTGCGAACTCTTCATCTCGGTAATGATAGTAGTAGGATGGATGGGATCCATGGTTGGTGATAAAATATAAGGTGGTGAAGGACTAGGTGGGAGTGGTTGAAAACTAGCATGGAGTACGAAAGTGCGCTTGCTTGTCTTGGTCGGCACCATGTGAACCAAGATCGATCAAGTAGGGCTGCTTCTCTGTAAATGACACAGAGAACAACAGAATAGGTGAATCTGGTGATAAAAAGTGGATGAAGTAGCAAATGGTGGTTGGAATGTGAAACTGGATAACCGATGCCGATTAGGAAAATCAATTCTGTCGGGGGTAACCATTTCACACGTCACCTGCAAAAATGGACGGAGTGAAAAAAAAGGCGAAGGTGAAATCTGATAGGTATACCAAATCTGATGATGTTTACAATGTCAATGGGAATAATGACATGATGTAGACCGTGAAAAGTGGAAGCAAGTGAAGTAAAATGTCCTTTTGAGTAGGTTAGCAAAAGTACCTAGAACCGATGTCGGTTGGGTATAACCGATGGCGGTCAGGGGTAACCGATGATGGTTACTGTGAAATTGAAATAGTGATGAAAGAAAGTGGTTGTGAATTAAAATATGATGTAGAATCAGACCCAAAATTATGAGAATGATGATGGTATAGCCCGAGACACACTCAGTGAAGGCGAATACACCAGTTATGATGAGGAGCATGCAAGGATGAACAAAAAAAGTGATTAACGCGATCTCTCACCTCAAAACACAAGCCAAGCAAAAACACTAAGAAAATGTGATCCTAGGAGTGTCCTTTCTATTATGTTTGTTCAACTTATGCTATTTAGGGACTGACACATGAATTGTGAAATAGAGTTTTTGGTGAGGATGGCTTCCTACAAAGAAGGAGATCTAAAAGGTGAGGTTTTAGGTATGTTATGGTGGGGCGGGCTTCGCTCTGAAGTATGACTCGACAGAGCAAGTGAGCTGGGTGCCCACTGTGTTGTGATTGTGTGATCACCTACAACTTCTTCTAGGTAGGATGTTGTTTAAGAATGTATGTATTTTGAATTTTTGTGTGGTTTGGTAAGACTCAGAGAAAGAGAAAAGGATAGAAGTGCTTTTCTACGATTCGTTTGTCAACCATCAGCTAGTCATGACTTCCAGTGTATAGGTTCCCTCAATTAATGTGAGCTAATGCAATAAATTAGAATGGAATGCACTTATTTTAAAACCCAAATCAAAAATGTGAAATTGGATGACATAATAAGATGAAGAGGAAGAGGGATGCTCTTTCACTATAATGTAGAAAACATGAAGAAATGGTTCTTTTTAATTACACCAAAAGAAAAGTTTCCTTTAGAGCAAATAGAAAGAAGAGGTGGATTACCAGGGAAGAAAATTAGTGTGTACGCTTTTAGAAGGGAAACAAACACACAATTTTTTCCTAGGAATGAATGAAATGCAAGGAACCCCGGATGGGTCCCACCAGGTGTGCCAAAATGTTTCACCTTTTTCTTAGATTGTTTCTTTGAAGTGTTGATGAAACAGATAGGGTAATAAGTGTAGGAGGAATACCTATTCAAATGTTGGTTGATGGGTTGTTGCACGCGTATGACTTCGAATCCACAACTGATCATGAGAGCTTCCTTTTGGCTAGGAGGAACTACTTGTAATGAAAATAAGACCACCAGAAGGAATTAAACAATATGGGCAGTGAACTGCCTAGCATATGCTAGATCCGAGAAGTATGGTACTTCCTAGATGGCTGTTAGTCCACTGTTTTAAACAATTCAATGTTGTAAACAAAGTAAATCCTATTGTTATTTTAAAATGATTTAGGTATCTCACTTAAAAACACAATAAGAAATAGATCTAATCTAACAAGCTAAGCTAGAATAGAATCCAAAGGTCAAATGATTGGTTCTGGGTCTCTGTAGGTCTGATAAAGGTCTTGGGTAGATCACATGTGAATGAGGGTGAGATGAAATTAGGTGGGTAGGTCTCTATTCTAGGCTATGTGGGAAAACACAGAGACGGTGTCGGTCAAGGATGACCAACAACGGTTAGGTGTAACCGGTGTTGGTTACTCACGGAAATGAGAACAAGTTGGGGTCTCCTTTGTGATTGCACAAAGGACTTTGGTTGGTCGGGATGAGGTATTGGGTGACTGGAGTAGGCTTTGGCAAGATTTTAATGGGTATATGGAGGTGAAAATGTGGAGAAGGTCAATATGGGGCAAGATAAACAATGGATGATAAAATGATGATGAAATGAAATAACCAGGAAAGTATGATGTTGTACTTACTTGGATTCCATTCTGAATGTCTGTGTGTGAGGGATGGAGGTGCTGATGATGGGTTTGAAGGTTGCAAGTGATCACCAACTGAATAAAATATTCTGCATGGGCTGCATGTACACTCCTCTTTGCTTGGATAGATCAGATCATGGTTGGGATGGCTATGCAGGAGAAGATGCTCAATCTCCTTCCTTGGATGTGAGTTTTCATTGGAATTTGCTCTCTGAAGATGCATTATCTCTCTAAGATGTGTTCTTTCTCGTCAAATTTCTCCCAATGTTTTTGCCAACTTCAACTTCCAACCTTGAGAATAAGGTTGTTTTGGGGTTAAAAGGGTAACCGATGGTGGTCCGGATTAACCTGGAAATGGTTAGGGGTAACCGACATCGATCAAGGCGGGATTTCCTAGGTTTACTAAACTAGGGAGATCCTCCTGATTTCCTTGGATCTCATGTTGTTATCCCATGGATTAGACTGAGAGCTTCTTGTAAGCATGTGGGAATGTGGTTAGAGGGAATGTAGGCATTGATTTTTAGGGTTTGGGTAAGTCTTAGTTAGTTATGACAACTAGCTAAGAATAGGTCTTAGGTTGAGTTGGCTTGATGAGGTGTCTAAGTGAACTGTATGTGTGGATATTATTTAAATAAGATATTTAAATAATAAATATAGTGAGGATAAATAATTAATTTAATTAAATTAATATTAGTGGGGTGAAAGGGGTTATGGCTAGGTAAATGTAATAAAGGGTGCTTATATGTCGAGGGACAAAAGGGGAGTGTGACCTAATTTTAGTGTCTACACACACACACATATTAGGTTGTGATACGAACTTATGACCTATGTTTATTTATATGGCCGCATGGAGGGTAGAGTGAGTTGGCAAGTGGAGTGGCCATAAGGCCTAGGTGAATGGGGAAAGAGAGAACACTCGGGCAGAGAAGGGCACGACCAAACCACATGGGGGATGGTGGTGGTAGATGGGGTAGGCCACATGGCAATGAAAGATGAGTGGTGGGGCTCGGTCATTGGCCGTGAGTAGGAGGAGGCTGCAAAGGCCGTAGTGAGGTGGAAGAAGGGTAAGGGTGGGTCACGATCCTTAGTGTTAGCATTTTATTTATTCATTTATTTACTATTACATGTAATATATATATATATATATATATATATATATATATAATATATAAAATGGTTATTATATATGTTTTATATAATATTAACTATAATAATTATCATATATTAAATATTATAACTATTAAGTTAAATATGATATGTTATATAAGAACTATTATTTGTATATATATTATTTAGCTATATATATACATTGTTAGATAATATATACACATATAGTAGTTCTTATATAACATATCATATTTAACTTAATAGTTATAATATTTAATATATGATTATTATTATAGTTAAGCATTACCTAACAAGGATTTGTTATATTTTCTTCATATATTTAAACTCTATATGCTCTCTAAATACATATGATTATGACATTTATAACTTGTAATTTCTTAGTTAGCATGCACATGTGCACTTATGCAGCGTGCACACACACACACACACACACACACACACACAGAGAGAGAGAGAGAGAGAGAGAGAGAGAGAGAGAGAGAGAGAGAGAGAGAGAGAGAGAGAGACTCATGGTTAGTGTCTCACAACTTATAAAAATTTCTTCTAATGCTTCAAAATTGAAAGGAGGCAATGATTTCAAACTTATAAAATTCAACCATTTTTGATACAACCTTATTACTTAGTATTTACAAAAATACACAATGATACTATTCATTTTAATAACATTATAACAAGAGTTTTCATTTTTGCAAATAAACATTTTAAGAGGATACAAGAGATAAAATCCAACATTTCCAAACAAATTTCTTCCAAAAATTACAATCCATCCATTTGACTGAATTTCATTAAATATCAAAGATCATAATATACTTCCCAAAACAACCCTTTTACAAATCTTAATTTATCATTCATGTAGGAATAAAACAATGGAACAATTCCCAATGAGCATTAAGATGGAAATATAGTTTTCAAAAGGGAAACAATACAAAATATTTTCAAGTCTTCCACGCATAGATTCCTCATAGATTCAACACTTTTTCTTAACCAAAAAGTGATGGGATAATTGCTCTCCGCCCAATATTTTCAATGGAAAAATGTTTCTCTTCCCATTGATCCCTGAGCCTCAATAAAGGAAAAATAAAACATCTTAACCCACACTGAGAAACAACAACAAAGAATGCAATCAAGAGTTATAAATACCAAAACCTTTTAACTCCCAAGTCACATTTGGCTTACCCTTTTGGATCCAACAAGGAAACTTATTGCCCATCCCATACTCCCTCTAAGTTAGTCTAAGATGACTAATTCAAAACCCTTTTAGCTCTAAGAAACCACACATTAAACCTACTATATTCCTAATATGTTTTCCTCTAACAATAAGCATAGGTTATAACACCTCCTCACACCATTCCTATTGGCTAAAAATACCCAAAAACACCTAAAACAATTACAAGACACACAAAAAAACAAAAAATAACAAGGAAAAAAAGGAAATAAGAGTCTACCTTGGAGTCACATTGTCCTCTTGATGGTCCTTTCCACAAAAAAGCAAGCATTCCAACACTTCTCTAAAGATTCCCAAAACAAAAGGAAACCAATAAAATCTCAAATAAAATTCATGGAGCCCTTTTCTCATCAATCTCTCTTACTTATAGCTTTTTGAGATGATAATTGAGGTGGAATCCACATGAGATTGCCAACAAGGAAAAACCCATGTGCTCTCCCAAAGTAGGAAAACTCAAACCAATAAAACATAAATGAAAATTTAAGAGATTTAAATATAAATATATTCCAAAATTAATTAAGTGTAAGGAAATGTCCTTGACAATCAAAATATAACCCTAAAATGGGCTCTTCTCCCAAGGTAATCATATAACCACCCAAATTAAAATCAATGAGTAAAAAGGAGGGGAAATCCCATCAAATCAAGTAAATCAATCAATTTTTCCCCTGAAAAATATTACCTACCCCATAGGTATGGTCTTGGAGGCAATTTTGGGAGTGTGGAACAAGGTAAATCTCTCCTACACACTTCCCAAAATTGGCCTAAAGGCCAAATCCGAATTTCCCAAGTTCAAAAAAACTTATATGCCAAAGGACAAGGAAAAATTATAATAATTGCTTACAATGATATTTCAATTAATCAAAAAACCATTTGGTTTAAAATTAAAAAATAAAATAATTAAATTAAAACATTGATTTAAAAAACATTAAATTAAAACAAGTCAAACTAGAAAAAACATTAAATTAAAATCACAAGGGTTACAAAAAAAAAAGGGGATGTGGCACTCCACATGAGGGTCAAAATTAAAACATCACTAAGAAAATAAAAGAGGTCACTTTTACATTAGCAACACACACACACATTGCTCAATGGGTGACCTTGGTTAGCACATGCTATTTCTAGGTTGTTGGTCTCCCCATCTCAATTTGGTATTTTATAGTGTTCATGAATATACTTGTCCATCACCTACACACTCCAAACGAAACATCATACCCATATGAAAAATCATACAATACAAAATGTAAATCCACTCACAAAAACAAAGTAATTAACACACAATTAAATATATATAAATTTCAAAATCAATTTCCCAAACTTCCATTTAGTTTATCATAATTTTCATGAATATTTATTCTAACATTACTAGTTAAATCTTCATATAGACTAAATTAAATTGCATTACTTAAACATATGTTTATCAATCAATCATCATTTCACCATTTATTATTAGAATCAATTTGACACACAAACCCATAACTGAACCACTTGAAATCAATTTAAGTTCCGATAATATATTTTCAAAAATTCATTTCTATAAATATAATTTCTTAGTAATTAATTTATTCCCTTCATTAATTTACCATTTTCCAACATTAGAATATCAACCATTCTAATGGTTACTTGCACTCCTACCACTAGCTATTTCTAGGATTTAGTAAATCACACAACACCTGGTTATTTATAGTTTCCAAAATTATTTATAACCCTCTTAATTGATCCATCATTTAGTTCATAGTTTTAACTAAATGTCAATATTTTATTCTCAACCGATTAAAAGACACCAAATTTGTAATCCACCTCATTATACTCACCATTTTCTAGTTTTTTTAATTAGAACAAAACATATAAATATATAATAGTAGTAATCTCATTAGAGCTTCAAATCTTAAGGCAAATTCCAAGTTACCATAAATTAGGTGCCCCTGTGATGACATAAATGTGATTACAGAAGTAGAGTAAAGATACTATAAGAACTTAATTATATCCCAAACAATGTCGCAGAAAATGGGCATTACATTGCCTCACTTTTGTAATTATCTATGAGGCTAGAATATAAATAAATATTTTTGTTTTATGTTGATTCTTTCTCTATACATCCATGTTGCAAAAACACGAGTAGGCATCGTTTAGGGGTGCATGCAGCCACACACACACTATATTTAAAAACCTTTAATAGATTAAGATTTTCTTAATATGTTGACTTTCTTTTGAGCATTTTAATTAAATTAAATGAAGTCACTATTTGGGAGCTGCATGTATGTCACTATTTTATTGGATATTTAGTATATATGACTTGATTTATCATCCACTTCTTACTCAATTTTAAAGTGTGAATGTGACATTGTCACTTTAATTTAGATATGCTTGAAAAGTGAAATATGAAGAATGACATGGAGAGGACAATTCATGGTTACCAATTATTTTCTACATTTAGAAAAATTATTCAAAATTTACAAATTTTTAAAGTATTTCAATCATTTTCCTAAAGTAGGTTCAAGTGCATATTGACATTGAGTTACTAAATTATCTACTAGTGTCTTTATCACCGTTTTGACACTATTATTGTTCACATACTATCGTATATATGTCATAGATTTTATGATTTCACAATCCATAAAATTGATTCAAGATTTTTGGATTAAAAATGTTTGTTTATTTCTATCATAGTTTTCATCTAAAAAATATTCATTCAATCACATGGCCATTCAAGTTGTATCGCATAATGTTTTTGACATATCCCATGATTCATCGAGAAAATATTATGCATTGTCGATAGTATTTGTCAAGGATAACACACAATTAGTCTAGGATATCAATAATAAGTCGAGGATAGTCCATGAAAAATCAAGCATAGGAAATGAAAATTATAGGTAGCTCATGGATCAATTTAGGACAATTTACAACAAATCTAGCACATCTACAATGAAACTTATAGGAAACTCTTGGATCATTCGAGGATATTCCATGAATAATTTAGAGTATATAACGAAACTTATAGGTGACTTATGAATTTCCGAGACTATATCACAATCATTCTAGATCATGAAACCATGATCCGTTGAGGATATAACCAATGAATATATTACAACTATATTTCAATGAATCCAAATCTTGATGGATATTTTTGTTAACTAGTTCATGAAAGTTACATTAATTTATCAAAGCTAGAATGATTTACTAATTGGCTAGATGGCATGAATTTTGAAACAAAAAAACTACCTACTAATTAGTTGAAACATTGAATAATTTGTTTATATGGGAAGAAGTTATAAAAAAATCCTTACAAAGAAGGAAATATATCAAAAACATCATCACCAATTAAAAACATGAAAATTAAGTCATTGGTTAGGCAACCACAAAATTAATTGTTATAGTTACATGATGTATAATCTGGCTATTTGATGGATAAAAATGTTAAGCATCCTTTTGTTGGTTATATATGTTGGGAACATTGTCTCTTAGATCTTCTTTACTGCCATCTCTCATTCTTCATCACACTATTTTTCTTGCACTCTTCAGTCTCCCTCCAAAGTTCTAAATCCTCATTCATACGTAAGTTCCAACCATGTTATTTTTATAAAGGAATCTATATAACATCATTCATAATTGTTTCAGACCAATATATTACACAATATTACTATTGTTACAAATCCTTGCGTATAAAACAATTGCACATAGCTAAAACTTTCATCCATGTTATAATATGTAGTGGTGGTGGAAAATTCATTTTCTCCACATTCATACGGTAGAGGGGTGATGTATTCATGAAAATCATGTGGTTGGTATGGTGCTTGGGGAAATTGTGAGCCCATAAATTTGTGTATATCCCTTCCCCTCACATCTTCTCCTTCATTTTATAGTATGTTATCTCATTCAATCTTTGCATCCTTTAGGGATTGTGCATAGGTGTGATCAACTAGCTCCAACTTCCCTAGATATTTTACATAACCAGGTGGTGGTATCATATATTAAAACCCAACTATCTTGTAGAAAGACTTAGAGACACTATACTTACAAAAAGGGTAGTCTCTTATAGCACTGAAGTTCTTCACAATGCAATGTAAATATAACATTTGGTCGTATCCCATCTTGTACCCGTAATTCTTGCTAACATAAAATTTTATTATGTATACATGAAGACAATAATGCACCACCTTCAATGAAAAAGAACAAACCTAAAAGCATAATGCTTGACATGGGAAATAATGAAATATTAAAATAAGTTTACGATCTTCTTTTTCCTTGAAAAAAGTTGTTACAATTAAAAGAGTATGAACACATTATAAGTTTTCCTTAGAATGAATTAAATCGGAAAGGAAGCTCTTATATGAAAGAATGGTGCATAGAGATTCTTGTCTTAAATATAAGCAATCAACCATTTTTTCTTAAATAATGTATGTAGCAATTTTGTGTTTTAAAATTTTTGATGGTTATGTAGACACCAAAATTTACATCCCCTAATCCCAAACATACTCATGACCAAAGATGACACATTTACGATGCCTCACTATATCACCCCTTTTAAATTAATATGTTTATGACCCATCATATCTCCAAAATCTAAAATGATTATTTGATTAATGGAAATTTAAAAAATGATTATTATCTCCTCACACCTCACCCTCACACCTCGTTGAGTTAACTAGAACACCTCACTAACTACCTAAACTATTTCTAAAATTATTTCCAAAAAGCACTAACCTATTTCTAACTAACTAGCCTTCTAACTAACCAAATCCTCCAAAAAAGAAAATTCTCTCATCCTAACAAACCTAGTTCATGATTTTTTAACCATCCCCCATCCTCATCACTTCAAAATCCACCATTTTGAGCTCAAAATAGAAGGAATCATTAGATTTTCTAACCAAACTAGATTTCCCGAAATTGCGGTGATTTTCCTAATCACAGACAATCTATAAATACTTGTTTGTAGACCTCATTTCAAGAAACTAATTCTCAAGCTATGTATGTACACTTAGTCTCAGTATCAACTCATCAAGTATTCAATAACTTCACACTAACTTCACTCAATGTCACGTTGTTCAACGAATGTCAAATCCATCATTAGATTGCTTGTTTTCACCCTCCAACCACCTTCTTTCATTATTTTGTCTTGATCCATTCTACAAGGTAAATCACTTGTTTTGATTCATTTTAGACACTAGGATAAAGTATATATTTTCTTATACACCATTTATGATGGGTCACTTGTATCTTCCAATCATTTAACCGATAGGCTCTTCTACTAGTGTCATTATAAAACTAGGGTTGTGTCCTAGGTTGTATGCAATGAAGCCCTATGCATTCAGTTATTTTTTTGGGTCTTTTTTTGGGGGTTTTCTATTAATTTTTCCTTTGTTCTCTGCTAATCTACGGAAATGTAATACTAAGCTATGAAAATGACAATTTTGTAATGAAAGTGCTACGAAAGGAAATTCTTAATCTAGAATTGAAGTACACACACCAAAAATAAGTAACATAATTGAAATAACACACTCAACTTGAATTGAAATGCTAAATTGAAATAACACACTCAGCGTAAATGGAAATGCTAAATTGAAATAACAAGACTGAAATATATCAAAGCAAGGAAAGTAACTGAATTCAAGTAATCACTCACACTTCAAACCAATATTTGAAATTAAATCATTTAGACTTTATCTTGCCAGTAAATATAAAGCATAGAAACTCTCCAGTCTCCTTGGTCAAGTGGGCCCTTGCTCTTCCTTAGGACGGAGTTCAACTCAACACCACAAATTGTTCAAAACAACATCTATTGTATTGATTCAAAAATAAGTTCTTTTACATCCTCCATGAACAGTATGTCTAAATAAAACTACACTTGCTAATATATTGGTATTAACTGGTTGACTCATTGTTTTTCAAGGATCTACCTATATATAGGCTTAAACAATTATACATTATTCCATAACTATAGGCACTAGACTCATTCATCAACAATCCTATCTGAATAATATAAAAATGCTAAAAACATGCTTCATGTCTGTAGGACAGTTGGAACGGTTGGAACAAGCCCTCCACTACGCATGATGGCCATAGAATTGGTTCCTTGATCACAATTCCATGCATTGGCAGTAAATGTCCATCATTACCCTACACATGTCACCATAATTCACTCATAGAGGTGGTTAGTAGGAAGTTACACATTCAATGGTTTGCATGAACATAATCAAGAGAAATGCATTAACTTTACTAGGATAAAGCAATGTAAAGCATCCCCATGCACTTAATTAATCATGTTTAAAGAAAAATAAATAAATACATATAATGAGTCAAATAATGAACCCATCATTTCCCTTACATTTTCCTGTTATATGTCCCAATACAATTTCACCTTTCCCTGCTCTTTGCCCAAGCTGATGAGCCATGCCATACTCCTTAAACTAATCAGCATACTACTTCCTTGTGCCCTTACATCCCTGAGTTGAGGAAATAACCTTAACCCAAGTTGTGAAATTGTTATGGGATTGAGTATCATTGTTATGACATGTGGTTATGGGGATGAGAAGAAGAGGTGGCTCCGACTGTATCCCAACCCATTCATCTTTACATTCTTTTTCATTTCACTTAGATAGCTAACGAATTATTGTTACAAGTGCATCACTTCTCCTCATACCCCAGCTGAGATTCTAAGGAGAAATGACTTATCATCTTTTCAATGGTAAATTCAATGTATCCCATCTCTTGTCATAGACATGTCTTGCTTCACCAAAGTGTTTATGGAAAAAGGCCTCAAAATCCTGTATGCATTTATGCAAAACTTGTGAAGTGTTTGTACCAACACCAACCTAATAATATAATGATCGAAATTTATCTTCATGGATACATCATTGTGATGAGTTGGTTGAATGAAGAAACCAATAGTTTGAGCTATCTGATTAAAAACTTATGTTTGTTCACTCCAAATAATTTGATTTCTTAATAAGGACTGAAAGGCCTTAATCTGAAAATCTCCCACAAATAGATTAATAAAGAAGTCGGACACATTTGTGACTAACATGTTATGAAGGTAAAACTCACACAATAGGTTTTGAACTTTAGGGGTACTTTTCTAGTAAATTTCCAAGAAGGTCTTGCAAGGTGCGACATAGGGTTCGTATTACATAATCTCATTAACTTCAAGAATAGAATTACTCTTGGATAAACATGTTGTAGATCAGAAGAAGGTTTGCGGTAAGTAAGAAATTTATAGGCTAAGGGACACACAACATCTATGATTGAATCCAGTTCCTTCTACTCACTTTTACCAGTCTCAATTTCCTCTTTAAGTTGTTTGTTTTCTTTAATCAATTCCTTATTTTGAAGAGACAAATGATTGAAATCATCCCACAAATTAAGACTGATGTCCCATTTTCTCTTAAGACTGCTAACTTCTACTTTTAGAGTAGTAATTTCCTAACCTTCTCTATAATCCTTTGTGTGAATTCGGTTTGAAAAGATAGATTAGTTTCATGCATACCTTGTAATTTATCCTTTATGGAATCAATTTCATCTTTATAATATTTCAGCACTTCATCTCCATGGAATCACCGGGCCACCCATCTCATCCAAGTAGATTCGGGAGTTGTGGTATGCATTTCAGTGTGTGTGGGTACATCTAGAGCCTTGGCCTCTATTTCGGAAGAAGTATGGGCTTCCATAATATCAACATCATCATCTTGAATTGCTTATCTAGAACATTGGAAGTACCAGGCCTTTATCCCTTTATTCTATGATAGGGGTAGAATCCTCCTTGAACACCATGGGCTGAGAAGTTTCAAATTTCTGCACAGTGCAGGACCATCTTGGCCTTGTAGAGGAATAAGTCAACATGATGGTTTTTCCTTTAGAACTTTGTGGCACAAAAGGTGGTTGGCCCTACGACCGAAGATTCACCCAGAATTTATTTTGAAGATTGAGGCACCAAATTGAGCTCTGGATGAATGTTGGGAGACTGTTCCATATTAGTTCTCTTCTTCTTTGAATTCTCCTCTGCATTGATGTTCACGAGCATTATCTTGGGTCTATAGAAAACTTGATGTGAGTAAATGAGATAAATGAGCCCTAGATGCTATAAGGAATCCTTCCCTTATCCATTCTTATATTTCTGGCCTACCTTGATGACTGCGTTTGCAAAATACTCAGGTAAATTGACCTTGAGTTCAGGGTTTGTGCGCCCTCTTTTCAAATGAGTCAAAATTTTCAATGATTCCCCTACAAGAATAGATGGTTTTCCATCACAAATAAAACATCTATTGACCCATCATCGATGGCCCCTTTCCATATACTAGGTAGGATTTTACACCGAATTCCCTTATAAACACCAAGAGGAGTGAGAATTACCTCTGGAAGAGCTTCACCCTCTTCATGAAATAATGGTATCAAATCTTTGAGAGGTGCATTGGTCATGACTTTGAGACCAAAATCGGGCAATCCAGAAGGTCGAAATAATGTGAAAATTAATCTAAACCCTATTCCCACTGATTTAGGAGCATGTCTCTTCAAAGTTGATTAAAAATTCATCAACCAGGTAGTCGTAAAAGCCTTCAAATTTTCTGATGAAATCTAACCACCGACATCATGAAATATCTAGGGAATGGCATCATTTCTGAGAAATGTCTCAGGAGAATTAGGATCAGATTTCTTTTTCTGATCCATGGCATGGATTGCTTGCAGACAATACTCAGTAAAATGGAAGAAGCGGAATTGGGAGAAATCTTAAAGTGAAAGTATGGAGTCTTTTTACAATGGTGGTTTTTAGAAATTTTGAATGGTTTGAATGTACCAAGGTGGTTGGTGTGAAATTGGTGGTGCAAAAAGATGACAAAACATATTTTGCATGGAAAATTTTAAGACAAATTACAATGCATTATCCCATCATAATAAATATCCATACCACATGTACCTCCTTATGAGCCACGCATCCCTTTCATTTAAAACATGACTCATGTGACACATATTTTCATGATTATTCATTAAATGTTATTTTGTGCCATAAGATTTGATTTGTACCATCAATAAATAAGTTGGGACTTGATTTTTGTGTCCAAGTAATTATGAAGAATTAATGCAATGGGGAAATTATTTAAAATCCAATATCCATAGTGAAGTAAAATGCACTTACCCCTTCCAAATCAGCTCACTTTGAACTATGCAGATTTCCTCGGGTTCATAGAATGAATATAGATTAATATACAGTCTAACAATAATCATTTCTAGCCTTTATTGAAAACAAAACATCTAACTAAGGGAAGAAGATCAAAAGCATGATCATATTCCTTTATTCAAATTAAAAACAATTATTCCTGACAGGAAGAGCTGAGTGCCTCCATTGAATCTATTTCCTCGCATAACAACATATCTTTGTTGAAGGTTTCCTTATCCAGAGGACACTGATACATCCTTAATATGTCCATTCATGAGAATATTTCTTCTATCTCCATCAATCAGAAATAATCTCATAGAGCCATTATTAAACACTTTTTTGATCTAGTATGGTCCTAACCATCATGTTCTCAGCTTTCCTTTGAACTGTTGATATTTTGAATCAAAGAGTAGGGCCCATTCCCCTTCATTAAACTTCATGTGTTTGATACTATCATCATGTCAGGTTTTCCTATGATGTTGGATAATTTATGTTTTTGTTGTGCTTCCATCCTCATCTCATCCAATTCATTCAGATTACATCACTCTTTCACGTTGTGCCTCATCCAGGTTGATTCCTACTTCCAATGTTGTTCTCCAAGTCTGTAACTCAAATTCCATGGGTAACAGTGGATTTTTTTCCATACACAAGTTCATATGGGGAGAAACTAGTAGTAGTCTTCCAGGTTGTATTATAGGCCCACACTACTTCTAGTAGTTTTGGTACCCAGTTCCTCCTATCGAATTAATGACAACCTTGGTCAAAATGTTCTCAAGCTCTCTGTTTGTGACCTCCACCTTGCCCATTGGATTGGGGTGATATGGTGACAATTTTTGATGCTTGATTCAGTATATTTCTAGAAAATCCTCAATCATGTTAGACACAAATTGAGGTCCTTGATCAGATACAATGGCTCTAGGGGTGCCAAATCTCAGCATTATCCTATTATACAGAAAGTTAACAACAACATCCTCATTGGCATATGCCAATGCTTGAACCTCGACCCATTTTGTGACGTATTCAGTGCACACCAAAAGTACTCTTTCCCAAATGATGGGGGATCAAAAGGTCCAAAAAAATCAATACCCTATTTCTCAAATGGTCCTAAGATCAGCTTAGGGTTAATAGGCATTTCCATGGATAATGTAGGCTTCCCCATTCTTTGACATGCATCACACTACCACACATACTTCTTGACAGACTTGTGAAGAGAAGGCTAGTAATATCCAACTCTAAGGACCTTATGAATTTTCCTCTTCACTAAGTAATGTCCTCCTCCAGGCTCATCATGACAAAGCTCTTAGTATGTCATACACTTTATCTTCCCGAACACACATGTGAAGAACCATATCGGAAAAATTTAAATAAAATTCCATTACACCATTTGTATGTTGCACTATTTTTAACTAATATTCTTCGTTCCTTGTTAGTAAAATAGGTAGGAAACTTCCCTATAGTTAAGTAATTTTCAAGATCAGCAAACCATGGAGGTTGAGTTGATACTGCAAATAAGTGTTCATTTGGAAAGTGATCCTAGATTGCTTCTTCATCACCTAAAACATTCAATCTTGAAAGAAAATCAGCAACAACATTAGCCTTTCGACTTATCAATAATGGTCAAATTAAATTCTTGCAAAAAGAGTAACCATTTAATAATCCTTCCCCTAGTACCAATTTATTCATCAAATATCTTATGGCTGAATGGTCAAGTATAAACAAATATTTTGTATCCAGTAATGTAATGTCTAAATTTATTCAGAGAGTAAACAACAACTAGAAATTCTTTTTCCATGGTGGTGTAATTTCTCTCTATAGGGGTCAGATTCTTGTTGATAAAATAGATGGCATACATCTGATCTTCCTCATCCTTTTGTCTAAGAACAACTCCCATTGTTATGTCAGAGGCATAATTATGAATATGGAAAGGTTGTCCCTAGTTGGTTCCTCTCAAAACTAAAGCAGTGGTCAACTTCTATTTGATAATCTCAAATGCCTTCTGACATTGAGAAGACCATTCAAAAACACAATATTTTGTTAGCAGAGAAAATATAGGTGTAACAATTTTACTAAAATACTTAATGAACCGCCTGTAATACCCTGCATGTCCAAGAAATCTCTTGATGTCAGTCTGATTTGTTGGCGTAGGAAACTTAGTTATTACCTCAATCTTTCTAGGGTCGACATGTATCCCTTTGACAAAAATATGATGACCTAAAACAATTCCTTGATCAACCATTATCAAACATTTTTCATGACTCAAGGAAATTTGGTGTTGTTCACATCTAGTTAATACATTTTCAAGATTATCCAGAGATTCATCAAAATTTGAACCATGGACAAAGTGAAGTCATCCATGTAAACTTTGACACTGATCATTTGTAAGATCCACAAAGATGGCCAAAACTACCCTCTGGAAGGTAGCAGGTGCATTACAAAGTCCAAATGGTAGAACTCTATACACAAATGTACCCCAGGGACAAGTAAAAGTGGTTTTATCTTGATCACAGGTGCAATACTAATTTTGTTATACCCACTAAACCCATCCAAGAAGGAGAAGTATTTCTTTCCTACCAGATTGTCTAGGACCTGATCAATGAAAGGAAAAGGGAAGTATTCTTTCTTGGTGGCTTTATTAAGTTCCCTATAGTCTATAAAAATTCTCCATTTCCCATTTTTCTTAGGAACTATAACTAGTGGTGATACCCTGACTATCAAATATAGGATAAATAAATCCTACCTTTAGCAATTTTTCGATCTCATTTTTTACTATGTCTCTCAGAGCTGGATTAATTCTACGTTGTGGTATCACAGGTTTAATATCCTCAGTGTAAATATGATGAGTGTAGATGCTTGGATGGATCCCCTTCATGTTAGTATAATCCCAAGAAAAATCTTGGGAATGCTTACTCAAAATTTCAACAACCCGAGTCTCTTGGTAGGCTTCTAAATTATTACCAATTGTCGGTTCTCTTCCTATATTGTGAGTCACTTGTTTGGTGTCTTTCAAAATAGTGAGCTCAGCATTAGAAATTAAAGAATTCAATGGAAAAACATGAGGCTGAAGCATGTGCAAAATAGTCATATTTTCAAGAGACATAACCTTAGCTAAAGGACAATGGAAATTAGTGATTGTACATGCGTCATGATAAGTATAGGTTTCTATACAATCTTCATTAGAAATGTGACTCACCAAGGAAATATTGTTACTTGAGTTCAAAATAGATGGCTCCATAGCCGAGTTTCAATTTCTCGTAACATAGTTCCAATTTCCGGAGCCACAACATCCAATTCATTGGTCATTGAGTATGACTCAACAATTTCTTCCATGTGATTTTTGGCTGCAATGGTGGCAAGATAAGAACTCAATTTGTTAGTATATGAAAAATATACCCATACATGTTCAAAAACATCCACAAATGGCTGAGCAGGAGGGTATAATGATATATTATTTGATTTTTTCCCATTTAAAATAGTCATTTTTCCTTATCTACAATCAATATATGCTGCAACAGTGGCCAACCAGGTCTTCCTAAGATGACTGGGTATCCTAACTTCGAGCTTTAGGCTGTAAGACCATGAAATCCATAGGATACTCCCAAGATTCAATTGTGACCATAACATCCTCAATTACTCCATCTGGTATAGCAATAGATTGATCTACCAATTGGAGAATGGTATTGGTTGGCTGCAATCTGTTAGAGACAATAGATTGAACATATATGTAGTTATAACATTGATGGAAGCACCAAGATCCACTAAAACATTAGAGATTGACTGAACATTTACAAAAATAGTGATGACTGGACTCATGATCCCCATACTTTGGTGAAATAATATTTCCAGCAACAAGATCAACTAGATTCCCTTCCACTTTAACCATTTTTGGGTATTTCCTTTTTCTTCTTGGTGTATTTATGCACTGATTTCTAATGGTCTGGTTGAACTCAAGAATGCCCCTTATTGCTCTCAGAAGTGAAACTTCAATGTTCATCTTTTTCAACTCCTGAAATAGTGTTATTTCTTCTTCAATCGAGTTTATTTTAATCATTTAGGAAAGGAGTTGAGTGGTCATTCTTATATTTTTCTTGGCCTTTACTAGTGGCATGCATTTATGGACCATGTTTAGTGTCATACTCTTCCTTAGGTGCCTCCTCTCTCACATTTTCCTCAGGGATTTTTGTGATGACAATAGGAGGATTGGACACTTTTCTCCTAGATCTTAGTCTCATATCATTAATAATACTTACTTGTATTGTATCACTTTTTCCTACTTCATGAATTGAAGTTGTTTTTGATACTTGGGATTTTCTACGAGCTAGGATGGAATTTGAGTGTGTTTCTTTCTCGTGTTTTTGGTAATTTTATGATGGGGACATTAAAGCTTGTTATTATTGCTTTGGAACCTCCTCTATTGATTAGAATTCTGTTGAGGTTCCCATTCATTGGTTTGGCCATGTCTATGCATTGGTTGGTGGCATGCAAGCTTGTTGATTGTATGGAGTCATCCATGGTGGTGGATGTGGATAAACCATCCATTGGTGGTGTCCACTTGGTTGTCCCTAAGTAGGTTGAGGATCCTGATGGGGCCATGACATTACCCACGGATTGCGAGAAGGTCTTGGGGCATACTCAATTTGATTATTTGGTCTCTTAAATTTTTTTTACCTCTACGTTAGTTTGAGACATAACATTCACCCGTTCTTTCAATTGAGGAAAGAAAGTGCAATGGTTAGTATCATGATCAGGGACATCAAAAATCAAGCACATGTCTATGACATCCAAAGGGCATTCTCTCAAAGGATGTCACTTTTTACATTTAGGATAGTATATGTCCAGGGGTTCTTTGACATCATTAGTCTTGGATTTCAACCCATTAATGGTTGATGCTAATTGTGACAAGATGTATTTTTTCATGTTAGCCATTTCCTCAAGAAGTTTATGAGGTAACTAGGGCATTCTTGGATGTTTTTCTCTTCCTTATACCTCCTCTTGTTCTAGAGTAACTTCTAAATAACTTAGTGATCTCTACCATGCTAAGTTTATGCACATCACCTCCTCCCATAAGATGGAGGGAATATTTGGTTTCCTCATCAATTCCTTTAAGGAAAATTTTCTTAGTGATATCTGCATGTAACTCATAACCACTCCTACGATGGAGAAAGAGAAATATATCCAAATAATCTTCTATATTTTCATCTTCCTTTTTCTTTATTTGGAAAAATTCCTCTTTCCTATCCCTTCCCTACAATGGTCTTGGTATTTGTCTAAATTTTTGTTTCTATGTTTTCCCATGTGTGAATGGAGTTAGGGGATAATCCCATAAACCACCTCATAACAGAGTCTTTGAGGGTGGAAGGAAAAAGTTTGAGTTTGTGATTGTCGGTTCGATAATCATATGTTTGGAAAAGAACTTTGAATTCAAATAGGAATTGGTCTGGGTATTTTGTAATCATTCCTTGAAAGATAGGGAGGATGGATGGAGAGATATTTTTCATGGGTGCATCCTCATCCTCATCTAGGAAAATGGGATAGGTAAAATTTCTACCCATGGGTCTTTCATCATTACCATTGTCTCCCATTTCTGAAGGTTGTTCGGTTCTAAATAAGATGATGTAGAATGTTCATAAAGGATTCTAGGCATTGTATTAGATTTAGTGTTCCCTACAAGTGCATTTTTGGAGATGTTCCTTCGATGTTACGAGGCATAAATCTCCCTTGAGCATCTTATGGTCTATGCATCAATATTGATCATGTAAACAAGGCTTAAAACTTCTACTGGTTGCATGTATTATCTTCATTAACACCCATATCATGCATGATGGATAAAATGACATGTTGTGCTTATGGTGTTCCCTAACAACGATGCCAAAAATGATGGGTTGTTGTATTTTCCAATCATTTAACTAACATGTTCTTCTACTAGTGTCATTATAAAACCGGTACATTTGTGTCCTTGGTTGTATCCAATTAAGCCAGATGCATTCGAGTAATTTTGTCGGGTCATTTTTGGGTGGTTTTCTATTAAGTTTTCCTTCGTTCTCTGCTAATCTACGAAATATAATACTAAGCTACGGAAATGACAGTGTTGTAATGAAAGTGTTGCGAAAGGAAATTCTTAATCTAGAATTGAAGTACACACACCAAAACTAAGTCACATAATTGAAATAACACACTCAACGGGAATTGAAATGCTAAATTGAAATAACAGACTCAACATAAATAGAAATGCTAAATTTAAATAACTAGATTGAAATATATGAAATTGAGAAAAGTAAGCTGAATTCAAGTAATCACTCACACTTCAAACCAATATTTGAAATTAAAGCATTTAGACTTTATCTTGCTAGTAAATATAAAGCATAGAAAATATCCAATCACCTTGGTCGAGTGATCCCTTTCTCTTCCTTGGAACTAAGTTCAACTCAATGCCACAAATTTTTTAGAAAAAAATCTATTGTATTGATTCAAAAATAAGTTCTTTTACATCCTCCATGAACTATATGTCTAAGTAAAAATTTACTTGCAAATGTATTGGTATTAACTGACCGACTCATTGTTTTTCAAGGACCTGCCTATATATAGGCTTAAAAAGTTATACATTATGCCATAATTATAGACACTAGACTTGTTCATCAACAATCCTACTAAATAATATAAAATGCTAAAAACATGCTTCATGTCTATAGAACAGTTGGAACAGTTGGAACAAGCCCTCCACTACGCATGATGGCCATAGAATCAGTTCCTTGATCACTATTCCACGCATTAGCAAAAATTCCCATCGTTACTCTACACATGTCACCATAATTCACTCATAGAGATAGCTCACAGGAGTTACACAGTCAACGGTTTGCATGAACATAATCAAGAGAAATGCATTAACTTTACTAGGACAAAGCAATGTAAAACATCCCCATGCACTTAATTAATCATGTTTTAAAGACAAATCAATAAATACATAGATCATATAATGAGTCAAATAATGAACCCATCAATGTACATGTAAACTAACACTTTGTTTCATTAAATTGATAGCTCAATTCATTAAATTAAGATTTGTTTAAGAAGTTAGATTTCATAGTAGTTGCTTTAGCGATTCCTGTATTTTTATGCTTTTTCACCATTTTTTGCTAAAATCTAACCAAAATGCTTAGTTTTTTCTTGTTATCTACTGATCCTCTATCTAGCATGATGTTTTTCAGATGGCATTAGGAGGTTCTAACTTTCCCATAGCTGATTCCTTTCCTGTAGTCCGTCATCCACTGTACTGGGAACAATACAATTTGCTCCATGATCTCAAACTTTGTGCGATCTAGGAAGCTCCATTTGATCTCTTAGAGGCTATTTTTTCTACAACACAACATATTCGGGAAGCCACCGATGCTTGTTGGGATGCGTATGATGAAGAAATGAGACTCCAAGAGGACTTCATTTAATACTAGCATCATTACGAGATCATCCTTGAACACTTAGAAGAAGATTACCACACTGCTTAAGAATTTGATTCAAATAGCCACATCAACATATCTAGCACTGAATCAACATTTTCTCACCTTTATGACACCCAGGAGGAAGATTCTGAATTTTTAACTAAATATTACATCTTCATTTCGATTCGACCTTCATGAAGAAGAGGAGGAGAAAATTGGTTATATATCCTCTAACATATCTGAGAATCTATATACATATTAGGAATCTGATTTATGGATGTAAATCATAATTTGTGTTAATCATATATGTATCTAACTAAATAAGTGATAATCACATTCTTATCGTATCACTTTGTAAGCACAATCATAAGTACTAATAAAATCTCAAGTGTTTTCCTAAGCCATAACATTATCTTGATGTGATTTGTAGCTTTGTTTATAGGAAATTGTTTGTAGGTAAAGAATATTTTGATCCATTTTTTTAAAATGGTGCACAAAAAAACATAATCAACATCTGCAAGTATCCTAGAAATTCCGTCTGATCTTGATATGAAGCCCGATTATTACCGCTTGAATCCATCAAGACAACTAAGGTAAAAACCATGCTAGACATTCTTGACATGCCAAGTGGAACCACTAATCCTTGTTTAATTTTATCATTTCTATCATTATTTTCATTGTTGTTCTTCTTCGATTGCCAACCACTAGCAATTGGCCTAATCACTTCCAATTCTTACGAATTGCTAGTGATTTTCCTATAGTGTTCTCTTAACACATTATACGTCAATCAACAATATTTTTTTCTATTTCCCGCTTCTTCTAATCATACCGTAGGCTCTTTTTCTAAATTTTCTAAGAAAATATTTTGATAATTTCTAAAAAATAAAAAAAGAAAAAGAAAAAGGAGTGCTTTCATGGTAAGTTCTAAAGCCATCTCTTTAAATTTCCATTTTGAATTCTTGGTTGCTTTCTTTTAATCTAAAATCAACGCTTCATTTCGGGACCTTAAAATAAAACATTTGCATTCTTCTTACTTCACATAGTCTAATTAGGAGGAATTTTTTTTGCATTCACTTATTCTCCCTCACACACAACCAAATCACTTTAAAATAAAAAACACATTCAAACAACTCCCACCTGGTGAAATTGATTGGGATTTCATCACCCAACAGTTAAACCGACTCCGTGTTTTGGCCGAGTATAATCTCCTATTTGTCAGTATATTTTGGCTCAACACCCGACTCCCTTATCGCAATGAGACCGTGAAGTGAGGGGTAGGCCCCAATATACACACCCATACCAAAACAATACAAAGTTGTGCCTCATGTACCTTCGGGTATATTAAGGACTCCGCCCTCAAACACACCTGATACCAACTTTAGATAGCCACTTCTTAGGACCCTTGTTGACCATTTTACACATTTCACATTTCATAATTAAGAAAAATAAGAATAAAATAACACTCTGCTTGCCTTTGATTTTTGTTTGTTAATCAACACATTTAGTCATTAATCATTTTGTTATTTTTTTTACATGTGTTTTTTATCATGGTACTCACTAGACAACAAGCATGTAATCAACTGTTTGAAAATATGTCTACCTCAACACCTGTATTTCAAATTCAAGCCCCACTTCACACTATACCACTTCTAGCAACAATTTCTTCACCTATGCAGCCACAAGCGTTGCTTTATCAGACAAACACATCCAATCCCTTTTCTGACACACAAACATGGAATGAAATAGGGTCTAGCTATAACAATGAAACTGGACAACAATCCTTTCACTCTCCACAACAATACCATGGACAAATTATTTACACACTAGAATCAGAACATTCATTTTCTCCCACTGCATCCGAGATCCCATTTTACAATGAGGGTGATCCTATTTTTGAAGAGATGTTAGACTTGAATCCTATTTCTCTTAATGCATACTTGTAGCAAGAAATGTTCAAATGTAACCATTCACACCACAATCTATTGCACATGCTCATAACCCTTTACCCACCATTACACAACTCATTGAACGGAACCACAAACCGGTTGTCTAACAATTGTTTCCCCGACACCTCGGGAAAATTAGAAACACCAAGCATTAGTCAATCCCATAACACTACTAACTCTACTAATCCATTTGACACATTGGATGAGAAACCTTTTACAAGTCAACCTAAAGCATCGATGTCTCCTCAACACCTATATATGATCTTCATATGATATCATCACAAAACATGTCTGCTCAACAATTCACGTCTTCACCAAGTCCTTCTACAAGATTCACACCCCCTAGATAGTATCATCGCTTGTACTTCAGCTCTCTCGGCCTCCTCACAGGGTCCAACATCATCATTGAGTTCCATTCCTCTTTCTACTTTTGTATTATCTCAACAGACTATTGTCCCCATCCAAAACATTACCATGTCTATTCCTTCAACAACACCAATGATTAACACCAGTGCCATTACTAGTACACATCCTATTTCACAATACATGCCACAACCCTCACAACCATTAATTTATGTGCCATAGTCCATACCTCTACGAAGCATTCCACAATACCATATCCCACAACAAACACCATCCTTTGTCACCTCTTCTACACATCCCCAATAGAAACCTATATACTCACAATATCTCGTAGAAAAATCAGTCCCATTACAATACCTAGTACATCCAAAATCCACAATCTATTGTTTCACAATAGGGTTTCCCCCCCAAAAAAAAATTCCCATCACAAAACATTCCATACCAGCAAAACATCCCCCGATAAAATATCCCACATCAACAACATATCTCGATCAATAGTATGTAACCCAACAAAATATTCCTCAAAACAATACCCCACAACAGAATATCCCACAAAAAAATCACCCCTACCAACATAATATATCCTATCAACAAAATATCCCCCAACCAAACACTCCCTACCAACAAAACATTCCACAAAAATATCAAGCAAACTTGCCCCAATCTTAATATCAACCTAGCTCATCCTCGAACCAAAGGGCTTAGGTATACCCTCTCCTGGATCTCATAAGATACATATCTAGTTTAGAAGTTGCCTCATCCTTGTCCAAAAATAATCTCTCATACAAACACATTTGTAACAAACCCATCCATCTGTTTGTACCATACAAACCATATCCTCGATTCATTGGGATCTTCCTAAGTTTATCAAGTTCTATAGAAAAGAAGACCCCTAACAACATATTCATGCTTTTCGCCATGCATGTTATCTAATATCTCACGACCAAGATTTAATGTTAAGAACATTTCCTATGTCCCTTGTTGGTCCAGCCTTAGAATGGTATAATAGTATTCCACAACATTCTTATTTTCCTTCACGTAGCTCGCCCAACTCTTTCTAGACCATTTCTCCATAAACGTAGCTCGTAAAATCACCATTAATGATTTATATGCCATCAGAAAATTTAAAGACAAATTTGTCACTGATTTCATTGCCCATTGGAGGGTGTCACTAATCAGTTATCTTTCACATTACCACAAACAAAATTGATCGATATTTTTGTTGTGCCTGTGCTAAACATATTTCATCTACCCTACAAATTCAATCATTCCACACCTTTGATGAGGCCTTTACCATGGCCCGTAAGTTGGAATTGCGAGCTCTAGAAGATGGCCGGGTGAAGCTTCACCCCAAGAAACCAAAAATGGAGTTCCCATCTAAATCAACATCCAATCTAGATAAATCTAAAATAGCTGCCAATGTTATCGTAGTCAAATCCACTCCTAAAGAAAATCCTATTATTGAATGTGTCCATCAACAATGTAATTACACACCTATAGCAGAAACTTATGGTGTGGTTTTGACAAGCTACTTGCTTCCAACATCATATCACTTCCACCCATCGACCTATTGACATATTGGTATCGAAGCCCATTTGGTACCATGATAATGATTATTGCAAATTCCATAGGGTTAATGGTCATGACATAGAAAGGTGTCACACATTCTACAATGTCCTTCAAGACTTAATTAATAAGGGTGATGTCCACTTAGATAATCTAAACATGCCTCCAAACTAGAATCTTGACATATTTAAACAACCCTTCCCGAATCACCCCTCATCTTTTGAATCACCACAAGAAAATGTCGTCCACACCATTAATACAATAACAAAATTTGAACCTATTCTTCAGTCCACTTTATTTCCTAGTGAAACAAAGTTCAGAGTCAACACCAAAGGCCAACGAACCTGAGATTGTAACTATAGAACCTTCCCTTGCTCAAGTAGATGTACAAGCTAGTCCTACACCTTTATCACTTAGTGATTCAACACCCAAAAAATCAATATTTGAGCTTGTAAACCCATAACTGTCGAACCACCACTTACCACTAAACCCATTTCCATGCCTTCACCGACACCATTCCAAACTCCATGCCCACATTTTTTAGTACCACTACACTTACACCTACACCACACCTACACCTACACCCAAATTCGTAAACATAACCATGGTACCACTTGAGACATTCTTAGCTCAACCACCCCCACCCAAACCAAGCCAGGATTTTAGTCATCAACAACCTATAAAAATTAATAATCTAAAAAATCATGTGGACTATATCAACCGCATTATTCAAACCCCTCTTCCTTCATTAGTGTTAACTTCAAATACACCAAGCTCATCCAAGACTTCTAAGACTTCAAAGGGACCAAATAAACATGGCGTTGTTTAGGTCTTTAAAATTCCTCATTATGATGAAACTTATCATTTTCATGGTCCTCCACCTTTTGTCCCCCTCTTCATTCAAGAGGCATGCCTTCTTTTGGGGAACCCCTTGTTATACCAAATCCAAGGCCCACGAGGTCCCCTAAACAAAATATCATTCAAAATCCTAATCAAGATCCCTCGAATGATCCCTCCTTTATCATACTAGTCAATCACCCCATTATTACAGGGGCACAACCCACTAATCACATTCCTATAGTCAGTCCTTATGTTGCATCTAACATTCTACAATGGATAGCCACATCCAACCTTTTCCTCTTCACTTCCGCACAACCCAATTACCCTTAGTAGCCGCCACCCATGTAGGGTCCCCATCACCCTTTTGTTGGAACAACTATAAGACCTCCGTGACCACTAGGTAAATCAACCACTATCAAAAGACCCATCTCACCTACCCCGAGAAATCAATGCCCGATTACATTCAGACTGAAAGGACGATATGCCACCATTTTGGACAATTTGTTACAAGAATCACTCATCACATTACCACCTCCTAAGCCGTCAAACCATCAAGGGTGGAAGCCTTCTTGGTATGAATTTGATGCCTTCTGTGATTACCATAGAATGTGAGGCCATGTTATAGAAGATTGTAGGGCCTTTCATTAAAAAAATTCAGAAGATTGGCAGTTCTCTCTTTCTTCCCTCTCATTCAGCATCAACGTCAACACCAATGCCATTAAATGAATCTACCCCTAAAACATCTAATCACCAAGTTAACGTTGTTCATATCACCACACACTCACAAAATTATGGCAATGAACCCCCTGAATTCAAACAAGATAAGGACTTTGTCGCTATACCCCCACCGCTAGAATTGTTAACACCATCTAATAAACCTAAAGTCTCAATATCATTAACCCCTGAAGGTCCTAATCAATCATCATCTAAAGCCAAGGTTTCAATAAATACCGCTACTCTTCCTCTCACCACATTACAGAAAGTGGTTGTTAAATAATTACATCAATCTCCCATCAAAATGTCACTCTATGAACTCGTCCAGACATCACCAACTTACAAACAAGCCATTTTGTAAGCACTCCAATCCATTACTATCACAACTAATGATCCAAATTATTTCAAAAATTTGTAGGTGCTCTAAAAGCATCTACCACTATTTCATTTGAACCATTTGAGATACCTACTCTTAGACCTGAAGATCATGACTTACCACTTTTTATCACTACTCAAATCAATGATATCTCTATCAAAAGAGTCATGATTGATAGCAGTGTTGCCATAAAAATTATATCTTCCCTTTCTTTTGAACATCTTAAGTTACCTAACATGATCATTGCTCAAACCTCTATCCTGTTTGGCTCCTTTAATGACATAATCACACCCATGATAGGCAACATCATCTTACCACTCAAAGTTGGTGTCAAAACTCTACCAGAACTCTTCTACATCATAGAAGGTGAGTTCCAATATAATATTTTATTAGGTCACCCTTGGATATGCACCATGTGCTATGTTCCCTCCACTCTCCATCGTTTATTAAGTATGAACATGAAGGGAAAACGCATATGGTCCCCACTGACCTAAATCCATTCGCTGATTATTATATGATGTATCGTCCAAATGATGTATTAGTACCTAAATTAATATCTTAGTCTCCGATCAAGCCTCCACTAGCACATCAATACCTTCTTCTAAACTGCTAGATGATTCTCTATTACTAAGGCTATGAAACGTATAACTCTTAGGGAATATCACCTTCTTATGCTCAACTCCATTATTTCACCAAAAACATATGGTCGCTATGACAAGAAACCCATGTATGACCCTAATGTAGGAGATGTTATCTCCTATGGACCAACATATCTTAAAATGAATCTTGTTTATGGAAGACTTGATAATCCATCATCCAATTCAATTAAGTCACATCATGTAAGCCCATCTAAATCAAATTTTAAATCCCTTGATAATCCCAAATTTTCCCATATGTATCTCCATCACTGCGCGTGGAAAGGATTTGGCCTTGGACATTATGAATAAGGAGCACATGACCAACTTTCTTTTCCACTCTCAAACCATATGAGAAAAATAGTTTGGGCTATAGAAAATCCACTCGAAAGTAGTTGAAATCACTACACATGAACAAAAAGCTCTCATTCCTAAGCTAGAACCGTCACTGTCTATCAATCCCGAGGAGTCCATGGATATATATGATATTGTACCTATTCCACCCATTTTTTAAAATCAGTATTATTTCCTTAGAACCACTCACCTATCAATCAGGTCACTCCATCAAATCATTACCACTTATTTTACCGAAATGATTGAAGAAGATTCACCCACGATAGATATCCTTCAGTGTCAGGATGACCAAGATATCCTTTCCCACATGGGAGATGAAGATAATTTCCTTCAAAAATCTCTACCATCTGAAACATCCACTCTTCTCAATGAATCCACACTCGATATTAACCTAAGAACCTTGCAAGATCCCCAAATAGTCATAGTTGGTCAGAGTCTTAATCCGCAAGAATTACATGACTTCACAACATTCCTAACAAAGTATCACCAAGCATTTTCTTGGTCATATAGTGATATGCCTGGGATTGACCCCAACATTTTCATACATAACATAGTCACATATTCTAGTGCCAAACCTGTCAAACAAAAACTCCGCAAGATGTACCCTCGCATATATCTCCTTGTTAAAGAAGAATTGCAAAGCCTCTTAATAACTAATTTCATCATACCTATTGACTATCCACAATGGGTTTCTAATGTTGTTCCCGTAACCAAAGCCTCGGGAAAATCCACATTTACATGGATTTCAGGGATCTCAATCTTGTTTGTCCAAAAGATGATTTCCCTCTTCCAAACATAGATCATCTCATCAACCTAACAACATGCCATGAAATGATTTCCCTTATGGATGGTTTTTCTAGTTATAATCAAATTATCATTGCACTTGATGATCAACACAAAACATCTTTTATCACCCCTTGGGGAACCTTTTTCTACCGTGTCATGCCTTTTGGGCTTAAAAACATAAGGGCAACATATCAACACGCTATGACATATATTTTTCATGATCTTATTCACAAAATTGTTGAATATTACGTTGATGACCTCCTTGGAAAGTCTAAATCTCAGAAAAACCATCTCGAAGTCCTAGAATCAATCTTCACTCGCCTTATTCAATTTTTCCTCCGCCTTAATCCTACAAAATGTGTTTTTGGTGTTCTCACTGGAAAATTTTTGGGATTTATCATATCTATCTATGGAATTGAATTCAATCCCACAAAAGTTAGGGAAATTATATAGATGCCTCCACTTTCTAGTCTTAAGCAACTGCATAGCCTTCAAGGAAAATTATAGTCCATTCGATGCTTTATATCGCACCTCTCTCAACCATTGCCAACCCTTTCATCACCTGATTTGCAAAGATGTTGAGTTCCATTGGGACACATATTGTCAAAAGACATTTGATCAAATTAAACAATATCTCTGTTGTCACCACCTCCTCACTTTGCCTCGTGAAGGGGATCCATTCTACTTATACATATCCACTTCAGAGAATTCCCTAGGAGGTATGCTTGCCCACCGTGATAACCTGTGTCATGAGAAAACTATATATTACATTAGTCGCACACTTCATGAATATGAGACACATTATACAAAGGCTAAAAAACTATGTTGTGCATTATATTTTTCCACCTCCAAGCTACAATACTATCTTCTAAATCATAAAACATATGTTGTCACTAGTTTTACCAACTTAAAGCCAAGCATTCCAAACCATATCATAATGACCACATAACCGATGGCTCATGCTAATGACCAAATTTGATTTGGAAATTATACAAAAAATTCCATTAAAGGTTCAGGCCATTCTGATCAACTCGTTAAAGCACCCCTTTCAGATAATAAACCACCTCATGAATACTTTCCTGATGAATCCATTAATAACATTAATGAATCTGATGGTTACGAATCAGAATTTGTTCCAGTCAAAATGACCCTCTTATTTGATGGTGCTAAATTTCAAGAAGGCCAAGGTGTCGTCGTATTGTTATCATACCACCTTGGAACATTCCCATTCCATTATCATTCAAACTCAATTTTGAGTGTACCAATAACATGGTAGAATATGAAGATTTAATTATGGGTCTGCAAACCGATATTCTCTTAGGTGTCCAAGTCCTAGAAATTTAAGAGATTCACAACTCATCATTAGTCAAAGTCAAAAATAATTCCGATATAAAAATGAAATACTTCAAAAATACAAAGATGTTGTCGATTTCCTCCTTGGCACATTCAATCATTATATTATTCAAGCCATCCCATGATCTTCTAATAGGTTCACAAACACTATGGCTTCTTTAGGATCCCTTGTCCCTTTCGAAATAGAATCAAAAGATAAAACTAATATGTTTGTAGTTATTCAATGCTTAGACCATCCTTCACATCAAAATGAGCTACCTTCCATCCATATATTCAAATATTTGATTAGCTCATGGAAAATAAAATCCCCTAGACCTATTACAAGGCACTAAATGATCTTTTCTTCAACATGTCACTTGCTTCATTATCATAGGAGGTATCCTCTATAAATGTAGCTTTGATGGTATACTATTACGATTGTCTTAAATCACATGAATCAACCAAAGAAATTGAAGAAGTCCACGATGGTATTTGTGGTGGTCATTTCAATGGCAACACTATCGACAAATGTATCATACGATTAGGATACTAGTGGCCTTCAATCACCAAAGACTATTGTGCGTATGTAAAAAGTGTGTCAAATGATAACTCCATTATGATCTTATCTACGTTCCCAGTCAAGCATTACATCCTACTCAGGACTTATGGCCTTTTCTCAATGGGGATTAGAACTCATTGGTGCACTCGATCCAAAATCATCTCAACAACATCATTAAATCATCACCGTAACTGAATACTTTAATAAATGGGTCGAATTGATTACTTTGACCTCAACAAAATATGAACCTATCGTTAACTTCATATATCAAAATATCATTTGTCATTTTGGCATCCCACACAAGCTCATCATAGATAATGGAAAATCCTTCAAGAATAAGGAGGTTAAGAATCTCTGTAATACATTTAACATTAAGCTTAGCTTTTCATCACCATATTATCCTCAAGCAAATGGATAGGCTGAGGCTTCTAATAAAACACTCAACAAAATCCTCATGAAAACCGTAAATGATCTTTGGTAGGAACTAACACATTCAAATTCCATTTTCTCTTTGGGATTATCAAACTAGTATTATTACACCTACTAGCACCACACCTTATTCACTTGTTTATGGCTCTAAATCCATTGTGCCCTAGAAATCCAAATTCCATCACTCTGTGTATCTTTAAAGGAATTCATTCCTAATGAAGAGTACCGCCAAAATCACCTAGCACAACTTGAGTTATTAGATGAAAAAAATTTAATAGCTCTTGAACATCACCAAGTTTATCAACAATGCATTAGTAGAGCATATAAAAATCATGTCAAGGAGTGTGAATTTAAAATTGGTGACCTTGTACTTAAGGAAAATCAAAACATAACTACATTAGAACAGAGTAAACGTGGAAATTTTTCCCCCAATTGGATTGGTCCATATATTATTACTCATAAGTATGGGTTAGGAGCATATCATCTTGCTTCTCTTGAAGGGGAACCTAAAGTGGAACCCTTAAATTCTTTGCACTTGTGGCCTTTCTATTGTTAAATGATTAATTATCATGACAACAATTTTTGATTGAACATTCCCCTTTATCGCATGAGCTCATAACCCATTCCATCATTTTTCCTATCATTGTTACATGGGGCATATGGATGTAGGTTTCCTATAAATTTATCCCCTCCTTAATAAATGGTTTATTAGGGTCTTGCCCTCAGCTTAAAAAAATTAAAGTATACACATATGGATGCTTCTTATCAAATTCGTAAAGAAATAAACTAATCCCTTAAAGGACAACTATTCAAATGTTATATTGTCAAAAATAAAAATAGACTGATCCCATGAAGGACAATAACCTATGGACCGATCCCATGAAGGACGACCATTCAATTCAAATAAAAATGTAGAACATAACCTTGAAGGATGGCTACTCATATATATGTAAGGATTCACACATTGATCAAACTTCAAAATAAAAAGCATCTAGGAAATCTTCCCGCATTGATCATATTTCCCATGAGTAAGCTTCCCGCATTGATCATCTTTCCCATGAGTAAGCTTCCCACATTAATCAATTTTATTCAATAATTTTATTATAAAAGCTAGGGCATTGATTCCATATAAAATAGTCAAAAAGGAGAACCTTCCTCCCCTACAAAGGCATACATCCATATGATCCTTTTGTTCCTTTTATTGTCACAAAAATACTTTTTATCCAAATCCATTATAACTTATATAAATTGTCCAATGACAGTCTCATTTAACATTTTGAAAGGCTATAAGTGCAAATGCTATCAAGACCCCTAATATGCGCTAAGAAACTTAGTGGGGTGTTATTTCCACTTTTACTTCATTTTTATTTGGTTACATTTCAGATTTTAACACACTTAGCATGGTCACAATTTTTCCAAATCATAATTAGGCATCAAAATCATGAAGCATACATCCAACACATATAGATATCAAGAGAAACTAAAAACAAATACACATCATCATCATCATAGATAAAATCCTATATACAAATGACCATATAATCCATGTAAAATCAAAAGGGCTTCTATGAGCCTATCCATACAAAATCAATACCACCATATATAAATGTATCAAAGTCTCATAAATGTATCAAAAGGGATTCTATGAGCCTACACTATCACATAGTAAAATATACATCTCCTAGAATGGTGCTGGCACCAACCTCTCCTCCTACAACAATGGCACCACCTGTCGTAGCACCATCTCCTTTCCCAAAACCTCTCCCGAGCCTCTGAGGTGGATGAACCACACTCGCAGCACTATCATTGGGCCTCATTGCTTTGCTGCAACATCCCCCTAACCCACTCCATGATCAACATACAAATTAATGTCAAGGTAGTTTATGATGATCATATCTACGTAATAATCTCACTCCACCCATATAGACTCATAATGTGTGCAGAAATCATCCCAGTCCCGAGGCTTCCCCTATTTGTCGGGCCATGAATGAAAAATCCACTCTAGATATAGAAGGCCTAGTAATCCCCAAGGCCTTCCTTAATGTATCTCTCTACCTCTTGTACTTATCTCTATTAGTAGAGATAAGTACAAGATATGCCTACACACCATCACACCCAATCACCAAAATATCATGCTCTGCGATGAGCGTATCTCGAATACCCGACAAATCATCTTGATCTTTTAGAGTGGCATCCCTCTCGGCCTCAACCATGACCTTCTCGGCCGTCATTGTTGATACTTTGTAGTAGTTACACCATCATCTCCCTCATGTCTCTCCTCCTTTACCTTGGGTCCCCTGTACTCCTCCCTCTTCCCGAGAGCACACACATGACAAACTGCCTGTGCAATCCTCTCTCTGCTGCCATAGTCCTCTCAAAGGATCTCAAAGAATGATCCCACCATGTTCCAAAGTATAGGGTCATCCCCACATCATCAAGAGGAATCAACTCACCCTCCTTATCGGAACTATGGCACCCATCTAATTAGCAATAGTTGTACGTCCCATCACAATAGCCTGTGGAGTCTCCATATCTCCATCCTCCCGCCTATACACAATCAAATCCTTGGGTATGTATTGAACAAGGCTAAACTACCACTTGATCCGAATGAACCTCACCAACTCATTCTCCCTGGCTCTCTTTGCCTAGACCCAAATATCCTACTGTAAAATTTGTAAATCATGAGGGAACTTAGGCCAAGCATGGAACCTAACATATGGTCGCTAGATCACATCTCCAACTTACAATCCTGATATCAAATATCGATAATAAGTAGGCCCCTTGGCCTTCCTATCCCTCCCAAGACTAGCACTCCACCTCATAAAACCTGGGTGCCTTGCATCAATAGAACTTGACAACCCCAATGGGTGAGCAATGAAAATGTGCTCATGGGCTCAACATTGTAACAAAAAAACCAACATCAATACCATATCACTTGTGGGATGTCCAAGCCCACATCTCTCTATATGTTTCCGGTAGAGAGTAGGTTCCCACTCAAATATAGTGTGATGCACCATCATATCTCCAACCACCCCTGTCATCATCCATGGAAATTTACCTCCTCCTGAATCTGGTAGTGCAAAACAAGAGATACCCATCATCATCATGGTCATCCATGGACAACCATCTCTCCCAACATCATACAAGGCATGATAATCAAAATCTCCCGATGCATATCACACACCCCGAGAGTCATCTCCATATAATCTCTACATAGTATCCTCCTTCTCTGTATCTAAAATATAATAAATAGGCTGGCCCCTCACTAACAACCTCGTAATCTGATGAACATCCTCCAAAGTGATTCTCATCTCTCTAGTGGGAAACCAAAAGGTGTTGGTGGAAGGATTCCACCTCTATAGAAAATCAAGAATAAGGTTGTGACATCTATGAATCCGCCTATAATACCTCATCCCACCAAAACCCACTACCTCTAAATGCTCCCAATCATCATCAGCTAAATCCTCTCTGACCTCATCCAACATTGAGGGATGCAGTCTCTAATAGTAAGCTTCACATCCACCTGTAAAGCAAAACACACACAAAAATCATTAGTATCATCATAATGATACAATCAATGAAACAAAATCATTCCATAGGCTAAAACATTTGTCAAAATCATAAAAAACAAAAAAATTAACAAACATCCAAATCACCAATGATTCACATGAATTGCCAATGATCTACATGAATCACCAGTGATTAATTGAATCACCAAAAATTCCTGTTAGAAGTTCACACCACCCTAAACCACATCTAATTTATCAAAAGCAATCAAAATTTACAAAGAAAATTAAATAAAATTGAAGTTCAAAACCTACCTCTGCTTGCATGGGCTTCCTCTTCCTACTTACGGTTGCCATCTCCATCGATAAAACACACAAATGTTTCCTCTCCGAGACAAATTTTTCACAAATAGATTTAAAACACAATGATGATAAAAACACAAAATGGCAGGTTATATAACCCATTTTCCACGTTAGTTAATCGCTAGCGATTGGCTAAATCACTAGTGATTGACCCCAATCGCTAACGATAACCTTATTGATGGATTCTTATCCACATTTCCTATAAAAACACATCATTTTTTAATTCCCACAAAAGTGTGCCATGTTTTAAAAATATTTTAGCCTTCAAAATTTCTAAACAAACCAACACATTCAAAATTTGGGAATTACCATTCATCTATGGGAGATGAGCCCTTTGGACCCCATCACTTGGTTCTTCCCCACCTCTCAAACATTACTTGGTAAGAATCATACATCTGCAAGTGTTGAGCCCTTTGGCCACCCCGATAATTGATTCCACAACATTTCATTTTGCACCTCTCCAATTGGGGAAAGCCCTTTTAAAATAGAAACACACTGGTGCTCGTTGTATTGCGCTACAGTGAATTCACCCATGACGACACAACTTTTCCAAATCATTTTTGTCTAGAAATTTTCCAAAAATCACTAGACAAAAAGGGGCAAATGTAGACACCAAAAATTTACATCCCCAAGCCCAAACATACTCACGACCAAAGACAACACATTTACGATGCCTCACTATATCACCCCTTTTAAATTAATATGTTTACGACCCATCATATCTCCAAAATCTAAAATGATTATTTGATTAATGGAAATAAATAAATTAGCTATTATCTCCTCACACCTCACCCTCACACCTCATTGAGTTAACTAGAACACCTCACTAACTACCTAAACCACCTCTAAAACCACTTTCCAAAAAGCACTAACCTATTTCCTAACTAACTAGCCTTCTAACTAACCAAATTCTCCAAAAATCAAATTCTCTCATCCTAACAAACCTAGCTCATGCTTTTTAACCATCCCCATCCTCATTACTTTGAAATCTTCCATTATGAGCTCAAAATAGAAGGGAATCATTAGATTTTCTAACCAAACTAGATTTCCCGAAATCATCGGTGATTTTCCCGATCGCTAACAATATATAAATACTTGTTTGCAGACCTCATTTCACAACATGAATTCTCAATTTGTGCACATACACTCAGTCTCAATTTCAACTCATCAAGTATCCAAGCACTTCACACCAACTTCGCTCAATGTCACGTTGCTCAACAAACATCAAATCCATCATCGATTGTTTTTTTCACCCTTTAACCACCTTCTTTCATTCTTTTATCCTCCGATCCATTCTGCAAGCTAAATCACTTGCTTTGATTCATTTCTAGACACTAGAAGAAGGTATATCTTTGCTTATACTTCATTTACATATCAAATAGCACTATGTTTCATTAAATTGATAGCTTAATTCATTAACTTAAGATATGTTTAAGAAGTTGTTAGATTTCACAATAATCACTAGGATTACCCCAATCACCAACGATTTCTTTGAATCGCTAGCGATTCCTATATTTTTATGCTTTTTCACCATTTTATTATAAAATCTAACCAAAATGCTTAGTTTTCTCTTATGATCTACTGATTCTCTATCTAGCATGATGTTTTCAGATGGCATTAGGAGGTTATAAATTTCCCACAGTTGATTCTTTTTCCATAGTCTTCCATCCACTATACTTGGAACAATACAACTTACTCCATGATCTCAAACTTTGTACGATCTAGGAATCTCCATTTGATCACTTAGAGGCTATTTTTTCTGCAACACAACATATTTGGGAAGGCACCGATGCTTTTGGGATGTGTATGATGAATCACCGAGACTTCGGGAGGACCTCGTTTAGTACTAGCATCATTACGAGACCGGCCTTGAACACCTAGAAGAAGACTACCACACTTGCTTCAAAATTTCATTCAAATAGCCATGTCAGCATATCCAACATTGACTCAACATTTTCTCACCTTTACAACCCCGGGAGGAGGATTCGACTTCTCCATTGAATATTACATCTTCATCCCTAATTCTAACCTTATTGAGGAAGAGGAGGAGATAATTGGTTCTATAGCCTCTAACATATCGAGAATCTGTATACAGACCAAGAATTTGATTTATGGATGTAAATCATGATTTGTGTTAATCATATATGTATCTAACTAAATAAGTGATAATCACATTCTTATCATATCACTTTGTAAGCACAATCATAAGTACTAATAAAATCTCAAGTGTTTTCCTGATCCATAACATTATCTTGATGTTATTTATAGCTTTGTTTACAGGAAATTGTTTGCAGGTAAAGAATATTTTGATCCATTGTTGTAAAATGGTGCACAAAAAAATATAATAAACATATGCGGGTATCCTAGAAACCCCACCATACTGAGTTCAAGCCTGGTTATTACCCCTTAAATCCATCAAGACAACCAAGGTAAAAACCATACTAGATAGGTTAATCACCCTTAACATCTCTAGTAATCATTTAGTAGTTAGACATAACACACACACACACACACACACACGCACGCACGCACGCACGCACGCACGCACACACACACACACACACACACACACACACACACACACACACACACACACACACACACAAACACACACACACACACACACACACGCATGCACGCACGCACGCACGCACGCACACACACACACACACACACACACACACACACACACACACACACACACACACACACACACACACACACACACACACACACACACACACACACACACACACACACACACACACACACACACAAGATGAGACAAAAGAAAATTAAGCCACAAACACTATTGATATTTTTAAATTTAATATCCAAAAATTACAATTGGCCTTAGTCTCAATAAAACTTTGTCCGTAGCTTAATATTTCAACCAATGGATAGATATCATTACTTGAAGGAAGAAATATTTTCTATATGATCCCTTATCAATTCTCATCGACATCGTTTTATTTTCTTCTCCCCATAATTATATTTAGAGGACATTATACTATAGTGCACCTAAATGGCTTGTTGATTGCATATGACGAGACACTATATTGTTAACAATCATATCAATTGATTGAAAATTAGGATTCTTGTTAGCATCAAGATCAATAATATACAAAATTATATAATCAATTTATTTTGTATTGGATTACTTGTCATCAAATATAATTGATCTCGAGACTCATTTTTGTCGTAAGGTTCCAAGTATTCAATTATAGGAGCATCGCTTGGATATGAGGGAGAAAAAAAAATTCATGAAAGCATAAAAAAATTTAGTCAAATTTTATATTCCGCACATTCTTGGGATATTTTAGATAGATGTGTAGCCTAATAAATAAACATGTTTGGTTGTCTCACATGACATTTATTAGGAAATTTTTAATGTAAATTACATACCAAGTAGAATTCGTTTAGGATATTTTCCCTATAGATTGTACATGACCTTTTTATAGGAAATGGGTTTCAAAACAAGTCAGGTGATAGGTATGTCCGCATCCTAAAGTATATGCCCTTGATGAATCAAAGGTACAATTGTACTAGCACCAATATACCAATTTTACTATTTTAAAAAAATTGAAAATGTTTCCATTATTACTAGAAAAACAATACAAGTATCATACGATAATAGTAAAATAGACATGGAATCTGATTTTGAATAGGACTAAGTTGAATGCAGCCACTTGTGGTACAAAATAGTTCCCAAGATAGGAAAATGATAGGATGAGACAATTTGTATTTAGCGGGGCTAGAAATTAATGGTATGTAGGCCCTTCTCTATGATTTTGACCATATATGGATGGTTAAAATTTCAGCAACTGTAAATGTTATAGGTTGCTAATTTAATAGACTATATTTTAAGAAAACTCACACACACACACACACACACACACACACACACACACACGTATATATATGGGAATAGAAAACCCTTAATATTTATACCTAGAAACCATAATTAAATGTAGGTAAAAATTCCAATTTACAACCACATGAAAGAGCTATCCATCATCGAATTTTGATTTAACAGAACCTATAAGTTGAAATTCTAGACTTTCAACATAAATGTAGAGCTATATTTTGTGTCATTAAAAATATATGGTTAGGTCTTGACAATCGGTGTCTTCTCTCTTTGCGGAGAGAGCCAATATTTCGTAGTAGTTTTCTTGAATACTATTTCAATCATTTTAATTGGAACTTAGGATGACTCAAATATTATATATTCAAAAATTATTTAACTAGAAACTAAATTAAAAGCAGTCAGGGCTTGAAATTTTGCATACTTGCACACCCCAAATTGTCTTTTAAGTCCACACTTGCCTTTGTAAGTCTTGATATGTACTTAGGGTTCTTTGGACCAAACATCATTGACATATTTTAGTATCCCTTTTTTATAGATTATAGTTATCTTATGTTGTAATGCTAAATGTTTATCATAAAAAAATGAATTATTTTGTCATAGCAACCTATCCCTCATTTGAAGAATTCCTCTCCCAATTAAAGTAAACATGTCCTCTAGCCAACTCAGTTATTGTGTTACCCTATAATGGCTAGGAGGAATGTGTTAATGTTATTTTCAAGATTTTTTTATGTGCATGAGATCATTTTAAATATGATTCATGAAGATAGCTAGATCCAGGAGAATATAAGTGCTTCAGAGGCTCCAAAAGGGTTATTTTTAGCCTTTTTACACCTGGTGAACACCCTTCGGGAATGTATAGGAAAAATTTAAAGAACCCAAGAAGTGTGTGGAAGAGATATACAATTATCCAAGGAATTTTAGGAAATATCTGGAAGAAAAATTAGGACTATGAATAAGTTATGTAATACCAGGCTATTTGTAGCATGGTATAAGGAAATGAAATCGGTGAAAAAGATTACTTGGTTGGTTCTTGATACATCAAGAGCCTCTGGGGAGTTGGAAAAATAATATACTCATTGGAAATATAAGAATGTCTACTTCTTTGAACAAAAGGTTTCAAGAGATTCTGAGGAGCATATTTGCATATATTGGCCCAACAGTGTAGATAAAGACCTTGATCCTGGTGAAGATTAAACTGAAGATTATGGGAGTTACAAGGAGATTTGAAAGCTCATTAAAATATCAAATTATATAAAATGGGACCATATACATGTACCATAGGTTTATTTTAACAAAAAGGTATATTTTTCTTTGGTGGTAGTTTGACCTTCCGGGAACCGCCCGTGACCAAAATTGAAAAATGGATTAAATTTCAAATAGAAGGAATAGTTAAGTACTTAAAATTGTGTAATTTTATTCCTTGTTTGTTTTCTACTGAAAACGATATAATTTTGGCCTAGGAAACACCAAGGGAATCTCTTAAGGAAAAAATACACTCGACATTGAGGCTATTTGTAGCGAGTGTAATGGTGACATCCGGCTTCCAAAGTGGAAAATGCACACTTGGAGACCCATGATGTCCATTTTTAAATTTTAACATATTAAAAATGGATATGGGGGATACAAGAGTGCACCAAAAATGAGGAAGGATACTTTGTGTCACTTAAGTTACAAATTGGGGTGTTAGGCATGTTGTTTTCACCCTCACAAACTAAATTTTCCATGTCCCCCTTTCATGATGCTCATACCATATGCACATTTATTTACCCTTGATGTCCGTTTTTCTCTTAATAATTTTTTAAAGGGACATGAGGGGTTATGAGACCCATTTTAAAAAATTTAACCCCTCATTGAAGTCTCATCTAACTTGGGTTAAATAGGGTGAGTTAACTAGGCAAATGGGAGGGAAAATTTATTTGAAAATGGCTTAAGGATTTTAGAAACAAAAATAGCTCAATACTTATCCATTTTTACATGTTACTCCATGATTCTAAACCACTCTCCATTTTTTTAATGGATGTCAAGAAAAACCAGGCATCCACCATGGCCAAAACACATTTTTGCTCATTGCTTTGCAAACCCCACCGCTAATAGCCCTAAAACTTGGACTGTGGCTTCCCCATGATAACTCATTTAAAATGAATGTTTAAATTCCATAATTAATTATCTCATCCATTTTTATGTTCTCCTGAAGTTTTCATCCATGGAAAATGTCTCCTCAAATCTACGGAGTTGCAACAATCCAAATTGCCTCAAAATTAGAGACAATGATCTACAAAAAGTCAGGTTTATAATGAGCATTTGATTGCCCCAAGAAAGCTGAGTATGCTTGAATATACAGATAAAAAATTGTATTCTTCCATGTATGAAGAAGAAAACACAGATCTACAAGTTTACTTTTTGTTTTCACAAAGATCCAGGATAAGAGAAACCCCCAAAATTGAAGCAAAGCATCCCAATGTGAAGTAGAATTTTTCAAACCATTTTCACTCCGATCTAACACTCTGTGGAAAATGTATATTTTAGTAAGTTTCTATAAAATCCACTTACTAATAATAGTAAGTACAAAGAATGAATGTATTCCCTTCACTTAGTCCATTCCCCTCAAGAGGAAAGTGCTCAAAAGTGACAATTTGACAAAATTGCCAAAACTAGTCACCCAAGAAGAACTTACTAAAAATAGTAAGTGTCTGAAAAATGCTCAAAATGGTCATGGTTTTCATCCTCCATATACCTCACTAATCCTAACCTTCACGAAGGACAAAATCATGCTTACAAAGGGGCAAAAATGGCATTTTTCTAAAGTAGAAGAAGAGCCTTCTCGGTCGCAATTTTATTCATGATGGTGCATTTTGGGCTCGGTGTGATTCTCACTTGTGTGAGGTACAAGACAATAATCTAACATTATGAAATTAACTTAAATATAGAAATAATCATTAAAACATATAAAATAAATTACATGATTAACACGAATATAATGTGGAAAAACCCTAAAGGGTAAAAAACCACGATCAAAGAGAATTTCCATATACGAGAAACATTTTACACATTCCCGGTCACACCCTCCAACTCCTCACTTCTCTCCATAATAATTCACCACGTGAATTATATTTATAATGATTTGAAATAATTTGACCTTGCATGTCATATATAAATTATATGATCAAGTGTGTCTTCTCATAAAGCACCCCAATTAAATAAATTGATTTAATTAAAAACCAATTAACCATAAACACATAGTTTATATTAAATAATTAATAATATAAATATTATAAATTATTTAATTATAAACTAAGGTTTATAAGAACACTTAATATTATGTTCTAAAACTCCTTAATATTAAGAGGGAAATATATGCCAATGTTACTGTTTTATACAACAAGATGAACATTTTCCACTGTCGCTTATCTACCGAAATGCTGGAGCCTTCTCCGTACCATTCATGATTTTCCATATGATCTTCTAGATACTGTAATTTTATCCATTCAACGTCTGCGATTTATCGGTCGTAAAATGATTAGACCCCATTTTTACTAAAATAATTTAAAAATGAACAAATAAGGTTTTTGTAAAGAAGTTTAGGAAGTCCCCTTATCGTTGTTCAAATTATGTTAGTCATATTTTTATGATTTTTCCTTTGTTCACATCAAAATTTGACGTGTTAAACAAATAATTACACAAAAATATATTTATTTGACTATAAACTAGGCATATTTAGTTGAAATGTAAACGAATGTTTTTTTAGCTTTCAAGAAAAATGACTTACTTAACACGTCATCAAAACAAGTGCATTACTTCTCATTTAAAATTAAAAAAATAAAGCACATTAATTATAAAAAAATATCATCGAATAAAAAATAATTTGAATTTTTTAATATTAGATTAAAAATTATTTAACAAAAATATTAGTGTATTTCAAAAAAATTTGGGGAGTCTACCTCCTTTATGTATGTTGAGAACACCATTAGCTTGGTCGAGCTGATGTTCCAGCTTGGCAAGTCAACTTTATCACTTTCTTACTATGATCAAGTTGCTTGAAATTTCCATATAACCACATAATAAAACCAACTCGCCAACTCACCATACATACCAACCACCATGGATGAGTTAGCGCAGAGCCAACCGGTGAGCTTGTATTGAGTCGACTAGTGAGCCATCAAATAAAACAAAGCAAGGATGTGGTCACAACCACATTAACTCTTATACAATCTTTGGGTTTTAAATCCAAAAAAATATTCCTTCACCCTAAATGTGGGACTAAAGTCCTATTAAACTGAAAAAAATAGAGAGGAGCCTACGTTTAAGTTACGGCCACATGGCGCAGAGGCTTGTTACGAAAGGGGAGACAAGGAGGCCACATAAGGGCCTATGGAGGGAGGAAGGGTTCATCACAATAGAAGGCTCCACATGGGGGCCAAGAGGGGTCACGAGAGGAGGGGGTTAGAAACAAAATGAGACCCGATGCATAGTTTTAAAACTATAGTATTAATAGTGTATGGACCCGAGTAACATAGTTTTCTAATATAAATATAGTTTAAGTGAGATACTATAGGTTAGGTTTTAATCACACTTTAAGTAGTATTTATTTATAAACCTATAATCATAAATTATAAAAATGAGAATTGAACGAGGCCTAAGAAAGACATAGGTATCCAAGAGACATTAGGTTTAAATATACTTCTTTTGGGCCCCATTCAATGGGTATTCAAATAGGCCAATCGAGAAAATTTAAATTTCTATTATCGGGAAGGTTGTCTCTATGTGGGAGACACTATAACTTGTTTTCACTTACTTTTTCACCCTAATTTACTTTTTCCTACACATTTGAACAACTATAAACATTGAATCAAAAATTTCAAAAATAATTTTACCCTTACCTTTTTTTGTAGAGTGCCTAGGAAAAAATCATTCACCAACCAAACCTTGTTCACATGCGGGTAAATAAATTGAGAGAGGTTATGTGTGTATATATGTTTCAAATGAGAGGGGGGATTGAATAGGTTACACATTGTAACCAACCACCAATGGTTTCAAACCTTATGAGAACATTAGATTAAATTAATTTAAGTAACCTCCAACCATATTCTGGTACCATGTGAGGTCCGAGAAAATAAACCAACCTTATGAAATTAAATTAAACATAACAATAAACATTAAATCATATAAAATAAATTACACAGTGAACACAGATATAACATGGAAAAACCCTTGAGGGGTAAAAACCATAGTTAAAGAGAATTTCCATTATACGAGAAACATTTTACACAGTCCAGTCACACCCTCCAACTCCTCACTTCTCTCCATAATAATTCACAACGTGAATTATAAATTACAATGACCTAAAATCATTTGACCCCACAGGTCATATATAAATTATATGATTGGGTGTGTCTTCTCGCGAAGCACCCCAATTAAATAAATCAATTTAATTAAAAATAAATTAACCATAAAAACATAGTTTATATTAAATAATTAATAATATAAATATTCTAAATTATCTAATTATAAACTAAGGTTTATACGAACACTTAATATTATGCTCTAATACTCACTTCATCAAATGGGTTGATAAAACACTAGAAGAATATTCCATCCAATCTCTCACCTTCATTCATCACATGGTTGGAATTTTCTTCACCTCATCTAATTAGTTATTCCATTTCCAAACGGTTGGGGTCATCATGTTTAATTGTGCGGGAATGGTAATTGTCTTCACTTTGGTCAAATGATCATCACCTTTATTTTCAATGAATGCAAATGTGCTACAAAGGTGCATCATTCTAAGGAGGTCTCAAAGGGGAAAAGTTTTCAAATGATCAATCTTCATCAACAGAGCATCATAGGGAAGGGTCATCATAGATCAAGATTCCATCTTCATCATCATCGAAGTTGATCTCCATCAAGGGTGGAGGCACCTTCATCCATGATTTGGAGCACCTTTTATCTCCTCTTTCATTATTTCTCCTCTTATATACCCTTTCTAATTATTCATAGTATGTAATCATGACATTTCATCCTATCTATTTAAGTGACAATAAAATATTTGTAAAATATAAAATTAATCTCTCAAATTATAAGAGAGGTACTTAATTTTTCTCTTATAAGGGTAATTGAAAAGTCACAAGTGATATGACATGAAGAGTCATGTGGGGGTAGATGAAGAGTTGTATTGTAATGTTATAAATGGAGAGATCCTTCTCATTTCAAAGGAGAGTTATTCTTTTTACTATCTCTCATATTATTTCTAAGAACAAGTGATCAAATTCCTCTATCTCCTTTGTCTATGTTTCCTTTCCATCTCAACTAAACTACATGAGCATGTACTTGTTGAATGTTATGCACTTAGGCTTTGTGTTATTTTTATCATGCTCCTTGTTCTATGCGAATGGTGTCTTCTCATTGAAATGATGGATGTATTCTGGTTTTAAGAAATAAGTTCTACTATGTTATTTATTGTGAAAAACCCTCTCACTATTATCTTCGCACCTCTCTCTCAAGTTATTTCCTCCTGTAGTATCTAAAGGAATTTTTCCATAGTCATAGTAGGAAGTACCCTTGTGTGATCCTGGTCAAAAGACCACCCCAACTATTAGACTAGTGTACATAATTTCCCTTTTTCAATAAATGAATTCACCTCATTAAAGTAGAGGAACTTAGTACCACGCTGTTAGTGAGATATATCTAATTTTACCATGTGAAAAATTATTTTTCTAACACCTTCCAAGAAAGTCACACCTATGCTCAACTACCATGAATCTCAACTTTAACTCTAGGCTCTCCTTTCTAACATTATTGGTAGTAGCTAGCTCATTCTACCTATATTGAGAAGAATATTGTTCTTTTAGGTACTTGTATAACATTAGCCTTTGAAATATCAAACTTGGCCCTTAATCCTTCCACTTCACACATCATGTCCTCTAATGCAACACCTTTCCTTGATGCTCGAATCTAAATCAACCCTAAAATGTTGGGATGAAGGGTGAACATGAGAAATGTCCTCAACCCTTCATACCATGTGATTTTTCTACCCCTTGGTAAGTTTCTTTGGTCTTGAAACCTCCCACATCCCTTCCCCACAGAGGTTGGAATCGAGTAGTACTTAACCTAATATTGTTGCACCACCTCTACATACAACCGTGCAAAGAAAAATGTGTTATCTATCTATGATTGGGGGTGTCACCATATGTTTGAAAGTGTTGAATGTATGTTATGTGTTAGATTACATCGTTATTTATACTTTTTATTTTTATAGAAACACCTTTAGTCTCATTTTCCTTTCCTTCCCTAGTTCCATATTTAACTATAAGAGTGTTCCATTTCCGTGCACTATTTTTACAACCTCATCTCCATTAAAATTTCCAGTAGGAACTAGACAAACCACCAAACCAATCCAATTGAAAGAATTGATCCATATTAATTAGCTCATATCTTACTTTTATCATAATATCAAGGCCCAATTGGATGGATTTAAAAGGGTAGCCATAACATTTATTAGCTCATCCTTTTTAAGATAGTCTCAGGGACTTGAAATTGTTAGATATTTTTAGCATATTAAGATTTAATTGCTTAAGACTGATGGTGCATTATTTTCCATCTTAAGAATACTATCTCGGTGGTGGTTTGTTTTATTGTAACAAGGATGAATCACTTCCTTCCCCATGTCTAAAATCTTGAGAGGTGGCTCCAATGCATGCCATATGATTGATTACTATGCTCATTTCACCACCCTAGCTCACTTGAATGACAACTTCATTTCCAAATTCTACCATGAAGTAGAAAGCATCCATGGTTGATAACCTTTGTTAATAATCCCGAACATATCTACCACACCCCCTCTAAATAGTGTCTTGTAGAATGAACCCTTGATTTAAATACCTCGATTTTTTAAACTCTAATCTCAATTAAGATGTGGTTGAACCGGATGATGGTTTTGCAGAATGTACGTACCCTCATTTTAGATTTCTTAAAAATAGTTGAAGATTTTTCCCCGATTAAGATACGATTAGAACTATATAGGAATGAAAATATGTAAAAAAAACTAGATTTTCTCGGGGTTCCTCGATTGGGAAAATCAATTTTCATTTATTACCTCAATTGCAATCATGGGGATATCACACATGATGTTGGGGACCCCGCATGTAATCTTGGGTATCCCACATTTATTAATGGGTATTTGACGTACATTCATAGGCATCCTAAAAAATCCATAAAAATCGTTGTGCCCGAGTATCATTTTTGTTTATCCCACGAACAATTGTTGGTACCCGCACACTTTCATTAGTATCCTAAACACGGTTGTGGGTATCCCAATCCCATTTGTGAGTCTCTCACACCTTTTCAAATAATTTTATGAATTTAATGTTTTTTGTATTTAGATTTTTGTATATGGTACTATGAAAAGAGACAACTTGAAATATGATTTGAACAAATCATTCTATATATATATATATATATATATATATATATATACTAGTTTAAGTTCCAAAAATAATAAAAACATTCCTTCTTCTATAAAACAAGGGTTATGTTGTAGCATCAATACTGCCTTAAATAATTCAATATTAATTTCTTTAATGATTGTCAAAATATAATTTTTAAAATGTTTTTAAGAGGCATAAAGACATGAATCAACAATCGAAGCTCCAAAATCATTCAATGTATTAATCTACTAGTGTTAAGATATATTTATAATGTAGTATTCTAATTTTATAGATTCATGAGATGCAACCTCATGCTTTGTGTGTAATTTTGGAGACTTCTATTAAAAAAATCTAAAATTGAAATTAAACAACTAACTATAGCTTGAAAATATAACATGAGAACATGCTCTCATGTTTACAAAAATTAGCCTAATTATAGGCTTCTCTTTTTAAGATTATCCATCTATCTTAAAGCATAGGCATTGGGGCGAATCATTACATGTATATAGTGATAAAAATATATGAATCAAAAATAAAATTATATACTTTTATATGCATGTAGCATTGACATCCTCTCAAATTTGGTATAAAACAATGCTTTGAGGTTGTTGGTAGAGTTGAAAATTGCCATCCACCACACGAGTGTTTATAATTAGTGGTTTTCAAGGCTTTTCATTCATTTGGATTACTTAGATGAATTCTTGTAAAATTCCTTCCAAAAATAGCCTTATACTTTTGTCTTTTTCTAACTTGATTGAAATAGTAATAATGAACTTATGCATTCCCACATTATTAGCCAAAAGTGTAATCTACAATTGTTGATTAAAAAATTCATAAACTACAACAAAAACCATCAATTTTTTAATCGTCAAAACTTAGCTATCTTGATCCAATAATTGTGTTAAGCCCACATCTACAAAAAGAAAAACAATATTGACTTGAAACGGGTCCAAGTTTTTGCAAGCGATTGAAAATGTGTTTGATGCCTATGTTAATTGAAAATTTACCTTGGTTAACTTGTTTTCAATGGTTATCACATCATCCGTAAACATAAGAGGAAAAATTTACAAAAAATTACCCTTAAAAATATGCAAAATGACTATAATATTAGCTTTTAACTCGATGACCACTTGTTTTAAACTGTCAAGCTTTACTTGGAACATGTATACCTTATCCTTTGGTGCAGATATATATTTAAAGTTATTAAATAAGTCCTTCAAAACATGATACACTTAAGATATAAGAGATGGAGGAAGACTAAGTTGTAGCTTGTGTTGGGTGGTGAATTGCAACCTAAATATGAAAGGCACAAAAATATTGGGCGTGCGGTCATAGGGTGCATATATACATGTGGAACTATAGTGAAACAAGGTGCACCCAAGACAACATGAAATTAGGACTTAGTTGTTTTGCAGTATGAGGCTAATTATAGACATGGAGTGCGAAGTACGTTTTGTAGAAGAATTGAAGGCTATTTTTGACAAGTGGAAGATCAATTGACATGCATAGTTTTGGAGCTATTAATAGGATTATACTACAGTTGTATTATTAGATGATCTATTATTAGTGAGCTTGCATGCTTTTGTATTTATCATGTAAGGGTGCATGGCTATTCTTAGCATGCAAAGTATATTTTGAAGGTGCTTAGGCGGTGAAGGGAAAGTCCCCACTACCTATAAATATTTATTGGTTTGCATGGTTTAGATGATCCACGTTTTTTTAGAGTTGTGCTAACTGATTTATGGGTGCACATGAATTATGGTGACTATATTATGTATGTATGAAGCTTCGTGTTTTACAACAATTAATTTAATGGATCTTTGTGGCTAGATATTGATTGTAGACACATCTGTGATTGGTTCTTACATGGTAAAGTTAATCTTGATTCTGGTATGAGTTAATCTTCCATGTGGTTAAGATCTAGATCTAGTTTATGTTATGCTTTATAATTGATTAATTGTTATGGATCTAGGATATTTGTATGATCATGCTAACTTCTTAACAAAGCTTACATAAAAGAGGGACCTAGTACCCTTGTGCACTTTAGGTGAGCGCTCAATTCTGGTTGAGTGATGTGTCAGTGCACCTTGGGATTTTGTGGGTAAAATAAGACTACATTTTGGTTTCATTTCCAAGACCTCTTTTTCAGTTATTTTCCAGGATGTTGTATGATGAAGACATACTAATTTACCTTTACCAGTATTAAAGAGTGGTTAGACAATTTAGAGGAAGAGTATGCTCACAAATTTAGCACTGGACCTAAATTTAATGCACGTGTGTGGGTTGAATAGAACCTATATCATGAGTTGTATAAGACATTATTCTGTATCTTCCTATAGAGTTGTACAAGTGGTTGGTTGCTTATACATTGAAGATAAATTTGAGGTTTTGAACACTTTTTTAGATGCAGGAAGAATTTCAGGCTTTACATGATGTTGATCTGACTTAGACGTGCGTTGTAGATCATTAGTGGAGTGGTGTTCGAATAGCTATATTTTGGAGTACATAGTTTCTACTTATTCCTATCTAGAGGTTGTTGAGTTCTAGTTCATGCATGAACCTAGACGATATTACTTGCTTGATATCCCTTTAGTGATTAATATCTTAATTGTGACCCTGGATTTAGAACAACATCCTATGGCTAGCTAAACCCCACCACATGGGGGGGGTAGGAGCAGGTGTGATGAAGGATGGCAGACCTAGCAACAAAAAGATAGAGAGAAGAAATATGTATTAATTTTAATGAAACATGTGAGAGGGATTTAGAGAAGCAATGTGAGATTACAGAAAGAATGGTGTTGTGGAGTGAGACGACTTATGAAGGATTTGTAGCTCATATAGAAGACGTGGATCTAGAGCATTTGGAAATACCCCATTTGGGAAATCATGGTAGAGAACCCTATTTGGTTTTAGATGAAGGTAAAATTGAAGAAAGATTGAGGGCTGTAGGTATGTATGTATCTAATCCTACCTTGCAAGCCAGCCCTTGCATTTGGTTTTCTAGTTTCTACGAAAAATATTAGTAAGCAAGCTAGTGTGGGTAGTAGAGTAGCAACAAATAGAGTTAATTTTTAGTAAATTTCAGGAGTTAATTAGGTAGCTTATTCATCTATGGCAATGCAATCATCATCTGTGTTATTTGGAGGTCTAGTTAGAGGTATATTTTTATGGCATGTCATCAACATAGAACGTGTGCATGTAAAATGTTGGCATCACATCTAGAAGTAGCACAACTTCATAGATTGTGGGAGTTAAGTTTAGCAAAACTGTTGGGACATAAGGTAGCACATCTTATGGTCTATTTCCCACCATAGGGGGAGGATCGGGTGACTTGGGATCTAGCAGATCTAGTGGTTCTAGGGGCGGAGGAAACACATGAGGGAATATAGGGTTTGGATCTAGTGAGAATGGTGTGCACTAACCCCAAAAATTATACGGATATGTCTCTTTGTCTCCCAGAATACATAGGGATAGAAGATGCAACTGAGTATGTACATATGTGTGAAATAATATGGCACACTAAGGGGATTATAGCTCCATAACATAAGGCAAGTCGGTTTGTAATCGCATTGAAGGGTGTGAGCATAGTTGGTACAGGAAATATGATCGAACCAAACTTGTGTAGACTATACCGCATTGTGTGATGCTTTCTTAGCTAGAATTTTATATACTTGAGTTTGAGTAGAAGAGCATCATTGCACTAAAGGATATCAAGCAAGGAATGACCGAGAGTGTTTGAGAGTATAATGCATGGTTCAAAACCTTTTTGTCAAAGTTATCCTATGGAATTCACCTAAGTCAGCATGCTCGGTGGTTTTTGGAGGTTTTATCACACCCTTTAGAAGGGCACTCTCACACAAGACTTATACAGATCTCATGCAAGGAACTTGAGGTAGTTATGAGTTTAGACACGAGTGAGTCCCCTTTTTGGAAGCTCAAATTATAGGGATAGAAAAACAATTGGAGAAGTTGTTAGCTAATTCAGTTCATGATACACGTAGTGGAATTTGGCGCAGGACCTGTGAAGTAGAAGGATAGACTAAGGATATTTTTCCTCATAAATCGGTGCGTGTCATATTTTTGGAATTTGTGAGATTTGTCACTTAGCCATGATTCAAGTAGGTGCACATTGTCACTTCTCCAATAATGTTACAAATAATTCTAAGGAACAAGGTGAGCATCATGAGCATAATAAAAATGAAGGGTGCTCTGATGGAGGCCAAAGCAAAGGTCAAGGTTACCATGGAGGATTCAGAGACTGAGGTTGTGGCATTGGAAGAAGTGAATTTCCATGAGGAAAATGTTATACATGCAAATCCCCTAATGATTACATGTTTGAATGCCCTCCTAATATTATTTGTTCTTTTTGTGGAAAAAACCATAACTATGAAGAAATCATAGAATTTTATGAACACTTAATTAAGAAGCACAAACATGATAAGGGTGTAGTAATGGTTAGAGTACATCACGTTGTATAAGATCAGTGGATGCCAAAGTTAGCACCTGATCCTGAGTTAGTACTTGTGTTAGTCACTACACACACGAGAGGTTGCACACATGAGGTAAGTTCCAAAGTAGAAGACCATTATTACAAAGGAGGAGGTACTACATGAAAAGTATCCAAACCCTACTCATTAGAAGGAAGTGTATCAAGAAACCATGGAGGTGATTAGGAATTTATAGGGTGAGATACAATGTTTGAAAGAATAATCACGGAAGTTAGAACAAAAGAAAACAACTAAGATTCCTCATAAGGATGTTGATGATTTAAAGGAGGTTTGCAAGATGCTACGATAAGAAAACATCATTCCTTTATTGGGGGAATGGTTAAGGGGAATATGCCTCGTGTTAGAGTTAAGTGTGAAAGAAATTTTCTTCATGCTAACTTATCTCCTCATAGTTTGGATTATGACAAGGAGATCACTTTGAATGTTGTTGTTGATGGATAAATTTTGAGTAACATTTTGATTGATATAGGTACAAAAGTGAATGTACTCACTTTGGATGAATGGATTCAGATGGGAGATCATCATTATAGTGATCTTCAAATGTGTTGTTTATGGCAAATAGGACTAAAGCCATGCCCATTGGAGTTTTGAAGGATGCTACTATTACTATATAAGGGGCCAAGTTTATTGGGGACTTTGAGGTCTTGGTGCTTGTAGAGGTAGAAAGTTTTCCAACATTTCTTGGGTGCCCTTAGTGTTATGCGAACAAAAATGATCTACGATTCAATAAAGGATATATAAATTTTGAGAACAAGGAAGAGTACGTGATCATTCCTTTGACAAACATAAAATATGCACCTTATGTAGAACCTTTAAGTGAAGAGGATTTGAACAAAATTTATGTGAGGACCATCAAATATCCGAAGTACTTCAACCATCAAAAGAAAGAGTTCTCAAGTGGGATAATATACGGTCACGAGTGATACTACAAGTGTTACATGTGACAACTAGGAACATGCCACTTATGAAATGGTTGGACGTGAGGTGAGAAGTTTAGTTACACATGTAAGTAGGACACGGTGTGTTGGGCATTTAGGTAGTAACCATGTACCAAGTTACACTGGTGAGGGGAATCCTGAAGTGTTCCTGCACACTATGGAAGTTCACTAGATAGGTTAAGTGGAAATAAGGAATATGTTGGTGTATACCTTTTGTGGGACAACAATGCATTGGTGGATGGTTCATAGAGATAATATTTTGGAGTGGTGATAAGTGAGAATTACCTTCTCTCCTAGGTTTTTTCAAAGCAATGTGCCTACCAAGACATGTGAATTTCATGAGAAAGATGCTCAACACCATGTTCAAAATTGTGAGAGACTCGAATAGAAGGGAAAGATGCCTTACCACCTTCACTATGGGTGCACAAGCTTTACTACACCTGCGAGGCTATGCAAGTGCATGGTATGTCTATGATAGTTGATTAGAGAAACATGGAATTGGAAGGAATTGATTTGTAGGTATGATTCACACCTTTGACTATTTTTCCACTAAATGTCTAGTGAACGAAGAATTATAGGTTATGAAGCAATTTATGTTGGGAGATAGTGTAAGGGTTGAAGAAATTATGCAAGAGTTACTAAGTGAGTCGATATGAATGTGCACTTTGAATAAGAATTGACATATGCGAGAACAACTTAGAGCACTTGCGTAGAAAAGGAAAAGGGTAAGATATTCTATGTAATTGATGATGAAGAAGTGGATAATCTAGATGTTGAGCATATTGAGGGTATGCATGAGGTCCTAGATGGTGCATATGAGAAAGAATGCACGTATCATGAGCCTATGAAAACTAAGAAGGTCAACATTAGGACAAATGTTGAACCTAAAGGGGCCATCATAAGATATTATTGGTCTGACTCTAAGGTTGTTAAGATAATTGAGCTACTACGCGAGTGTTTCACCATAATGTTGTGTATAAAATAGATAAAGTAAGGTGAGGTGAGGAGGAATACCTATGAAGTCAAAGAAGGTTGCGTGCATTGTAGAAGACCAAGCTGATTATGAAGAGCTCCTTTTTGGCTAGGAAGGACTACCTATAATACAAAACAATACCACCAAATAGAGTCAATAATATAGGTTAGTGGACTGCCTAGTGCAAGCTAGATCTAGGAAGTTGAGTGCTTCCTTGAAAGGTTGTCAATCCACTTTCAATATATAATTTAATGCAAATAAATAACAAGAAGTGAAAGGTCCTATTGTAGTAACATGATTTAGGTATCTCATATACTAACAATAAACTAGATTTAAGCTAAATATTGAATATGTATTTAAATCTAGAAAAATGCCAGAGGGTGGTCAAGGAAGAAAAGTGTGGCAAGAAATTTGTTAAAGAAGTCTAGGTGAGATTGGGTAAGGTTTTGGGTGATTTTGAGTGAGTTACGAGCTTGTTGGTCTAGAGAAATTACTGACACAATGACCAAGTATCGGTTGGGTGATCGATGTCGGTGCTGGTAATAGCTGACGTTGGTTAGGTGACCGATGCTGGTAGGGGAAATTAGATAAAAATGTTAAAATGGGTTGGTTGGGAGCTCTCTGTGATTACATAGAGAGTTGGGAAGGCTTAAGCTAGGTGCTAGGATTTATGTGAAGACTTAGAGATGGTAAAATAGGTGGTTAGGGGACAGAGAGGTTCAAATGGGCAGGTTTTCAGGTAGGTGGGTGTAGGAGGTATCCGAGAGGGAAGCAATCTAGAAAATAAATGATTTAATACCATAAGCTAATGAAACTTAACCACCAGATTAAAGTACTTACTTGGAGATTAGAGGTTGATAGAAGATGGTTTTTGCAAAGTAATTACCTGGAGATTGGAGGTTGATAGAAGATGGTTGTTGTTAGGTGCTTGGAGAAGAAACAGGTCCAAAGCCACTGTAGTAGTAATGAAGGATCGGTGTTGCTATGTGTGAATGATTTGAAGCTTTGGAGCAACAGGATAATTATTGATGAAGAATGTGAGTGCTCATGTACTATGTTGGTTGTCAAAATCTTGTTTTGAATGTATGGATGCAAGAGCTAAGAATTCCATAACTCTAAAACCAAGATGGAGGAACCAAGGAAAAGTTTGGAATTCCTTATTTAAATAAAATGATGGCGGTTAGGTGACCGGTGCCAGTGAGGAATAACTAACATCGGTTAGGGAGAAAAGATCATATTTTCCAAAATATCATTTTTCCACCCTTTAAGTGTGGGTCAAGATTTGTTATGGATTGGAGGTTTTGATTGTCTCTTAATGAAGTGGGAAATAGGTGGGAGAGGTGTAGAAGAAGTCATAGTTAGGTTTAGAAAGAGTCATAGTTAGTTAAGGAGAGTGGTGACTTAGTCTAGGTTAATAAATAGGCTTGGAATGGGTCCATGGTGAGGTGGAGAGGTGAGGTGGAGGGGTGAGGGAATTATTAACTTAATATGGGTGATTAAATTAATAATAATGTGTGGAGGGGTCATGGTAAGGGGTATGTGTCAAATTAATTAATTGGAAGGGGCTTAAAGGGTTGTGACCTAATTTTGGTGTCTACATTTTCTCCTTTTTGTTACGTATCTTGTATTGATAAGTGACAATGACAAAAATAGGAGGTGGTTTCCCTAGGTATGGGTAGAGGTGATCCCCCTCAAACCATGAATTGATGGAGGAGAAAGAAAAATCAGTGATGGGTTTGATAAAGTGGTAAGTGATGAAAAATGAGGTAAGGTGCGCAGGTATGGGAAATGGTGAGATCGGTGTGGGTAAGAGGTGGGGAATTATAATGTATGTAAACCCGTGGAATGTGATAAGGCACTAGGTTGAAGATATCACAAACTCTACATCATCAAAGGTTGATAGTTTATCCAAAAAAGGGTGATATGGTCTAGGTATCTAAGGTATAGGAAGTACTCCTAGAAACATAAAGAGGTTAGGTGAAGGAATGGGCATAAATTTTTTCGACGCACCAAAAGGTTTGGTCTGGTTGAGATGAACATCATGGCATAAGGAAAGGAAAGGTCAGGAGGATAAACAACACGAGTAAGCAATTTTGAGTGTCAAATGGGAGAGGTTGGTGTGGGTGTATAGGTAAGAATGTGGGTAAGGTTGAGGTGTAGGAAAAATGTGCCCCTAAGTATAATTAGGGAGATGACTAGGTGGGTAAGGCTATTAGGTGAGATAGTAGGGATGTGATAAGGCTATGACAATAAGAAAATGACATCCGTAAAAAAAAATTGAGAAAATTAGGCCAAATTGGTTTAGGCATGGTGATTGATACTAGTAAGGGTGATTGATGTTGGTCACCTAGGGCATGACTAGACCGATGTCGGTCGACCCATTAATGGGTTAAAAGTAAAAATACGTGTGAAAATATCTCATTTGAGCATTTTAACTTGGGGGAAAATGAGTGTTAGAGAGAAAATGCGTGAAGAAAATGACAAAGTTGTCCTTTTGAGTGTTTTGGCAAGAAGTTAGTGGTTGTTGGAGTGGATTTTACGGGCCCACAAGATCTACCCAATTGATTTTATTGGTTGAGAGATGAGACGTTGTGTTAGACATGAAAAAGGTAGGAGAGACCACATATGGAGGTTAGATTCCTATTCCAGAGATCCCACCATGGAGGTGGCATCGAGTAGAGGTAGGATTCGAGATCCATTGTTGTTTTTGGTGAAAAATAAGGTAGAATAAATTAAGAATTTGGTTTGGAAATTTGATTTAGATTTTGGGTAAAATTGGGTGAAATTGGGTATGGGGAGGGTGTAACTAGGTTAATTAGGGGTGAAAAGGAATTGGGGGAAAATTTGGGATGTTTGGGTGGATAGTTTAGCGTTTATCATTTTTTGAAAATTGGGGATGTTGGGGTTCGTCCCTAGGGCTAAACCAAGTAACCAACATGGATCGATGATTGTCCTGTGTTGGCTAAGTAATAGGGGGACCAATATCTTTTGGATGACCTATACCGATCACTGGGAAAAGTGACCACGTGTGGGAATAGGGTAAATTGAGGATTCCAAAAGGCGAGAGGAAGGGTGGGTAGGTGTGTCTAAGGTAGGAATGGTTAGGTTTAGGCTAGGTAAGGGTGGGTAGGAATAAATGAGAAGGTGTGGGGATAGATCAAAGGTATAGGTCAATAGGGTAGGATGGGAGAAAAATTGATGACTCAAGTTAGGTCAATAGGTGAAGGGTGGGAATAAATGAAACATAGAGGTGGAAAAGAAGATAGAAGGGAATAAAAAGAGTGTAAGGAAGATAGATCATAGGTAGAATGTAGATCTAGGTAGGAAAGGGTAAATAATTAACTGGTGTGAATGTTGATGACGTAGTCATGACAACATTTGATGATGAGAGATAGACTACCACCCCTATTAGTCGAGATGAGACCCAGCGTTATAAAGGATGAGTGGGATCACATGAGGGATGTTGGGTTGGGCATTGTAAGATGGTACAAGTGGATTATTCAAGATCATAACATGATGGTCTCCCTCATCGATAGATAGGACCAGCGACCAACACCTTCCACCTACCTACCAGGGAGATGATGATCACCTTGGAGGACGTCTACCATATTTTGAGACTACCTATTATTGGGGATCCATTGTATCACATCTCTTCGGATGATTCATTCAATCATATTTTTACAGATTTTTAGAGAGGCCATGGGATATTTTTACTATCACCGTGCGAGCATTAGCTATGGTGATATGTATGCCGCACATCCATAGGAGACCTAACTTGCGGTATTGATGATGGTGGGGATTGGTTGTTATGCGCTCCCAAACTTAGAGGGTGGGAGATTTCCATGGGAACTAATGGATTATTAGAGGACATGAATGAGGATAGGGTTTTCTTTGCATGGGCGCTAGCTTTCCTAGTACAATTATATAGGGAGATGTGGGCATAAAGGAGGATTTAGTGGTTTGGTTTATGATGCACTGTCTTCTAAAATATTGGGCTTATGATCATATAGTATGCCTACGTTTTCCGGACCTTCCATGAAAGGATTGGTCTAGAGGGGTCTATAGAAAGCAGTGTTTCGGATGGTGGATTCAAATAGGGGCACATGTGAGGGTGGATGTGGCATAATGAGATGTGACATATTATAGGTGTTTATTGGATGACCTATCAATAGTTGATATTTTGTGGATCCCATATCTTCAAGTTACCCTTTATTTGGAGGTATGATGAGGAGTTAACAGTGTAGAGCTAGTGTGATGGATACAAGGACATAGACCTAGGGAGCATGAGATGATACCGGTTGACCGGGTCATACGTTAGTTTGGGCTATAGAAGGATGTGCCTCCACCCTTCCCATAGTACCAAAGGGACAACATGGAGAGACCATTATCTCCACCACATCCCACAGATCTAGTAGAGGTAGAGGAGTAGGTTTCCGACAAGAGGATTAATGATGCGGGCTATACAGATTGATATATGTAGTGGTGGATATCCTTACTACATGAAGCACCGCGAGGCTAGGACAACCTGATTTGGTAAATGTTCTATGTTGAGAGGGATAGCTTATAGGGGTAGGTAACTATGTTATAGGCCCAAGTTACAACATTAAAGGGGCAACTAGAAGGGCTCAAGCATAGGTGGCCACATTACGGGGAAAACTAACAACAACATAAGCCATGACATCAATGGGTGATGTGAGACAGCCTTTTGATTGCAGGCCCAGTTACTATGTTACAGAAAAAGTGGCCATGTTACATATGTAGTTGGTAATAACAAAGGCATAGGAACAGACACCAAGATTTATGGGAACAGTCCAGAACCAAAGAGTGCAAGCACATGCTCGAGTATAGACATAGGCAACTACATAAGAACAAGGTCCACATCCTTAGGTATAGGGATAGGGACCACTATTAATAGGACATGGTCCACAAATAGGGGTTAGAGTAATGACATTACCACATGTGATATATATGGAAAGGTATATGGAGGTCGTGGCGAAGCCACATACTATGAGGATCAATTGACAGAGAGTGATGTATCTTTTGTTAGCTATGCCACATATAAAGCCCAAGAGGCAGCCAATGAGATTTCCGGTTCATATACCTGTAGTACAAGTAGTTCCAGGAGCCACCAGTCTCATGGGCAAGGTCAGTGAGAGGTGGCAAGTTCATAGAGACAGAGGCTAGGTGAGGGTACAAGAGAGAGGATCAAAGGCATTAGGCCCTCCCATAGATAATAGACATATGTTTTTTATTTTTATATTTTGAGATGTACATGAGAGTTTTTGAGATACTTTATTTATATTTATATATACATTGTATTGAGATACAAAATTTTAGTATATAGATAGATGATGGTATTTATATATGTTGTATTTGGTTTGTTTTAATTTCCAATTTATTGATGTTATGGAAATCATATGATAGGCATGGTTCTGTTATGGTTGTATGATTTGATTAAAATATTTAATTTCAAATGTATTGATGTTATGGAAACTATATGATTAGGTATGGTTTGGTTACGGTTGTATGATTTGATTTAATGCTTTAATTTCCAATGTATTGATGTTATGGACACTAAATGATTAGGCATGGTTTGGTTGTATGTTTTGATTTATTTTCCAATTTATTGGTACTATGGAAAGTAAATGATGATGCATATAGGTGATGTTTGATTTGTTTTGAGTTAACCTCCAAGTTATTATTTTTATGAAACTAACTAACTAGGTTTTTTTGGGGGAATGGTAGGGGAAAAGGGTGGCCTAGCTAACCTCCGAGGGCCCCATTCCCTCGAGTTTTCCCTACATAGCCCTTCTAAAAGGGGCCTTAGGCCGATGTAGCTCTCCCATTAACCAGGGAAGAATGAGATTGGGCTAGGTAAGTTGAGTAGGTAGGGTGGATAGGTAAGTTGGTTGGGTAAGGAATATTTTGAAAATATGCAAGGTTAAATGTTGAATAGGTAATAGGCATGATGAATTAGGAATAGGCATAGATGAAGGTGTCATGGTTAATTCAGTTTTGATGGTCTTATCCTGTTGAACAAATAACAAGTAATCAGCTAAGAAACCAAAAGAAGTGGCACACCCATATTTGGCAAGGACCATAATGATCATAACCCTATACTTATTTAACCTATGTCCCTAGATACATTGCATGATCGATGGGACTAGAGTTGAATGAAGTTATGTGATCACAATGTGTAGAATACATGCTACGTCCATTGATTTGAATGGATTAAATAAATGAAGGTGTGGTGGAGAGGTTCGTTAAACGTAACCTTGTTTTGGGACAACATGCCCCTACTACAAGATACCCGTAACTAGAATAGGTGATTTCATGACCAAAATTTTGTATTTTTCTTGACTTTTTCTGTTTTTTTGTATAGAATGATCAATGCGGGAGTTCTATAGTGGGATAAATAGTAATGTCTCCTTCGAGGTATTCATGAAGCTAATTGATGTGGGAAGCTCCAAGATAGTTTTATTTCAGAGATAAAAATTAGTCTTTTTTTGGAAAGAGTAAATGCAATAAGTGGTTAACTTCTTATATAGTTGTCCTTCGAGGAGAAATATACTTATAATAGCAAGAGAGAGACATAGATTTCCTTTTGAGTGATTAATTTATTTGTAGGAATTTTGACTCAAGGAGAAGAGTTTTGATATCCAAATTTTTGTATTATTTTTAATTTTTACTTGAAGTCATGGAAAATACTATAAAGGAGTATAGGCCTCTTTTTTTAAGGAAAAACAATAGCATAAAAAGGTTAGCTATGAAAGAGGGCTTTCAAGTGATGAACAACCATGGGATTCCATCCTAAAAAGATAAAAAGTATCCATGAGAATCATGCCATGCGTAGATCTGTGGTACTCATATTTAAGATAAGGCTGAATGGTTATGGATAATCACATGATTCTAGTTTATTCATTGGTCCTTAAAAGAGGTAGGTGGAAGGTTCACTCAAGGGATGAGAATATAAGTGATATAAAGTGATGTAATAATTTATTTAACAATATAATGGTCAAATATGCAAGGCATTAAGGGGCTTAGGTTTGGGTTTACCCTTAAGAGAAGATAAATGATAAGCTCCTAATCCATAGGTATGGGTAATAATATAGGGTCCAAGCCAATTAGGGGAAAAATTGCCCCATTTTCTTTTCTCCACTTTGGTTATACGTTGATTTTCCTTTAGGAAAAGATCAAGGATCTTGAAATTTCACTCATGAACATGTTTTTCATAGGCATGCTTGATGCATTTTGGTAGATTTAGGGATGGTCTAGAGCATTTATATGGTGTTCATCTTGTAGCTGAATTTGTGCTAGAATTTCTTGGTGAAAATCATCTTCAAAGAGAATATTTTTAAGTGATATACGAAGAGATGGAATTTGGAATTTGAGAGGTAGGACAACCTCTGTACCATAGACCAAAGAGAAAGGTGTGGCATTGGTAGAGGTACTAAGTGCAGTATGATAAGCCCATAAGGTGAAAGGAGTACGCATGTGCCAATCCTTACCACTTTCATCAATGAATTTCTTGAGAATTTTGTTGAGGGTTTTGTTGAAAGATTTAGCTTGGCCATTTACCGTGGGAAATAGGGTGAAGAGAAATGGAGTTGAATGCTAAAGTTGTCACACAATTTTTGTAGGGTTCTATTTTTGAATTGTTTTCAAATCTGTCAGTGATGAGGTGATGAGGAACATTAAAGAGGAAAATGATATGGTGGTTGATGAATTCGAATATTTTTTAGATTTGGTAGAAATGAGAGGAATGGATTCCACCCATTTAGTGTAATATTCAGTTGTTGTGATGACCCATTGAGGATGTCGAGAGGAATGAGGGTTAATCTCTCCAACAAGATCCAAACCCCATTGAGAGAATGTCCAAAATTCTCTAGCGACTTGTAATGTGTGACTAGGGGTGTGGTGAAGGTTAACATGCTACTAATATTTAACACAATATTTTACGTAATCACAACAGTCTTGGTTAAGGGTGGGCTAGTAATAGCCAAGGTGAAGGATTTGTTTTGCAACTGCAAGGCCACTAAAATGTCCCCACAAATTCCATCATGGATTTATTTAATAGTGTACAGAATTTTAGAACTGGTGAGGCATCGTAAGAGGATATTGTCAAAGCCACGTTTGTAGAGAAGACCTCCCATGATGACACAAAGAGAGACACTTTTGAGTAAGGATTTCCAACCATTTTGAGTGCTATCGGGAGGCATAATTGAAAGGGAGATGTAGTCAATGAACTGCTTATACCAAATGTCACGTGGGTCGGTTTCAATTCTTCCCAAAAATTTATGCCACGATAATATAAGAGGGTGACCTAATTGTTGTCTTGTGACAAATATTTTGGAGTTTGAAGGTGAGGTAGGTATTTGAGAGGCAAGGCAAGCCATGGTATCCATGAATTTGTTAGTGGATCGCAGAGTGGTTTGAATGAGGTAGTGGTCAAACATGGTCAAAATTATGTCAACATGATGTTTATACTTTTGAATCACCTCATTACAACACTAGTACAAACCATTGACTTGGTTCACAACTAGTTGATAATCACCAAATATATTAATGGATTTAACATCTAGGGTTATGATAGTCTAAAGGCCTAACATAAGTGCTTCATATTCGCAATGTTATTGGTGCAATCAAAGTCAAGTTTGAAGGATAGAGGCATAAACTTGCAATCAAGAGGAAAGAAGATGACCCCTGTACCATCCCCATGTTGACACTTGGAACTATCGAAGAATAAGGTCATTTGGTAAATGGTGTCCTCTAAGGAAAGTGTGGGAATGGAATTGTTAGGAAAATAAATATTAGAATATTGATTTCTAGGAAGAGGAATGTCCGTAATCTGCTATGTAATGGTTTTTCCTTGATGAATTTTGATGAATGAATTCCAGGTCTAGGTCTACAAGGAGCAGGAGCCAAACACGCGGTGCGTTGGTGTTGGTAAGGTTTAACATACATTTAATGTAGAGGATCGGTGTTGGCAATGATGAAGGTTTTTTTATTTAAGTAGGTAGTGGTGAAGTTTGGTGGCCATGAAGACCAAGGCTAGGAAAAGATTTTCAATATGTGTATACTTAGTCTCATAGTCTAAAAGAGTACAAATTATGTAATAAACCGATTACTCCCTATGTTTTTCATCGTGATGAGTGAGCATGGAACCCAAGGAATGGTCAGTGGTAGAAATGTATAGGTAAAAAGGTTTATCATATTTAGGTGGGATGAGCATAGGTGGTTAAAGAAGGTATTTATTCAATGCTTCAAAGGCTTTGTGGAACTCATCATTCCAATTAAAGGAGACATCCTTTTTAAGGAGATGATGAAAAGGGTGACATCAGTCAAAAAGTTGGGAAATAAAGCGTCAAATGGATTACAATTTTCCTTGTAAACTATGAAGTTGTCGAGGTTAGTAGGTGGAGGCATATCAAGAATAGCCTTGATTTTGGTGGGATTGACTTCAATTCCCCACAAAGAGACGATGAAACCAAGGATTTTTTTGGAGAGAATGGAAAAGATGTACTTCTTTGGTTGAAGGTGAACGTAGTATTGGATGAGATGATCAAAGATGACTTTAAGAACTGAGAGGTGTTTGGCATGACTTTTGGACTTACCGAGAAGGTCATCAACATAATCTTCCAATATGTCATGCATGATATCATGGAATATATAGGTCATAGTGCGTTGATAGGTGACACCAACATTTTTCAATCCAAATGGAATGATGCAATAAAAAAATGTACCCCAAAGGTGATGAAGATGGTTTTGTGTTGATCTTTCGGAGCGAGTAATATTTGATTATAACCTCGAGAATCCATCCATAAGAGATAACATCTCATGGCAGGTGTAAGTTAAATGAGTTGGTTGATGCTAGGAAGAGGAAATTCATCCTTAGGGAAGGAAATGTTAAGGTCATGGAAGTCCATGCAGATGTGGAGTCCCCTATAGATTTGGTGATAGGAACAATGTTAGAAATCCATTGTGGATAATCAATGGGTAGAATAAAGGAAACATAAAGAATGCACTGGAGTTCTTATTTCACAAGAAGGGAAATGCGTGGATGCATTTTTCGTAGCTTTTATTTCACATCTTTAGCATTGGGGATAGTCATGATATTATGGATCGTGATATTAGGGTCAATACCAGGTATATAGGCATAAGACCAAGAAAAGCATTACTATGATCTTGAAGGAAAGAGGTAAAGGCTTCCTGTTCAATAGAATCTAAAGATTGACTTATCTTTATAATTCAAGGGTCATCCTAAATGTGAATGTTGATCTCTATGGTTGATTCATTCATCATGGTTTGTGTCTTAGAAGGTAACGACTAGTGAATGTAAGAATCATTTGCACCTAAATAGGTGAGAATAGAATCATCATCTTGACATTAAACGACATTGATAAAAGGTGTGTCATCATCTAACATGTTAGGATAAATAAGAGGAAGGCAATAGGACACTTATCCATCACGATGATAGGTCAGAGGTCCCAAAGAAATGGTGTTAACAATATTTTTAAGAAGGGATGGATTCTAGATCCATGGACTCGTGGGTGAATGCAGTGTGGTAGGTGAGTTAGGTGGGGAAATATTTTCTTCCTCTAAGAGATAAATTCTAGCATTCTTAGGACTAGGTGACACGGAAAATATGATACCATAATGATCTTTGTGTTTTCGGGTGGTGCAAGGTATGACTGTGTGACGACCTTGCTCATAAAGACCAAAGAAAAATCCCTTCTAGGCACATCAATGAAGAAAAGTGTGGGTGAAGCGGTGGTTGGTGAGGTATTGGAAGTTAGATGAGAAAGGTTAGGTTTGGGTAGGTGGTTCAGGAGAATAAGAAGAAGTGTCGAGTCCCCCATATGTTAGGTTGGTGTGAAGGTGGGGAGGACCATATGGAAAAATTCTCCTACACGATGGTCATAACATGGGTGTTGGTGAAGGATTATGTACTCCTAAGGAGTAAGGAAAGTGTTTATGTTGTATATGTGCTAATTCCCTAGGGTAAGGTGTTAGAAAAAACCTACCAAGGGATCAAAGGTTAGTACTTGGGTAGTGAGGATGGATGAGCTACTCAAAGCTTGAGAAAGTGGGGAATCATTTTTTGGTGAATTATGTGGGTCGGTAGATGGGATAGTTATGGAAGCTATGCAACAAAAGAGGGGATATATGGGCTAGTTTGTGGAATATGTAGTGGCGTAATTGGTAGATGAGGTAGTAAAAGAAGATGAAGCAAAAGGGGTGGTAGATACCTTGACTAGAACAGGGGACATCAATTGGTTAGAAAGCATGTTGTAGGTTTATAAAGATGAAGGATATACTTGAATGGTGTAGAGGTGCCCTTCATATTCAAATTTTACATAATGGTGAAGGGTTGAAGGTACAAACCCCATGGTGTGAATCCAAGGTTGGCAAAACAACATGTTATATTGAAATTCACCCTTGAGAACATATAATAGTTTGGGACTAGTGCGGGGACCCACGCAGATGTGGAGGATGAAGGTGCCAAGGGTATAAGTCATGGCATAATTGAAAGAACACATCATAATAAGGTTATTATGCATGTATTTAGCACGTATGCACAATTTTTCATACGCATGGGAAGAAATTATATTAATGCTAGCACCTCCATAAATCATAAGGCGTCAAACATGAGTATCACAAAGAAATTTGAGTTTCTGATTGTCTATTCTATAGTCATATGTCTGGAAAAGAACTTTGAATTCAAACAAGAACTGATTTGGGTCTTCTGTAGACATTCCTCGGAAGATAGGGAGGATGGATGGTGAGATATTTTTCATAGGTGCATCCTCATCTTCATCTAAGATAATGGGATAGGTAAAGGTTCTACCCAAGGGTTGGTTCTCATTATTCCCGTTGTCTCCCATTTTTGAATGTTGTTCTGGTTCTAAATAGGATGATGCAGAATGTTCAGAAGGGCTTCTAGGTATTGGATTAGATTCAGTGTCACTTTCAGTGTTCCCTACTTGTAATTTGTTTGGATATATTATTTAGATATTACGTGGTATAAATCTCCTTGAATGTCTCGTGGCCTATGCATCAATGTTGGTTATGTAAACAAGGCCTAGGACTTCTACTAGTTGCATATATTAACTTCATTAACACCCATAGCATGTAAAGTGAATAAAATGGCGTGTTGTGCTTATGGTTTCCCGAAACAACACCAAAAATGATGGGTCGTTGTATTCTCCAATCATTTAACTAATAGGTTCTTTTGTTAGTGTCATTATAAAACCAGGGCTATGTGTTCAAGGTTGTATGTAATGAAGCTCTATGTAACTCAATCATTTGGTGGTTCCTTTTTGGGGGTTTTGACTATTATGCTTCTTTGTTTCTGCTAATCTACATAAATGTAATGCTAAAATATGGAAACAATATTGTTGTAATGAAATACATTCGATGGAAATACTTTTCTAGAATTATAATGCGCAAACCAAATTAATATAACTAAATTCAATTAACACACACTCTGAATTGAATTTGCAAAATTGAAATAACACACTCCAAATTGAAATTTCATAAAAGGGAAATACACACTCTGAATGGAAATTGTGATAAAGGAAATAAACACATTAAATGGAAATTACAGTAGAGGAAATGAGAAAATTATGACTTATCAGAAAACCACATTCATGTGTAAACGTAAACAACCTCCAATCACCTTGGTTGAGTGGGCCCTTGCTCTTCCTTGGGATAGAGGTAATCTTAACAACACAAGATACTCATAATGATATCCACTTATATTAATTCAAAGAAGTTCTATGACATATTCAGTGCATCTAGAAAGTAAATACTAACTGCTACGAACTATATTGCAGAATATCAATATTATCCAACTACTAAATTGTTCCTCAAGGAGATGTCTTTATATAGACACAGTCGGTTACATATCATGCCAAAATGGTAGGCACTAATTTCTTCCACTAACAAAATTTGATTAAGGTTCATAAAACCCTACAGAATTTCTAGAAACAAGACCCATGTTTATAGGTTGTTAATGGAAAAATTCCTCCACGACTGCATACCGACTCTAGACTTGGGCTCCTTGACTACACACCAAAACTAGTAGTAAATGTTCATTATTATCCTGCACACGTTACCACATTTCACTCACAAAGGCAATTAGTAGGAAGTTATACGGTTAACAAGTTACATGAACAAGAGCAAGGAAAATGCATTAAACTCACTAAGATATAACCATATAAAGCATCCCCATGCATTAGTAAATCATGTTTAAATGACAAATTATCAATCATATAAATGATATAAATAAGTCAAATAATGTACTCATCATCTCCCCTACACTTTACCTGTTGCATGTCCCAATGCAACTCATCTTTGTCCTGCCCTTTGGCCAAGCTGTTGAGCCATGTCATACTCCTCAAATTGATTGGCATATTATTTTTTGGTTCCCTTACATCCCTGAGTGTTTGAAATCACTTCTACCCAAGCTATGAAACTCTCATGTGACTGGGAAACATTATTTTTCTAGGTTGTAGTTGGACTCAGGAGAAGAGGTGGCCTCACCTGCAGTCCTACCCATTCATCATTGTATTTCTTGTCATTATTTTTTGACAATTTCTGAATTATTGTGATGAGTGCATCACCTCGTCTTATACTCCAACTCAAATTTTGAGGGGAGATAACCTCTCTCCTTTTCAATGGTAAACTCAAAGTATCCCACCTTTTATCACAAGCCTACCTTGCTGCTCCAAAATGTCATTGACTATAGGCTTCAAAGTCCTGTACACATTTTAGTAGGATTTTCAAAGTATTTTCTCCAATACTAGCTTGATAGTAAAGAGATATGAAATTATTTCTCATGGCCACATCATTGTGATGGGTAGGCCTAATGTAGAACCCTGATGGTGCGAGTTGTTTGATTAAAAATGTCCATTTTCTCTCCCCACACAATTTGATTCCTAAGTAGTGACTAGAAGGACTTTAATTGAAAATCTCCCACAAACAGGTTAATAAAGAAGTCAGGAACATTGGTGACTAGCATGTTGTGGAGGTAGAATTCACATAGTTGATTCTGTATGTTAGGGGGACTGTCTTGATAAATTGATAGAAAGGTGTTACCATCAAGAGCTTCATAAGGTTCTTGACTACACAATCTCAGTAACTACCAAGAGTAAAATTGTTCTTGAAAAAACATACTATAGGTAGAAGAAGGTTTCCTACAGGCCAGAAGCTTACAAGCCAAAGGACAAACAGAGTCCAAAAGAGATTGTAACTTCCTTTTCTCATTTATGTTGGCCTCAAACTCTTCCTTTAATTTTTTTCTTTTTTAACTCTTTATTCTGAAGAGATAATTGATTGAAATCATCCAAAACTCTAAGGCCTATATATTTTTGTCTCTTTAGACTGCTAATTTCTACCTGTAAAGCAGTAATTTCTCTAACTTTTTCTACTATTCTCTATGTGAATGTAGTTTGCAAAGATAAATTTGTTTCCTACATACCTTTCAATTTTTCTTTAAGGGAGGAAATTTATTCCAAATAACACTTTGGTACATCATCTTCATGTAACCCATGAATGCTAGTCTCCATCGCAATCGGTTCTAGATTTAGGGTCTATGTTTTAGGTGCGAGGGTATTTCAGAGTGTTGAGTTGATTCCAAAGATGTAGGCATTTATGAGATCTATGTAGGGATAAATGTGGTGAATGCAACATCTTGAGATTGGTCGTAAGGGATACAGTTGAGGTACCAACCCCTTCCTTCTCTTCCTAAATGGGAGCAAAATCATCATCAAAAACTTCCAGATGGGAACTTCCAAGTCTTCACAAAGTACAAGACCACCTTGGCCTTAACGAAATAGAAGAACAAAGTGGCAAGGTGCTCTTACCCTTAGAATTGTGAGGCATAGAAGATGGGATCCCCTGACTACTAGGTTCCTCCACATTCTCCTGTGAAGGGCGAGAGGATGACTTGAGCTTGGGTCGAATAATGGAAGATGGACCCTTTTTGAGTTTCCTTGGTTTGGAACCCTCCCTACACTTATTTTTCAATCCTTCTCTTTGGTCTATAGAAAACTTGATGTGAGAAGAGCAATTAAATAAGCCCTGGGTGTTTTAGCGCTGCCTTACCACCTCCATTCTTATATTTTCATCCTACTTTGATGACTGCATCAAATAAATATTTAGGTAAATTTACCCTGAGTGCAGGGTTTACACAACCATTCTTTAAATGAATTATATTTTTTATCAAATACGTGCCAATACGGATGTATGTCCATCATAGATGAATTATCTGTTGACCCATTTAGCTACTTATTTCCAAATGATAGGTAGAATTTCCCTCTTAATCCCCTTATGAAAACCCTGGAAAATATTTTCCATCCTCATGAAATAGGGGAATCAGGTCCTTAAGAGGAGCATTTTTCATAACCTTGAGACCAAAATCCAGTAAACCTAGATAGTTCAGAAACAACCTAACTATTGATTTCTACTCACTTTCCCCCAATGCGTGAGTAGGTGGCTTCAAAATTTACCAGAACTCATCCACTAAATTTTCATCAAATCCTTTGAATTTCCTAATGAATTCTAGCCAACCAACATCATAAAATACTTGGGAAATTGTAGCATTCTAGAGTAGTGGGTCTGGAGAGTCTGGTTCAGATTTTTTATTTTGCCCCATAGTGTAGATGAATCCAGACAGATAGTGGAAAATACAAGAACAAGGTTGTGTTTGAATGCACAAAGTAACGATAGGAAGTGATTAGCAAGTCAGAATTTAAAATACACCACAATCTTTTAGTAGGTTTTAGTCGGTGTAAATTTTGGTGTGTGAAAATTTGATAGAACTAGATATGCGTGGAAAGTTTTAAATGCGTGGTACAACACATATCCCATCATTTTGAATAGTAATTCCACTTGTCCTTCCTATAAAGTAGTACATCCTCTTCTTAAAACTCAACACATGTGGTTTCCTCAGTAATTATGACTCATTACACCCCACTCCATATCTTAATATTTGGAATGATATTCCCAATAAATGCATTGAACATTATGTAGTGATTTAATCATGCTAGGTACATGTAATGGGGAATTGCTTCAAAAGGAAATATCCGAGTGAAGTAAAATGCACTTACCCTTGTTAGCTCACTTCTCGATATCCGTAGATTTCCACATCCTACACTCTTAGATAAAATGTGATTAGTGTTCATTCAAACAATGAATATTTTTGCCTTATTGAAAATAAAACATATAACTAAGGGAAGAATATCGAAATCATGATCATATTCCTTTATTCAAATTTAAAAACAATCACTCCTGACAGGAGGAGCTGAGTGCCTCCACAAAATTCATTTCCTCACATAACAATAAAAGGAACGATAACTAGATCGTACCAAGCCAAGAACACATATGTTAATCAAACACCACGATCAATAAGATGAAAGTGATTCGCAAAAATAACTTTACATAAACCTTTACAAACAAATGAGAAGTAATATCATATATTATTATGGAACTCAATGAAATACAATGTGAATGGGCATTGCTTATATAGGCAAGGAATAAAAATCTAAGAACCATTCAAGGTTGTAGATCAAGCCATAAATCATGGAAAGAACTAGTTAAGTCCATAGATTTATGAGAGAACTAGACATCAAGGATCTAGTCAATACCATAGATCAAGGAAATAACTATACCTAACAACTAGATAATATCCCCATAATATCTAAATAAATAAAAAGAAATATCCACACACATAAGTGGGTGAGGATAAATACAATAAAGGTAAATAAAGTACCTAGGTGAACATGAGCTAAGGTAAATACCTACTCTAACAAACAACATATATTTGTTAAAGGTTTCCTTATCTAGAGGATACCGATACATCCTTAGTCTATGTCCATTCACAAGAAGAGTTCTTATGTCTCCATCAATTGGCACTAATTGCACAGAGACATTATCAAACACTTTTTGATATGGCATGAACCCAATCACGATTTTCATATCTTGCCTTTGAATTGTTGATATTTTGAATCAAAAAGTAAGACCCATTCTCCCTCATTAAACTTCATGTATTTGATATGAGCGTCATGCCATGTTTTCCTCTGATGTTGGAGAATTTATATTTGTTGTGCTTCCATCCTCATTTCATCTAATTTGTTCATTTGCATCACTCTCTCATGTTGTGCTTCATCCAAGTTGATTCCAATTTCCAATGTTGTTCTCCATGTTCACAACTTGAATTCCATAGGTAACAAAGTGGATTTTCCCATATACCAATTCATAAGGGGAGAATCTAGTAGTATTCTTCCAGGTTGTGTTATAGGCCCATACCACTTCTGGGAGTTTTGGTACCTAGTTTTTCTGTCCGCATTGACCACTTTGGTCAAAATGTTCTCAAGTTCTTTGTTTGTGACTTCCACCTACCCATTGGATTGGGGGTGATATGGTGACAATTTCTAGTGCTTGATTTGGTAGATTTACAGAAAAGATTCAATCATGTTAGACACAAATTGAGGCCCTTGATTAGATACAATTTCTCTAGGGGTGCCAAATCTTAGCATTATATGATTATATAGAAAGTCAGCAACAACATCCTCATTGGTGATGCCAATGCTTGAACTTCAGCCCATTTCATGATGTAGTCAATGCACACCAATAGGTATTCTTTCCCAAAGGATGGGGGATCAAAAGGTCCAACGAAATCAATTCCCCATTTCTCAAATGGTCCTAAGACCAATTGAGGGTTGAGAGGCATTTCCATGGATGATGTAGGATTTCCCATTCTTTGACATGAATCACACTTCCATACATACTTCTTGATAGACTTGTGAAGAGAAGGCCAATAATACCTAGCTCTAAGGACCTTGTGAATTGTCCTCTTCACTGAGTAATTTCCTCCTCTAGGCTCATCATGACAAGCTCTCAGTATGTCATACACTTCATCTTCCCGAACACACCTATGAAGAACCATATCAGGACAACATTTGAATAAAATTTCATTACACCACTTATATGTTGCACTATTTTTAACTAATCTTCATCACTCTTTATTAGTAAAATAGGTAGGAAAATTCCCTGTAGTTAGATAATTTGCAAGATCAGCAAACCATGGAGGTTGAGTTGATACTGCAAACAAATTTTCATCCGGAAAATGATCTTGGACTACTTCTTCATCACCTAAAACATTCAATCTTGAAATAAAATCAGCAACAACATTAGCTTTTCCTAGCTTATCAATAATGGTCAGATTGAATTCTGTAACAAGAGTAACCATCTAATAATCTGACCCTTGACTACTGGTTTATTCATCAAATATCTTATGGCCGAGTGGTTAGTATAAAAAAATATTTTGTACCCAGTAATGTAATGTCTGAATTTATTCAGGGAGTAAACAACAACTAAAAATTCCTTTTCCGTAGTGGTGTAGTTTCTCTCTGTAGGGGTCATATTCTTGCTGATAAAATAAATGGCATACATCTAATCTTCTTCATATTTTTGTCCAAGAACAGCTCCCATGGTTGTATTAGATGCATCAAAGTGTGAATATGGAAAGGCTTCCCCCAATTGGGTCCTCTCAAGACTGGAGTGGTGGTTAGCTTCTCTTTGATAATCTGAAATCCTGTTGACATTGAGGAGACCATTCAAAAACACAATCTTTTGTCTAGAAAAGAAAACATAGGTGCATAAATTTTACTAAAGTCTTTGATGAACCACCTATAATACCTTGTATGTCCAAGGAAACTCTTAATGTCGGTCGATTCATTGGCATAGGAAACTTAGTTATTACCTCAATATTTCTAGGGTCAACTTGTATTCCTTTGGCAGAAATATGATGACCTAAGAAAATTCCTTGATCAACCATAATCAAACATTTTTCATGACTCAAGGAGAGTTGGTGCTGCTCACATCTAGTTAATACTTTTTCAAGATTATTCAGAGATTCATCAAAAGTGGAACAAGTGGACAGTGAAGTCGTCCATGTAAACTTCAACACAGTCATTTGTAAGATCTGCAAAAATGGCCAAAACTACTCTCTGGAAAGTAGCAGGTGCATTACAAATCCCAAATGGTAAGACTCTATATGAAAATGTACCCTAGGGACAAGTGAAGGTGGTTTTATCTGATTAGCAGGTGTAATACTAATTTGGTTATACCCACTAAACCCATCCAAGAAGGAGAAATATTTCTTACCTGTAAGATTGTCCAAAACCTGATCAATAAAGGGCAAGGGAAAGTAGTCTTTCTTGGTGGATTTATTAAGTTCCCTATAGTCTACATAGATTATCCATTTACCATTTTTCTTGGGAACTATAACTAGTGGTGATACCCACTGACTATCAGATATAGGATAGATGAATCCTACCTTTAATTTTTCTATCTCGTTTTTTATTGTCTCTGAGTGCTAGATTAATTCTTCATTGCGGTTGTCTTATAGGTTTAACATCCTCAATGTAGATATGGTGAGTGTAGATGCTTGGATGAATCCCCTTCATATCAGTATAATCCCAAGCAAAATATTGGGAATTCTTCCTCAAGATTTCTAAAACCCTAGTCTCTTGGTTGACCTCTAAGTTATTACCAATGGTCAGCTCTTTTCCTATGTCAACAATCACTTGCTTGGTATCTTTCAAAATAGCAAGCTCTACATTAGAAATTAAAGAATTCAAGGGACAAACATGAGGCTGAAGCATGTGAAAAATAGTCATATTTTCAAGAGACATAATCTTGGTTAAAGGACAATAGAAATCAATGACTGCACATTCCACATTATAAGCATAGGTTTCTTTACAATTTTCATTGGAAATGTCACTTACCAAGGTAATATTATTTGATGTGTTCAGAATAGATGGTTCTGAAGCCTTAATTCCAATTTTTGTAGCCCCGATGTCCTCTTCATTAGACATTATGTATGACTCAAAAAATTTTGTCATGTGATTTTTTACTGCAATGGTATCCAAATAAGAACAACTCAGATGATTAGTATCTGAATAATCTACCCATACATGTTCACAATCATACACATATGGCTAGGCGAAGGATATAATGAAATATTCTTTGATTTTTCCCATTTGAAATGGTCATTTTTCCTGACCTACAGTCAATATATGCAACAACAGTAGCCAACTGGGTCTTCCTAAGATGACTAGATATCCCAACTTCCAAGCTTTAGGTTGTAAGACCATAAAATTGATGGGATACTCCCAAGATTCAACCATGACCATTACATCCTCAATCACTCCATCTGGTACAACAATAGATTGATCTGTCAATTGAAGAATGGTATTGGTTGGCTGCAATCCTGTTAAAGACAATAGATTGAACATATCTATTGTTATAACATTGATGGCAACACCAAGATCCACCAAAACATTAGATATTGACTAACCATTTACAAAAAATAGTAATGATTGGACTCCCAGGATCCCCATATTTTGGTGAAATAAGCTTTCCAACAACAAGATCAACTAGATTCCCTTCCACTTTGACCATTTTTGGGTATTTCTTCTTCCTTCTTGGTGTCTTTATACACTCATTTCTAATGGTCTGGTTTAATTCAGGAATGTCCCTTATTGCTCTCAAAAGTGGGACCTCAATGTTCATCTTTTTCAACTCTTGAACTAGCATTATTTCTTTCAGTTTGAGTTTCCTGTAATCATTCTGGAAAAGGAGCTGCATGCACATTATTATCTTTTCCTTGACCATTCCTAGTGTCTTGCATTTGTGGAACATGTTTAGTTTCTTCATTTTCCTTAGGTGTCTCTTCTTTCTCATTTTCTATAGGTATTTATGTGATAACAATAGGAGGATGATTCAAGGTTCTCCCAGACCTTAGTCACAAATTATTGATAGTATTAACTGTATTGTATCCTCGTATCTGCTTCATTAATTGAAGTTGTCTATTGATGTTTAGGGTTCACTACAGTGGGCTGGAATTTGAGTTTGTGTTGCTTTCCGTGTTGTTGATAGTTTTTGGTGGGACCATTAAATCCTTGTTATGGTTTTTGGAACCTCCTCTATTGATTAAATTTTCTCTTGAGGTGCCCATTTTTGGTTTTGATTAGAATTTTGTTGAGGTGCCCATTGTTGGTTTTTCCATGGATTTGCATTGGCTAGTGGTGTCCAACCTTGTTGATTGTAGGGATTCATCCATGGTGGTGGATGTGGGTAAGCCATCCAATTTGGTGGTGTCCACTCAGGTTGTCCCCAAGTAGGCTAAGGAGGCTAACTGGGCCATGAAATATTCCAGGGGTTCTAAGCAGGTTGAGGAGCATACATAACCTGATTATTTGGCATTTGAAAATTTTTACCTCTGCATCTACGTGAGAGAACATTTGATCCTTCTTTCAACTGAGGTAAGAAAGTACAATGCTTAGTATCGTGATTAGCGACATCACATATCAAACACATGTTTGTGACATCCAAAGGACACTCTCTCAAAGGATGTCTCTTCCTGTATTTAGGGAAATATATGTCTAGAGGTTCTTTTACAACACTGGTCTTGGCTTTCAACCCATCTATGGTTGATGTTAATTGTGACAAGATGTTTGTTTTCATGTTAGCCATTTCCTACGAAGTTCTGAGGTACCTAGGGAAAGCTTGGATGTTTTTATTTTCCTTATACCTCCTCATGTTCTAGAGTAACTTCTGCATAGCTCAGTGATTTGTTCCATACTAATTTTGTGCACATCACCTCCTCCCATAAGATGGAGGGAATCCTTGGTTTCCTCATCAAGTCCTTTAAGGAAAATTATCTTAGTGATTTCTGCATGTAACTCATAACCACTCCTCCGATGGAGAAAGAGAAATCTATCTAGATAATCTTCTTTTTGCTTTATCTGGAAGAACTCTTCTTTCCTATCCCTTCCCCTACATTAGTCTTGATATTTATCCAAAAAAATTCTCCATGTTCTCCCAAGAATGAATGGAGTTAGGGACAATCCCATGAACCACCTCATAGCAGAGTCCTTCAAGGTAGAAGGAAATAGTTTGAGTTTTTGATTTTTGTTATGTATTCATATGTTTGACAAATAACTTTAAATTCAGACATGAATGGATCTAGGTCTTCCATAGACATTCCTTAAAATTTAGGGAGGATGGATGGTGAGATAGTTTTCATAGGTGCATCCTCATCTTCATCTAAGATAATGGGATAGGTAAAGGTTCTACCCAAGGGTCGGTTCTCATTTTTCTGTTGTCTCCCATTTCTAAATGTTGTTTTGGTTCTAAATAGGATGATGCAGAATGTTCAAAAGGGATTCTAGGCATTGGATTAGATTCAGTGTCACTTTTAGTGTTCCCTACTTGTACTTTGTTTGGAGATATTCTTTGGATATTACATGGTATAAATATCCCTTGAATGTCTCATGGCCTATGCATCAATATTGGTTGTGTAAACAAGGCCTAGGACTTCCACTGGTTACATAGATTAACTTCATTAACACCCATAGCATGTAAAGTGAATAAAATGGTGTGTTGTGCTTATGGTTTCCAACAATGGTGCCAAAAATGATGGGTCGTTGTATTCTCCAATCATTTAACTAATAGGTTCTTCTGTTAGTGTCATTATAAAACCAAGGTTGTGTGTTCAAGGTTGTATGCAATGAAGCTCTATGCAACTCAATTATTCGGTGGTTCCTTTTTGGGGTTTTGACTATTATGCTTCTCTGTTTCTGCTAATATACAGAAATGTAATGTTAAACTATGGAAACGACATTATTGTAATGAAATGCATTCAATGGAAATACTTTTCTAGAATTATAATGCACACACCAAATTAATATAACTGAATTCAATTAACACACACTCGAATTGAATTTGCAGAATTGAAATAACAAACTCTAAATTGAAATTGCATAAAAGGGAAATACACACTCGAATGGGAATTTTGATGAAGCAAATAAACACACTGAATGGAAATTGCAGTAGAGGAAATGAAAAAATTATGACTTATCAGAAAACCACATTCATGCGTAAATGTAAATAGCCTCCAATCACCTTGGTCAAGTGGGCCCTTGCTCTTCCTTAGGACAGAGGTAATCTTAACAACACGAGATACTCAGAACAATATCCACTTATATTGATTCAAAGAAGTTCTATGACATATTCAGTGCATCTGGAAAGTAAATACTAACTACTATGAACTATATTGCAGATTATCAATATTATCCAACTACTAAATTGTTCCTCAAGGAGATGTCTTTATATAGACACAGTCAGTTACATATCATGCCAAAATGGTAGGCACTAAGTTCTTCCACTAACAACATTTGATTAAGGTTCATAAAACCCTACAGAAATTGCTAGAAACAAGACCCATGTTTATAGGCCGTTAATGGAAAAATTCCTCCATGATTGCATACCGACTCCAGACTCGGGTCCTTAATTGCACACCAAAACTAGTCATAAATGTTCATTATTATCCTATACACATTACCACATTTCACTCACAAAGGAAATTAGTAGGAAGTTATACGATTAACAAGTTGCATGAACAAGAGCAAGGAAAATGCATTAAACTCACTAAGATATAACCATATAAAACATCCCCATGCATTAGTAAATCATGTTTAAATGACAAATTATCAATCATATAAATGATATAAATATGTCAAATAATGTACTCATCAACTACCGATTAAACTGAGTATCTATATGACCATCAACTAACCCCAAGAGAAAACACATGCAATTGACCCAATAATTCCTCAACCAAACACAAATGATCTTACCATAGACATAGACACGGGATTACGCATACTTGTAGCTAGATCTCTATACTATATTCAAAAAAGGTTGAACAACTTCTAGCATTAAAAATTGAAGCAGAAAAGGCTTACGACTATTGAAACAATCCCATACATAGAGTACCTAATCATCATTGGGATTAGACCCTAAAAACACATTACATGACCATAGTAGGGACCACAACTAGAGAGATTTTATGGTTGTGATCCTACGGTTCCTCAACCGAATGGAACCGAGAGACAATCAAATGTAGATCTTGGATTAAGAGCATTAGTATTTAGATCATCACCTCTCCCACCAGAAATCATTAGGCAGTTAGACATCCTAGACAAGAAAGCTCCTTAGGCCCTCTTGTTTTGGACAAAACCTGATAATCATCCATATAACTGAATAGAATCACGCCTCTTACTCTTGCTTATTCCATGACCTTGTATGGATTTATTAACGAGGCCCCATTCAGTTTCCCACATGTTCTGCAACTAGTAGACAAGATATCCCCAGAGCTCTAAATTGATTGGAGCCTCCATGTTGTCATCCTTACCGACTTCTCCATCCACACTATCTAGGTTAGAGATGATTTCACTGTGCTTGACAAGAAGATTCCACGATTGTGAATTGAAAACATCATATTGCCTTGACCACCTTCACCTACCATTTCCACATACTTTTGTGCACTATTATTTTCCACTATCGCATAACTATCCAATTTCCACATCGGCTACTCTAGGCACAACCTCGGGAGTTGAGTGCGGGTCAAAGATCACATGTTGACTTTAATTCATACAAAATTGGTGAACCCGACATGAAGAGCTAGTCTCTAAACATTTCTAATTTCTTCATCCATCTTCGTCTCTCCCATTATTTTGTGGGTATTTTTAAACCCCCAAATATGTCAGGATACGATGGATATGATTAACCCATTTTGAGTCTTTAATATTATAACTATTAGATGGGTAGACAACAATAGTCACCCTCACTTTCTACATGAGTAGACAACTATTCGAGTGCCTATCTTCAAACTCCCCCTCCTCAGGGGACCAATGTTGGTTCCTCAGTAAGGATTGAGGAGGTTGACCAAATCACACAAACACAACCACCTAAGTACTCAAACAAAATTTTTATAGGAGATACATGATCATCTCCTTGAATCTTGTTCATATAACCCATCGGTATTCAATTTGAGAAAATCCCATTTTTAGACGAGGAGTATTTGGTGCATTACGTTAGACATGAACAATGCTTCAAGAATATAATGAATCATCCTCTTGATAGGCTGCAATGACATATTGATTTCTCGCTTCAACATAAAAATACTACCCTACACCAATGGAAAATGTTGCTAATGAGTGGTGGAAAAATAATGAGTAATTCATAGCGGGATATCATATTACTTAGCAACTTAGAAAGATTCGAAGTAGCATACGCCAAAACAAAACACCACTCCATTAACGGGTGATGTCATCTCCACACTAGTAGACAAAGTCAAAGAATTGGAACTTATTCAAAACACTCATACTTCACATACTGGACAAGAAAAAAATACTTTCTATCTCTAGAATTATGGCCAAGTTCCTATTACACGGAATCCTTAGATTTACACAGGTGTTCCTAGCCCCGAGGATCTCTTAAGCTGGATCGGGAACCTTAGGTATGCCCCTCCCACTACATACGAGATACCCACCACATGCATCGAGTTGGAAGTGTGTTCTACAATGCCATGTCATCTGGAAATGTAGTGTTCCCTAGATTTGTGCCTCAAAATCTGTATAAAACCAATCCTCCCCTTACATGCACATGTATTCTAAATCACCATAGGGGACATGTACACTTACCAAAGTCCTTATGGTCAGCCACAATTGATGCCCTATGCCCCAATGAATGTATACACTACACCATTTCAAGAAGCGATGCAACCTCCACCCCCTAAAAAATTATCTTCAATGGTTGAAATATACACAATGGGGATCTATTCTAAATACCTTAAGGAGAATCTCGACTTCTCCATATAGATTATCATGTTCCCAAGACCCTTGTCATATCTTCCAAATTTTAAAGGGGAGGGTGGTCCTAACACACACATCAAAGCTTACGTGACTTCCATTTGAGAGCTACTCCCGTGGGATGCAGTTGTTATGAATATTTTCCCTAAGACATTAGAAGGTATTGCTCTCGATTGGTATTACAAGATACCAAAGGATTTGATACATTCCTTCAAGCAACTCGTGTTATATTTTATCAATGATTTTGATATGAAAAACTTCTAAGGACATGAATCAGAGAATTCCTTCATATTAAACAAGAGCACAATGAATCTTTTGCCCATTTCATCCAAATATGGTGGTAGGTCCTCTATTCCTCTGCAAGTGCTCCAAACATGGATCATACAGAGCTCTATGATCTATTCCTTCACTCCCTTAATAGGGAAACAAAGGAAGAAGTCCAAAATTTCCGTTAAGGAGCTACAAATAAGTATTTGAGGGTTCTCTCTGAATTGATTAGGCATCTATAGAAAGTTGTCCTAAGACCTATGTAACAAATGGGAGACTCATCACTCCTAACCAAGGTAATGCCGGTTACCCCAACAACATGAACAATAATCAGGGACCAAAGGTCCTCAAAAAGAATTGTGGAGTTACAACTGATGGTGTCACCGATCAGGGTAAGAAGCCAAATGTTGTTAGCTCTCCCAATGCAAACACTACCAACAACAACAATATGAATGTAAATAACCAAAGAAACAATAAATTTTTTCCTTAAGTCAACATTATAGACTTTAATAATCCTCAATAGTAACAACAACATAAACCCGCTTAGCAAATGTAGACCCAAGGTCCTAGTCAGTACCCAAGTGGATACCCAAACCAATTTAAAAATCAAGGGAAATGGGCCCCAAACTTCAACTATAACAACCAACAGTTAAACAATTATCATAATTTTAGACCAGAACATAACATAAACCAAATACCTTGACATTACATTCCCAATTTGTATTACAAATTTCAAAGGGTTTGCGGGCATGAGGTAAGAATGTGCCACGATTGTAAAAAATTTATACAATGTTTTCCAGAAGACCAGAGACAACTCTTTATAGATATGTTTCCAAAAATCCGATAGTGTCAATGCAAAACACGTACATAGGGCTAGTTTTCCCTCAAAATATGCCACTTAGGATCTTTTGTGATCCTCTCCCTACACGCCCTAAAGATGGTAATCTAGATCCTAACGGTTCAAACAAGGGAATCGTGGTAGGATCCAATGATCATAAGGCTTCCACATCAAAACCACTAGTGGTACCTCATCTAGACAGTCATCAACAAATGAAAATCATGGGACTAGTAGAATTAGAAACTGAACCACAAATTAATGCTACCACCAGGGCTCGGGATTATTCATCATAACCCATACCCATTTACCCATCAATATTGGATGGCATTCAACAAAAAAATTTAAAGATGGTATGGGCATATGATCTAATCAATGACTTAACAAAGACCTTTTCTCACACTTCCTTTTTGTATTTGTTGAAGAACTCCCCAGCTCATAGAGATGCTTTTTTAGAAGCATTGGGTCTTGTTTATCGATCAATGTTACTCCTCTCTGGAAGCACAATTAAACCAAATATACTTTGACGTCTATCCTCCTGGGAAACCAAAGAAGGATGTTGGATTTTTATGCGACATGAGCGAAATGGAAACATATGCCAAAATTACACGTAGAGGTGACCTGAACTTACATTTGCAAGTATGGATCTACAATAACTACATTAAATGTGTGATGGTTGATGATGGGGCAATAGTTGACATAGTCCCCTTCAATTTTCTCCAAAAACTAGGATATGGAGAAATGAATTGTTCCTCAATACGAAACACACTAAGGGGCTATGATAGCCTCAAGGAAAATTCAATACGGGCTATAGTATTTCTAGTTACCTTAGGACCCGGGAAGGTTCTCACTGAGTTCTATATTATAGATCAGGAAACAAGTTATAATATGATTCTTTTCCATCTATGGATACATCACATGCGCAGTGATTACATGCACATTATTTCAAGAAGTAAGATTCCTACACTTAGGGAATGTCTTCGTAGTGCAGGGTGACCCAAAACCTTTTGATATACAACTAATGAATTTGAAGAAGAGACCAAGATTCTATTCGAGTTCGAGCTTCTAAAAATCAACTTAACAAACCGGAAAGTTCAAAATTGGAAATAAAATTGGTTCCCACAACAAAGTTAGAAGTCACGAGCTTGATCGAGGGCATCCCTATAGTCAAGGATGAAACTGTCATCATAGAGATAGTGTCATTAGGAACCATAGAAAATATTGTCAAGTTGTTGGAGAAAGATCTACCCATTCTCCTCCTGTTTGATTCTATGGGCATAGACATGCCTTAGGACTCGGCTCTCTCGCAATAGATGAATTTTGCATGGTAGAGGTAACAAAAGCAAAGGAAGAAGATATGAAGAATGATCCAACATCCATCTTCCTAAGTAACTATTGGACTCTCCATTTTGATGGAGCAAATTTTGTCATTTCGGTGTTGGGGCAGGTGTGATCCTTACTTCTCCTGAGGGAAGGGTTATGCCATTTTCCTTCAAGTTAAAATTTGAGTGTATAAACAACGGAGCTGAATATGAAGCCATTCAAAACTATGGGTGTTTGTAATATTTGAGTGCTAGGTGATTCAAAACTAGTTACAAATTAGGTGTTTAAAGTATACAAGACTAGGGTCGAACATCTACAACTCTACAAAATGGTAGTGATTAATCTAACAAAGGTTTTGACTTCATATCAATTGAAGTGGTTCCACGAGAACAAAACCTTCTCGCAGATTCTATAGCAACTTTTACTTCCTGCTTCACCTTGAAGAGTGAGTTAGAAGATACAAGCTTCATGGTTTCAGTTCGCGTTGAACCTTTAGTTTGCAAAATACCAAAAACTCCAATGTTGACATATGTAGAAGCTGAGAATGAGCCTACCACCCCAGACCACATTGAAAATGATAAAGAAACTCTTGGGTATTTGAACACTTACGCAGAATTACATCTCACTCACCATGAGATTGACCTTTCTCTTATCCCACACTCTTCTTCCTACTTTGGAAATCCCATGATAGAGTCTTCCCCTAAGGAAGGTCTTGAAATTTATGAGGTAGGAGAAGAGGGGGACTTTGAACTACCTCCAGCCCCACTTGAGTTTGAGGAGGGTAACACCTCCTTGATTGAAGGGACAATTGATATAAATATTAGGATGGAGGAAGAACCAAGAATTTTGAAACTAGGATCTTCTCTAACAGAAGAGGAGATAAAAATACACACGTAAATCCTTAAATAACACTCAAAAGCCTTCACATTTAATTACACAGAGATGACGGGAATTGATCTTGATGTTACAGTCCATAATCTTGTCACCAAGCCGAGATGCTAAACCGATTAAGCAAAATTCAAGGCCTATGAAGCCAAAGGTAGCTCTCATGGTAAAAGAGGAAGTGATGAAACTCTTGCAAGTAGGGTTCATCAAACTAGTTGACTACTCATAGTGGGTATCCAACATCATCCCTATTATCAAAAAGAACAAAAATATCCGCATTTGTATTGACTTTCAGGACATTAACAAAGCATGTCCCAAGGATGATTTTTGCTACCCTCCATCAATGTTATTGTTGATGTAACAACTGGTTATGAGTTATCTCTCATGGATGGGTTTTTGGATATAACCAAATTAGGATTTCTAAGGAGGATCAGACCAAGAAAACTTTTATCACTCCTTGGGGAACCTATTGTTATGCGGTCATGCCATTTGGCTAAAGAATGCTGGTGCAACTTACCAATGTTCCATGACGTATATTTTCCATGATCTTATTCACAAGATTGTAGAGTCTTACATTGATGACCTTCTAGCCAAGGCTAGAAAATGTTGTGATCACCCCAAGGTGCTTCACATCATCCTCTCTTGGTTAATTGAATATGATGTCATGCTAAATCTAGAGAAATGTGTATTCAGTGTAACGGGAGGAAATTTTCTCGGGTAAATCATCTCTTCATGAGGGATTGATGTGGATCCAACAAAAATCTAAGTTGTACTAGAAATGACCCCACCATCGAATGAATCGGCATAAGGTATTTTCTTGGGAAACTCAGTGCAATCTAGAGGTTTATACCTGATTTAACCTTTTTATTCACCCTATAAATAATCTTTTGAAAAAGGATTATTGTAATACATGGATGGATGAATGTCACGAAGTGTTTGAATCCGTAAAACAATTCTTACTTTTTCCTCCTACACTCATGCCTCCTAAGTCAAACCAGCCCCTCATTCTATATTCAAGGGCCATGGATGTCTCACTAGCCTACATGTTAGCTCAAGAAGATGATGATAAGCATGAGCATGCAATATATTTTATCAGTCAAACATTACTTGAATACGAGACATGCTACACTCAGGTAGAAAAGGAATTCCTAGCTATAGTGTTTGCAACAAAATGATTGAGACATTATATGCTAAACCAGGAAACAAGAGTGATTGTCAAAACCAATCATTTGTAGACTTTTCTAACGCAAGAGTTCACTATCTAAATAGGACACTTTATAACACTAATGGGAAAATTCAAGTTGACCTTCATCAATCAAAAGTCCGTAAAAGGACAAATTATTGCGGATTGGTTAGCTGATAACCCATTGGACGGAGGTGACTTGGTCAATTTAGATTTTCCTGATGAATGTATATACTATGTGGAAACCAAGCCCCCTATCACTGCATGCCCTTGGTACACTAACATAATCAACCTCTTTATAGACAAGGAATACCCCTGAAGAGGTTATATCTCAACAAAGGAGATGGATACACATCATATCTACTAAATATGTGATTATGGAATAGGTGCTCTATTGTAGATCCTTTGACGGAATGTTGTTTATATGCGTTGATGAAGAAGAATCTAAAAAAATTATTTATGAGTGTCATAGTGGAGTGTGTGGAGGCCATGCTACCACTCATAAAATACATTGGATGGGATATTTTTGGCCCACGTTAGAGCATGATGTAGTTGAATATGTATGCAAGTGCCATAAATGTTAGGAATTCTCTCACGAGATTCATATACCCACACAGGCTCTACAACTAATCGCAACACCATGGCCCTTTTCCACATGGGGTCTAGACTTGATAGGGAAGTTTTCTCCCTCATCGATGGATGGCCACAATTTTATAATCACGACCATAGAGTATTTCAAAAAATGGGTGGATGCCATGCCTCTTACCACCGTACCAGAGTTCCATTATTGCAAAGTTTATCTTGAACCAAATCATTTGTAGGTACGGTGTCTCACATGTCATTATCTATGATAATGGGGCATCTTTCAAGAATGAGGAAGTACGTGAATTGTGTGAGAAATTCAAGATAAATCATCACATGGCTTCCCTATATTATCCTCAAGCCAATGGATAGGATGAGGCCACGAACAAGACATTAAAGTCCATTCTCCTCAAAACCGTCAAGGAGAATAAAAGAGATTGGCACCTAAAGTTGTTTCTAGCTTTATGGGTTTATCAAGATGTCAATTAGAATGCCAATGGGGGAAACTCCATTTTCCTTGGTATTTGGCTCTAAAGAATAATTTTTACTACTCAGAGTCAAGTTTCCTAGTCTTTGTATTTATTTATAAGGCATTTTAGGTGAATAAGAATACTAAGCAACATGAATCTCAAGTTTATAAAGTCTTGATGAAGCTCAACTTCATGCTGAAGAGTGACATAGATCATATCCTGACTAAATGGCTCGACAATACAATAAACGAGTCCATGAGTGTAAAATTTTTGAAGGATACTTGGTCTTGAGGCTTGATAGTCAAAAAAGAAAACTAGTGAAGGTAGAAAATTTAGGCCCAAGTGGTTGGGCCCATACCGAGTCGTAGAGGACTACAAAAATGGGGCATATCATTTGTGTACTTTAGAGGGTGAAGAATTTAGTGAATCCATCAATTATCTTCATCGAAGAGATACTACGCATAGCCCACCAGCATTCTCATTTGTTTCCCATTGCATTTGCATTGCATTACCATTTGTAAACTCATTCTGTAAAAATTGTAGTTAAGAAACTTATTTTCAAGTAACTCTCAAAAATTCTTCAAAACATTGGCAATCTTTCAAATCATGACTCTTCAAACACTCACAATACTATCATTAATACTTCTTATCATTTCATCAGTTCGATAAGTTGATATGAGTTTTGACTTTGACCCTACCAAGTCCTACATACTTGGTTTTGTTCTTAGCTTTCTAAAAGGAATGATAACCAGATCGTACCAAGCCAAGAACACAGATGCTAATCAAACACCACAATCTATAAGATGAAAGTAATTCTCTAGAATAAATTTACATAAAACCTTTGCAAACAAATGAGCAACAATATCATATATTATATGGAACTCAATGAAATACAATAAGAATGGGCCTTGCTTATATAGGCAAGGAATAACAATCTAAGAACCAGTCAAGGTCATAGATCAATCCATAAATAGGGGAAATAACTACTCATCAAAGAACTAGTCAAGACCATAGATTTAGGAGAGAACTAGACATCAAGGATCTAGTCAATACCATAGATCAAGGAAATAACTAGTCAATACCATAGATAAAGGAAATAACTATACCTAACAACTAGATAATATCTCCTAATATCTAAATAAGATAAAATAAATATCCACACACATAAGTTGGGTGAGGATAAATATAATCAAGGTAAATAATGTACCTAGGTGAACATGAGCTAAGGTAAATACCTACTCTAACACTTTCTTCTAGTTTAGGATTTTTTTCCTATAGTCTCTTCTAGAAGCTTCTTGGTGTCACATCTATCCCATACACATCTCTTTGGAAACAAAAACTCTAAACATTTTACCGGATATGTTTTCTCACCTATCTCAACCCTCGGTGTAGAGCCCTCACATTCTACTAGTTGTATGGGGTTGAGACTAGGGGAAAACTATCCCTCCCAAAAGCACAACTTAAAGTAAAAAATAAATAAATAAAAATGAGTATATATGTCAAGTCAAAATCAAATACAAAATTTTCATTTACACACTTCCTTTCCCTACCAATCCTCAGTGTAAACCCACACTTCTTACTGGTGGCATGAGGTGTGAAAGGAGGGGAGTGCCCTTACTCACCTATTCCTTGTCCTTGGTGATGAGCCCATGCTTCCTACTCATAACATGGGGCAAGGTGTAGGGGGTCTCTACAAATAAATTAATAAATTAAAAGAAATTCATTCAATAAAAGGTTCTTTGAAATCATAAATCCCAACAAAGTGAATTAGATGTCTAAAGTTTCAAGAGAGTTTTAAGCCTTAAACAAGATTTTTCAATCAAGTGGCCATCTATGGATCTAAGTCTAGATAAAATGGAAAGAAATTACACTTTGAACTATGTATAAAACTTGTGTAGAACTAGGGTGTAGGTTCTCAATTGGGTTTTTGTCAAAACCTTGTCTTACTCTCATCATGCTCATTCAACAAACTCATATAACTCGTGTCTCTTCTGACTCTCGATGTTGAGCCCTCACATCTAACTGGTTGCGTGGAGTTAGAAGTAGAGTGAGTTCATTTTATTATCATACCATCATTCATCACATATTGCCAATATCAAATGAAGTACCAAAGTTTACTTGAAAAGCTAAAGTTTAAACATTTCAAAAATGACAACAATTAATCATTTTGTTAGCATTTATCATCCATTGCATACATTCTGAAAAGCGTAGAAAAGAAAAATTCTAAACATCTAGAGTACACATGTGAATCAAACCATAAAAGGACATCAACTCTACATAAATAATAGCCAAACCAAAAATAGGTATATACGTATATATATCATAATAAGTTAAAGTTTTTATAATGCCACGATGTACTAGGCATGATCAAAATGCTTACAATGAGCCAAAAAATACAAAAAAATCATATAAATTTCCTGTAAAATGGAAATTAAATAATAAAAGTCCCACTAGCCTATCAATACCTATGGGATCCACGAGATGGTGCATGAATGCATCAGAACTCCTCTGCGATTGTGGCATCGAGAATGCATTGAATGGTGGGAATGCTTATGATGGAAGCCACTTGGATGTGGTCTCACTATGACAATGGATCTGCCTCATCAATCTCTCGGTTGTATCGTATGTGACAACCCGAGTGCGAGAGAGAGAATTCATGATCTTTGCTGCCCTCCAGACAGTACAAACATATCAAGTGTGTATGCTAGTTGATAATGGTTACCTAATGTGGTCGGTCAACTTGGCTCATTTCTTCCTCAAAGGGATCAACAAGGTGTCACACACACACGAAAAATAATTTCTCACCATCCTTGAGAAATTTTTGTAAACAAAAACATAACAATGAGTTAGAAAATATGTAAAAATAAAAAGAAATACCAACTAACATTTCCAGCCAACAAAGTCAAGAGAAGAGTATCAACATACTAGGATCTCCAAGCATCCATGTAGTGTAAGTGGCTACTTCGCTACGCACACGATGACTGCTAGGCCTCTCCAATTCCAAAGGTGATACATTGTCCCATCACAGACTCATCATCTCCCTCTCCATCATGGGGAAGTGACCCCTTGAAGCTAAGGATACACATATTTGTGTTTGCATCCTCTCTCTCAACTCGAGATCTCTCTAGGGTGTCATTCCACTTTGTATTGCTATCCTCCTCCTACATGTGGGCTCCCGCCCTCCGATCTGAATCATCCCCAGTCTCACCTCCAACCTCCTCATCTCCCAAATCCTCTCCAGTCTCATCATTTGTGTACTCTTCATATTTAGAATCAATATCAATAGGCACCTCCTCCTCCCCATACTATGCGAGACCGGCCTCCATATGTAACATAGGTGTAGGAGTGGTATAAGCTTCCCATCAGTGTACAAACAACATGCCTAACTATAATCAACACCCATGGAGTCACTATTATCTAACCGAGGTCACCCCAGGAGCATGTCAAGCCTCTTTGACACTCCTATATATGAGTGCCACAGGAGGAAGCATGTCAATGTATGGGAGGAAAAACTACTGAGGAACTTGGTTGAACGGTTGAATCTCCACCTTTCCCATCCTTTCAACTAATTTTCCAGTAGTGGTACAAGCCACCACTATGGTCCCCTCCTGTCCCTATAATCCTACCATGTCCTGGTATGGAGTGGCCACAATGTCTGTTGTGGTTAAGGAAGCAATTGAATGATGTGGCACTCTAAAAACTGACATCGCCATCCATCTAGTGGCCCTGACGACCCCTGGGTCATGTACTGGCACTCTCTTACCATAGGGGATGATCCTCTCATATACCCAACTCATAACCAATGTGGGGTGGCTCAAAGAATGTCCCTATAGCCTGACAATCCAATATAAATCATGGTAAGTGTTGTTGAGGATATCTTCCCCCCAGGCGTAGATACGATGATATGCCTCAATCTTTGTGATAATAGGATCCTGACAGTATAACAATGTATCACCTCCCTTGTCCCCGATCAACCGTGAAGCCAAAATACCCATGATGGACTTACAGATAGTGGGGATGGGAGTAGTGGCAATAGATTGGACCTTCATACCCTTCTTCAAACTAACTGACACCATAACATCACCCATATAAGTATCCTATAGATTCATCATGGCTTTGGACCATGTTGTCTCCAAAGTCAACCATCTACCTAGTATTGGAACCCCGAGAATATGGTACACATCCTCCAAGATGATAGTCCACTCACCCCTAACACGACAAGCTGGAATTTGTTTCGGTATGTATCCCAATAAGAAAAAAAGTCACATAATATATGACTAGCAGGAGTGACATGGGGCATCCATGCAATCCTCCATATGCCTACTCTTTGTAGAGTGTCAATCTCATCCTGATTCAAAAGATCTAAAATCTTTGGGAGATAGTCACACTCCCTCTTGTGACTCCAACAGATGTACTATTCCTTCTTCTACATCCACTAAAACATAGGAAAAGAGAAATTTAGTGACATATTCCAATAGACAAGCTCATCAAAAACATGACGAAACACTAAAAATTCAAAAAAATTGGCCTTAAGTAAGTGTTTTTGAATTTTGTTACAAACAACTTCCTGTGCGGGGTGGAGGTTTTGTGATCACCGCCCTAACAAGGTGGTGATCCCATAATCACCACCCTACTTAGGGTTAGCGATTCTACGAGAATCACCACACGGTTTTTGCCCTAAAAATGCTCAAAAATGTAAAAATACATCATTTTGAATAAGACAAACAACTGCCCTATGTGCGCCCCCTAGAGACTATTTTAACACAAGAAAATTTGAAAATAACCCCTCCTACACAAATATTTTCAACTTTTAACATTTTTGGGTTTCAAAATAAACAAGTGAGAAAAACTAACCTTATACCATGCGGGTGAATCTCCCAATCATGGAGGCATGATCACTATCTTGCAACAAATTTTTGACTATCCTCTCATCAAAAATGGTCACCGTGGGTCTAGAGCTCCAAAATCACCAAGTCAATATGCGTAAATGAATTGAAAAATGAGTTTGTTTGGATATATATTTTTTAACTTCGTTTTGAGTGCATGGTTCTGACAAGATAGGAACCTTGGTGCAGGAACATTTCTATATTCCTATGCAAATGGTGAGTCCTCTTGTCATTTTAGTTTAGCATTTATTTTCGATACTTTATCCATCTCGCACTTGCGTCTACTTGGTTTTGCGGGTAGTGGAATTTGAGATGGAGACCTTTTGACATATAGGCATGTTAGGTATAGCTTCTAACTCCCCATTTTGGGAATGCCATACTCGAGATCCCACATTTTATGCCTATTTCATGGGTAAGACATTTCCTGAGGGGCCAATATGTACGCACCCAAAATTACATGTGCGACATTGTCAAAAAAATGGATACAAGACCCCGGTGATGATTCATATCCTTTCGAGAAGGTGATCAAGTTCCAAAAACCCATTCACAGTGTACATTTATAGCCTAAACATCCTTATTTAGAATTTGCATTCTTTTTCCTAGCTTCCTGCTAAGTTTTAGAGTAGTTTTGACCTTTATTGTCAAAATAGCCATCCTATCTAGGTGGTAGTTTTTGACCGTCGTCAAGGTAGGGTGGCGGTTTATCAATCACCACCTGCACAGTAAGGCAGTGGTCCTACGGGAATTTTCCAGAGAGTTCACTCGCATTTTGACGTGGAATTCTCTCACTTAACTTGTGTTTTCAGACGTGTTTCTTTCTCCTTTTAGATGATTCTAAGGCTCAACTTCCTTGTGGAAATCTATTCTTGCACTTCTATTTATGATTGATGGTTGTTAATAGTTTGAAATCCCTCTTCACTTTTTTATGTCCTCCTTTGGCTGCTAAATGGCTTCAACCATTGCCCAACTAATTTCCTATAAATACCATGCTTGTGTGCAAGAAAAACCTAGAGTAAAATTGTATTCTTTCCATTATTAAAGTTGTTACCTTCTTGCTGGAAATTGCCAAAGCCCAATCACAGATCAATTGAGCTTGCCTTCTTCCACCCACATCATTGCCCAGTCAATCAATCCAAGCTGCTAAGTTCTCCCACATCTTTCTTCTTGTTTCTTCTTTTGCATTCCCATCAACTAGACTCATGTGAACATGGAAATTGAAAGGCAAATTGAGGGGATAATTTCAACTAGATTTACTATAGTACATGTATATCCTAGGTTGGATTGTTGCTTTCTTTATTCAAATTGTCAAGTTAGAATTCATTTTTTTAGATTCATATCAAATAGAGTAGCTAAATATTTTAATCATTTCAATTACTAAGAAGTCAATATAGTATATCAATTTAGAATTTTTTTCTTTAAAGACTATCAAGGAAGTTGTAGAGGATAGTAGTTTCTCTAAAATAGTGACTATTCTCTACCTCTAAGGTAGGATTTAAAGTTGTGGAAAGAATTCATTTAGTTAATTGTTCTAGGTTAATCTCATACAAATTGCACAAGTGATTGTCTACATCTAGGTAATTGCTTGTTTAGATTCATTTTATTAGGTTAGAAGCTTATTCTTAAAAAATATAAAAACACCAAAAATATTTCATTTATTAGATTAGTCATTTTGCTTATTTATAAATCTGGAAAATACAAAAACATAGCTTAGTTTCAATTCCTTTTTTCAATTTACTTAGTTAGATGCTTTCAAATCTGCATGACAATTAAAGAACCCAGACAAGTAAGAGATTTATATTTTGAGCCAATAATTCCACAACTGAACCTAGTAGTTCCTCTTACAGACATAGATCAAGGACTTAGGTATAACATTTTCAAATCAACTAGGGATGTGAATAGTATCAATAGACAGTTGGACACACTAAACATAGAGGATGATAAGGCATTCAAATATTGGTCAAGACAACCAAACTACCAATTAAACTGAGTATATATATGACCATCAACCAACCCCAAGAGAAAACACATGCAATTTCTTGAGTAATTCCTCAACCAAATGTAAATGATCTTACCATAGACATAGACACATGATTATGCATACTTGTAGCTAGATATCCTATACTATATGCACAAAATTTTGAACAAATTTTAGCATTAAACATTAAATTAGAAAAGTATTATGACTATTGGAATGATCCCATACATAGAGTACCTGATCATCGTATGGATTAGACCCTAAAAAACACACTACATGGCCATAGCAAGACCATGACCAAAGAGATTTCATAGTTGTGATCCTATAGTTTCTCAACTGAATGGAACCGAGAGCCAATCATACGTAGATCTTGGATTAAGAGTGTTAGTATTTATATCATCACCACTCCCACCAAACATCATTAGGAATTTATACATACTAGATGAGAAAGCTCATCGAGCCCTCTCATTTGGATAGAACCTACTAATTGTCCATAGATCTGAATAGAATCACGCCTCTCACTCTTTCTTATTCCATGACCTTGTCTAGATAGATTAATGAGGCCCCATTCAACTTCCCACACATTTTGTAACCAATTGATAGGATATTCCCGGAGCTTGACATAGATTAGAGCCTCTGCATTTCCATCCTTACCAAATTATCCATTCACATTACCCAGGTTAGAGAGGCTTTCTATATGCTTGATGAGCAGATTCGTGATTGCGAGTCGAAAAATTATATTTCCTTGACCACCTTTGCCTACCATTTCCACATACTTTTCACCCACTATTATATTCCACTACCACATAGCCATCCACTTTCCACATCGGCTGCTCTGGCATGACCTCGGGGAGTCGAGTGTGGGTTGAAGGTCATGTGTTGACTTTCATTCGTATAGTGCCCTAGTAAGCCAAGGTGAAAGTAGTAGTGTTGGAAATAGTGGGATTATAGGTAATGGAGAAGATGTAAGCAAAAGAGGTAATGAAGATGAAGGTGTGGGTTTGGTTTGCCGCACCTTGGATTTTCCTTAGTGAAGAGATAAGTTGATAAAGGTGGAAGGGTATTGGCCTAAAGTTGAAGGTAGGGGTGAATGTGAAAGAGAAGGCATGGGAGATACTTTGGGGTGTGAGGCCTAGGAGGCTAGATATTCCTCTTAGGTGTGGGAATCGAGTTTTTGACAGTGGTGGTTTAGTAGGCAAGTCTTATTTCACTGTGGGATGCAATAGGCTAGGTGTTGGTAGGACCCCTAAGGAAGTGGTAGGTTTAGGTGTGGATATGGTTTTGGGTGAAGGAAAGGCTGAAGAATAAGGGGAAAATATGAGTGGCTTAAGTTCCATGGTTTTAGTTGCCTTAAATACCTTAGGATAGATGGTTGAGGTATCTGGGGACAACATCTTCATTTGGGTTGATATTGGGCATCGAAAGCACCCCGAGTGTGAAGCAATAAACATACTCTAATTGTTCCACCAAACAAAAGAATGGTTTTGGTTTAGAAGATGAAGAACTAGTGGTGAAACCCATCCAGAAATATGATTCAGTAGGCAAGAGTGATGTAAGAAGATTGACAAGATCTTAGAGGACCTTCGGAGAAGCATCACCTATAGGAAGAGGAGATAAGAGTGGATCCTCTATGGTTCTAGGAAAAGGAAAAAAAATTGACATGGAATCCTCTTTAGGTAGAAAGGTAGATAGGGTTAGCTCCTCCTTGGGTAGAGGAACATGGAACATGTAAGATAAGTTCTATGGTAGGTAGAGAAATAGGTGGGGTAGGTTCCATCATGGGTAGAGGAGTAGGAGTGAAAGTCTCCTCTATGGATATAGGAATATTTTTGATAGGATCCTCCATGGGTAGAGGATTTTGTGTAATAATTTCCTCGATAGACGCTACATGAGGAAAGTAACTAGAGGGAACATGTACTGTGTTAAAAATAGCATGAACCTCATGCACATTGGTGTCACTAGAAGAGGGTTTTGAAGCCTAGTTTGATGAAGGGGTATGATTAGTAAAAGTTTTCTTAAACACACCCATATTGGCATTGGAAGGTGCATTAGGGTTATTTAGGACAATATCACCATTATCTAGAATTCCTTGGACAATTTTCTTGAAAGTTTTTCAATTGCCATCATTATGTCCCCTAACTCGGTGATAATTACAGAAGTCATTTTCTTTGTACCACGACTGTGTAGGATGAGAAGGATAAAAAATAGTGTTTGGTTTGATAGGTGGAAGGGTGATGGCTACAACTTTAAAAATATTTTCCAACACAGAAGAATATGGTTATCCGATATGAGTGTAAGCTCTTTGTTCATTTTGTAATGAAATTGTTGAATAGGAGAGAGGTTGGTAGGTTGTTTTGGTTCATTAGATGAATGAGATGGGATGGATTTCAGAATCACCATGTTAGCAGATCCTTTAGCCTTGGAATGGTTATTAGAATGGTTGTTCAAAGTGGTTTAGAAGAAGAGTTGTTTGATTTGAAGTTAGCATTCTTGTTACGCAACTTAAGATTCTCTTCTTTAAGGGCATGGATCTCTAGTTTTTTCATCAAACATGTGAAACATTTGAAACTAAAGATCCAGGTAAATATGTCGAGCACATGCCCTTGTGAACAAATCTATGAGCTCTACTTGTGGTAGCTAGAAGGAGAGTTGATTGATGAGTCCCTACCAACATGCGGCAAAATCTATGATAGATTCATCCTCATATTAACGAATAGAGTATAGATCAGTCATGGAGACCTTCTTAGAGATATTGATTAAGAAATGATCAAGGAAAGTCTGGGCTAACTGATTGAAAGAGAAGATTGAGTTCCTAAGTAAAGCATTTTACCCGATCTAGAGAGGGTCTTGACAAGGACATGGGGAAAGTTATAAGGATCAAGGCATCATTATGGGTGATCAAATAACACACGTGTTTGAATGATCGTAAATTTTGTTAAGGGTCTTCCTTGCTATTGAAATGGTTAAACTTGGGTAACTCCCATTGTACGGGATAAGGGTGGATAGGTATGGATGGGTGGATGGGCTCGTTACAAATTTCATCATAAGTGAGGACATTACGAGATCCAAAAACAGAGGCCTCAAGTGTTTACATCTTATCCATCATAATATTGATAAGATCCATGGTAGGATTAGATTGATTACCCCCCTGCAATATAAGGGGGTGGATAAGATGAATATGTCGTGGAAGGAATGCCGTATATGGTGGTGCCAAGTAAGAAAATTAATATGCATACATATAAGCGTAGTAGAGAAGAGGAATTCAAATACCCTAAATATGAATTGGAGGTGATAAGTTGTGAGGCGAGGTGGGGTGTAGGTGGGAGGAGCTTGTTTTAAGACCCTCATGGCTATGGGTGGAAGATTTTGGGTATAGAAAGGACCAAATTCTAGTAAGGCGTATAGGTTGTCAATGTAATTGGTGGCTATGTAGGAATGGGTATAGAAGATGTGGAGATCCCTATACTAGGATTCATGGATGATAATATGACACATGTCGAGGTAATGATAGAGGTCGGTGAAGTGACAGAGACGTCGAAGGTGAGAAAAATGTTGAAGGTACAATGGATTTTGAAGGTGTAATGGATGTTGAGGGTGTAGTATGTGGTGTTTATGCAAGAGTAGGTAATGTTGCAGTAGCATTCATAGATATGGCAGGGGGCATGGAGGTAGGCATACCAAACAACGAATATCCCAATGAGTCACGGGTAGAAGAGTGGGCAAGGTAATGTTGTAAGGCTATGACATTATGATCGAGGAATTTAGTGAATTCCTCATCACCTGTAGGTATAGTTACTTGCAGGAATATTGGGGTCCATTGGTGAATAAATAGATGGTGGTGAAGGTGAAGTAGGTAACGGTATGCGACTAGTGTGAAAGGAAAAATATCATGCACTGTTGGTGAGTCTAAACCATAAGAAATTTGGAAGATAGGTATTCTAGGCTCTGTAAAACTAACAAAACTTAGAAACAGATGTTTGGTGAAGTTTGGAAGATAGAAATAGGTTATTGTTTCTGATAAAAATAAAAAACATAGTGACCGATACCGGTTAGTAAACTAGTGCCGATTAGGTAGAAAGACCAATGTCATGTCATTGGACCGATGCACATTACTATGAAAATGAAGAAATTTTGAAAATATGGAGAAGAAAAGTGGAAAATGATTGTTTTGGGTTCCGTTAAAGGCAATAGAAACTCGGAAGTTGTTTTAATAGAAAGAATAAAAAAACAAGAAATTGAGTACGTAAGAATAGATTGTGGTTTTGGAGTGAGAATCAAAACATAGAGTGACCGATACTAGTTAGTGAACCGGTGCGGTATGATGAAAGAACCGATATCGGTCATTGTACTCAATGCCGATTAGTGATAAAAACGGGAATAAAGAAAATATGACTATTTGAGTTAAATTTGATGAAAAGAAGCCCCGAAAAGAGGTTGTGTATGACAAAGATGATTTAACACACTTAGGTAAAACAAAAATTAACCAGTTGTGATAGGTGAGTGTGAAAAAATAATAAAAAGTGGTGAATACGTCCTCAAAACTCAAACTGTAGAAGACAAGAAAGAAAGGAGACAATCAATCAAACATAAACTAACAATATGTTACTCTAGGATCAATTTTTTTAGTGTTGTTGGCATATGCCTTAGAAATGACTATGAATGAAATAGAATGTTTGGATAATGAAGGTACCTATAAATCAATCTATGGATGGTTTAGGTTTTGTTTTGGTGAAGGATTCCTCGATATACCTTACGGTATGTGAGGTCCAAGCTCTGATATGATAAACTAGCCAGAACATCAGGCGGGGCCCACCGTCAACGAGTTTTTAAATCCTTGATGGATTCTTCTTAGAAGGGAATGTTTAAGAAGTTTTTAAATTATGTTAAGTGATTTGGAAAAGGAGTGTGTGCACAAATGTGAACTACACTTTATTAATCAATCACAAAATGGTCATGACCTCCATCGTATGATTGCTACTTAACTATGTGAGCTAAATATGCTAGACATACATGGATGAAATGCAAGTGTTTTAAGCCCCAAATCGAAATATGATATTCGATGTAAACAAGAGTGAATATGAAGAAGGATGAATTTCACTAATGTAAAACTTGGAAGGAAAGAAGAAGGATTATTTTTAAATACACCAAAATAGGTGTTTCGTTTAGAGAAATTAAAAAGAAGGAGAAAATTACGTGAGAATAAGATTTAGTGAATAAAAATTTAAAAAGGAAACACACGAGATGCAACCTATATGAATAGAAAAAAACCCACAAACAAGGGTCTCAGGGCGTGCCAAAATGTTTCACCAAAATTTTGCGTATAAAACATATAAAGTAATGTGAGGTGAGGAGGACTACTGTGAATTTGAATAATGTTGCGCACATTGTAAAAGACCAAGCTGATTATGAAGAGCTCATTTTTGGCTAGGAAGGACTACCTATAGAAACAAACAATACCACTAAATAGAGTCAATAATATAGGTTAGTAGATTGTCTAGCACAAGCTAGATGGGAAGCTGAGTGCTTCCTCAAAAGGTTTTCAATCCACTTTCAATATAAAATTTAATGCAAAGAAATAACAAGAAGTGAAAGGTCCTATTGTAGTAACATGATTTAGGTATCTCATATACTAACAATAAACTAGATTTAAGATAAATATTGAATATGTATTTAAATATAGAAAAGGTCGGGGTGGTTCAAGGGAGACAGGTGTGGCTAGAGGCTGTTAAAGAGGTATAGGTGAGATTGGGTAAGGTTTTGGGTGATTTTGAGTGAGTTACGAGATTGCTGGTCTGGGGAAATTACTAGACAAAGGATCGGTATCGGTTGGGAAACTAATGCGATCTTGGTAATAGCCGATCTGAAGTTGGGTAGCCAACACCGGTAGGGGAAATTAGATAAAAAGGTTAAAATGGGCTGGTTGGGAGCTCTTTGTGATTGCATAGAGAGTTGGGAAGGCTTAGGCTAGGTGCTAGGATTTATGTGAAGACTCAAAGATGGTAAAATAGGTGGTTAGGGGAAAAAGATGTTCAAACGGGTAGGTTTTTGGGTAGGTGGGTGTAGGAGGTATACGGGAGGAAGAAATCTAAAAAATAAATGTTTTAACACCATAAGCTAATGAAAATTGACCACTTTGGATTAAATTACTTACCTAGAGATTGGAGGTTGATAGATGATGGTTGTTGGTAGGTTCTTGGAGAAGAAACAGGTCCAAATCCACTATAGCAACAATAAAGGCTTAGTGCCACCCTGTGTGAATGATCTGAAGCTCTAGAGAAATAATTTGATTACTGATGAAGAATGTGAGTGCTTAGGTACTGTGTTGGTCATCAGAATATTTTTTTAATGTCTGGATGCAAGAGCTAAGAATTCTAGAACTCAAAATCTAAGATGGAGGAACCCGGGAAAAGGTTGGAAATCCTTATTTAAAGAAACTGATGGCGGTTAGGTGACTAGTGCCAGGTGAGGAATAACCAGTGTTAGTTAAGGGGAAAAGGTCATATTTTACAAAAATAACCTTTTCCCACCCTTTAAGTGTGGGTCAATATTTGTTATGGATTGGAGGTTTTTATTGTCACTTAATAAAGAGGGAAATAGATGGGAGAAGTGTAGAAGAATTCATAGTTATTTAAGGAGAGTCGTGACTTAGTCTAGGTTAATAAATAGGCTTGGAATGGGTCCATGATGATGTGGAAAGGTGAGGTGGAGGGGTGAGGGAATTATTAGCTTAATATGGGTAGTTAAATTAATAGTAAAGTATGAATGGGTCATGGTAAGGGGTATGTGTCGAATTAATTAATTGGAAGGGGCTTAGAGGATTATGACCTAATTTTGTTGTCTATAATGAATTCTAAGATTTATTCCCATGGGGTTATCATGAATTAAAATAAGTGCATGAATATTTGGGCAAGATGAGAAGCTAAAGTAAGGTATGCGCCCGAGTTAGAAGAGGCCTTATAGGATGAATCCTAATTTGTGTGTCAAGGTAAAGGAAGAAATTGACAAGATGCTAAATTTAGTAATCATTGAGCCCATCGAGGAGTTAGAATGGGTTAGCCCTATGGTGATCAGTATAAAAAAAGATGGAAGAATAAGAATTTGTGTGGACTACGGGGAGTTTAGTGTTGCATGTGTAGTAGATCCATTTTCCACACCTTTTAATAAAGAAATCTCATAAGGTGTTGTAGGGCGCAAGATCTACTCCTTCACCGATGGATTTTATGGGTATCATCAAGTACAAATTTCTAAATAATATCAAGAGAAGACAAATTTCATCACCGAGTGGGGAAGTTTTTCTTACAAAGTTATGCTCTTTGGGTTAAAGAACATACCTGCAATATTTTTGAGCATTGCTATGTAAGAATTCAAGGACTTCATTCATAAGTTCTTGAAAGTTTACTTAGATGATTGGACCATTTATAGGCTATGAAAGATCACTTTTATAATTTAAGGATTATGTTTGAGGTGCTGATAGTTGAGCATCTCCTTAAACATAAAGAAGTGTGTTTTTGCTACACCTTTTGGGACTTTTTAGGACACATCATCTGTAAGGAAAACATGTTAGTGGATCCTGCTAATATTGTTGTCATTTTGGGATTAGAGGAACCTACTAACTAGAGTGAAGTACGTAGATTATTGGGGCACATAGGATATTACAGGAAATTTATCAAAGGTTATGCTAAGATATCCATGCCCTTAGAGGAATTATTGAAAAGTAAAGGAAATTTCCATTGGGGTGAAGTGAAACAACGTGCATTTGAGACATTAAAGAAAAGGCTTACTAAAACACCTATTTTGTGCTTTCCTTCATGGAAAAAACCTTTTCATGTGCATGTGGATGCCTTTGGCATGGCCATTGGCATAGTATTATCCCAACTTGGAGAAGGTATTGTTGATCATCCTATTTTCTTTGCAAGTAAGAAATTGACCCCATCTGAACAGAATTATACAACTATAGAGCATGAATCCTTATTGATGATCTACATGTTGTACAAGTTTAGATATTACTTGTTACCTACCCCATTTATATTCTATACAGATCACATGGAACTTAAGTACTTGGTGAACAAGCCCATTTACAGGGGCGCATATGCCATTGGATTCTTTTGTTTGAGTAATTTGACTTAATAGTGGTGGTTAAGCTAGGAAATAGTAATTCTAGACCAAGATCATTTGTCAAGGATTAATTTAGGTGAGGAAACATAAAGCATTGAGGATAGAATTCTGATAAAAAACTTTTTAGATTGAACCCTCGACTTATAAGATATTGTTTTCTTTTTATGGATTTGGTGTGGTGCACTAAAGGAATGAAGAGTATAGAAAAATTAGATTTTCATATGTGTCGTGCTTTACATGTTGATTAGTGGAGACTTATATAAACTAGGTTGGGATGAAGTTTTGTGTCGATGTGTTCTTGAGCATGAACATGAAGCTATTATGGAAGAGGCTCATGGTAGTATTATAGGTGGACATTATACGAGCGATGCTCCGTGTGCAATATTTTATTGGTAAACCTATGGTGGGAAATATTGTATAAGGATTATAAATAATATTGTAAGGAGTGTGACCATTGTCGATTGCCTTAGAAATCACAGGCATAAAGATGAAATTCCTTTAAGGTCGATTACTAGTGCAAAACCATTTGAAAAGTGGGCAATTGACTTTGTGGGTCCTATTTCCCCACCCATGCACAAGACTAGATCACACTACATTATAACTTGTACAGATTATCTTACAAGGTGGGTAGAAGCGGTGCCTACAAAGGATTGCACAATAGATACAATAGTAAGGTTTATGTGGGAGAATATTATCAGTAGGTATGGATGCCCATTGAGTTTGACAAGTGATAGGGGTACTCATTTTCTTAATGAGACCATCAAGATACTATTGATAGAATTTATGGTAGTGAACCATAAAACAACACCCTATCACCCTCAGGTAAATAGAACTGTTGAGGATTTTAACAAGATATTGAGCCATACCTTGACTAAAATTTATGATGTGGGGAGGAAATACTGAGATGATAAAGTCTCTATTGTACTTTGAGCATACAGGATAACCTACAAGAGGTTGAATAAGGCCATACCTTTTTTATTAGTGTTTAGCACAATGGTTGTTCTACTGGTAGAGTTTATGTTACCTTCTCTATGTATTGCACACATAGGAGGTTTGGCTGATGAACAAGCACTTGAAGAGAACATTGACAAACTGATTTAATTGGATGAGAGGTGCACCATTTCCAGATGGAGTCAGAAGATAGAAAGGGCTAGACAAAAGGCATGGCATGATAGGCATATTAAGGATAAGAAGCTTAAAGTTGGACATATGGTTATTTTGTATGATTCAAAGTTCTTGCACCACCCTAGAAACCTTAAATTCCATTGGATGTGACTTACATACTTGATTCAAGTGCTTTTTAGGTAGAGGCATTAGATGAGACATGGTTTTCTAGTTACTTGACAAGAGTAAAATGAAGCCTTACTACAAATAAGTCTTCTTGGTGTTTTTAATAAGGAAGTATTTCCATTAGATTAGATTTCCTTAATGCATTTCCTTTATATGTGTTTCCTTTATCATTCTTTATGCTTTATCAATTTATTTCAGTGTTTTATGTAATATGCACACTTGCGCGCGTAAGTTGATTACGTATATTGACTTCATGCATAGAGGACCTCACCTACCCTTAGTGTGGGGTGGAGTATATATAAGATACATGGACCAAATTTGAATTTTCTATGAAAAATAGGTATGTATAAAGAGATATTGTGCAGTGCTTAAAGTGAAGGAAAGAATAGAGAAATATTTCTCATGAATGAAGACCATGTATGGATGAATGGATGCATAGTGTAACATGAGGTAGGATGCAGCGCAATGGAAAGTAATTCATGAAAGGTGCAATAGATAAGTACTTGGCGCATATAGGCACACAAAAGTAGGTATGTGGTTGAGAAGTAGTAGGTGCCCCAGAAGGTAATGGCTGGGACATGGGAAAAATCAGTGCTAAAAGGAAGAAACACCAAGTTAATGTTGAGTATGGTGGTAGGTGGAGAGTAATAAATGCATATTATTTTTAAAAGCTATATAAGGTGGTGTTGGGAAATCATTTTTACCTTTGCGATTGAGAGAATTCGAGCGAGTTGAAGAGTGAGCTACGTGTAAGTGCGAAGAGTTATTTTGTGAATTGAACTAGACAGATTTTAGCATGAGATTGGTTGATGCTCTAGTGGAGAAGGTGTTTGAGTGAAACAAAGATGTGCATGGAGAATAATTGATAGTTAGGGTTTGAGTTTGAGCTAGGGCACACGAGAATCGAGCTAGGGCATGCGGGTTTGAGTTGCAGAGATTGAATTCACCACAATAACACACCTTTATTGTTTCTATGACACCTAAGTGAGCACCTAGAGCGGCCAAAAGGGGAAGGAAGTAGAAGGAAGTTGAGGTTGAAGTAGAAGATGCCCTTGAAATCCATTTTTGAGATGATATCAGAAGAGGTTTGTATGGGCCACGGCCCGGGATTCTCACATTCGTCATTACAAAGTAAGTGATTATAACCATAGAAAAAAGGATAACAAAGATGAATTGGACAAGTTACTGGTAGTGAAGATGACCACGAGAATAGAGAACGTCATGGCCGTGTATGATGACACGGAAAAATTTTGTTAACAAAGGTGGGATTTTTACAATTGTATGAGCTCCCTTATTTTGGATAACCATAGAGGTTATATCAGTTATTGATGAGTAGAATCCATGAGGAATTTTTCTACTTTTTGGGTGATGGATGAGGATTACCGTGCCCTTGATAGGGTGACTAACAGGTTTGAGGAGTTTGAGCACAAAGATTAGCAACAATCTCATAGATAAGGAGGGCATATAAGTCACTGTTAGGAAATAAGGGATAAAATATGTGGAACAATCCCTCATAAAATCACAACAATAGAAACTAATGTATAAAATATTACAGATCTAAAAATAAAAGTGCAAAATAAAAAGAACACAACACAAAGAGACAATATTTAATGTGGTTCACCCAATTTGGGCTACGTCCACCAAGAATCACTTGCTCAAATTTTATTACAAACCACCTCTTCTCTCAATACAATACCTAGATCTATTTGGATCTATGCTCAACAAACTCTCCTGAATTCACACCCAAATTCAAACACATCTACAATGTTACATCAACCCTACCATATGCACAAAACCACATAAATAGGCAATTGCTTAAGCAATTTTACAATACCATGGGTACCAAAACTATGGGCCAAAACTATCCCATAAACCTATGGGTCAAAAATCTCACCCATATGAGAAGAGAATGTTTCCTAATATATCAAGCACATTTTTCTAAGCCAAAAAAATTCTTTGGGGCTGCATCCCGAACCCCAGAAGAGACAAATATAGAAAGTGTACAATACTTTTAATGTATAGTCTTCAACACTTTCACACATAAAAAATAGGCTCCAAAACATAACAACCATAAGGAAATCCATGGGTTACACAAAGGGAGGGCATGGAATGGACATTGATAAGTATATAAATATCTTGTTTTTAAGGAAACATCACACCTCCTTACAAAGTTGAACAACCAAGAGTGATATTCATAGGTAAATACAATGTGGTTACACATAGAAAAGAAGATGACAAAAGGGGTGGTGTATAATGTGTCCAATTTCATTGCTAAAACCATTATTGAGGAGGTGCACCAAGGTGAGAAAATTAGTTTTGATGTGATCCTTTTGTCTCTTTTATTTGTAGAAATTGGAGTGCCCAATGGGCCAAAGGATAAAATATGGCAATACCCTGAGGAGAAGAAATATCTTGCAGAGATATTTTATAAGTATACATGTGATGAGACCATTGAGTAGAACCTTTAAATAGAGAATTCAATTGTGGTATGAGCACCTCCATGCTATGTTTGAGGAGGAATGGAGAATACCCAAGGATCTTACTTTGGTATTGGATAAACAAGTACAATTTGTAGTTTACCAACACTTTTGTATAACATGTTTTGGCATGAAGGATGGGAAGTGGAGCCCTTTGTGTAAGCTCCCTTATGCCTTCACCGCACATTACTTTCAGGCTTTGGTAAATAGATTTTTAGATGTGTGGTGGTTGATATGCAATGTAGATAAGGTGGTGTGACTACCATACACTGAGGAAGACTTACATTTATCCAAGTAATTCTACATATATTGAGAAATTAATTTAAGATGATATTAACATTAAAGCTATGATTTTTTCCATTCGAAAGTATGGGGCAGCCCTTGTGTATATTTACAGTAGGCCAAGGATGGAAATCAAGAAGTATGTCAAAAATGAGTTCAAGCTCCTAGACCACCCAAGGGGAAGCATATTGTGGGCACACTGCAAGATGAAGAAGACATTTTTCCCCTTAGAGAAGAAGAAGAAAAAGAAGAAGAGAAGAAGAAGAAATTTAGGAAGACATTGGTGGCTTAGAGCACCGGGAGAGAAAATATCTGACTATATGAGAGAAAAGAGAACATGAGGCAACTCCTCCACTATATAAAAATGATGAAGTGTTGGAAACAGACACTTTGTGGAGATAGAAATAGAATAGGGAATTGATGAACCTCGGTTCAAAAGAGTGATGAGAAGAACAAAAAATAAAGGTGCGGGAACTTCACAGCCCCTTAGGAGGTCACCTAGGACTTCCCCTATGAAAGCAAAGCCGAGAAAAGAAGAAAAGGTACAAGTACATTCCTAGGAAGGATGATGAAGATGAAAAATCTGGGGACAATGTGCCAAACACTCCAGTACAAAATGAGGATACAAAAGAGTCTAGAAACAAGTAATAATAAAATACGAAGAGGAGTTGAAGGAAACAAAGATAGAAATAGATAAGGGTGAGCCATCAGGCGTGCCTCATCTATTTAGATAGGTGAAGAGCCAAAGATACTTGATTGGACAAACACATCCATAAAGGTAAGATATCGGAAAAGGAAAGGAGGAATAAATTTATGAGATGCCAATAGATGGGTATGTTGATGACCCAACCAAAATTATATGCACGAGGTTCCAAAGAACTCTGGATCCCAAGGACCTTTATGGCTGGGAGCTGATGGACACAAAAATTGTAACTATGTGTACATAAAAGCAACTATCTTAGAGCATGTAGAATCTTGTGGATAAGCCTGAATTTGATGTATGTGAAGAATTATGTGCATCTAACATGTTTAATAAGGCACCACACGTGTGCCATGTCACAGATTAATCCCACTATGATGTCGATGAATAAGTGAGCAACGCCTTAACAAAGGTATCTACTTAGGTTGTGTCTTGAAACATTGATAAAGTGAAAATATTCGGGTTCTCTTAGATGATAAGAAGGAAAATTATAATAAAATAAAGCACCTGACAGAAGAAAAATAGATAGCTGAGGTGACGGGGCATTCGGTACTCAATATGGAAGAACAAATTTGGGATGAGATTTTGAGAAAAAGGCTGTATTTGGAGGATAAAGTCTCACGATATTTTCTATCTGCTTTGAATTATTTATACACATTAGTTTATATGGTACTAGATGAGGACCTATACACATTTCAAAACCAAAGGATGCTATAGAATAGGCACAAAAGGCTAAGGAAACAATTGCACATAAAATTACAAGTTATGAAGCATTACTATAGAATTTGAAGGATGAATTAAATAAAAAGATTTGGCTTTGAATATGTGTGTGGCCCCAAATGTAATAATAAAGACAAGAACCATGGCTGAGGAGGATGAAGTCCTCAAATCATTAAGAATGAGACACTTGGGCATGTGGAGAGGCTAAATTTTATAATAGAGAAGTGCGATGAACTTGCTTCTGACCAAGAACCCACACAAGGAGAAAATAAAGGACATTGGGAAACTAATAGTACAACGAATGGATGTCATGGATGAGATGGTCTCAAGCACGGCTAATGTTCTCAGGGTACTATAGAATGAAGGTGAGAACATGACACTTGACGAAATGGAGGCAAGACTTGTAGACATTCTGGATAAAACAAATAAGGCACTAAGCGATTGGAATGACTTAGAGGCAGAGATCAAAAATGAATATCTAGAGTTGATCCTCCTTGTGGAAGAGTAGAGTGCCAAGTATTCTCTCATTCTTTTTGTGTAGATATTATTTTATTCTTTATTATTTTTCATGGAGACATAAGTTATGGTTTCCCATTGTCGGGGATGGAAATGAAATTAGTGTGGGGTAATGTTGGGTTGATGAATTATAACCTAAGTATGAAAGGCGCAAAAGGATTGGGCACGCGGGCATAGGGCGTTTATATACACATGAAACTATAGTGAAATAGGGTACGCATAGGACAACATGAAAGTAGGACTTAGTAATTTTGTATTATGAGGCTAATTATATACATGGAGTGTAGAGCATGTATTGCAGAAGACTTAAAGATCACGTAAAGGCTATTTTGGAAAAGTGCAAGGTCAATCGACATGCATAGTTTTGGTGCAATTAATAGGATTATACTACAGTTTCATTATTAGATGATCTATTATTAGTGAGCTTGTATGCTTTTGTATTTATCATGTAAGGGCACATGGTTATTCTTAGCATGTAGTCTATTTTTAAGGTGCTTAGGCGGTGAAGGGAAAGTCCCCACTACCTATAAATATGTATTGATTTGCATGATTTAGATGATCCATGTTTTGTTAGAGTTATGTTGTTGATTTATGGGTGTGCATGACTTATGGTGACAATATTATGTATGTATGAAGCTTCGTGTTTTACAACAATTAATATAATGGATCTTTGTGGCTAGATATTGATTGTAGACACATTTGTGATTAGTTCTTGCATGGTAAATTTAATCTTGATTCTGGTATGAGTTAATCTTGCATATGGTTAAGATTTAGATCTAGTTTATGTTATGCTTTATACTTGATTAAATGTTATGGATCTGGGATATTTGTATGATCATGTTAACTTCTTGACAAGGATTACATAAAAGAGGGACCTAGTACCCTTGTGTGCTTTGGGTGAGTGCTCGATTAAGGTGAGTGATGTGTGTGCGCATTGCGTTTTTTTTGTGGGTAAAATAAGACTATAGTTTTCTAGAAGTGGCACCCTCTTTTGATTTCTACAAAGCTCATTTTTCCCATCTTAAGGGATGCTTCCATTATATTGAAACAATCAAGAGATGTCCCTTGTTCTCTACCTCTCTTTTGGACAAGCCCATTATATCTTCTTATATTATTAGTAGGATTTCTTTTCCTTATGCCTTCATCTTTCTTCTTTTAAATTTTTGAAGCCTCTTTTATTTATTGTTATAAAATAAGGAAACTTCAAGAGTGTTATAGGTAGAGGCTTGAGATTTTGCAAAAAAATGTTGTTTCCATTTTTTATTAGCTAGTATTACCTACTATTTTGTGGGATATTCCACTTCTTTGGCTATATATGGGAGCCTTGTTGACCTGGTGGAAGATGGGGAGTTGTATAAATTGGGGATATTGATGCAATAGAAAGATAATTTGTCAATTTCCTTATGGGATCACCCATAGGAATAACACTATGATTTTTTTCCTTACTTGGCTAATGGGAAGACCCATTGGGATTTACATTGGAATCCATACTACTAAAAATATTAGAACTATAAACCTTGGAATTGATTGACTAGTTGGTCTTGTGTGGAATGATGACATTGGTGATAATGACATTGATATATTGAGGCCCTATGATGTCTTCATATCTATGAAAGAGATGGGATGTGAAGAATAAATGGATGGACTTATCATAGTTATGGATAATGGGACAACATGAGAAGAGTGGAAACACTAGAGGGAACAAGTGAAGAATAATAAATGGTAGGTGAATTGATAATGGGAGGAAGAGGAGATGATATGAAAGCTATAGAAGGAATGGGATAAGTGAGTGAAGGAGTGCAAATGACCATAACTAACATCACAATTAAATTAGTAAATGAATTTGAATTATCAATAAAATAATATTGAACATGACTCACCATTTAGGGGCTTAGAATTTTTCCTTATTTGAATGGAATCATAAGCCTCTCTTATCACATTAGTTACTGTTGGTATGTTGAGGCCATTTGATGTCATCATATTCAAGAAAGAGATGGGATATGCAGAAGCAATGGATGACCTTATCATAGCTATGAATGCCACAGTGGATGATGGGGACAATTTGGGAAGAGTGGAAACAATGGAGGTAACAAGGGAAGAATAAGAAATAATATGTAAAGTGATAGTGGGAGGAATATGAGGTGATATGGACAATCCTCAAGAAATGAGAGAAGTCGGTGAAGTAGTGGAAAACACCATAGCTAACACCATACTTAAACTAGTTTAAACATGAACTATCAATAGAAAAATAATGAACATGAGTCACCATAGGAGTAGATGCAAACTGTTGTAGTGAATGATGACACTACAAGGGTTAGAAGTGAGACTACCAAAATTTGAATAGTTGATTCCATATAAAAAAAAAAATTACCCTTTCCCTTATCAATATCAATTGTTCTTTGTCCACTAGTCTACCATGTTGTTAGAGGAATTGGAATTGATATTAATGATTCCATTTGGGTGCTTATACTTTCTTTCCTTTTCCAAATAGAGGAAAAATCCTATCTTGTCACATTAATTAATTTTGGTATTTAGGGAGAGGAGGAACAACCTGTAAAATACTTCTTTGGATATCTCTACTAGTGGCCTCTAGTGAAGCAAGAACAATATGCACTAGTGGCTAAATTGTAATGAAGCTTGTTTCCTTTAACTTGTTGATTACCTCATCCACATACTCAAGGTTTAAATGATACAAGTCCTTACTCCCATTTATTTTCATAACCACTGGATACTTATTTCTCATCCTAGTCAAATTAGGCTTTATAGAACCTTTTAATCCCATTTTCTATGAGAATCTTGTGAAATATTATCATAGGGCCAATGTTGTTTGGAGAAAACCACGATATACGAGATAATTGTTTAATTTATATTTTCCAATGGAGAAAGGAAAAAATGGCCATGGATTCCCATTAATTTACTTGCACCACCCACCACTTCCATGATCAAGATGTGCCACTTCTATGGCTTCCAATCTCTCGGTACATGTTTTGGAAGTCTGAGGAGGTGTCGAGCACCTTCAATTCTAATTATGGTATAACTATTGTAATATTGGTATGCTCCAATATTTTTGATTGATTCCCTCAAACTTGGATTCATCTTGGGTCTTCCTACTCCATGAATAATATAATGAATAGTGATGAGTCATGTAAATTCCCTTTTACAAACACCTCCTCATCTGTACTTTTGTTAATTTAGTGAAGCTTTGTCCTTGTATTTCCCAGATACTATTGAACATTACCATCATCACCTGAACTCATGAAATATATCTTCGATTAATATAGTTATGACTAATTATCTTTATTTTGTGGTATTTTTAGTATGCATTTATTATTATGGTTGAAATAAGTTGTTTTAATGATGATTTGTGTGATGCCACTATTTTTCCAAGTAAATTTTTATATGCATCAAAGGATCCATCTGCTGTGCAACTCATTTGTAGAAAAGGGAATCACCTACATCCAAAGGACTTATTTTCCACAACCCATAAATAACCAAAGAATACCACCTACAAAAAAGGAGATGTGATTCGAATATCTCTGGGAATGTGAAGGACAACACTCCAAGTTTTTACGTGTTGTGGTAGAGGAATTTATAAAATGTAGCATGAGAACTAAAGATAACTCAATAAGATTTACTACTCATTACAACTCACTGAAGAACTGATTGATCAGTTAAATACGTGATTTCAAGAACTTGATGGTTACTTGAGTTATGTATTTGATATCTAGACAACTATTAGTTAGTTTTATTGCATGTGTTTAAACTCTTGTTGTTCTATTTAAGATCTTCCACTTGTTTCATTGAAGATATTTTACTTAGTTTGTTTGAACTCCTAGTTGAAATCTTCTTCTCACATTTTGCTATAATTGAGGAGTATAAGAGAAAGAGATTAATGTTGGAAATGGATGTAGAGATCTAGATGAAGAATTAGATAATAGAGGATACATAGATAAATAAGTTTCTTTGTTCCTAAATGTAATCTTCATGCCAATTCAATAAAGAATATGATTTTTTTCAAGTAGCTTTTAGTTACAAGCCTTAGGAGGGATTAACACCCAAGGTAGGGCCCACTTGTGGTCTATTAAACCCCTCCATATTTTTGTTGCTCTGTTTCATTACATGATTAGGCTAGGAAGAAATTTACCTCTTTATCTGTATTATGAATTTACAAGCTTTACTTTCAGTCATAGTGTTAGAAGCCATTTACTTTTAGTTCCAAGTTTTGTTTCAAGAAGCATTATTGTGTGCATGTATACTTTGCTTAATGCTAAATCAAATAAAGCAAGAACTACCACCTAAAATAGTTATACAATTTAGCTAAAACAAAGCATAAACACCACCAAGATAGAGAACTAAGAAAGATCTAAGCGAGATCAAAACTATGCATGTTATTTTAACATCTCTACTCTCCTAGATTACCAACAAGAATGAATGGACCTATTTAGCTCCAATGGAAATAAAAAATTACTTTGTTTGATCCTTAAAGAATACAAGAATAGGAAGCTTTAGCTCTTAAAAATGGTGACCTCTCAAGAAAACAAAAGGCAAGTGCTTAGTCTCTTTGCTATATGTTTTGCATTTGCTCTCTTAAGAAGTTTAGGTGTAGGTATAAACATAGAAGGAGGGCTCCTTATATAGCCCAATGGATAAAGGAAACACTTCATCCCTTCGCATGTGGGATAAAGCTAAAACATGATTAGGAATGGATAAGGTTGTTTTATTAAAGGTAACCTTACTTTAGAAGGGTTTAATTTATGCTTAGCAAGTCATGGGAGTTGGGGGATGTTTTAATTAATCAAAGGTGATTAACTAATAGGTAGGTGTAAACTTATAGAAGCAAATTAGAGGAATATTAGTACAATTAAGGCTATTAGGAGGGATTAAATCAATTAAATATTGATTTATTAGTTAAATGAAGAGGAAGGATAATTAATTAATAATAATTAATTAGTTTGGATAGATGGGGTAAATAATTAACAAAAGATCATTAATTAGGTTGTTAGCTGGATAGGTGACTTAATCAATTAGCGTATTGTAATTAATTAATGACAATAAGAGAGAATATGAGTGCTTTTGATGATATGTCATCATTTTGTGAGAAAGGGATAATTAGCGCAATTTAAGTATTTAAATTTTTGGGCATAATTATAGGTGTCTACATTTGACCCTCTTTGGGGTGGTGTAAGTGGCGCCACTTCAAATGTAGTAGACGGAAGAAAATTTTGAAGGGATAGAAGAAACATTAGTAGGAAGAAGAGATGCCCCCTCGAGCATCAATTGGGTGATGAAGGAAGACGATCAACGATCGAAAAAGGTGAGAGATAGATAGAAGAATGGAAAGTGGAAGGATGTAGAAGAAATATGGAGGGGAGAGAAGAGATTAGACTCTAGTCGTTGTTTATTGGAACAATTTGGATGTCATCATATTTCCATAGGAGCTACGTCATCGGTCCTTATGAAAAATATAAGCATACGAGAAAAGTAGAATGACATGAAAAGCCATACTACGAACAATTGTCCATTCTTTGAAAAACACCAAATCCATGCAACATAAAAATGTAATGCAATATGAGAAAGTGAAAGATGCCTAACTCCATGCAACATAAAAATTCAATACAATTCGAGAAAGTAAACAAGCTAAACTAATAGAGAAACATAATGTATTTTTTGTTATCAAGCTTCGATTCACGACATTGTGTAAATTAATGAAAAGGGTTGATGATGGTGTCCCTAAATTAAGGATACATGTGAGGGGAATAACGGAGGACACTTGGGTCTGATGGAAAAGCAATGTGCACTACGAAAGCAAGTATGTGCAACTAACTTGTTGCCCCAGTACAGTACACGAAGTAATCAACCTAGCTTTTGTTGATGGAGGTAGATCAAGATGATTATGCAAGTCACACACATGAATAAGTGAGAACCAAAGAGCGATGTTTTATAGGATGATTTTAAATTTTTAGAACTTTTTGAAATATATTTGAATGTTTTTGATGATTTTTCTAACATATTTGAATGTTTTTATTTTGAAATTTTTATGAAACTATGTACAGTAAGACAAGTAAGCATGGATGCCCCTAGTGATAGATGGGATGTACAAGGGCATAAGGCCACGTGCGTACCAAAAAGGTGAAGATGAAAAAATGCCCCAACAATTAGGTGGGAGTATTCAAAGGTAAACTCTTCATAGGTAGAAGCGAGACCTAAGGCCATTATGGATAGGTTCAACATGATGGTGAACGTAAACCAATGAAGTGTTAGGAAGAAGCAAGGATGCCCCCAGCATAAGTTGGCCTAAAAGCACATGATAGAAAGGAGGAGAAGATTTTTTTTGAAATGTGACAAACATGGAAAACAAGTAATCTTATACACATGGATGTTATGAATGAAGTAGAAGAGTGATGTGAATGATATGAATGTAGCTTAGAAGCCTCACGATGAAGAATTGATTAACCAAGGGAAAAAATTGTAAGATGGGATATGGACTAGAGTAAGAGTCGAACAAGGTCTAAAAAAAGACACTTGGTAAAATACTAATCTTGTTTACTCATAGAGATCAATGTGTGCACGTGGAATTTATTACCTTTTGAAGGGAAGATTTAATAGAAAATAAGTGAATACACCCTAGATAATGTGTTGGGATGATTGATTGTGAATGGATGGTGAAAGGATAGTCATACATTGCTCCATTGCCATCCAGGCATCCATAGCCACAGACGGATATGCATTTGATTCTAATCGCAACATTCTCTCTGCTAGTCAGGCATCCATAGCCCCGATAGAGATTATTGGAAATACCCCAAGAGAGAGTAATATATCAATTTGCTTTTGTTTTTAGCTTTTAGCTTTTGATTTTTGATTGATTTTGTTTCTTTTGATTTATGAAAACTTATTTCAGCTCTCTTATTGACAAGGGTTTAAGAACCACCGATGGCTTGATGGAAGGAGGTGGAAATGGTTACGATGATGACATTGGATAGTGTCACAAAATATGTCCAAAATTTATTCGCAACATGTTTATTAGATGTTGAATGTGAAATGATCTCTAAGAGGTCGAGTCGTTCTCTAATTTACCAAGGTGATAAAAGACCAGGGTCAAATGGATACCATAGAGATAAATGTCACAAAATGTGTGCAAATAAGCTAACCAAAATATCACTGAAGGGATGAAAATGGTAGGAAGACTTGCAAAAGAATAGAAAGGAAGGGAAGAAAGAAATATCCATGTGTACGTAATACCTGATTGTAATGTTCGATCTTTGTACCGTTTATTTTTGTTGTGTTTTCTCAATGTTTTTTTTTATATTTGTGAATTGTTTTTTATTTTTAGATTTTTAACATTTTTAAGAGGTTGGGACTAACAAAGTCACTCTATGTGGTAAGATCCAATAACAATGTTTGTGACTCCTTGATAAGGGAGATTAGGCGTGTTTGTTTATCAAGAGTCATGTTTTCCCGATCTCAATGATCGTGGTGAGTTCACACTCAACAAAGGACTGCAATTTATCCTAAAACATGGATTTTGTATGCGGGAGCTTGAGTTCCCTATCCAGAGGTTTATGCACTTTGCACCATACTTGATGGTTACGTTGATGTGTGTTCTTGAATCACGCTTGATTTACAACTTTGAGATTGTTCAAGTTGTTGGGGGATTTTGAGCTCTTGGAAGTTTTGACCTGAGCTTGATAATGAACCTATTTGGGTTTCTTATAAGCTGACTTGTGACTTTTCTAACCTCGAGAAGGAGAAGAAAGTGAACGTTTATGATTGATGATAGGAACAAGAGAAATGATGGTGGGCTTGCCCCAGTCATTAGTAGAAGGATGATGTGATTGATGAAAATGATACATTCCAAGGATTAAAGAAGATGGGCTACTAGGAGGTGAGCCATAGATAGAAGATGAAGGGATACTAGGATGTGGCCCAAGAATAGAAGAATAAGGGCTACTAGGACGTGACCCATAGATAGAAGATGAAGGGATACTAGGATGTGGCCCAAGAATAGAAGAATAAGGGCTACTAGGATGTGACCCATAGATGTAAGATGATGGACTACTAGGATGTGGCCCAAGAATAGAAGATGATGGACTACCCAAGGGTGATCCATACATAGAAGATAAGGGGCTAGTTGGACGTGCCCCAAGAATAGAAGATAGTGGACTACTTAAAAATTTCCCACAAATAGCAGAGGGAGGGCTACTAGAAGGTGACCCACACCTAGATGAAGATGAAGGGATACTTGGCGTTGACCCCATAAGAGATTGTGATTGAGGAATTATGATAGACAAAGAGTTATTGGGTGATGAGAAGATAGGCCATGGATTAATGCAAGACCAAGGAGTTTCATCACATAATGAAGAATGTGAAGATGGAAGAATAAGAGGAGGGTCAAGTTGCATGACCTGAGGCTCTTCCTCTATTTCTTGATAAAAGGAATCAACCTTTTCCTCACAATATGTAGATGCATAAAATTCTAAAGAGAATCCTTTCTCGTAATCTGCTAAAGGAATATCTTCATATGCCCCTATAAATGCCCTGATTGTTTCTTCATTCTAAAAGAGATCAATCGGTATGAGTTGTTGATCAACCACCAGGGGTTGATTGGAAGAAAGAGATCAATAGGTATGGAGACTTAGAAGATGCTTGATGATGATTGATAGAAGACGATGTTGTGGGAGATGAAGAAGATGTGTAGCTATATGTATCGGGAGTAGAAGAAGGTGGTGTGGACCTACCTATATAATGGTATATCGTATGTAAAATAGTAGGAATAATTCTAAACTCTGTAGATTGTGACGCATGGGTCGATTCAAGATATGTTTGTCTCAAAGAAATTTGAGTCACACGAATCTTCAAAGGAGGAAGACTTATTGGGGTGATTGATGAAGAAGGTCCCGAGAAAAGGGGAGGATCATGATTCATGAATCACATTGGATGAATAATAACAAGGGTCCTGCAAAGAAAGGGAGGACCGCGATTTAAGAATTGTATTAGATTTTTGATTGGATGGATTTGGAGTCGCGCGTATCTTAAAAGGAAGAAGACGTCATTGAGGCGATGATAAAAGGGTCCTACGAAGAGAGGGAGGACTGCGTCATAGGAGTCACATTAAATGAAGGATGAATATGATTTGTGGTGACACAAATATTTAGAGGAGGAGAACATTGTTTAGATGATGATAATAGAGGTCATGTAAAGAAGGGGATGACCATGACTTAGGAGTCAAATTGGATGAATATAAATGGTAGTTTAGATATGAATAGTAGTTTAGATCCAAATCATCAAAAGAATCAAAAGAAATGTTTGGATTGGGATCCTCGGAAGAAGAAGAAATGTTTGGATTAGGATCAAAGAAGAGTGGGGGAAATTGAATAATAATTTGGATCAGAAGCATCCAAATCATACCACCGACTATGAGATGAAGGTGGGGAACGAGTTACCCGTATGGGCTCTCTAGCACGAAGAACCAAATGAGGTTTAGTTGTAATGGGAATATTTTGATTTGAATTGCTAAACCTAGGTTCCATATTTTTGTAAGTATGGGGAACCACGTGATAGTCAATCATTTTTGGCACTATTTTAAGCACAAATGTCTAGATCTAGATAGTGTGATGGAACTCCTTCAAAGGGAAGGAAGTGACATGTCGATTTGGGTAGCATAAGGACAACCAACTAGACATTGTGTAAGTATGGAGATGCGTGCATGATTTTCCAAAGAAGGTCTAAGGAAAATAGACATCGTGATGATGCAATCTCGATGAGATCAAAGGGATTATCCTAGAAAATAAGTTTTCGAATGAATAATCACAAGGAACAATCATGCAAGTGTGAAACACAAAGCCAATCAACAAGGAAATACACCATATGAAAATGTGATGCAAAGATGATCAACACAACATCAATATTTACTGTCAAGCTCGAAATGAACAAGGCATAAATATTAACAAAGGGTAGATGTGAATCCCAATCAAAGGATACCATGACAAGTTTAACAACCAACAAGGCCTAAATGTTAAAGGGTGAGGTTTACAAATGTAAGCTACGTAACCACACCAATTGGACACGTCTATCAAGCTTCATGAGAAGTGAGATATTAGTGTCAAAGTGGTATCGAAACGATGCAAAACAAAGTAAGCGAAACCCTTCAAGATTTGGGACAATGTTTGAAATCAAAATAAGTCAAAGTATACTAAGGATGTGTTAAATTTGGGTAATGCCACAATGACACTTAGATCATGTTTCTACGAGAAACGTGACATAAGTATCAAAGTAGATAATGCAAACGAGGTAACATGTCAACGTGAGATAAAATGATGAATCATTCCTAACTATGATGATGATCCTAACGTGGGTATCAAGATCACAAAGGCTACCAATGATATAAATATGTCTCCACACACTTTAGATGTTTAACTAACCAAACATGGATGGCGTAAATGGACAAAAAAGTGGTAGGAAACAAATTGGTAAAAAGGTAGTCACCATTCTTTTAATGAACAAATCAAAAGAATGTGAAGGAAGTATATCAAAATGGGGATGAAAAATGCATTCTTCACTTTGGTAGAGTTTTTCCTCACCTTAAGGCAAGTAAAAACTAAGCGAAAGTAATGCGTCACACGTTTCGTGATGAAAAGATGGTTCACAACTCAACATTGTTTTAGAATGGTCAAAGTGGGCTCCTGGCAAAAGAATATCTTCCTAGGTGGTTCTCTCATCCTAGGTGTTACAAAATTATCCACGAGCGGGAAATTTACCCAAATAGTCCCGACTATCTTGGGAGTATCTTGACTTTTCCCCCTTCAAGCATAGTGGGTAGTAAATGCATCCATCGTGTACTTAAAAGGGTCACGTAGGGACAACTTGTAATCTATCTCACAAAAGAATCACTAGTCGAGATAGGTAGTGTGAGCACTTCCCATTTCATCCACAAGTTTCCCTCTTGTGTGGACTACTTTGGGGTTCCTAGAACCACCCCATTGTTGTAGCTTAAGGCGTTATGCCAAAGGGGTTATGTTCTAGTTAAGAAAGAGGGACGTACCCTTTTCCAAAACTTGCAATACATTATTTTGAATATGTTGTTATTTTTATCTTGTTTAATTAGGTATGGTTTCTTGAACACCTTTTGGAAACCCGTATAACAACTGTATTAGTAGTTTTTGATTTTGTTTTGATTCCTCCTTTCTTTGACAATGGTTTTTGGTCCTGCACTCATGTATAGTAGTTCTTTAAGTAAATCACATTATTTAAAAGAGATTAACCATTTCTTTTGATTCTCAAGATCATCCAAGGATGCAAGAGAAGAGCATACATGACAAAAAATCCAAAAAATATCAAATGGAAAATATTTTCAATCAATTAACCATACAAATTTCTTGATAAATGTTAACCTAATTCAAAACTGAAAATGAAGTTTCCAATTTACCTCAAAGTTATAAAATGAAGACTAAAATTTCTTTTGATTCTCAAGATCACCCTAAGGATGCGAGAGAAGAGCATACACAAATTTATTCCAATAATAAAATGGAAAACTTATCAAATCAAAGGACCATTGAATTTTTTTGTAAAAAGGTTCATTCCCTTAATAAAATGAATAATCAAATTTCCAAAGTTAATCCCAATGTTAAAAAGATAGAATCAAAGTTGGACATTCTCAATATCACCAAAATTTTGAAGATCATACACATGCTTTGGTCTAAATTGAGTAAGCATGGAAATTTGTGTTTTTCATCAAAACATTAGACATGTTAGAAAAGACTAGTTTTAAACTAAAAAAAACCTGAAATTTCTTTAAGGATAAATACTAAATTTATGTTTTCATTGCATAGCTAACTTAAATACCTTTGCAACAAAAAAATGGAGTCATTTTGATTTTGGGAGAAAACATAGCCTTGGGAAGATGGGTTACGCATATGCTCTTATGGGAAAACGGTATGCACTTGACATGCACTCAAAAAATGTCAAAAAAACATCCCTTAATCTACAAAATGGGAAAAGTTTTCCAACCAAGATTCAATTTTGACAACAACCCATCACATTAATATATGAATATAAGACTCAACACTACCAAACATTAACATACATACTAAAGAATTTTTAAATTTTCAAGAAATTGACAAAACTAGCATGTAGAATGATGAAAAAGTAAGCTCTAAAAATGAAAACATGATGAAATCTTGAAATTTTCTCACCAAGATTAAATTTTGACAAAACCCAGACATTAATATGTAAATGAAGACTCAGCACTATCAAACACTAACCTACATGATCAAGAATTTAAAATTTTCAAGAAATTGACAAAACTAAGCATGTGAATGTTAAAAAAGTAAGCTCTAAAAAATGAAAACATGGAGAAATCTTGAAATTTTCCCATCAATTCCAATTTTTACAGCACTTCACCTCCTTTATACCTAAAAGGAAGACTCAACACATGAAACTCAACAAATCAATTAAGAAAAAAAGCTAGATAAACATGTGGCAAAACTACATGTTATAACCAAAATGAAACTTAACTACAAAAACTTGAAATTAAAGTAAAATGACAATGGAGTAAGTCCCACCAGGCATGCCAAATGTGTGCATGTATACTTTGCTATAATGTTAAATCAAATGAAGTAAGAACTACCACCTAAAAATAGTTCTACAATTTAGCTAAAACAAAGCATAAACACCATTAAGATAGAGAACTAAGCAAGATCTAAACTAACATTATAACTTTGAAAACATGAGATCAAAACTATGCATGCTATTTTAACATCTCTACTCTCCTAGATTACCAACAAGAATGAATGGACCTATTTAGCTCCAATGGAAATCAAAAATTTCTTTGTTTGATCCTTAAAGAATGCAAGAATAGGAAGCTTTAGCTCTTAACAATGGTGACCTCTCAAGAAAACAAAAGGCAAGCTCTTAGTCTCTTTGCTATATGCTTTGCATTTGCTCTCTTAAGAAGTTTAGGTGTAGGTATAAAGGTAGAAGGAGGGCTCCTTATATAGCCCAATGGATAAAGGAAACACTTCATCCCTTTGCATGTGGGATAAAGGTAAAACATGATTAGGAATGGATAAGGTTGCTTTATAAAGGTAACCTTACTTTAGAAGGGTTTAATTTATGTTTAGCAAGTCATGGGAGTTGGGGGTGTTTTAATTAATCAAAGGTGATTAACTAATAGGTAGATGTAAGCTTATAGAAGCTAATTAGAGGAATATTAGTATGATTTAGGCTATTAGAAGGGGATTAAATCAATTAAATATTGATTTATTGGTTAAATGGAAGGGAAAGCTAATTAATTAATAATAATTAATTAGTCTAGGTAGAAGGGGTGAATAATTAACGGAAGGTCGTTAATTAGGTATGTTAGTTGGATAGGTGACTTAATCAATTAGCGTATTGTAATTAATTAATGAAAATAAGAGGGAATATGAGCACTTTTTGACGATATGTCATCAATTTGCAAGAAAGGGGATAATTAGCGCAATTTAAGTATTTAAATTACTTTGGGTTGTAATTATAGGTGTCTACATTTGCCCCTCTTTGGGGGGGCATAAGTGATGCCACTTCAAAGATAGTAGATGGAAAAAAATTTTGAAGGGATAGAAGAAAAATTAGTAGGAAGGAGAGATGCCCCCTCGAGTGTCGATGGGGTGATGAAGGAAGACGATCGACGATCGAAAAAGGTGAGAGATAGATAGAAGAATGGAAAGGGATAGGATGCCCTGGTAAGATGGAAGATTAGGGGTGATGAGAGAAAGTGATGCGAGAAGAAATATGGAGGAGGAGAGAAGATCTTAGCCTCTAGCTAGTTGTTTATTGGAACAATTTGATGTCATCATATTTCCACAAGAGCTACATCATCGGTCCTTATGAAAAATATAAGCATACGACAAAAGTAGAATGACATGAAAATCCATACTACGAACAATTGTCCATTGCTAAAAACACCAACTCCATGCAACATACAAAATGCAATGCAATACGAGAAAGTGAAAGATGCCTAACTCCATGCAACATACAAAATGTAATGCAATACGAGAAAGTAAACAAGCTAAACTAACAGAGAAACATAATATAATGTTTTTATTATCAAGCTTCAATTACAACCTATGAAAATTAATGACAAGGGTTGATGATGGTGCCCCAAGAAAGGATACATGTGAGGGGAATAACGGAGGACACTTGGGTCCGATGGAAAAGCAATGTGCACTATGAAACAGTACTAGGAAACTCATTGTGCCCTAAAGTAGTACAATGAAGTAAGCAACCTAGATTTTGTTGATGGAGGTAGATCAAGATGATCCACAAGTCACACACATGAACAAGTGAGAACCAAAGAGTGATGTTTTGTAGGATGATTTTCAATTTTTAGAAGTTTTTTGAAACATATTTGAATTTTTTATGATTTTTATAACATATTTGAATGTTTTTTGATTTTGAAATTTTTATAAAACTATGTACAAGAAGACAAGGAAGCGTGGATGCCCCTAATGATAGATGGGATGTACAAGGGCATAAGGCCACGTGCGTACCAGAAAGGTGAAGATGCAAAAATGCCCCAATGATTAGGTGGGAGTATTCAAAGGTAAACTCTTCACAAGTAGAAGCGGACCCAAGGCCATTATGGATAGGTTCAACATGATGATGAACATAAACCAATGAAATGCTGGGAAGAAGCAAGGATGCCCCAACATAAGTTGGCCTAAAAGCACATGATAGAAAGGAAGGAGAAGATTGTTTTTGTGAAAGGTGACAAACATGTCCGCAAACATGGAAAAAAGTAATCTTATACACATGGATGTTCTGAATGAAGTAGAAGAATGATGTGAATGATATGAATGTAGCTTAGAAGCCTCATGATGAAGAAGTGATTAACCAAAGGAAAAAATCGTAAGACGAGATATGGACTAGAGTAAGAGTTTAAACAAGGTCCAAAAAAAGACACTTGGTAACATACTAATCATGTTTACTCATAGAGATCCAGTGTGTGCACATGGAATTTATTACCTCTTGAAGTGAAGATTTAATAGACAACAAGTGAATACACCCTAGCCAATGTGTAGGAATGATTTATTGTGAAAGGTGATTTTGTGAATGGATGGTGAAAGGATAGTCGTACATTGCTCCGCTGCTAGCCAGGCATCCATAGCCCCGATGGAGATGTATTTGATTCTAATCACAACATTTCTCTACTGCCAGTCAGGCATCCATAGCCCCGATAGAGATTATTGGAAATACCCCAAGAGAGAGTAATATATCAATTTGCTTTTGCTTTGTAGCTTTTAGCTTTTGATTTTTGATTGATTTTGATTCTTTTGCTTTCTGAAAACTTATTTCAGCTCTCTTGTTTGACAAGGGGTTAAGAACCACTGATGGCTTGATGGAAGGAGGTGGAAGTGCTTATGATGATGACATTGGCTAGTGTCAACAAATATGTCAAAATTTCTTGCAACAAGTTTATTAGATGTTGAATGTGATAGGATCTCTAAGAGGTTAGTCATTCTTTAATTTACCAAGGTGATAAAAGACCAATGGTCAAATACGGATACCATAGAGATAAATGTCACAAAATGCATGTGAATAAGCTAACCAAAATATCACCAAAGGGATGAAAATGGTAGGAAGACTTGTAGAAAGAATAAGCAAGGAAGGGAAGAAAGAAATATCCATGTGTACGCAATACCTGATTGTAATGTTTGATCTTTGTACCTTTGATTTTTGTTGTGTTTTCTCAATATTTTTTTTTGTATTTTTGAATTGTTTTTTATTTTTAGATTTTTGATAGTTTTAAGAGGTTGGGACTAACAAAGTCACTATGTGTGGTAAGATCCAACAACAATGTTTGTGACTTCCTTGATAAGGGAGACTAGGCATGTTTGTTTATCAAGAGTCATGTTTTCCCCGATCTCAATGATCGTGGTGAGTTCACACTCAACAAAGGACTGTGATTTATCCTGAAACATGGATTTTGTATGGGAGCTTGAGTTCCCTATCTAGAGGTTTATGCACTTTACACCATACTTGATGGTTACGTTGATGTGTGTTCTTGAATCATGCTTGATTTACAACTTTGAGATTGTTCAAGTTGTTGGGGGATTTTGAGCTCTTGGAAGTTTTGACTGAGCTTGATAATGAACCTATTTGGGTTTCTTATAAGCTAACTTGTGACTTTTCTGACCTCGAGAAGGAGAAGAAAGTGAACATTTATGATTGATGATAGGAATGAGAGAAATGATGGTGGGCTTGCCCCGGTCATTAGTAGAAGGATGATGTGATTGATGAAAAGGATATGGTCCAAGGATTGAAGAAGATGGGCTACTGGGAGGTGAGCCATAGATAGAAGATGAAGGGCTACTAGGATGTGGCCCAAGAATAGAAGAAGAAGGGCTACTAGGACGTGACCCATAGATAGAAGATGAAGGGATACTAGGATGTGGCCCAAGAATAGAAGAAGAAGGGCTACTAGGACATGACCCATAGATGTAAGATGATGGACTACTAGGATGTGGCCCAAGAATAGAAGATGATGGACTACCCGGGGTGATCCATACATAGAAGATAAGGGGCTAGTTAGATGTGCCCCAAGAATAGAAGATAGTGGACTACTCAAAAATGTCCCACAAATAGTAGAGGGAGGGCTACTAGAAGGTGACCCACACCTAGATGAAGATGAAGGGCTACTTGGCATTGACCCCATAAGAGATTGTGATTGAGGAATTATGATAGACAAAGAGTTATTGGGTGATGAGAAGATAGGCCATGGATCAATGCAAGACCAAGGAGTTTCATCACATAATGAAGAATGTGAAGATGGAAGAATAAGAGGAGGGTCAAGTTGCATGACCTGAGGCTCTTCCTCCATTTCTTGATAAAAGGAATCAACCTTTTCCTCACAATATGCAGATGCATCAAAGTCTAAAGAGAATCCTTTCTCGTAATCTACTAAAGGAATATCTTCATATGCCCCTATAAATGCCTTGATTGTTTCTTCATTCTAAAAGAGATCAATCGGTATGAGTTGTTGATCAACCACCAGGGGTTGATTGGAAGAAAGAGATCCAATTGGTGTGGAAGACTTAGAAGATGTTTGATGATGATTGATAGAAGAAAATGATGTGGGGGATGAAGAAGATGTGTAGCTAGATGTCTCAGGAGTAGAAGAAGGTGGTGTGGACCTACCTATACAATGGTATGTCATATGTAAAATAGTAGGATTAATTCCAAAGTCTATAGATTGTGATGCATGGGTCGATTCAGATGTTTGTCTCGAAGGACTTTGAGTCACACGAATCTTCAAAGGAGGAAGACTTATTGGGGGTGATTGATGAAGAAGGTCCTGTGAAGAAGGGGAGGACCATGATTCAAGAATCACATTGGATGAATAATAACAAGGGTCCTGCAAAGAAAGGGAGGACCATGATTCAAGAATTGTATTAGATTTTGATTGGATGGATTTGGAGTCGCACGTATCTTCAAAGGAAGAAGACGTCATTGAGGTGACTGATAAAAGGGGTCCTATAAAGAGAGGGAGGACCGTGACATAGGAGTCACATTAGATGAAGGATGAAGATGATTTGTGGTGACACAAATCTTTAGAGGAGGAGAACATTGTTTAGATGACTGATAATAGAGGTCCTGCGAAGAAGGGGAGGACCGTGACTTAGGAGTCAAATTGGATGAATCTGAATAGTAGTTTGGATCCAAATAGTAGTTTAGATCAAATCATCAGAAGAATCAAAAGAAATGTTTGGATTGGAATCCTCAGAAGAAGAGGAAATGTTTGGATTAGAATTAGAAGAAGAGTGGGGGAACTCAAATAATAATTTGGATCAGAAGCATCCAAATCATACCATCGACTATGAGATGAAGGTGGGGAATGAGTTACCCATATGGGCTCTCTAGCATGAAGAACCAAACAAGGTTTAGTTGTAATGGGAATCTTTTGATTTGAATTGCTAAACCTAGGTTCCATATTTTTGTAAGTATGGGGAACCGCGATATAAGTCATTTTTGGCTATTTTAAGCACAAATGTCTAGATATAGATAGTGTGATGGAACTCCTTCAAAGGGAAGGAAGTGACATGTCGATTTGGGTAGCATAAGGACAACCAACTAGACATTGTGTAAGTATGGAGATGCGTGTGCATGATTTTCTGAAGGTCTAAGGAAAATAGACATCGTGATGATGTAATCTCGATGAGATCGAAAGGGATTGTCCTAGAAAATAAGTTTTCTGAATGAATAATCACAAGGAACAATCATGTAAGTGTGAAACACAAAGCCAATCAACAAGGAAATACACCATATGAAAATGTGATGCAAAGATGATCAACACAACATCAATATTTACGTCAAGCTCGAAATGAACAAGGCGTAAATATTAACAAAGGGTAGATGTGAATCCCAATCAAAGGATACCACGAAATTTTAACAACCAACAAGGCCTAAATGTTAAAGGGTGAGGTTTACAAATGTAAGCTACGTAACCACACCAATTGGACACGTTTATCGAGCTTCACAGAGAAGTGAGATATTAGTGTCAAAGTGGTATCAAAACGACGCAAACAAAGTAAGCGACACCCTTCAAGATTTGGGACAATGTTTGAAATCAAACTAAGTCAAAGTATACTAAGGATGTGTTAAAACGTGGGCAGTGTAACACCACAATACAGACACTTAGATCATGTTTACGAGAAACGTGACATAAGTATCTTAATTATGTCGAGACAATACAAATGAGGTAACATGTCAAAGGGAGATAAAATGATGAATCATTCCTAACTATGATGACGATCCTGACATGGGTATCAAGATCACAAAGGCTACCAATGATATAAATACATCTCCACACACTTTAGACATTTAACTTACCCAGCCGCAAACATGGATGGGCGTAAATGGACAAAAAAGTGGTAGAAACAATCGATTGGTAACATAGAGGTAGTCACCCTTCTTTTGATCAACAAAGTGTCAAAAGAATGTGAAGGAAGTAAAACAAAGTGGGGATGAAAAATGCTGGCCTCACTTTGCAGAAGAGTTTCACCTCACCTTAAGGCAAGTGAAAAACTAAGCAAAAGTAATGCGTCACATGTTTCATGATGAAAATATGGTTCACAACTCAACAATGTTTTAGAATGGTCAAAGTGGGCTCCTAGCCAAAGTATATCTTCCTAGGTGGTTCTCTCATCCTAGGTGTTACAAAATTATCCACGAGTAGGGACGATTTACCCAAATAGTCCCGACTATCTTGGGAGTATCTCAAATTTTCCCCCTTCAAGCACAGTGGGTAGTAAATGCATCCATCATGTACTTAAAAGGGTCACGTAGGGACAACTTGTAATGCTATCTCACAAAGGAATCACTAGTCAGAGTAGGTAGTGCGGAGCACTTCCTTTTGTCCACAAGGTTCCCTCTTGTGTGGACTACTTTGGGGTTCCTTGGAACCACCCCCATTGTTGTAGCTTAAGGTGTTATGCCAAAGGGGTTATGTTCTAGTTGAGCGGAGAGGGACATACCCTTTTCCAAAACCTACAATATAGTGTTTTGAATATGTTGTTCTTTTTATCTTGTTTAATTAGGTGTGGTTTGCTTGAACACCTTTTGAAAACCTGTATAACAATTGTATTAGTAGTTTTTGATTTCGTTTTGATTCCTCCTTTCTTTGACAAGCGTTTTTAGGTCCTACACTCAAGTGTTAGTAGTTCTCCAAGAAAATCACATTATTTAAAAGAGGATTAAGAGTTTCTTTTGATTCTCAAGATCATCCAAGGATGCAAGATAAGAGCATACACAAAAATAATCCAACTAAAAAGTAAAGAAAATATTTTCAATCAATGAACCATACAAAATTCTTGATAAATGTTCATTCCCTAAAGCAAAAGTGAAAGATGAAGTTTCCAATTTACCAAATGTTATAAAATGAAGACTAAAGTTACTTTTGATTCTCAAGATCACCCTAAGGTGCAAGAGAAGAGCATACACAAACTTTATCCCAACTATATAGAAATGGAAAACTTCAAATCAAAGGACCATTGAAAAATGCTTTGTAAAAGGTTCATTCCCTTAAGTAAAATGAATAATCAAATTTCCAAGTTTAATCCCAATGTTAAAAAGATAAAGATCAAAGTTGTTTTTGATTCTCAAGATCACCAAAAAGGTTCAAGAGAAGATCATACACACGCTTTTGTCTAAATTGAGTAAGCATGGAAATACAACATTCATCAAAACATTAGATATGTTAGAAAATGACCAATTTTAAACTAAAGAAAAACCTACAATTTCTATAAAGATAAATCCTGAATTTATGTTTTCATTGCATATTTAACTTGAATACCTTTCCAACACAAAAAAATGGAGTCATTTCAGTTCGGAGAAAAAGTTAGGGCCTTTGGAAGATGGGTTACGCATATGCTCTTATGCTCATGGGTATGCACTTGACATGCACTCAAAAAATGTAAAAAAAAAACGTCCCTTAATCTATAAAATGGGAAAAATTTTCCAACCAAGATTCAATTTTGACAACAACCCATCACATTAATATATGAATAGAAGACTCAACACTATCAAACATTAACATACATACTAAAGAATTTAAAATTTTCAAGAAATTGACAAAACTAGCATGTAGAATGATGAAAAAGTAATCTCTAAAAATGAAAACATGATGAAATCTTGAAATTTTCTCACCAAGATTAAATTTTGACAGCAACTCACCACATTAATATGTAAATAGAAGACTCAACACTATCAAACACTAACCTACATGCTCAATAATTTAAAATTTTCAAGAAATTGACAAAACTAGCATGTAGAATGTTAAAAAAGTAAGCTCTAAAAATGAAAACATGGAGAAATCTTAAAATTTTCCCATCAATTCCAATTTTTACAGCACTTCACCTCCTTTAAACCTACAAGGAATACTCAACGCATGCAAACTCAACAAAACAAGTTAAGAAAAATAAGCTAGATCAACATGTGTAAAAGAGGGTTAGTAACCAAAAATGAAACTTAACTACAAAAACTTGAAATTAAGTGCAAAGGACAATGGAGTAAGTCCCACCGGGCATGTCAAATGTGTGCATGTATAATTTTCTTAATGCTAAATCAAATGAAGCAAGAACTACCACCTAAAATAGTTCTACAATTTAGCTAAAACAAAGCATAAACACCATCAAGATAGAGAACTAAGCAAGATCTAAACTAACATTATAACTTTGAAAACATGAGATCAAAACTATGCATGCTATTTTAACATCTCTACTCTCCTAGATTACCAATAAGAATGAATGGACCTATTTAGCTCCAATGGAAATAAAAAATTGTTTTGCTTGATCCTTAAAGAATGCAAGAATATTAATCTTTAGCTCTTAACAACGGTGACCTCTCAAGAAAACAAAAGGCAAGCTCTTAGTCTCTTTTCTATATGCTTTGCATTTTCTCTCTTAAGAAGTTTAGGTGTAGGTATAAAGGTAGAAGGAGGGCTCCTTATATAGCCCAATGGATAAAGGAAACACTTCATCCCTTTGCATGTGGGATAAAGGTAAAACATGATTAGGAATGGATAAGGTTGCTTTATTAAAGGTAACCTTACTTTAGAAGGGTTTAATTTATGCTTAGCAAGTCATGGGAGTTGGGGGGTGTTTTAATTAATCAAAGGTGATTAACTAATAGGTAGGTGTAAGCTTATAGAAGCCAATTAGAGGAATATTAGTACGATTTAGGCTATTAGGAGGGGATTAAATCAATTAAATATTGATTTATTAGTTAAATGAAGTGGAAGGCTAATTAATTAATAATAATTAATTAGTCTGGATAGATGGGGTAAATAATTAACGGAAGGTCGTTAATTAGGTTGTTAGTTGGATAGGTGACTTAATCAATTAGCATATTGTAATTAATTAATGACAATAAGAGGGAATATGAGTGCTTTTGATGATATGTCATCGATTTGTGAGAAAGGGGATAATTAGTGCAATTTAAGTATTTAAATTGCTTGGGCGTAATTATAGGTGTCTACAATTATACTTTCAATATTTGTTATTTTCAGTATAGTAGTGAAAACTATTTCTTTCCATACCTCCTAAATTATTTGTAAATGTTCATACAACACTGGCATTATTGAAATTTTACATCCCTTGGTTTGATGATTAAATGACTGTCAGAATTAATTAACAAATTATTAATTTTTGCAATTTAATTTGTACTAACATTTGTGGTAATATTCTGGGGATACTTGCTAAGTTATAAGGTTTTTGAGAGGTTTTTCATTTCTTAGGAACAATTTAGGTTTAGGAAATTCTACCTTAAAACCCCCCACTAATGTATGTTGAGTGAGTTGAGTAGTTGATGCATTCACCATCCAAGAGATTCCCATGGTAGATTCTTATCCAATCCGCAAGTAGCAAAAAAATTTATATCGTATTCTAAAGAAGACATATCTTCCCTTTGTACAAATTTTGATAGTATAAGATCACCCTCCAAGTGAGAGTTTTGAGGTTGTTCCTTATCATCCGGACATGATGAGAAGAAGTAAACCAAAATTTGAAGATAGGGAAACTACCTTTGAATTTCCCATTTCCAACAATGATAAGCCTCATCTGTCAGTAAATAATGCTTCTCCATCACACCTTCCTAACTTCCATGGATCTATAACTAAAGACCTAGACACATTTTTGTTTGAGTTTGATGTATTATGCGGGAGCTATTATTAAACCACATGGGCATAGATGAAGGATAAGGTTGTCACTAAGTACCAATACTACTACAGATCGAGTAATAAAGGTGATGAAATATTCAAGATGGCGCAGAAGGAGGATGAGCCACTGGAAGAATATCTATAAATATTCATGTTCTACGTTCGAATATGAGGCACGCAAGACTACCTTATGAATCTCTCAAATTACTCTTCTTGAAGGGAATCAGTGAGGAGGACATGGATGATCTGAATCTGATAAGAGTTAGAGATATTTCAAAAGATACCTTTGATGAGATTTGTGAATCATGTATGAATTAATTTAGAGCCACTATGAAGAAAATAAGAAATGTAAGATCAAGGGGTGGATCATTTACCAAAGGAATTGGGGACATATCCAAGTTAGAGATTGTCAACATGTTCAAGAACATGAAGTAGAATATTTTCAATGACATGGCCACTCAACTAAATTCTTTGCATGTCAAGAAGAAAAGAGAATATGCAAAGGCATCACCTCTAGAAAGTACTATCATGCATACAAAAGAAATAAAGACGACTGTAGATGCAAAGGATTGGCCAAAATTGCACAAGAAAGGGAACCTATACCTGAATTTAAGATGATAGAAATAGAGGATGAACAAGTTTTCTATGTTTCTCAAAGAAATCCATGGCTGCCAAGACAAGGAGGTATGTCATAAGACCCTTTTTCATCATTCCATAGTTGGGCTAGTAATCCATATATGCAACCCCCACCTTGGGCTAATCTACAAAGCAAGGTTGGGCTCTATAATCTAGTCAATACCAATAATAAATGGCTACCTCAATTTTAAAGCCATCAACAATGGCGATAACCCCTTAATCATGGCGGAAGCCTTGGAGAGGAGGACAAAATGGAATAAACCACCTCCTAACTATAAAAATTCTTACCCAAAGCCTCCTTATCTACAACAAAAGCTCGATGCCAAATCCCCAACCTAGCTCTTAGCCAAAAGTAACTCAACTACTAGCTCAACCAACTCCTAACCCCAACAATAAATATACTCATCTATCCTATATAATTGAATCAACTCAATACCCTACATATTTAGTTGATGTTAATAACATTCATCTTCGCTCAGGAAGAGAACTTCCTCCACCATGTAAACCTGTCATTACATATATTGCAAATGAACCACAATTGTTGTAGACCGAACCAAAACAAAGCTATAAGTTGCTATAATCTTATCTCATAGAAACATGAAAAAAATTATAGTAAGGAAAAGATGAAAGCTAATGAACCACCATTTCTAAAAATATTATGATAAAAGAATATTGACAAATCAAAATCTAATTATGGTTTTTTCAATCAATTGAGGGATATTTATGTCAAAATTCAACTTATTCAATTCATCAAGGATGTTCCCATCTACAACAAGTTGGTTAATGATCTATGGATTAGAAAACTAGGCAGAAGAAGGAAGTTTCCATCAAATGTACAAGTTATTGGATAGTTCATTGATATTATGCTTGAGAATTTAGTTTTACCAAAGTATATAGGTCTAGAAATTCCTTTGGTAAATGTTATAATAAATGACACAATAATAAAAAATAATATGATTGAATTGGGGGAAGTCATTAATGTCATGACTAAGAAAATAATGGATGATATAAAATTGGAAGGACTAAGGCCAACAACTACAATCTTACAACTTGCAAGATAGCTCAATAGTGAGACTGAAGGAGTCCTTGAGAACATAGTTGTGGTGGTAGAATCTTGGGAATACCATGTTGACTTCATTTTCTGTCAACCAAAAGAAATTTTAGGAGGATATCCTATCATTCTAGGAATGCCATGGTTGGTCACTATTGATGCATTCATAGGTTGCAGGTTTGAAAACATGATTATTTCTAATGGAAGTGGTACTAAAATTTTGATGCTCTATCCTCTTTCCCAACCATTAAATGATGAAGATCAAACCATTTGGGTAGAAGAACCAGAAGCAGATCAGAAATTTGTACAATAGATCATGTTGGAGAAGTCTTGTACAATTGAAGGACAAGAAGAAGAGGTTGTTCTCTCCAATGTCTTGCAAAATAATTATGGAAGGAACAAAGAAGTGGATGACAAATTAAGGTGTTTAAGTTGTCCATTGAACCAGGTTCTACCGTAGCAAAGCACCATGGAAATTCCAAGTAAGAATTGTATTCTTCAACTCCTTCCCCATGATTACATATTGAATTCTGTTAAAAGCAATGTATATTTAATGATTGGTCTCTCCAAACAAGTGGAGATAACACTGGGAAAATCAATCAATGTAAACAAACTAATGGATTAAAAAAGAGCAATTGCTTATTTCTCTTCTATAAAAACATAAAACAACTTTTGTATGGGATTATGGTGACATGCATGGAATTCATCCTAGGCTCTACACACATAAGATTTATATCAAAGGCATTTGTAAACCCATTATGCAACCACAAAGAATAATGAACCCAACGGTGAGAGAGATTGTAAAAAGAGAATTAAAGAAGTTAATGGATGCTAGATTTATATATCCTATATCAGATAGTCAATAGGTGTCACCCCTAGTCATTGTGCCAAAGAGAAATAGAAAATGGAGGATATGCGTATATTATAGAGTATTGAATGCAACAATAAAGAAATATCATTTTTCACTATCTTTCATTGATTAGGTACTTGATACTTTGTCTAGTAAAAAGTATTTCTCTTTTTTGATGGATATAGTGGCTATAATCAAATCTGATTGCACTAGAGGACCAGGAAAAAGCTACCTTCACATGCCCATGGGGAAATTTTTCTTATTCATTTCTTCCATTTGGCTTGTGTAATGCACCTGCTACATTCTAGAGGGAAGTATTGAGCATCTTTTCAAATCTGAAAAATGACTACATGGATGATTTCATTATACATGGCAGAAATTTTGAAGAAGCTATGCAAAATCTAGACAAAGTTTTGAAGAGATGTAAAGAACATAATTTTTCCTTAAGAAATGAAAAATGCTACATGATGATGTATGAAGGTATAGTTTTGGGACACTATATTTCTTCTGATGGAATTAGGTTGATCTAGTAAAGGTATCTATTATAATTTACCTACCAACACCAAAGAAACAGAAGGATGTTAGGAGATTTCTTGGCCATGTTGGTTATTACAAGAGATTCATATAAGATTTCAGCAAGATTGCAACACCATTTTTGTATTATTAGGGAAGGATGTTTCCTTTGAGTGGACTGAAAAATGTGATATTGCATTCCAAAATTTGAAGAAAATGTTAACTATTGCTCCTGTATTAAGAGGACCTGATTGGAACCTACCTTTCCACATCCATATTGATGCATCAGACCATACCATTGGAGTTGTCTTAGGACAAAAGGATGGAGTTCTGAATTATGTAATTTATTATGTTAGCAAGAACTTGCAGCATGTTGAACTAAACTACATAGTAATAAAGAAGGATTTCTTGGAAATTGTATATGCTATCAATAAATTTAGGCACTACATCATAGGTTATCTAGTGTTTATTCACTCGACCATTCTCTGATCAAATTTCTGATAAATAAACTAGTAGTAAGAAAAAAATCATTAGATGGTTGTTGTTCCGCAAGAGTTTGATGTCACAATATTGGATAATCCTAAAAGGACAATGTGGTAGCATATTTCCTTTCAAGAATGGAGAATAATTATGAAGAACATGTAGTTGATGAATCTTTTCTAGATGAGCACTTATTTTCTATTTCTACCAAAACACCTTGGTATGTAGATATAGCCAACTATTTGGTTTAGGTAAAACACCTCCACACTACTTATACTCGAGAAGAAATACATAGTTGAAAAGAGTGCAAATTTTTCTTGGTGTAGACACAAAATCATGCACTTTAGACATTATTTAGTCTTGGTCTCATACTACTATTTAGAAGGTTTTTGAGTGAAGAAAGTACTAATTAACCCCCATATTTTGGCCATCTTCTCTTATTTTATTTTTTCATTCCCGACCTTTTACACCTACATGCCCAGTCATCTTCTATCACTTTGTGTTATTTTAGCCTCAACAAGGGTGCCTAGAATAGTCTTTGGGCACACCCTAGGCACCTTGGTCCCACTAGGGCACCCTAATCCTTTTCACACTTTCTCACCACTTTTTAGGATCTTTCTAGCCATTTGAGATCTTTATCTTTTTTTTTGGTCAACCATTTTGGGGTTAATTACAAAATTAGATCAAGATAACCCTATGAATATAAATTTATGAGACCATAATGAGGGACCAAGCACTAATACCTACTATCATCCATCTATTATATTGGATATCACTTGCATCCACATAGCTCCATCATAAGGCATAAATCTAGGACATCTGCATCACACACAACTTAGGGGGAGGATTCTATTTTATTCTATGCACACATTCTATTATAGTTTCTACATCTAGTTATTTCTCACTACTTCACAAAGTGTGACTAACACAAGAGAACGTAGGGCACATTATGCACACACTCATGACACCTACATTTGGGTCTGAAATGTAGTGCATCACTTAGTTAATAAGCTCATTATTGTGGCAATTGAGTTCAATACGACCCATTCATTTGCATTCTTATTTTTAGGGTTTTGATACTCCTTTTGGTCTTTTATAGGTATTTTATTCATCTTGAAATATCAATGACATCTGAAGTAACATAGAAAACTTGATGTGACACATAGAGAGGATTTCAGACCATCTTCCAAACCTATAAAGATCATTCCATATCTTTTACATAGACCAAGGTGCTCATTTTGTATTCCAGAGTGCTTGTAGGTGCCCCACTCCCTCTACAAACACTCTAGTCTAGAGAATCAACCTAGATCCATCCTTTTTGGGGCTCCTACATAGTCGTTCCTACTTTCGGTTTCTATAGTCACCTCTGTGACACAGTCCTGTGAGATTCTTCTATTCAGATGAGTTCTTTCCTCTTATCTCTTGCACATTAGGTTTATATTTTCATTAGATTAGTTTCTTGAGTCATTTACATACTTCTTTACTACATTTATTTACTTTATTTATAGTTGTTCATAGCTTAGATTAACTAGTGCATATTATCCAAATTTAGTTAATCATTTTGGTGAACCTGACGTATTTCACGCTTAGGATCCTAATTTTACCTCTATCATGGGTTTCTTTATTTGATTTACTTAGAGATATCTAATTGCCAAGCTATTTTGAAAAAATCTCTAAAAACCAAGTATTATGATGACAATATGTTGCCACACGAACTAAGTCCTATGCTCGCTTATCTATTTACCGACCCTAGTGATCCTCCATCTAATCAACCCCTATTGAAATCAATTAAATCTTTACATTCTTTGTTTCAAGACAATTTTATGGCTATGGAATCTATAATCACATCTCTCAAATCTGAAATCCAACATCTTAAGGATACTTCTCAAGCTCATGTTTGTTCTCCCTCTACATATCATCTTCAATCTATGTCCACTACATGTCATATAGTGAACCTCCAGTCATTACATTACCTGAGCCACTCATATTTGAGTGTAATACTAAGAAACATAACATTCTTATTATTGCACTCCTTAGTCATCAATTGATCACTTTACCGCCTACTCATTACTATCCTCCTTATTGAATAACAAAGTATCAAGGTCATCCATATTGTAATTATCATCGAATCAATGGACATAATGACAATGATTTCTATGCTTTAAAACATAGATTCAAACATCTTGAGCATCAAGGGTTTATCTCATTCACTTCCCAACATCATGTTACATCATCCTCTCTAATTTCTACATCCACATGGGCTCCTAAGTCTATCCCCTTTGTGCTTCTTCTTTGTTAGTCAAGAGCCACCTAAGCAACCACCTATGGTATCACCAAGTCAACCTCTCAAAATTAGTTCACCACCTCCTCCTATCCCATCCTCTACAACATTACCAAATCAAAACAAGTCATCACTTCTTAAGTTTTTCTCTAAATCATGTCCTCTTACTAAGTCGTCTATTGTATTACCAAGTCAAACTAAGAAACCTCCTCTTAAGGATGATCTCACTCCTCCTTCATCAAAGGTATCTACCACATCACCAAGTCATACGTAACAATCACCGCCTAAAGTTAAACTTGTAATTCCAACATCCGCTATAGACCCTACATATGTTGATGATTGGGACCCAAATGAAGCTTACTATGATGATGAACCATTTAATGGTCACACTCCTCTATCTCCTCTATCACGTCCCATCACTTTTGTTAAGGAAAATACTCCATACATTGATCCACTTAGTGTCTTTTGACTATCCTTCCATCGCTCACACACTTGGGGGCATATTATTCCTCCCCTTTCTAACATCCTTACATAGTATTACATCACACTTTTAACTACACATCCATCATCTTTCATAGTCATACATCAATCTCCTAACATATGCATACTCATTCATACTTTAGCATCTACCATTACCCGATGACACAATCTTGTGCTTTGGTTCACACTCGACTATTGAGGGATTACTACACATGAACCCCACACACTACACAATAGACATTACACATTGTGTTTCATCACACATCACGCATCGTACATCATACATCATATTAGTCATCATTGTGCATATATCATACTTCTATTGTCTAGTGTTGCATATTATTCATCATATTGTCCATTATACATATCACACACTTCATACTATTAGGTTATCTACACATATTACATTTAGTGTCTCTACACTACATCTCGCGACATATGCCTTACATCATACACTGTGCATCTCTATGTCCCACATATTCTACATATATGAGTCTAGCATTACATTATCCTACATACTACTTTACTAGTATCTCTACACATGTTACATTTTACACATTTCACACATCTTGCATTACATTCTACACACGCACATTTACACATGTTATTCATCATATGGTCATTTCCCATTACTACAGCATACTACATCATCTTCTACGCGTTGCACTCACTACCCTATGATGCACTTTAGTTCCTTAGTCCATACTTGACTACCGAGGGTTTACAAATCAAATGGACCTTCTCTTCATCACACATTTATCATTCGACCTTTCATCATGCAACATTACTAGGTTAGTGCCATACACTTTAGGCTAAAGGGTCACCCATTATATCATTTTGTAGTGGTATACACATTAGGTTACATCACCACTCCCTCTCTTCATCTCATAGTGATATACGCTTAGGGATAAATCATCACTCATCCATTCATCTTATAGTGATATACGCTTAGGCTAAATCATCACTCATATATTCATCTAGTCATGATATACACTTTGGCTTATAAGGTTCATGCACATATCGTTGTTAGGTCACATATCATCACTACACTTACACATTTATCACAATGCGTTATACACAACACATACTTCAACCATTTCCTGATGATTCACTCTCATTTATGGTTCATTCTTGATTGTGGAGGGGGAAAACTAAATGAACCTCATTGCATAAATAGTTCCATTCACTTGGGGGCATGTGGCTTCTATCACTCCTTTTTCATTTCCATTCCATCCATCCACAAGATATTGCATACTATGGTTACTCTTACTCTTTCTTACTTTTTCTTGTTCATGGTCACTTTATTACACATGCTAGTTAGATTACTTGTATGTCATTTATCTATATCATCCACACATGTGCATTCACATATTTTTCTAGTTGTGATCATAAATACAAATCTCTTACACACGACATAGATGCTCACCTTCTACCCTTCCTACACCGGTCTTGGGGGCATCCACATTTGTCTTTCACAAGTGTTATTGTTTCATTTTGTACTTAGCACTTTACATTCCTTGGTTATACACGCTTTTGACATACTAGTTATCTTTCTAACATGCTAATGGGTGCTTCATGTGCAACATTTGTTATGCATGGATATTTTCTTCCATACTTATTTGTTACATTTTTTATTTGTTATTGTTTGTTATTATATGTGGGCCTTGCCCTATGTTTGGTGTGTACACTTGTTTGTTTGTATGTGGCCATGATGGCCTTTGCATGTCTTACAACATTGTGAGTGATGTCCCATGTTTATAGCCCACTTTGTGTGGCTTACTTGTCTTCTTGCGTGTTTACATTACTTTTCTTGGTAGCTTACACATTGTTTACGTAGCTTATACATTGTTTTCTATATGCATGCTTGTTCGTACTAACACTTTTTTTGGCTAGCCTCTTGTTTATGTGTGCCTTGGTTTCTACCAAATGCATTCCCTCCCCCTGTAGGGTAGAGTTTCAGATTACATACGTATGTTCCTCTTTTGGGGTCATATTTCTCCTATCAGTGACGTCACATGCACCCCCAAAGAGTGGGGGCATCATTTGGGGTTTTTCTACACACTACACAAAGATTATACACTAGTTCGCATTTGGGTTTATATATGATGAGTGGGTTTAGATCAATCTAGAAACCCCATACACAGTGACTTTTACAGGACATGGTTGTTCTTAGCATTTTGGGAAGTAGTTATAAGCTTTGAGGTTATAGTGGGTGTGCCTCCCTACACTACTTCGTCAGATAGTAGCATCGGATTTCCTAAAAAACTAGGATGTATAGAGATCTCTTCACACGCATTCAAGGAACTAGTTAAGGAAGGAATAATGAAAATTTCTCCATAAACTTCTTCACCAAGGTGGTGTGAGATCACCCAAAAAACTCATAGTATAAGATATCCTTCTACACTCTCTTTCTCGACATGGATCAGGTGCACATGTTCCATTTACACTCTTTCATTTACATATTTTACATTTACATACTTTTACATGTCTTTTACATTATATTTTTACACATACATACATACATATTTGACTACTTGGTCATTTTTCCTCAGTAGGTCGGCCATAAGAGAAATAAGTAGTCAAATGGGGGAAACAACAACAATAACAACGTCAAAAAAAAAAACTTAGTGGCAAACACATTTTTCATACTAACCATGCGGGTACATTACACACTTTAACAACTACACTCATGTTTCCACCCTAGGTTCACTCTCATCACTTTTTTGTGCATTTTCATCTATATTTTCCACGCTCCATCATCTTTTTTTCATTCCACACTTTGTCTATTCCTTCAACGCATTTTCTACTACTATCTTCATGGACATCAGTACGCATCTCTATCTACTTTATGTTACCTTGAGCTTTTCACTCACTAACATAAAGTGGGGAAAATGTAGACACAAAATCATGCACTTTAGACATTATTTAATCCCAGTCTCATACTACTATTTAGAAGGTTTTTAAGTGAATAAAGTACTAATTAACTCTTATCTTTTGGCCATCTTTTCTTGTTTTATTTTGTCATTCCCTGACCTTTTATGCTTACATGCCCAATCGTGTTCCATCACTTTGTGTTATTTTATCCTCGACTAGGGCAATCAAGCTAATCTTGGGGCACTCATGGGTGCACTAGTCCCACCATGGGCTCCCCAATCCTTTTCACACTTTCCCGCCACTTTTGGGATCTTTCTATCCATTTGAGATCTTTATCTTTTTTGGTGGTCATCCATTTCAAGGTTAATTATGAAATTATATCAAGAGAACCCTATAAATATAAATTTATGAGACCATAATGAGGGACCAAGCACTAGTCACTACTATCATCCATCTAGAGTTACATCCATCTATTGCATTAGAGATCACTTGCATCCACATAGCTCCATCACAAGGCATAAGGCTAGGACATCTACATCACACACAACATAGGGGAGGATTATATTTTATTCCATGCACATATTCTATTACATTTTCTACATCTAGTTATTACTCATGACTTCATAAAGTGCGACTAGGATAAGAGAACCTAGGGAACATTATGCACACACTCAACAAAACTAAATTTGGGTCTGAAATGTAGTGCAGTTATTAAGTAGTAAGCCCATTGCTATGGCAAATGAGGTCATTCTAACCCATTCATTTGCATTATTTTTTTAGGGTTTTATACTCCTTTTGGTTTTTACTGGTCTTCTATTCATCTTGAAATAGCAATTACATCGAAGCAATATGGAAAACTTGATGCGACACACAACAAGGCTTTCGAACCATCTTCCGAACCTATAAAGATCAGTTCCAAAGATTTTACATAGACCATGATTCCCATTTTACAAACCAAAGCTCCCATAGGTGCCCCAGTCCCTCTCAGTGCTCAGTGCAGAGAATCAGCCCATATCCATCCTTTTTGGGGCTCTTACATAGTCATTCCTACTTTTGATTTTCATATTCACCTCGCAACACAATCCCGTGAGAATATTATATTCAATTGATTTATTTCCTCTTTTCTCTTACACATTAGGGTTTATTTTTTATTACATTAGTTTCTTGGGTCATTTACATACTTCTTTATCACATCTATTTAATTTATTTGCATTTGTTCATAGCTTAGATTAACTAGTGCATATTATCCACATTTTATTTAATCACTTGGATAACTAGATATCTATTTCATATAGGACAAGATCATGTCATGAGAATATGTATAAATGACGAGAAAATATATGATGTCCTCAGAGCCTTCCATAGTGAACCTTGTGGAGGACATTTTTATTCCAAAAGAATAGTGTAGAAAGTTTTAACAACTAGTTATTAGTGGCCAACACTGCATAAAGATGTAGCATTATACACTAGGAGATGTGATAAGTGTCAAATAATGGGAAATCCTACAGATTTGATGAAATTCCATTACAGCCTCAATTGGTCTTGCAAAATTTTGAAAAGTGGGGTTTAGACTTCATTGGACCTATAGATCCTAAATCTCATCAGAAGGAATACATATTGGTATGCACAGATTATCTAAGTGGACAAAGGTGAAGGCACTACCAAGTTAGAAAAGTGAGAAAGTAGCCAAGTTTCTCTATGATCATATCTTCACTAGATATGGAGTTCAAGGGATATTTTCACTGATCAAGGCACACACTTTATTGTTGATGTATTTTATGATCTAGATAAAGAGTATAAAATCAGGCATAAAATTCTACAACATACCATCCCCAATTTAATGGCTGTAGAGGTAACAAATATATATATATAGGCTATCTTGAAAAAGACCATTAGAATCCACAAGAAATATTGGGTAGATAGAATTCTAGAGGCAATATGGGCATTCAACACAACATGGAAGACAACAACTGGTTTCACACCATTTGAAATCTTGTATGGTAAGACTATTGTTTTTCCAATTAAATTTGAGCACAAAACACTGAGGACTGCACTTGAGCTAGGCATAGATCTATCTAAAGCTCAAAGGAAAAGGATTCTCCAACTCAATGAGTTGGATGAAATGATAAGACATGATGTGCATAATATAGAGGTAGTGTAGAAGAAAAGGATCAAATGACATGAAAAGTACATCAAGAAAAGACAATTTTAAGAAGGTGATTGGGCACTCTTGTTTGACTCCAAGTACAAGGACCATATGGGAAAACTTAGGACAAGGTGGTTAGGCCCCTATGAGATTGAGAAAATATTTCCCAATGGAATCTGCAGAAACTATTTCACCACCATAAATCATGTGAGGTTCAAGTTATTGGTGAATGGTCATAATTTATCAATAAGAATAAATTATGACATTATGGAAAAGGTAACTGGACTTCCTACACGGGGAGAACCATTTCCGGATGCAACTCTCGGAGGGAATTTTTAGACGTAGATAGCCAATTTATCTCGTAAAGGAAAGGTACACAAAGAACTTCTCTTAAACCTTTCTAGGCTGAGGTTTCAAATTATATTATTAAGTATTTTACCTATGAGGGAAGATATTCTAGGTTGAATACGAGTTCACTTTAAATTTTTAAATCACTTAAAGAACAATAAACAAGTGAACGTGCCCAATTTCTTACATGATATATTGAAGAAGATGAGTAGGGAGGCATAGAAGGGTCGGTCTGCACTCTCACACCACTGCCTCATAACCATGATGGTAAATCATACCCTACAAAGGGATCATTCAAAGATAAGGTGGGAGGATTTTTCAAGGTCAAGAGATATAAATGATTTTTTTGGAAAGAGGAGAAAGAAGATAAAGATTATTGAGAGCAACTCGAGAACATCATAAAGGATGTACCATCAACCTCCCAACTTGAACAACGGCTTTGAAGAACACCCCATCAAGAAAATATTGTTCTTATCTCCCCTAAAAGAATATTTATTGTTGAAACCCTCTTAGAATTATCTACTCCTGAATCATCTACCTCTAAGGGTAAAAGGAAGCCTTCCAAGTCCACTCCTACACCACCAAGGCACTCTCATAGACTAAAAACCAAAATACCAAAAACTTCTAACCAAAAAAATCACAGACCATATCACTTGATAGTGATGTGGAAGCTACAGAGGAGAACATTGAGCCCACACCAATGGAAACAATGTAGGGAAGTACTTGATGCTACATTTCATGAGCAACAATTCCCTAAAGAGTCCATGGAGGAACAGAAAGAGCAAGCTATGAATGTAGAAACAATGTGTGCAATGGAAGGTTATATAGAAAAAGAGGAAGAAGTTGCGAAAAAACCAGACAGGAATACCTTGGAGAGTCCATGGAGGAGCATGTAGAGGTAGCTCATACAAATGACACAGTTTTTGAAATGTAAGGTCATGAGGAGAAGATGGGAGAAGAAATTGGCATGAAAAATGACTAGAAATTTCATACAACATAAGGCACTAAAGAATAAAAACAAGATGAAATTGATGAACAAATTAAACATGAACACATGCCCCATTCTGTTGAGGAATTCATTGAGCACCTGGTACATGGAATTAAGGAAATGTAGATGTCTGTAGAAGTTGAACAAGTACAAGAACACACTCCTATGGTTGAGGAAGATGTAATTGATCAAGTTTTGGGGTAGACACCACCATTTATGGAACAAACACCACATGCTAGTATGAAAAAATTGAATGTATCCCCATTGCAACCACAAATTATCATTCAAGAAGTTAAAAGAGATCCTATCAAACCATTTTGTAGGGAGATGGCAACACAAAAATGTTTCTTGATTACTGGATGAATCAACTTGAAACATATATTAATAGGTTAAATGGAAAGTGGGAAAGAGAAAAAGAAGAACTCATCTTCCAGTGACAAGAAAGAACTTGAGGAAAAAGATAGGAAATTCAAAGGCTAAATAAAAATCAAGAAGATACCCTTCAGGTAGCCCATAAAATAATCAAATGCAAGCCTCCCTCCAACGTTTATGCTATCTTTTTAAAGGAAAATATGCCACAAATCAAACTCACTTGTATCAATTCCTGAGATTCCATTTTAAATAAATGTAGCTAGGAGCTTCTTTAGGTTATATCTGAAGAGAACTCATGAAATTCAGCTCCTATTATGTGAACTCTACATGTACAATTATGCTCTTGAGTATGGTAGGCACTAGATTCTAGTCCTAGAAATTGGCGATGTTCCAGTTAAATCACTTTGTTATTTTTTTTTGAATGAGTTGGATAAAGAAAGAAAATGGAGGAATACAAGAATTTGGAGAAGGTGCAACCACTGATGGTCAGGGCTGAAGCTACAAAAATTGGAGAAGTTATAGAACAATATGCAAAGTATATGGAAAAGAAGGAAATCAGAAGGAGAGTATGGAAAATGAGGAAAGCAACACATGAAGAAGTCAGGGACATGATAAAGGACCATGGAATATAGATAGTACAAGCATGCAGGATGTGCTAGAATGAGATGTATCCTGAGCTACAAAAGAAAGAAATGTATTCTTATCCTAATATCATGCCAACTCTAAGAAGAGTTAATGCATACATTGACATTTTTAATGGAATGTGAAGGTACCTAGATTCCCATTGGATATCATCCCCGAATATTCCACTTTACAATACCTGCATGGATAGGTGAAAGACCATTTAATGAAGTGATAAAAAACAAAGTTATGCAGAGGTTAAAGATGAAAGGTGGTTACTTCTTCACAGTAAGAGGAAGGGACCATGACACCATTTGAATTCAGGCATTTATGCTCTTTTTAGTAGTAGGAAATTGAACCCTTAAATGAGGACATTTATAAAATTAATCCCTATTAAAAACACCTCCACATCAAAAAAATTAATTAATTTAGTAAAGCTATGCCCTTATATTTCCCAAATATCTTTGTTGAACATTACCATCATAACTTGAACTCATGACATATATACTAATTAATATCATTATGACTAATTATCTTTATTTTGTGGTATTTTGAGTATGCATTTATTCTTATGGTTGCAATAAGTTGTTTGAATGATTCTTTGTGTGATGTCACTCTTGTTTGTGAGAAAATTGTTATATGCAGCAAAGGACCTATCCACAACAACTCATCTATAGCAAAATGGAATCACCTATAGCCAAAGGACTTGTCTACGGAAACCCATCCGCAGGAAAAAGATTGCCTACAACAAAGGAGATGTGAAGAAATCATCAAACAAGTCACCACATGGGAAGACCTCAGGTTTGGAAGTAATGTGATGGATTCCACACTTTAATAACATTTAAATCTTCATAATAGTCTTTTTATGCATCTATAAGATCTCTTCCTCTAAATTTTGCATCACAATCACAAAATTATCAAAAACTTGACTCAATTACTCATATGGGTGGGCACAACCTTTATAAACAAATAATATTTGATTTCCTTCATTTGAGATAGTGATGAACTTCAATCATATGCTTCAAGAGCCATCTCTACTCTATTTTACTACTTTGATTACTCTTGATTCAAATAAATCTCTTTGTTCTCTAACTCTTCTTATCAATTTTATTGTAAAAGATTTGTGAAAACAAGTATAACTCTATGTAAATAAAAAATTGAACAATGGCTCTTGGAAATGGAGATATGACTTTAAACCATCACTTCTTAATCTTATGCAAATTTAATATGACCATCTTCATTATTTTCCATTTACAATTGGTTTTTGCACCTCAATGTTTATTAAGGCAAGGTGAAACACATGGATTTTAAAATTAATGACTCTACCCTATGATTTAATGTTTTAAAACTAAGTTCCCTCTTGATGTGACCTCCAGACTCTATTGATGTACAACACTTTCCTTTAATTTTTTCAACACTCTACATAGTTTCAAATCGTTATCCTTGCTTTGAATAATTCAGGACACCAATGAACAAAGTTTTTCATCATCAGTGTTTTCTTTAATCTTGATGATGAATGGAATGTGGAAACATGTTAAAATATGGTGTCTTTACCTCTGTTTAACCTTTCCAATCTACTATATACCAATGAACGACTCTTGTCTTGCATTGGTATAAGTGTGTAACATGAACCTTTGAATTCTCGAGCTATGTGCAAACCTTATAACCTTGTGTAGAGTCAATCATTGACACTTGTATTCAATCAGATTCTATAAAAATTCTATTAATATGCATGCATATATATTAAAAATAATTCAAATAAAATCATAGCTTCTTTTTATATTGTTATTAGAGATAAAAACATGGTAGTATATCATACCATATTTTTGGGATATTGAAAATTGAATTGAAAATGAAGCAAACCAATGAATGAAGAAATAAATTATATTAAATAAACAAGTATTTAATAATTGTTAATAAAAATTAGCAACATGTTTTTGTGCTTTGTAAAGTGTGAATGGTAAAGTAATAGTTTGTGGCAAGAACAATAGTACGCTTGAAGGTAGGTACTAATAAATAGCTAATAAATTTATTTCTTTGAGAAAAACTTGTTTTCAAAATATTTTATGTTATAATTTCTAAATAGTATATTATAATCATCATGATTCAAAATGTCCGATAAAAAAATCGCACATGAGTTTTATCTAAAAATACTTCATCTCAAAGTGTATTATACTATATACTATTTTATATTTAATTGCAAATAATATACATGGTTTTGTAATCATTTATATGTTATACACACACACACACACACACACACACACACACACGTGTGTGTGTTTGTGTGTGTGTGCACGCGTGCACAAATATATGGTTTATTAATGTTGTCATGTTAAATATTTAGTATGAAAAATTCAAATATGACAACCTAGCCCACATTTGAAAATCCCTCTCCGATCAATGTAAACCTTTCCTCCAAATCAACTCGATTCTGTGTTACCCTCATAATGGCTAGAAGTAATGTGCTAATGTTAAATTCAAGTGTGTTTCATGTGCAGGGGATATTTTTCAATCTGATTCATGAAGATATCTAGATCCAAGAGAATATAAGTGCTTCCGGAGGCTCCAAAAGGGTTATTTTGGCCTTTTTACACTTGGTGAGCACCCTCCAAGAATGTACAGGAAAATTTAAATCACCCAATAAGTGTGTGAAATATATATTCAATCATCAAGGTAGTTTAGGAATTTTCTAAAATAAAAATCATGTTTAGGAACAAGTTATGTAATACCGGACTATTCTTAGCATGGTATAAGGAAATGAAAGCGGTGAAAAAGCTACTTGGCTTGTTCTGGATATATCAAGAGCCTAAGGAGGAATTGGAAAGAAATAAGATACTCATTGGAAATATAAGGATGCATAATTCATTGTGCAAAAAGGTTTCAAAGGATTCTAAGGAGCATATTTACAAATATGGGCCGACAAGTGCGAGATAAGGACCTTCGATCCTGGTGGAGATTCAATGATTTTGAGAGTTATAAATAGAGTTAGAAGAAGATTCAAATTTAAAAGTGGATAAAGTGGGACCCTATACATGTTCCACATATTGAGTTGGACAAAAGGATATATTTTACTTAGGCGAAAGTTGGACCTTCCAGAATCGCTTGTGACCATAATTAAAAACGGGCATAAATTTAAAAGAGGAAGAAGAATCAAGTCCTGGAAAATGGTATATTTGGATTTATTGGGTTTTTACACTTAAAATAATATAATTTTGTCCTATGAAACACCAAGGAAAGCTCTCGGGGAAAGAAAACACTTTGACAAGTTATTTTTAGCAAGTGTAGTTGTGACACCCAACTTCCAAAAGTGGTAAATACACACTTGGAGACCCCTAATGTACCTTTTTACCTTTGAAAAAATAAAAAGGGACATGGGGGCACTATAATGTGCCACCACTTAGAGGATAGAAGTTTCTTCACTTAAAACACAACCTAGGTGGTTAGTAAAAGTTATCAACTCACTTTAAGTTGTGGTCCCTTCCTCATGGCATGTAGACCCTTGGCACACTTTGGAGGCATTGATTTTCTTTTATCCATTTTCCAAAGGGGCATGGGAGAAAAAAATATCCACCATATGAGATCTCCTTTTTGCATCATTTAAACTCACAACTTAGTGGTTAGGTAAGTGTTTTCAACTTCACGAGATGATGTCACCATTGGCCCCTTCTTCATGATCCTCCTACCCATGGCGCATTTTTAAGGAGATGGTGTCCCCATTTCCCTTTTTTTCCTATTTTTAGGGGGAAACTTTATTGTGTGGTTTCACTTGGGTTGGGTTGACCAAGGTTGGGTTTAGGGTGAGTTAACTAGGTTTTAAGAGGGGAAATGAAGGGGATAAAGTATAAAGCTATCTTTAGTCAATTTTTAACCATTTTTTTCATATTATACCCCCACACGTGATATATTATTTTTATACTGCTAAAATTTTCATCATCCACCATTGGAGAGGACAAAGAAACTTGCATAGCTCTCACAAACCTCCATTTTTGCACTTGAAACTTGCACAACCTCTTTTTCCATAAGAAACTAAAAGAATGAAACAAGAATTAGTTTCATTAATGCCCGAATAAGTTGAAAAATACATTCATAACCTATATAAACCTCCATTTTATTTTTTATTTCCCATTCATTCCTTGAGCCAAATTAGTTGAAACTTTGCAAAACAACTCAATGTTAAATTCCTAAGCTGGTGGAAGTGAATTTTTTCAATTTGACCTCCATAGTTCAAATTTATATTTATAGTAAATATAAACTATAATCATTCTTAAAATGGTAAGGGTCATCAAAATTAACAATGAAAACTTCATAATTCAATTCCCCATGTTTAGAGGACAAGAAATCTGAAAATTTGAAAATTGGAAAAAAAAAAAAAGTGAAAAATACACCCTCTCATGTAACCTACTGCCAAAAATAGATTGTGCTCAGATTGACTTGAAAATTTCACCAAACCTTATTCATGGCATTATAACACCATTCCAAACATCATGAAGATCAAATTCACTAGATTTGATCCCATATCCACCTTGGGCATTAAATATCCACATGTGGGTGACAATGATGTTGCACATATGGACCTGGAAGATCTAAGAGCATGGATGATGAAAGAACTAAGAGGGATTGTTGAGGAAAATATTTTTATTGGAGGAATCTTCAGATCAGTAGGATTCCCCCTCTCTATTCAAAGCACTTAGTTTATCTTGGCATGTGTGAGACATTATAACACTACCACAAGAACTATCATTTTGGAGGAAAACTCTCTCTTGGCGGTCTTGACACCTGAAGGAATTTCTCAAAGTATATATATTCCCACCAAGAATCACATGGTAATCATATAAAAGGAGTATACATCATAGGATTGGTTCAAAACTGATTCATATCTTCAAGGAGTGGCAATGGGATCATGGCTCAAGTAAGGAAGAAACCCCTCTCACATGCCCAAGACCCTATCATGGAATTAATTTCATGAAGCATACTTAGATGTAATATTGCTTGAGTAGAGTAATGGCTAAAGAGAGCACAAAATACTTTCAAGACTAGATGGGCCAATGCATCCTAATTCTCATTGAAGGATAGAAAATAATTGACTAGGGACAAATCATCAGTGATAACATCCACATGAAGATGGAGTAATTATTCACCTCTAAGAAGTTCACCATGACTTATTATTTGGTGTATGATTTTGCATTCACAAGACCCTTCTAAGGTATTTCACTGGCCTAGAATGTTCCACAGAAGGCACCTACATTCGAGAAGTACTAAAAATTCACCTTATGTGAAAGTAATGCACATTTCTAAAGAGTGAATGATGCATTCACAATATATCTCACCAAGATGATGGAAGGAGACCGGAGTGAAGGATTTCACCGATAAAGATGAGATGATCTAGAAGTATGGGAGATTCTTGATATAGTTCCAAAATTTCACCTATCTTTGGGTATGTGGTTTTGATCATGCTCCTTTGAGATTGCCAAGATACCCAAAAATAAGATCATCCTGATTGAATTGTGTAGACAACTTCATCTTATTCATACCATGTGTAAGGCTTTGAAAAATAAACGTGTCTCCTTTCCCATCTCCTTGGGTATTTATTCATGTAAGAATATGCTTGATGCTTCAAACATTGAGACCTCTCTCGTTACCTTCAACATGTACTCCTATGTGGCTAGATCTAAATTCAATCTCAAAATAGATCATGAATCCTTTTTTCTACCATCTTACACCACATTCCTCAAATTGAATACTTCTAGGTTAATTATTCCAATGACCTATAAGTCAAAAAAGGGACTATATGAGGATGTCAGTTGAACAAATCAGTTCTTATAATTTTTATTTGTTTGTTTAAAGTGTGTTTGATGATGATTCAGACTTGTTTGATCCTGAGTATGAAGCGGTGAAATCTTCACCTCTCTCTCCCATCCCATGGCATATCACAAAGACATGAGATATCAAGGAGAGAATAATGCATGTGATCTAACAATCCAAAAAATGGTACAAGAAGAGAAGGGCATCTTGCATTGAAAATGGTATAATAGTTTCCTTTCCTAGGCAATATTCTCTCTCCCCATCTCATGAAGCATCTGATGGAGGTACAGGCTCATCTCATTCCAGAAAGAGGAAAATCATAGAGGTTGATGAAAAATATCCCTCAGTGGAGGTGTACAAAAGGTCCAAATTCGAAGAATATCTAATCGAGTAGCTTGAGCAAGGTGAGATATGTCCTTTGCAGTCCCCTAAGCATCCAATGGATCTAATTATTCCCATGGAGGAGATTGAATCATTCCATCATATTCATGTTTTGGTTTCCTACCAAGTTTATGAGGTGTCTGATATCCTTTCCAATCCTTCTGATCCCTTCTCATGGAGTAATGACTTTTTTTTAAGAGGAGTAAAAATAGTGCAATAGGAAGGCACAAACAACAACTAGGTTCTTCAATGAGGCATCTAGAGCTCAATTTGTAAAGGTTACACATCCAAAGGTCATCAAACCCATGGAGGAGATGACACCAAATGACTATGAAATGACAAGATTATCTTGGGGACAAGCCATACATGAATGTGATGCTTACTTATTTAAGGAGTATTTAAATAGGATCCTCACATGAGTGAGGAATAAAAACAAACCATTGATTAGTTTTAAAATCATGTGAGGAATTTGTATTTATATGTACAATCATTTCTTGAACCGGTTTCATCATCTTTTCCTCTGATTAAAGAAATATCTCCCATTTACAGACTTCGATCCCTAGTCCCTCAAACAAGCTCAAATGTTCACAATGAAAGGAAGGGGAAGTGACCAATGGACAATTATGATTATGGAAAAAGGGAATGATCTCTTCCCTGATATTATCTCTTTGTTCACATTCCTCTTGACAACAAAGTTAAAGACCAAGAAAACTAGAGTAGAGATCAAGAAAGATAAGGTACTTTGGGAAAATAATCTCCCATTGGTGAGAGAGATGAATGATTTTGATTCTCTTTCATTGGTAAGATCAAATGTGTTCTCATACACCTCATAGAAGGTCCTTTGGGAAAATAATCTCCCATTGGTGAGAGAGATGAATAATTTTGATTCTCATGCATTGTTAAGCTCAAATGTGTTCTTATTTGGCCATACACCATAACCTAGAGGTGTGATGCTCTAAAAGAGGACATTTTTATTTGGATTCTTGTGAAGAAAACGCACCAATAATTCTATAGGATCTTGGCACAAGCATGAAAGATCTTGTTACTTCTTTCCTCAATGAGAATAATTATTTAAAGGATATTCAGAATTCATTTCAATAATTGGTTCAGGAAAATATTGGTGATCCTCTTTCCTTCAATGGTGACAATCTGAAATCCTTGTGGAGATTATAGGTTCCATCTCTAATACTATATGGAATAATGAGAAATGGTTCAATCAATACAGAAAAATCAATGTCATCCCCGAGACTTTGCTCAACACATTAGAGCATGTGAACATCCCAGAAGCTAAGAAGGTTTCATTTATAGTTTCCAAGTTTGGTAAGATGATCAAGGGTCAAAGCTTCATCATTTGAGATCTTCTCGGAATCCAGATGGACTTGATTCATCATCAAGTATTTGATCAACTCCCTTTTCTTATCCCTCTTTCTTCGCTCCCCCTCTATAATTCTTCATTGTATGTAATCATGAAATTTGTTCTTTTGGTACTCTTCACTTAATTGACTCTCTAATGTTGCATTGTAAAAGTCCCTTTTTATTTATAAAAAGGGTAATTATTTCCTCACTTTTAAGGAAGATGAAAAGTCACAAGTGGAATAAGAACATGAAGATTCATGTGGGGGGTAGATGAAGAGTTTAATTGAAAAAATATAAATTGAGGTGACCTCCTCACTTCAAGGGGATGGTTATTCTTGTTTTATAGCTCTCATTTTATCTCTAGAGATAAATTAGTTGATTTCTTCCATTTTCTATTCTAATGCATTCCTCTCCTTCTCAACAACACTCCATGAGCATTGCAATCTTGTGCAACATAATGCAATGAGAATCTATGCTACTTGTGTCTTGTTCCTTGTTCTATATTAATGGTGTCTTCTCATTGTGTGCATAGAAACATTCTAGTTTTGAGAAATAGACAATACTATGTTATTTATTGTGAAAGACCCTCCTACTATTCTCTTTGCACCTCTCTCTTGAGCTATTTCCTCCCTTGTAGTATCTACAATAATTTTTCCACACTGTGTAGGGAAATACCCTTGTGTGATCCCCTGGTTGAAATCCTTTGATTATTAGAATAGTGTATATAATTTCTGCATTCAATAAATGGAGCTACCCCATTCAAGCATAAGGACTTAGTCCCAAAGCGTTGGTGAGAGTTCCCTAATCTACCCATGTGAAAAATTATTTTTCCAATAGTTTTTGGCACTCATTGTGGGGAATTTGTTTTTCTCTACACCACCTCATAAACCAAAAAATACATTAAAAATTAAATATATGAAAAAAAATCATAAATTGGAAATCATAAGAGTCTTGATGTATGCTCTACCTTTTTCATCCATGGATATCCCTAGAAATGTTCCTATGTTGTAACATAATCTCCTTTTCTTATAGGATACTCAAGAAGACCTCTTAGTTGATTTAAGGAACTACATCTAACATAACAAAGAGATATTTAACCACTACAACACAACCTCAATATTTTTGGACCTTGAATAATAACATGCTCAATATTTACAATGTGCAAGATAAGCTCTAAATCAACAAAGAAGAGCTTAGAAGATTCCTATTTTTAGATGTGAATCCATCTAACAAGTTGGCAGAAAGAAGGTACACGAGGGCCTCCAAAGCCTATGGTATAACTAACCCAACATTTGAAGAGAAATTGTAATCTTATTTCTAATTTCCCATTGTTCAAATTACAAAAAGAACAGGTCAAGAGTATTTTCTTGAGTTTGATACTACCTTGACTCTCGAATACCCCATTAAAAGAAAAATAGGTGAACCATTAAATTACATTCCTCTAGAAGAAGAAATTGTAGAAGAAGTTATAGAAAGAGTTGTAGAAGAAGTATTTGAGGAAGAAGAACCAAAGATGGCCCAACAAACACCATTACCTTGGGGACAAAACAAGGTCTCATTGGCTCTAAATACCCCTTTCCATGATTTACCCAATGGGTGAAGAAATAAATTCCCTAAGTTCAAAGGAGATGGGAAGAAACACCCTGGTGATCACATTTAAATAGCAATTACAATCTGATTTCGACTTCTCATCACTCAAATTGCAAGGATAAAAGGTCAAGATTATTTTCCTAAGTTTAATACTAACTTTCCTCTCAAATACCCCATTGAAGGATCAATAGTTGAACCATTACATTATAGTCCTTTAGAAGAATAAATTTTAGAATAAGTTGTAGAAAGGGTTATAGAAGAAGTAACTAAGAAATAAGAACCATAGATTTCCAAACAAGCACCATTACCTTGGGAAAAACATGGGCCCATTGGCTCTAACTACACCTTTTCATGATTTACGAAAGGGGTCAAGAAAGAAATTCCCTAAGTTCGGAGGAGAAGGGAAGAAAACTCACGATGATCACATTGCATATTTCATAACAGCTTGTGGGGTGTTGGGTGTGGGATACAAGGATGTACTAATTCGTTTGTTCGTATAATCCTTACAAGATGATGTTGTAGATTGGTTATATAATTTACCAAGGAGATCTATTACCAACTAGGCTGATATGAAATCCAAATTTGAATCTAGATTCAAATTTTGAAGATGTTCATGCTCTTCTTTCCCAATGGTCTTAGTTGAAGAAATATCCCTATGAGCCCATGAAGGAAGTTGTGGCCAATTTCAATAAAGTGCTCTACAAGATCCCCAAAGCTACCCACCTTAATGAGGATAATCAACTAAGATTCTTCACAAATAAATAATTGTATGAGGTCAGCTTCATGCTAGGAATAACTCTACCGCCACCTTGGAGGAGGCACAAAGACTTGCAGTTGAGGTAGAATATGACCTGATAATGTTTGGAAAGATAAAAAATGGTCCAGGTAAAGAGAAGGGTCGAGCTAAAATTTTCAAACCATAGACTCATTAGTACAAAAATTGGCTACTGATGTCCTCTTTCTTAAGAATAAATTGGCCCAAACCTCCATGTATAAGGATGTACCTACGAATAGTTTTTCAAATAAGTAGAGGATTGGTCCACCACTTTGGTGGTGCAAATTAACTTGCAGTAGTTAATATGTTGTTCATTAAATCATAGTCATTTAATCATCAAACCAGGGGACATAAACTTTCAATAATGTCAGTGTTGTATGCACAATTACATATAATTAAGGAGGTATGGAAATAAATATTTGTCACTACTATACTTGAAATAATAATTGTTGAAATTATGATTCTTGAAACAAAAATTAGAGCTGAAATAAAATGTCTTCTAAACGCTATGACTAAATCAAAGCTTAAAAATTAGAATGTTGATAAAGAGATAAATTTATTATTATTTTAATCATGCAACAAAATGAAGAAACAAAACTATAGAGGGGTTTAAAAAACCACTAATGGGCCTTGAATTGGGTGTTAATACCTCCTAAGGCCTGTAACTAAAATCTACTAACTAGAACTCAGATCCTTTATTGAACTGGCATGATTGTTACATCTTAGAACAAAGCAACCTTTATATATGTGTATCTTTTATTCTCTAATTCCTCTATCTAGATTTTTTATTCTCTTTGGATATATTTTCATCATTAATCATTTTCTTTTATACTCCTAAATTACAACAAAACATGAGAAGAAGAGTTAAAGTAGGAGTTTAAATAGACTAAGTAAAATATCTTCAATGGAATAAGTGGAAGATCTCAAAAAAATAACGAGAGATTAAATACATGTAATATAACTAATTAATAGGTGTATGGATATAAAACACATAAATCAAGTAACCGATAAGTTCTTGAATCATGTTTTTAACTAATCAATTAGTTCTCTAGTGATTTGGAATTAATAATCAGATATATTGATGAGTTATCTCTTTGTTCTTCATGTTCCAGTTGTAATTGTTCCTTAAATGACATGTACAGATTTGGAGTGTAGTTCTTCACATTCCAAGAGATCTTCATAACATGGATTCTTTGTTGTAGGTGATCCCTTTGATCATGGATGAGTTGTCGTGAACATGTCCTTTGGTTGTAGGTGATTCCATTTGGTTTCAAATGGGTTGTTTCGATAGCAAGTTTCTTACAAACAAGAGTGGCATCACACATATCATCATTCAAACAACTTATTGCAACCATAAGAATAAATGCATACTCAAAATACCACAAAATAAAGATAACTAGTCATAACTATATTAATCAGTATTTATGCCATAAGTTCAAGTTGTGATGATAATGTTCAGTAGTACAACTAGGAAATAAAAATTCATGACTTCAATGGCTCAACAAAAATACAGATGATGATTTATTTATAAAGGGGATTTTAAAAAATCATCAGACCCTAGGATTAATTCCTTAAATTTCCTCATTTAAGTGGCTCAATCCCTTGTTTCCTAATGCTCCATTCACATTTAAAATCAACTGGAGTATCTATTCCTTTCGGTTCTAAGAAGAAGTAACCACCATTGATCCTCGAACTGTGCATAACCTTGTTCTATATTCCTTCATTCATTGGTTTTTCACCTATCCATGGCCGTATCGAAAAGTGGAAGATTGGGGGTGATAGCCAATTTGAAGATAAGTATATACACATTCATTAGTAATTCAATGTATGTATTCACTTTTATCAGAGTTGACATTATATTAAGGTAAGAGTACAACTCTTTCTGTTGCATTTTAGGAGACATCTCATTCCATTGCATCTTGCATGCTTGAACCAACTGAATTCCTTGGTCCCTAATCATGTCCCTAACTTCATTATGTACTACTTTCCTCATTTTCCACACTTGTCCTTTTGATCTCCTTCATATTCATATACTTTGCATATTGTTCTACAACTTCTTCAGTTTTTGTAGCTTCGGCCCTGACCATTAATGGTTGTACCTTCTCCAAATGTATGTATTCTTCCATTTGTCTTTCTCTATCCAACTCATTCACAAAATAAGAACAAAGGGATTTTAATTGAACATATCTAATGTATAGGATTGGAATCTAATACCTATCAAAATTAAGAGCATAGTTATACATGTATATTTCACATAATAGGAGTTGAATTTCATGAGTGTTGTTCTAATATAACCTAAAGAAGATCCTAGTTGCACTGATATCAAATGGTATCTCAGAATTGATACATGTGAGTTTGAGTTGCAACATATTTTCCTTTAAGAAGATAACATAAAAATTGGATGGAAGCTTGCATTTAAATATCTCATGGGCCACCTGAATTGTGTCTTCTTTCTTTTGCTTCACCATTTTGATTTCCCTATCCATTTCCTTCAATTATTCCTGATTTTTGGAGATAAGGGATTCCTTTTCTCTCTGATATATTTTGTCTTATCAACATAGATATCAAATTGTGACATCAAGAAATCAATGTCAGGTAACATTATTTGTGAGGTCATCTCCTTACAAGGTGGTTTTACAGGATCCCTTATAAATTCTTGAATGGAAATTTATGGTTACAATGGGGATACATTCAATTTTTGTATGCTAGAATTTGGTGTTTTATCCAAAATGGTAGTGCATGCTCCAACACTTATTCTTAACTATAGGAATGTGTTCTTACACTTATTCAACTTCTACAAACATATGTCTTTTCTCAATTCCATGAACGTGGTGCTCAATGACATGTTCAACAATTTTGGCATGTGTTCCTTTTCAATTTCTTGTTCCTATGGCTTCTGACATTCTCACAATTTCTGGCATTTTTAGTCTCTACTTATACTTCCCCATTCTGATGTGTCTCTCCATGACCTTCCATATCAAGAATTACCCCCTCATTCAGATTTATCTCCTCATGCTCCTCCATGGGCTCTTCAAGGTATTATTGTCTAGTTTCTCCTCCAACTTCTTCTTCCTTTTCCTCCACATGACCCTTTATTACATGCACCATCTCCACATTCTATTTCTACTCATCTTGTCCCTCCATGGGCTTCTCAAGGAATTTTTCTAATGAAATATAGCATCAGTACCTCCCTTCTCTATTTTCATTGGTGTGGGATCAATATTTTCCTCTGTATCTTCAACATCACTATCAAGTAATATGGATTGTGATTTTGTTTGATTGGAGGATTTTGGACTTTAGTTTTTGGCCTATGAGATTGCCTTGGCAGTGTAAGAGTGGATTTGGAATACTTTCGTTTACCTTTGGAGATGGATGATTTAGGAGTGGAAAACATTAGGAGGGTTACAACAATAAAAATTATCTCATGGGAGATAGGTACAATATTTTTCTCAAAAGATGGAAAATTTTCAGAAGAAAGGGGATCTTTAGGCTGGGAGGTTGATGTTGTAGGATCATTTATATGTGTGGAAAATATTTTAGTACTTCTTATCCTCTTTCTCTTATTTCCCAACAATTCATCTATACTATTTTCCCTTGAAAAATCTTCCCACCTTATCTCAAGATAATCCCTTTACAAGGTTTACTTTACTATTAAGGTGATGAGGCAATGGTGTGACAAAGGCAAACTTTCCCTCTTCCTCTCTATTCATCCTCTTCAATATCTCATGCAAGAAATTGGGTATATTCACTTGCTTGTTGTTCTTTAGGTGATTTAACAATTTGAAGTGAATTGTATTCAACCTAGAATATCTTCCCTCATAGGTAAAATACTTAATTACATAATTTGCAACCTCATCCCATAAAGTTTTAAGGTAATTTATTTGTGTACCTTGTCTATCGGTGATGAATGCATCATCATCATCATCTACAAATTCTCTCTTGTCCGCACGGGTTAGCCTTATTTCGAAATGGTTCTCCTTGGGAAAGTAGGCTAGTTACTTCTTCCAATATGTCATTACTTATTCTAAATTATAAACCCTTCACTTTTTCCTCTCCATCAGTAAATGTGTTGGAAAAATATTCAACCATTGCTTCATTAGATCCCTGAAACCGGTTTGTGTAATCTAGCCAACCATTATCTTGAAAATACTATAGAATTCGAGGGTGACTAAGAAGTTAAGAATGCTCATTTGGTTCATGCCTAATCAAATTTCCTCCCATGGTGATTACGCAACGTTCTCTAGTTTCAATCAGTAACAAAACAACCATGTCTTGAAATAAAGATGCACAACTAATTTTTATTGATGGTTTTTTATTATTTTTGAACTTTGAGACCGAAAGGACATGCAACATGGTTATGGGAGTGATCATTAATTGATGTGACCATGTGAAGCGTGAAAATTGAATTGATTTGACAACATGGGCTTATGTGGAGGGACACATAATCACATGAAAGGAAAGGATGTTTAAATGAAGTGAATACATGATGACTTTGCATAAATTCTAATTAATGATAATGAATCTAATTATATTTTAATAAAGGGATAGTCAAGTGAATTTATCTCAATATTCATTTGGAATGATTATTGTGCATGCTTATTTGGATTTGTGCCTTGGTTACATGCAAGCTTGTTATAATGATGTGGAAGCTATTATGTATGATCTGCAGACGTGTGTCAAAATAATATGGATAGTCCTTACTAAAACCAGATAACTCCGAGAGGGAATGTCGATCTATTAGGGTATCAATTATCTATTTTCCATCTCTCACACATGTAGATATCCTTGATCTTATTTCATGCAATCATGAGTTCATCCAAATGTAAAAGAAAAAACAAGGGTTTGTTGCATGTTGTTATAAGTGGAACCTTCAATCATTGCATTTTATCCTTGTGATGGAGATAATACACTCTTGCAATCACCTTACATCAAACCCTACAAAACAAAAACTCCTAGAATAAAATGTGTTAGAAAAGTGTTGTTGATTACCAAAAGGATATGACCATGACACTTTTATTTGTCCTTGGAATAGTTAGAAAGATGAATATACCAAAGCCACTTAAATATCTCAATCCTCTAGAATCTCAAAAGATGATTCGGGAGACTCAACTCTGAATTTAACACTAATGTCCTTAATTTCATCTTAGGTTGACCTCCTCTAAACTGTTGCATGAATGTATTCCTGTCAACTAGCTTTTATGTGATCTCAACCTATGGCCATTGACCAATAACTTGAACCTCATAGGATCCATGACTGTGAGTTTTACAACTCCATTAGGAAATATCTTCTCAATATCATATGGGCCTAGCCACCTTCTCCTAATATTTCCCATATGGTCCTTATATTTTTAATTAAACAAGAGTTTCTAGTCACCCTCTTAAAATTGTTTAGTCTTGATGTACCATTCATGCCATTTGATTCTTTATTTTTACACTACTTTTGTGTTGTGTATTGTTTGTCTTCTTATTTCATCTAACTCATTGAGTTGGAGGATTCTTTATTTTGATATTAAGCTAAATCTATACCTAGCTCAAGTGTTGTCCTCGGTGTTTTGAGCTCAAATTGAATTGGAAAAACAACAGCTTTTTTCATACAATATTTTGAATGGTGTAAGGCTATTTGTTTTCCACGTTGTGTTAAATGCCCATACTACCTCTAGAATCATATCTCGCAAAATATTTCTGTGGAGTACAATGGTATTTTTCAAGATGGCCTCTATCTCTCTATTTGTAACTTCTACTTAGACATTAGATTGGGATGGTATGGTGTAGACTTCCTATGCCTGATTTCATACTCCTTAACTAGATCAGAAATTATATCAATAGTAAAGTGTGTACCTTGATCTATAACAATCTCCCTTAGAAATCCATACCTGGTGAAGATGTGATCATAGAGAAACTTGGATACTTTCTCACTTTTCTGATTTAGCAATGCCTTCACCTTTGTCCACTTGGTTAGATAATACTTGCATACCAAGATGTACTCTTTTTTCTAATATTTAGGATCTATAGGGCCAATTAAAGTATAAGCCCCATTTTTAAAAATGATGCAAGACCAATGGAATATCATAAAATCTTGTGGGATTTCCCATTCTCTAGCATCTATCACATCTTCTAGTGTATAGTGTTGCATATTTGTGTAATGTTGGCCAATAATAACTAGTTTTCAACACTTTCTATGATTTCCTTTTGCAGCAAAATTCCTTCCACAAGGTTCACTATGGTAGGATCTAAGGACATCAAATATATCCTCATCATCTATACACTTTCTCATTATTTTATCCTATCCTATATGAAATAGAAATACAACTATCTAAGAAAAATGTACACTCTTTTTAACTATATATTTCTTCTCATAGTATAAATAATGTGGAGGTGTTTTACCTGAGACCAAATAGTTGGCTATGTCTACATACCAAGGTGTTTTGGTAGAAATAGAAAATAAGTGCTCATCTAGAAAAGATTCATCAACTACATGTTCTTCACTATTGGTCTCCATCCTTAAAAGGAAATATGCTACCACATTTACCTTGCTATGCTTTTCCAATATGGTGACATCAAATTCTTGTAGAAGGAGTATCCACCTTATGATTTTATTGTTTACTAATGGTTTTTTTATCAAATATTTGATTGCAGCATGATTAATGTGAATGAACACTTAATAAACATGTGATGTACTATCTAAATTTATTGATAAAATACACAACTTCCAAGAACTCCTTTTTTACTATGTATTTTAATTCTCGCATGCTACAAGTTCTTACTAACATAATAAACAACATATTTCATAACTTCATCATGTTGTACTAAGAAATATCCAATAGTGTGGTCTAACGTATTAGTGTGGATGTGGAAAGGTAGGTTCCAATCAGGTCCTCTCAAGACAAGAGTGGTAGTTAGAATTTTCTTCAAAGTTTGGAAAGCATCTTCATAACATTTAGACAAAAAAAATCAACACCATTTCTAAAAATGTAAAGAGTGGCATTGTAATCTTGCTAAAATCTTGTATGAACATTTTTAGTATCCAACATGTCCTAGAAATCTCCTAACATCCTTTTTTTTTTGGTGTTGGTAGGTTGACTATAATAGATACCTTTTTTGGATCAAATTTAATTCTATCTAAAGAAAGATAGTGTCACAAAACTATACCTTCAGGCATCATCATGTAACACTTCTCATTACTCAAGTATAATTTGTTCTCTTTGTATCTCTTAAAAAAAATTCCTGATTTTTCATAACTTATTCAAAATTCTCTTATGTACAATGAATTCATCCATGTAGATTTCTATGCTAGTCATTTATTAAATGTGAAAACATACTCAAGACTACCCTCGGAATGTAGCAGGTGCCTTACAAAATCCAAATGGAAGAATTGAGTAAACAAATGTACCCCATGGGCATGTGAAGGTAGTTTTGTATTGATCCTCTAGTGCAATATGAATTTAATTATAGCCACTATATCCATCAAGAAAAGAGAAATAATTTTTACCAGCCAAAGTTTGAATCACTTGATCAATGAAAGGAAAGGGAAGTGATCTTTCTTTGTTGATGCATTCGGCTCCCTGTAATCTACATAAATCCTCCATTTTCCATTCTTCTTTGGCACAATGACAAGATGTGACACCCATTGATTGTCTAAAATGGGGTATATAAATTCTCCTTTTACAATCTCTCTCACTATTGGTTTCATTCTCCTCTATGGCTTCCTAATTGGTTTACAATTTTCCTTGATATAAATCTTATGAGTGAAAAGCCTAGGATGAATTCCATGCATATTGTCATAGTCGTAAGAAAACGTTGTTTTATGTTTTTCAGTAAGAGAAATAAAAATTGCTCTTGTTTTCTATCCAATAGCCGAATATCCATGGTGATTTTTTGCGGTAGAACTTGGTTCAAGAGATAGTTTAAACACCTTAATCTATCATCCACTTCTTTGTTCCTTCCATAGTTATTCTATAAGACATTAGATAGAACAACATCTTCTTCTTTTCCTTCAATTATACAAGACTTCTCCAGCATCATGATATGTTTTACGAGGTCGATATGATTCTGGTTCTTCAACCCAATTTTTCTAATATTCATCATTCAATGGTTGGGTAGGAGGATAGAGCATGAGCTTCTTAGTACCACTTCCATTGGAAATAATCATATTCCAGACCTATAACCTATGAATGCATCTACAGTGGCCAACCATGGCCTTCCTAGAATAATAGGATAACCTCTTAAACTCACTTTTGGTTGAAGGAAAATAAAGTTAGCATGGTATTCCCAAGATTCTACCACCACAACTATGTCCTCAAGGAATCCTTCAGTCTCACTGTTGATCTATCTGTAAGTTGTAAGACTGTAGTTGTTGGCCTTAGTCCTTCCAATTTCAAGTCATCCATAATTTTCTTAGTCATGATGTTAATGGCTTCCCCTAAGTCAATTAGAGTATTATTTATTGGTGTGCTATTTATTGTAAAGTTCACCAAGGGGTGACTTGGATCTATGTACTTGGGTAAAACTAAATTTCCAAGCATGATATCAACCAATTGTCCAATAACTTGTATAGTGGATGGATCCTTCCTTCTTCTTCTTATTTTTTTATGCATAGATCCTTAACCAACTTGTTGTATATGGGCACATCCTTGATGTCTTGAATAAGTGGAATTTGACACAAATATCCTTCACTTGATTGACAAAATCATAATCAAAATCTGATTTAAGGTTAGTCTTTTTTTCTTGAATCTCTCTAGAAATGGTGGTTCATTAAATTGCATTTCACCCTTCCTTAAACTCTATTTAGGTTGTTGTGAATCATCTTACAAAGTTGTATTCTATATTTTTTTGGATCATTCGCAAAGAATCGTGGTTCATCTACAATCTCTTGTAATGGTGGGTTTACTTGGTAGAGGAAGTACTCTTCCCGAGTTAAGATGGATGTTATTAAAATCAACTAAATTATTATGGTATTGAGATGATTTAGTGCTATAGTTTGGCTAAGTAGATTTATTGTTGGGGTTAGGTGTTGTTTTGAGTTTGTTGATGAGTGGCTTTTAGTGAGAACTAGGTTAGGGTTTGACATCATATCTTGTTGTTATTAATAAGGAGTTTTTGGTAATTAGGAGGTGTGTTATTCCATTTCTGCCCTCCTCTCCAAGGCTAATTCTATGAATGAGGGGGTTGTTTCCATTGTTTTGGTTTAAAAATGAGGTTGTCATTGTTGTTGGTATTGGCTAGGGTATGGAGTCCAACCTTTCTTAGTATTATCCCAAGGTGGGGTTGTATGTATTAATCAAGTAGCATAATTTTAAAAAGATAGCATATGATCTTTGTGATATACCTCCTTGTCTTGGAGGTCATGGCTTTCTTTGAGAAACATAGAAGACTTTCCCATCCTTTATTTCTATCATTTTGAATTCCAGTGAATCCTCCTTTTCTTCAAAGAATGTTGTCTAATCCCCTACATCTGCAATAATTTTTTTTCTTATGTATGCATGGAAGAACTCTGTAAGTGATTCCTCTTCATCTTATCTATTCTTCTTAGCATGTAAAGCATCAAGATGGGTGGCCATGTCATTGACTATTTCTTGTTTCATGTTCTTGAACATGTTCACAATCTCTGATTTGGACATCTCCCCAATCCCTTGGAAGCCGATCCACCCTTTGATCTAACACTTCTTATTCTTTTCATAGTTGCTCTGGATTAATTCCTACAAAATTCAAAAAAAAATTCAAAGGTATATTTTGAGATAACTCATGCTCCTATCAATTCCAAAGCATCCATATCCTCCTCACTAAGTCCTTTTAAGAAAAGTATCTTGAGGGAATCATTACGTATCCTTGTGTGTTTTAAAATTTGAACACTTAATAAGAATCTTTCTAGGTAATATTCCAATGTCTCATCTTCCTTTTGTGTCATCCTAAAGATTTCATCACCTCCTCTACTACTTAGCCTACAATAATCATGGTATTTTACTAGAAATGTTTCCTTCATCTACAGCCCAAAGTTGTTATAACATCTCTTCCTAAATCCATGAACCATCTCAATGTTTCATCCTTAAGTGTATCAATGAACATATTTAGCTTATGTGCATCTTTGGTGTAGTCATATCTCTTGCATAAAATATCAAAATCAAATAAGAAAGTGTCTAGGTGTTTGGTTATGGATCCATAAAAGTTAGGAAGTGTTGAGGGATATATCTTCTTCATTACCGCAAGTTGATTTATTAGAGATATTGGGAACTCAAAGATAGTTACCCTATCTTAAAAATTTTGATTTACTTCTTCGCCATGAATGGGTGATCAGAACAACCTTATAATTCTCACTTAGAGGGTGATCTTCTAACAACAAGCATTGTATAGAGGAAGATATGTTTTCTTCAAAATATTCATAATCATATGAAGATATTTTTTGTTTGAGGTTTGGGTAAGAATATACCATGGGAATCTCTTGGACGGTGCATGCATCAACTAGCTGAACTCAATCAACATACATTAGTGGTGGTTAGAGGTAGAATTTCTAAACCTAAACTACTTTTAAGAAATGTTAAACCTCTCAAAAAACTTATAACTTGGAAGTATCCACAAAGAACATCACCAAAAATGGTGGTGCGATTCACTGCAAAGAATTAATATGTTGTTCATTAAATCACATTCATTTAATCATCAAACCAGGGACATAAAATTTCAATAATTCCAATGTTGTATGCATAGTTACATGGAATTTATGAGGTATGGAAATAATTAACTATCACTACTATACTTGAAATTATGATGCTTGAAACGGGACTTAGAATTGAACACAAATGAATTCTAAATGCTATTACTAAAGAAAATATTACAAATTCAGAATGTAGATAAAGAGATAAATTGCTTCCTAGTCTAATCATGCAACAAAACAGAGCAAAAAAATATATAGTGGTTTAGCAGACCACAAGTGGGCCCTGCCTTGGGTGTTAATCCCTCCTAAAAGATTAAGTAAAAATAGATTAAGTAAAATATATTCAATGGAATAAGTGGAAGATATTGAATAGAACAACAAGATATTAAACACATGCAATAGAACTAATTAATAGGTTTCCAAATATCAACTACATTACTCAAGTAGCAGCAAGTTCTTGAAATCACATGTTTAACTAATCAAATAAATTTTCAATGAATTCGCAATGAATAATTAGATCTATTCTTGAGTTATCTCCCAGTTCTTCATGTTCTAGTTGTAACTTCTCCTTAAATGACATGTAAAACTTGGAGTGTCATTATTCATGTTCCAATATATCTTCATAATGTGTCTTCTTTGTTGTAGGTGATCCCATTTGGCTACAGATGGGCTAATGTGGACATGTCCTTTAGCTATAGGTGATTCCCTTTGGCTACGGATAACAAGTTTCTTACAAACAAGAGTGGCATCACACATATCATCATTCAAACAACTTATTGCAACCATAAGAATAAATTCATACACAAAATACCACAAAATAAAGATAACTATTCATAACTATATTAATCAGTATTTATGCCATAAGTTCAAGTGGTTATGTTAATGTTCAGCAATACAACTAGGAAATATAAGGTCATGGCTTCAATGGCTTAGAAAAAACACATAGGATGATTTTTTTATAAAGAGGATTTAAACAACTCATCAGCCACCTCAAATACTTTCTCTATAATGGTGACACCGAGGAGGAAGAAGAACTTGTAGAGCTAGAACAAGAAAGTGAGGATAAATATTTCCTATAGATTGAAGAAGTGGAAAATGATGCGCAAATTGAATTCCTTGAATATTCAAAAGGTGAAGACTATGATGATAAATTTTCACCTATATTCTCATGTGTAGTGTTCACTCGCTCCTAATATCATAAAGGAGTTCCTCCATAGCTACATCAAAAAATAAGAAGATAGAAGATCCTTCGTTGGCAAAAAAAAAAAAAAAATCAATAAAGGATCTACACTTCCACCTTCCATGGAGTCTACAAATAATAAGTTGTATCTTATGGCAAGCAAGAAGATATCTACTTTTCTAAGTAAGTCTCCCAATACTCATCTAGTTAGAATTCCATTTCTACAAAATCTAGTCCTTCAAAAATTCCGGTGTTCCTACAAAATCATCCCCTTATCCTAAAACATCTACTCCCATTGATAAGTCTATTCCAACTCCAAAGGTAGTACCTACTTTCCCCTAAAGCACTCATTATCCTGGGGTACATACATCATCTCCATCTACCTCCTTTGACATCATAGAACAGGTAAACAAATATAAATTTCATATTTCCAAATCTGAATTCTTGAAAACTCATCCGAAATAATTTGATAGGCTTATCTATTATATAAAAGGTAGTAGCTCAAAGCCTAATATTGTGGTTCCTAGTTCCAAAGTACTACTACAAATTCCACTTACTCCTCCATCTCATAATATGTTTTTTTGAGTGCATATAAGAAAAATAAAGTTGAGGCATTCTATCTCTCCCTTATTATTAAAGGTTATCCATTGAACAACCGCATAATAGATTCGAGAGATTTTGATAATGTGATGACAATTAAATTTTTTAATGTTATCATACTTACCTTAACATGGGCCAATGGCTCTTATTACTCCATGGATTCCAAGGAAGTCCCACTTATGGGGTGAATCAAGGATGCACAAGTGGCTCTCGGTGACAAGAAAGTATTGTTAGCTATTTGGTAGTAGATATTCTTGCATCATTTGGAATATTGTTAAGTAGAAGTTTCTATCAGGACTTAGGAGGTGAAATCCAAATGAATTGGTCTTACGCAACCATTCTAGTGAAGGGATAAGTGGAGAAATTTATACCTATGGGGAAGATGAAATACACCATTTAGAAATCAAAGGATCCAATGACTGATGTATTATTTCAAGACAACAGCATGGTAATTATTTCTTGACTTCAAGAAGAGATGAAAATATTCCCTTTCTTATAGAAAATTATGAGAATCAATTGTGGACAATGGATTTTGATAGAATTCATTCTATTACTGGCTCAACATCTTGTTTTTTTCTAACCTCTCCTTTAGGTGAATTGTTCCTTTTCTTACAAGTTACAATTTGAGAATACAAATAATACAAATGAATATGAAGATCTCCTTTTAGGAATGGATGCAACTAATTCCATGGGTATTAAAAAGTTGAAATGTCTAGGTGATTTTGAAGTAATTTTAAAGTGATTCATAAATCAATACCAATTCAAGAATCTAAGGCTTAAACACTACATGAATAGAGTGTGGGATTGTATTGAGTCTTTTGATGCTTTCTCTATTTAGTCCATTCCTCGTGAACAAAATGAGAAGGTTGATTCTCTCGCAGTCTCATCTTCTCTAATGACTCCAAAACCTTCTTTCAATAAGGATAAAGTTACTATTGAGATGATTTTTAGGACAATTATGCTAGATAATGCTAATCACTAGCAAGTTTTCAATGATGATAATCATCTTCTCTCTTTTCTATAGTAAAGGGATAATTTAAATAATCTATTCTATGAAGGAAGCAATGCTCTACACCATGAGTCTATTTTAGATGAGGAAAAGGGTGAGGTTGATGGAATTGATTCAAAGGGGGTTATTAGATTAAAAGGTAATAAAATTCCAAAAGGCCTAGTTTCTCTCGAAGACTTGTTTAACAAATATAATAGGTTTATCAAAGGAAAATCAAAAAAATCTTCTCGTTGCACCACTGATTTTGAAAAGGAAAACATTGGAACTTTGGAGCAGCCAAGAATGGTCAACATTGGAAAATGTTGTTTGCTAGAAGAGAAAAGGAGTTTTGTTTCATTATTGAAGAGGTATTCTGATGTTCTAGCATATTCATATGATGAGTTGAAATCCTTCAAGCCAGAGTAAATGCATCATTCCATTCCTCTCAAGCCTGAAGCCAAGCCATTATGGTAGAAGCAAAGGCCATACAACCTAAAAATTGATGGCATGATCAAATAAAAAGTTCTAAAAATGTTGAATGCTAGATATATATTTCCCATTCATCACTCTATATGGGTGGCCAACATTTTCCCAATCTGAAATAAAAATGGTGAGATAATGATTTGTGTTGACTTTCAAAATTTAAAGCAATCCTTGTTAAAGGGAAAATAACCTTTTCCCATCATGGACCATATCCTACAAGTATCACTTTGGATCTAAAAAAATTCTTTACTCAATGTATTTTTCAAATACAATCAAGTTGAGGTAGTAGAGGAGGACTGACACAAAACTGCTTTCACAACTCCATGGGGAACTTTTTCCTATAATAGAATGCCTTTCGGTCTCACTAATGATGGAGCCACTTTTAAGAGGGAAATGGATCTTGCCTTCAAGTATCTCAAGCATTATATTGTCATCTATCTTAAGAATCTCATGATAATTTCTAAAAAGAGGGGAGATTATTTGAAACACCAAGCAATTGTTGATCAAATGTCTATAACGGGATATATTTGAATCCTAAAAAGTGTATTTTTGGTGTTGTAGAAGGAAAACTCATTTTCACATTATGAACAAGGAAGGAGCTAAGATTGATCCTAAAAGAATAAAATAACTTCAAGGACTCTTCATGCCCACCGTAAAGTCGATAATTCACTCATTCTTTGGTAAGGTAAATTTTCTCAGCCATTTTTTTTTCCAAACTTTGTTGAAATAACAAAGCATATTACCTAGTATGATGAAACCACAGAAAGCTTCAAGTGGAGTAAAGAATGAAAAGAGGCATTCAAAGGAATCAAAGAAGCAATTACAAAATCCCCCACCTTGGTATGCCCAAATTTTGATAAATTGTTTATTCTATATTTTTACACTTCCGAACCCACTCCTTAAATTATCCTAGTTCCAAAAATGAAGAAGGTATTGAAGCTCTAATTGCCTTCATGAGATGTACATTAAAATATCATGAATTAAACTACACTCAGATAGAGAAGTATGCCTATGTCATTTTCAAGGTAGTTAATAATTTTAGGTTCTATATTCTCAACTCCCACACCGTAGTTATGGTTCCAGGATCGTAATAAATTCAATTTTAACCCAATAGGAACCAAGGAATAAAAGAGGTAATCTGGGTTGCTAAGATTCAGAATATGATTTGGACATCATACCATCAAATTTGTTCCAATGAAATGGTTTATGTAGATTGATGATGAGGATGAGTCACACATGAATCAAAATGAAAAGGATGAATTTTAGTGCTATGAATGCTTACACAAAGACTTGACTAAATTTATCTTTGTGAACACCACCGATGAGTGGTACTCCTACATTACACACTACCTCACCTATGTGGAGTGTCCTACATACCTAGATTACAAACAAAGGAATACTCTTAAGTTGATATCTACTAAGTATGCCATATCGAACCATGTGTTGTATAAAAGAGGATTGAATGGATGTTTTCTAAGATGTGTTGACAAGGAGAAATAGGAGAAGTTGTTAAAGGCCTATCATGACCAAACCTATGGTGGAAATTTTTCCACCATGGTGAGACTGTACATAAAATCATTCAAGGTAGGTACTAGTGGCCTATCCTATTATCAAATACTCAGAAGTGGGTTTCTAGGTGTGATTTGTGCCAACAATTTATGGGAAGACCCCAAATCGTTTCCCTCCCTCTTTGACTAGTGGTCATAGAGGAACCTTTCCATCAGTGGGACTTAGATTTCATTGGTGTGTTGAATCCCCACTCAAGTGTAGGACATAATTATATACTCATGGATAAGGTCATCCTTATCAAACAAGAAAACTCTAAGATGGTATGTAAATTTCTTAAAGAGAACAACATTGTTCATTTTGGAATAACTCACAAAATTATGCTTGACAATGTAACTTATTTCTCATCAATGGAATTGACTGATTTTTTCTATAGTTATGGAATATCTCTTACATGTGCATCAGAATATTACCCACAAGGTAATGTTCAATATAAATCTAGAAATAATAACATTATGATGAATTTTTAAAAGCTTGTTGATCAAAACTAAATAAATTAGCACAAAAAGTTATATGATGCATTGTGGGCAGATAAGATCACTCTAAAGAAGGTAATTGGAATGGATCCATTTTATTTGCTTTACGATATTAATGCTGAGATTATTGTCACATTTGAGTTTCCAAATCTTCAAATTGGTCGGGAAATTGAGGATGGTCAATTTATGATTCTCTTGATAAAATAATATTGTATTTGGAAAATCTTGGTGAAGATAGGTTGATGGTGGTTGATTGAATCCGAGAACACCAATTGAAGGTGAAAATATATTTGATAAGAAGGTGAAAGTAAGATAATTTTAGGTTGGTGATTTATTATTTTCTATGGGATAAAAGAAGAGATCCCAAGGAAACCAAATATTATTTGACTCATTGTAGCTCAAACCATTTCATATTCGAGAATTTTGTGTCTAGAAAAAACTTTTTATCTTTTGTATATGGATGGTACTTATATGGAATTACCTCTTAGTGAGAAATATTTGAATTTATATAAGCATTGAAAGAAAATTTTCCCACACCTATACCATAGGTGATTTTAGGTTGTTTGTTTCACTTTATTTTTGTGTGCTTGTTTCTTTTTGTGTCTTTTATTTCCCTTTTTCTTTTTGTGTGTGTATTCATTAAAGAAAGCTTCATTATATGTATTTTTATGATTATATATAAGCCCAATGGATAAGGCACTGGTCCACATAGTGTCTTGAGATTATGGAGTTCATGTTTGTTCTTTCCTTACTGTGTTTGGTCCAGAACTAGTCCCCAAGAAAGAGCCAACTATTTTCATGCAAAATGTTTAGCATGAAAAATTCAAAATTTTGTCATGAACACCTAACCCACATTTGAACATCCCTCTCCTGGTCAATGTAAACCTATCCTCCAGCCAACTCAATTATGGCATGTTACCCTCATAATGGCAAGGAGGAATGTGCTAATGTGATTTTAAAGTGTGTTTCATATGCATGGGATCTTTTTCAATTTGATTCATAAATATATTTAGATCCAAGAGAAGATAAGTGCTTCTAGAGGCTCCAAAAGAGTTGTTTTTGGCCTTTTTACAGATGGTGTGCACCCTCCGAGAACATACAGGAAAATTTAAAGCTCCCAAGAAGCATGTGGATGAGATTTGTAATAATCCAAGATAATCTAGGAAATTTCTAGAATAAAAATTAGGTTTAAGAACAAATTATGTAATATCGATTATTCTTAGCATGGTATAAGGAAATGAAAGTAGTGAAAACGCTACTTATCTTGTTCCATATATATTAGGGTCCTTGGGAGGAATTGGAAATTAATCAGATACTCATTTGAAATATAAGGATTCCTAATTAATTTTTTAAAAGTTTTCAATGGGTTCTAAGGAGCAGAGTTTTAGATATGGGTGTGGTAAGATGCATAAGGACCTTCACTAATGGTAGATATTCAATTAAATATTTTGATAGTTCCAATTAGATTGTAATATGATTAAAATGTAAAATTGGATCAATTTAGACCCTCTACATTTTCCATATGTTTATTTGTAGAAAAGGATATATTTTATTTTTGTGGCAGTTGGACTTTCTGGGAACTACCCATGACCAGATTTGAAAATGGTCCTACATTTTAAAGAGGAAGAATAATCAGGTATTGAAAATTGTATCATTAGATTCCTTTGGTGTTTTACACTCAAAATTATATATTTTTGGCATAGGAAACACTATGGGAATCTCTTGGGGAAAAAAGGCACTCTAATAGGCTATTTTTAATAGTGCAATGGTGACACCCAACTTCCAAAAGTGGAAAATTCACATTTGGAGACCCCTGATGCCCCTTTCTCCCTTTGAAAAAATTCAAAAGTTACATTGGGGAAACTATAATGTGCCACCACATGGAGGATAGAAGTTGTGTCGCTTAAAAACACAACCTAGGTGGTTAAGCAAGTTGTCAACTCACTTTAATTTTTGGCCCCTTCCTCATGGCATGTAGACCCTTGAAACACTTTGGATGTCATTGTATCCATTTTTCCCTTTTCTAAATGGATATTGGGGACAAAAAAATTCTTCACCACGTGATATCTCCTCTTACGTCACTTAAACTCACAACTTAGTGGTTAGGTAAGTGTTTTTAAGTTTAGATGATGTCACCATTGGCCCCTTCTTCATGATGCTCCTACCCATGGAAAATTTTTGAGGATATGGTTTCCACATGTCTCTTTTTACCCTATTTTATATGGGAAAAACATGATTTTTGGTTGCACTTGATTTGAGTTGATCAAGGTTGGGTTTAGGGTGAGTTAACTAGGTTTTAAGAGGGGAAATGAAGGGGGGTGGTATAAAGGTTGTCCTTAGCCATTTTTGACCATTTTGTCATTTAAAACCTCCCCTCACATTCTACCTTAATTTTATGCTGCCAATTTTTCATCATCCACCATTTGAGAGGATAAATAAATTTGCATAGCTCTCATAATCCTCCATTTTTGCCCCTAAAACATGCACAACCTCATTTGCCATTAGAAATTGAAAGAATGAAATGAAAATCAGTCCCATTGATTCCATGAATAAGTTTTATAATCCATTGATAACCTAAAATAACCTCCATTTTTATTTTTTATTTCACGTTCATTCCTTGAGCTAAATCAATTGAAATTTTACAAAACAACTCAATGCTAAATTCCTAAGTTCGGTAGTAGAAGTGAAAATTTTCAATCCGACCTCTATAGCTCAACTTTATATTTATAGTAAATCTAAACCAGAAGCATTATAAAAATGGTAAGGGTCATAAAAATGAACAATTTAAAAGTCATAATTCAATTCCCCATGTTCAGAGGACAATAATTCTAAAAATTTAAAAATTGGGAAAAACTGTTAAAAATAGACCATGTCCTACAACATGCCAAAAATAGATTATGCTCGGATTGGATTAAAATTTCCACAAAATATTCTTCATGTACTTTTAACACCATTCCAAACAATGAGGAATATAAAATTCATTATATTTGAGCCCATTTCCACCTTGGGCACTGAATATCCACATGTGGGTGACAACGATGTTACACATATGGACTGGAAGATCTAAGAGCACAGATGATGATGGCACTAATAGGGCCTATTGAGGACAAAATTTTCACTAGAGGAATATTTTGAGTAGGATGAAACCCCGTATTTATGAAAATCACTAAGCTTTTATTGGCCTATGTGAGACACTATAACACTGTCACAAGAACTATCACTACGGAGGACAACTCTCTCCTGGCGGTCTTGACACCAAAGGGGATTTCTCAAAGTATATATATTCCCACCTAAAATAACATGGTAATCATATTGAAGGATGATACATCATAAGATTGGTTCAAAACTTATTCCTATCTTCAAGGAGTGGCAGTGGGCTCATGGCTCAAACAAGGAATAAATCCCTCTCACATGTCCAACACCTTGTCAGAACTGAATTTCATGAAGCATACTTGGATGCAATATCTCTTCTCGAGTAGGGTGGTGGATGAAGAGAGAATAAAATAATTTCAAGACTAGATGGGCCAATTAATCCGATTCTCATTAAAAGAGAAAATGATTTACTATGGATATACCATCAATGATAATATCCATTAGAAGTTGGAGGATTTATTCACCTCTAAGAAGTTCATCACGACTTCTTATTTGATGTATGTTCTTGCACTCACAAGACACTTATGAGGTCTTTCAATAGCCTAAACTGTTCCAAAGAAGGAAAATCACCTTCTATGAAATCAATACACATTTCTCAAGAGTGAATGAGGTGTTCACTATACATCTCATCAAGATGATGGAAGGAGACCCGGGGAAGAGGATTTCACTCGAGGAAGATGAACTAATCTAAAAGTATGGGATATTCTTCATACATTTCTAAAATTTCACCTTTATTTGGGTATTTGGTTTTGATCATGCTCCTTTGAGATTGCCAAAATACCCAAGAACTAAGATCATCCTGATTGAATTGTGTAGACAACTTCATCTTACGCATACCATGTGTAAGGCTTAGAAAAATAAAGGTGTCTCCTTTCCCATCTCCTTGGGTATTTATTTGTGTAATAATATGTTTGAATTAATGTTCATCCTCACATTATTAATTAATTTAATTACTTTAATTAAGTTAATTTACACATCACCTAGACACCTCACCATGGACTTATTCCTAGCCTATTAATTAATTAAGACTAGGTCCTTACTTATCCCAACCAACTGGGACTTAGTCTAACCCTAAAATTAAAGTCCTATTCCTTCTCCAACAACACTCCCACTTATCTAAGTGCCAACCCTCACTTGAGACCCGGATTGGCAATCAAAATCATGCCAAAAATAGTAAAGATCTGCCTATTTTTGGTAAACCTAGACTTACCCACCTTAACCGATGCCAATTATCCTTATCCTCAACCAATCACGGTCTAGTCACCTAACGGTTACTTTATATAAAATTTTCAACCTTTTACCTAGGTTGGTAATTTTCAGTTTTGGGAGAACTATTGCATTCAAGCATGAATCCAAAGCCTCTCAAAGCATCAGATGACACAAAATACTCAACCACATGCCTAAGCAAGCATCCGGTTCTCCTTCTAGAGCATTGGAATACTCATGGGAACATTATAAGAGTACTTGGCCATGACACGACTCCAAAATCTCTTCATGGATCAACTACCTCCACCTTCACCTACTAGATCTGTAAATGCAAGTAAGTATACATGATTTCAATCATATTTTGTTTGCTTAAAGTATAGATTCCTTACCTCTTTCATTATACTTTATTTTTGCATGTATTCCTTTATCTCCACCTCCTCACCAATCTACCAACCCAACCACCTATAGCCTTTTTTCCTTCCATAACTTCCCCTTTGTATATCCCTGAGTCTTCTCAGTAATATACAAACCTAACCACACCCTTCTTACTCTCTGTGCAATCACAAGAGAAGCCCAAAACCATTTTTATCAAATTATTGTCAATTTCCCCTACCGACGTCGGTTACCTAACCACCATCGGTTTCACCTCCTCTATACCAACATCATCGGTCACCTGACCGATATCGGTCTCTGTGTCATTTCATTCCTTTTGACCAGCAGAGCCTCTCGATCAACTAAAACTAACCAGACCTCACCCAATCAATCCCAGACCCCTGTCAAGACCTAAAAACCTAGAATAACCTACCAAACCTCTAGATTTAATCATAACCTTTGCCTGTTAGATTATATTTTCTTATTGTATTTGCACATGAGATACCTAAATCATATAACTATAGTAGGATTTCCTTACTTCATGATATTTGCATTAAATTGTATTTGAAAGTGGATTGACAACCTTCTAGGAAGCACCTCGCTTCCCGGATCTAGCACTCGCTAGGTAGTCCACTAACCTATATTATTAATACTATTTGGTGGTCTTGTTGTTGTGTTTTTCTTATACAAGTTGTTCCTCCTAGCCAAAGGGAATCTCTTCATGATCATCTTGGATCAAAAAATTCAGTAACACGTGCATTCAACCTTGACCTACATATCACATAGGTATTCCTCCTAACCTATTTCCTATTCAGTTTTAACCAAAAAAATAAAAAATTAGGTGAAACATCTTGGCATGCCTGGTGGGACCCATCAGGGGTTCTTTGCATTGTTCATTCCTAGGGAAAATCTTGTGTGTCTATTTTCATTTGAAAATGAGTTCACATTAAGCTTCTTCTCTGGAAATATTCTTTTCTTGATTATCTCAAGTGACACTTGTTTTTTGGGATTAAAAAGAATTCTTCTTTCTTTTCTTGTATTGCATTTAGTGAAATTCATACCCTTAACCTCTTCATAATTTGTTCTCATTGAATATAATTTGTGGATTTGGGTTTTAAAACTTGTGCACTTGCATTGTTGAGTTTGTTGCATTATAGCTAATCTAAAATTGTGGGAAACCTATATGTTGGAAGTCATGCCCAGCTGATGGTTGAAAAATTGAACCGTAGCTCACATTTTGCACACATTCTCTATACCAAATCACTAAAAACAAATTACACAATTCTTAAACAACATCTTCCTAAAAGAAGTTGTCAATGATCACATGATCAGAGGATTGACAATGGGCTCCAGTTGGTTTCTCTATCTAGTCATCATCTCAGAGAAGGATCTCCCATGCCAAAACTTACCTAAAACCAACCATAGTTTGTCGACTTTTATAGGGCACCCTTGTTAACCAAAATTCTATTATGCTTATAGTTAGTCCTAAATGGCATAAGCCACAACATAAAATCTACAACTTAGGATTTCATGTTTGTTATCTTTTTGTCTTGCTTGCATTTTGAGGTGTGAGTTGTGTTTCTTCATTCTTTCTTATCCTTTTATACCCCACATCATGACTGGTGTATTCGGTTTTATTATGGGTTTATTAGGACTCCTCATAGCCATACTCAGTCTCTGGGTTGGCCCTTTTATTTGATCTAAATCACAAAAAACTTCATTTTTTTCTTCTCTTCCCAGATTTCACAACAACCGATATCGGTCCAGTGACCGACATCGGTTGTATCATCTTACGGCATCGGTTATCGGTTAACTGACCGACATCGGTTTATATAATTTTTGGTTATTTTTTCCAGAATAGTATTCTCCACCTTCTATGTTCTTTTTTTGTGGTTTGTTCTACCATTTTTATCCCACTCTTGAGTCTCTGATATCATTAGGATCCAAGTTGACCCATTTTCACCTTTCATTGCCAAATATTTGAATCTCTTATTTTCACAATAGAATTTAACATCGGTCTTGAGCCTGACCAAGCAATGGTGGTGGTTACCCTTATACCAGCATCGGTTACCCTAACCGACATGGTCTCTGTATTTGATTTTCCAATCAAAACAATGATATAATCACTCATTTTAGACTGATTTTTTCCCCATTACTTTTATGTTTCGCATCATCATCATGAAGCTCAGAATACCTATTTTATCATTAGTCACATGGTTTTGACTCGTAAACAAGCTAACACTCTCATGTTTCATGCTAGCCACCAACCGCTCCCACCTAGCCCATCACCCCCTTCAATCTCATCACCCATGGACCCCAATCAGCTCTTTCCATACCCACTGGTGATGAGGAGTTTGTGAGACTCCTTGATCACAACCCCACTGTTACTCTGTAGTACTATCTCACTCATTCATCTACCCATGATTCATCAGGGAAGCTTGTATATGGCATGCATGTGTCCATTCCTCCTACCCTCGCACCCACTTCTGCATCAACTACTACTAGCTTAGCCTTACCCTCTTCCACCTTACCACTGTGGTGTTCCCAACTTGACCCTACATCATCGATATCTACTACACCTATGACATCTATCACATGCCTTTGATGTTTTCACTCCTATGATGTCAACCATGCCTTTATCAACCACCTTGAGTGTAGGTCTATCTGCACCCACCACCTCTCATATACCTATTGCATCTCAACCACCAATGGTGATGGCAAGCCCATACTCCCTTCCAAAACATTGTCCTCTCCATCCCATAGTCTCTTCCTCTCGATTTCTATGAGATTCTTTACGTCCACTCCACCTACCTACACTTATCACCAACACCCCCTATTTCATCTATCACTTATTCAAGATACTTTCCATCTACATCTATTCGGCCTACATTCCTTCCTCACAATTTTTTTGTACGACACCACCACATATTGGGATGCCACCCACATCATACCCTCCTCATCTACCCCCTTTATACTGCTAGGGGGTGCCCATCATCACAACCTACCAATGATCTTCAAAAATGATGATGGAAAAGATGTAGACATTGGAAGCATCTATCTCTCGGCTCACGTAACTCTCTAACATATGATGAGATTTTAATGAGCCCATTCACCCATCCATTCTGAATTCCATACCCTACGCATTGGGAAATGCCTAAATTCAACCGATTTAACAACAAAGAAGACCCACAACAACACTTGTGTCTTTTAAACACATGTGTTATCTGATCACTCATGATGATGCTTTTACTCTATGAACATTCCCAATGTCCTTGACAGGACCTGCTTTGGATTGGTATAGTGCTCTACCTAGGCACTCCATTTTCTCATTCAACCAAGTAGCTCAAGCTTTCCTAGACCACTTTTCTATCAACATTGTCAAGAAGGTCACCATGACTGACTTGTATGTGACATGCCAATATGAAGATGAATCTATCACATTTGTCACTCATTGGCAGAGCCTAATCAACCAACTCACATTCCAACTACCTCAAACCAAGTTAATAGAGTTGTTCACTAGGGCTTGTGCTAGACACATCTCACCAACTCTCCAAGTTCAAACCTTCACATGTTTGATGAGGCATTCACCATGGCCCAAAAACTTGAAATTCATGCCATTGAAGAGAAGAAGATACAATTGTGTAACAAGAATGTTGTGTTTAAATCAAATGATACCTCTTCTTCTTCCAAACCACAAAATAATTACTCTAAAGAAAAAGGATCTACCAACCAATGTAGTAGTTTTGAAATTTGGCCCATCTCACCCATCCAACCAATCAAATCCTTCTTCCAATCTTTCTCTATGTTAGGATTTTCAGTTCAAGGGAGAAAAAAAAATATACTCCCATAGGAGAACCCTACTCTTCATTTTAGAAAAACTTCTAAAATCTAGAGAGTAGTCACTCTTCCACCCATCAAACCACATACTAGTTTTGACCCCTCTCATCTTATGCCTACATGGTACAAAGAAAATGATTACTATGCAACTATCATCACGTTAAAGGTCATAATGATGGTAATTGTATAACTTTTAAAAATATTCATCCAAGAAATGTTAGATAATGGAGATCTCATCTTGGATAATCCTAATGCACCAAGCTAATCAGAACCTTCACATCTTCAAGAATTCATTCCCAAATCACACCCCATCATCTAACCAAACTAGTGAAACCTGACCAATGATAAGTAACATTTCATGAGGTTCATGTTTTTTTGACATCATACCAGCTCTTCCTACTCAATTTCCTCCTACTCCATCTATCGAGGAGATTCTTGCACATGAGCTCCTTCATCCATGAGGGACTTGTTTCATCTACTCCTTTACCCAGAGGAGTCTCCCTTATCTCCTCCTTCACCCATGGAAGAGTCCACCATATCCATCGATGCAGTTTCCCCACTCACCTCTCAACTTGATGAACAACCCATAATACTTACTCTTCTACCCATGAGGAGAGTCATGCTTACCTTCTTCTTTCACCAAAAGATGAACTTACCTCATCCAACTTGTCATCTCCCCTACCCATAGGGGATCCATTAGTAACATCCCTTCCTATTGGTGACAATTCTCCATTGGCTTTCAAGGATCTATGTTGATTTTCTCTCATCTCTTTTACCCACATAGATTCTAAAGCCAACCATTTCCCTATCTCATAGACATTTTTAAGGATTACTACCAAATCAACATCATCCCCCCTACAGTGGTGTCATTTTCATGTTTGGCCTGACCACTTGGATTATGTTGACAATTCCATGCTTTGGGGATGCCTTCAGTTTCCTTTCTCAACTCAAATGCAAATGTTTTCTACCGATACTTCCATGATCTATCCAAAGGTGTTTCAAACAACCAAACCCACCATGCCCATGCCATAGTTGTAGTGACCTCTTCTTCATCACCCTCACCCACACCTAAACCTTTACCATCAAATGAAATTTTTCCTATGCCTAAAACCTTACCTACACCTATATCTTCCTCCGTCCACCCATTGCCACATTGGGAGTCATGCCGACATCAAGCCTAGTCCATCCTCTATCAAACTAGATTTAGCCACATCCTCACAAGCTCATCACAAAAGAATATTCCCCACCTAAGAGGAAGACCCAACCTCTTAGACACATACACCAGCTTCACCCACTACCCCTCTGTCACCTTCACCACTTCCATCTATCCTAGGTCCCCACCCATCAACCTTGGCCAAACAACCTCCTACCCAGAGTAAACCAAAAACACAACAACCCACCTCCTCATCATGATCCTCTATTTGCACCCAAATTACCTACACAACTTACACCTTCATCATCACCTACATCCTTTTCTACCTCCTATACCTACACCACTTCCAGTATCCTCATCATTACCTATGCCATTCCTTCTCTTCAACTAGTACCTTCCACATTGCCTCTTACTACAACCTTCACCACACCTCCATTATTGCCTTGGCTAACCCATCCCCTTCCACCATCTTCCTTCCCTTCTACATCACACACTTCTTCTTCACCTTTACCCAAGAAGGTGCAACCAAAGTCCAAGAACCCACTACCCTCCAAAGAGGTAGTTAAACCTACACCACCTTCAACAACTAGTTCACCTGCTACATCTTTACCCAAGAAGGTGCAATCCAAACCTAAAACCATATACTATCTACCAAATAGGTGGTCAAACTTACTCAACCTCGATTCCACCTCTGGTGGTGCACCTCTCCCACCAAAGTCACCCACACTTCCATCCAAGACCCACACTTACTTCACATTGTGATCCATTGGCAGGGTCTTACGCCAACATCTTAGCTAACCTTTTGGAAACCTCTGTCATCACATTGCCACCACTTAGACCTTATGACCCACTCAAACCTAAACCTAGAAGGGTTTGATGATACCAAAATTTTGCTTACTTACCATTGTGTGTCAGGGCATGATGTGGAAAATTGTAAGGCTCTTAAGACTATTCTTCTCCAACTATGTCCTCTCAAAGAAAACTTTGATGATGATGATATTTTAGATGAGGACCCTATTCCACCTTCACCTATCACCACACATCCTCATCCCATACCTATTCAATGACCTTCATCTCCCTCCACAACCCTTTTATCCTCCTCCAACATTTGAGATCAATATGGTCCACATAAGAGAGCTAGCCAAACCTCCACCAAAATGCCAATGTGTTGCATTATTTTCACAAAACCAATATATGCCCTCACCATATTTTTTCCCATCCTATCACTACACCTATCATGACTCACTTTCTCCTTTACCATAGATTAATATGGTTCAAATTTCCACTCGAGCCCTAGAAGGAAAAAGGAAAGGAGAAAACAACCAACTCATCCGCTACTCTTTTACCCAATATTCCATCTACACTGCACCAAAAATCACCATCCATGGACCCACATACCCTATTTTGATGGGGTTTCCCATCATACAATGCTTAAATAATTACACTAGTCTCCTCTCAAAATGTCTTTGTATGACCTTGTCCAAACCTCTGAGTCTCATCGACAAGCCCTCATTGAGGTCCTACAATCTATTGAGGTTTACCTAATGACCCTACTACTTGTTGCATCCATTATCACTCCTCATCATGTGGCCTCTCTCACCACTCCCCTTCCTCTGCACCCACTACCACTCATCAAGTAGCTCACTCTTTTTCTTTGATGATGAGATTGTACCTCTCAATCGGATGATCCTGACCCCACCCTATTTATTTCCATCTACATTGATAATATACATGTTCGATATGTTATGATGATGGTGGTGTCAGTATTAACATCATTTCCTCCCATGCATACAACCAAATGTGCATCCCTACCAATTACATGCATAATAACCCAGTTATGTTGTGTTCATTCAATGATGCCATGACTTCCACCCTTGGCACCATCATTCTCCACATTTGTGTAGGCCCCCCGTACCATTCCTGAATTATTCTATGTCTTAGAGGGGGAATTCCAGTACAACATGCTACTTGGCTGACCTTGGATTCATGCCATGGGTTGTGTTCCTTCAACCTTACACCATTGTTTAAAATTCAAACATGAAGGACACAACTATACCATTCCATTGACCCTTCACCATTCAAGACCTGTAACATGTTGTATCGACCCAATGATGTCCTTATACTAGTTAAGGCATCTACCACCACTACCACTTCTTCTTCAACCACTGCCTCATCCACCAATGTTTCTTCACTACATCTTCCACTAACTAACTCTATTCCTCTATTCCCACTTTACCTACATAACTTTTCTAGTTGACCCATTACCCAACCCAATCTACCATCTACTTCTCAAATAACTAATGCTTCTTCTTCCCAACTATCCAGTGATTCATCCATTCCCGCTACCCACATATCAACTACTATGATCCCTTAGAAGGTGTTTTTCAATGCCTCACTCTGGGGGAGTACCACCTTTATAACATTGACACATTCCTTACTCCTCAAGAGTATGGTAACCTTCACCAACATCCCCACTATGATCACTGCATAGGTGAGGTTTTCCCCTATGGTCCTCCCCACCTTCACACCAACTTAATGTATGGGGGACTTGATGCTTCTACCTACTCACCCGAGCCACCTTCCCAAACTTGACCATTTTCCTCCGACCTTCAATCTCTCACCAACCACCACTTCACCCACACCTTCCTCCATCATTGTGCTTGGAAGGGATTTGGCTTTGGTTTCTATGAACAAGGCCACCATATTATCATTCCTTGCACCACTGTAAGCATAAAGACCACAGTGGTATTGGATTTTCCAAACCACCTTCTAGAAAGGCCCGAGTCAAACTCATTGAGGATGATAAACATTCCCCACCCCATTCACCAACTTCACCACCTTCACCTAAAGTCTATGGATCCATAATCCATTCCTCCTAACTTTTTTTTCATGAACACCATTTCCCTGGGACCTCTAACTTATCAACATGATGGTGAGGCTCCCTCTTCTCTTCCCTTCCTATATCCTGACATGATCGATGATGATACACCTTCTATTAATGTCATTCAATGTCTAGGATGATGAGTCTATTCTCACCTACCTTGGTGTGGAAGATTCTTATATTCACCGGTCATTACCTTTTGAGATGCAAACCATGTTGAATGAATCAACCATCAAAATCAATATTCACACTCAGGATGACCCACACATTCTAAAAATAGGCCAATCTTTAGATGTTGTTGAACAGAAGCTTTCACTTCTTTCCTTTGGGATCATAGCAAACACTTTTTCTTGGTCCTATGTTGATATGCCCGGTATTGACCCAAACATTGTGGTCCATAATATCGTAACCATTCCTGATGCCAAACCCATGAAACAAAAGCTATGAAAAATGCATCCTCGCATTTCCCTTCTTGTCAAAGAAGAACTCCAACATGCCTTCTTTTGGTTTCCTTCATCCTACCCATTGATTATCCCCAATGGATCTCTAACATCATTCCTATCACAAAAGTGATAGGGGACTCCACATTTGCATGGATTTCATGACCTTAACTTAGCTTGCCCCAAAGATGACTTTCCTCTACCTAGTATTGACCAACTAGTTGATCTCACCACCGGCCATGAGATGCTATCACTCATGGATGGTTTCTCGGGTTATAACCAAATATTACTCACCCGAAAGATCAACACAAAACCACCTTCATCACTCCTTGGGGGACCTTCTATTATCATGTCATGCCCTTTGGCCTTAAAAAATGTGGTGTGCTACATATCAGCTGGGCTATGACTTATATTTTCATGACATCATGCATAACATATTGGAAGATTACGTTGATGATCTTCTTTCCAAATCTAAACATCGGGCCAAACACCTTATAGTCCTTAAGGTTATCTTTGACCATCTCATCAAATATTATGTTTTTCCTTCAACCTAAGAAGTGTGTCTTTTTTCTCTCTAGAAAGCTCCTTGGTTTTATTGTTTCTTTGTGTGGCATTGAAGTTGATCCCACTAAAATCAAGGCTATTCTCAAAATGCCTCCACCTACTAACCTTCATCAACTTTGTAGTTTGCAAGGAAATTTGCAATCTATTCATCACTTTATTTCTCATTTTCGACCATTGCCATCCATTTCATCATCTCTCAAAAAGGATGTCTCCTTCAAATGGGATGATGAATGCCACAAAGCCTTTGATGCCTTAAAAAATACCTCCTCCAACCACTTGTGCTCATTCCCCTAAGGATGACCAACCATTTTACCTTTACATTTTCTACTACTGATCATTCCTGGGTGCCATGCTGCTCATCATGATGAGAAAACATAGGAGAAAGTGGTTTATTATATAAGTCATACACTTTTAGACTATGAAACTAGATATACTCATGCTGAAAAACTCTGCTTAGCCTTAGTTTTTTTTTCACCACTAAACTTCACCATTACCTACTCAACCAAAAAACCTTTTTTTTTGTCACCAATACTGACCCCTTACATTACATGTATGCTAAGCCCTACCAACATCAATGTGTTTGCATTGGTTCATCTCATTCTTCTAGACCTAGATCTGAATTCATCCATCAAAAAATATGTCAAAGGAAAACAATTGCTGACCAACTCACAGATGCACCTCTCTCTCAAAAATCAATCCTCTAACTTTGATTTCCCTGATGAATCCATCACTACCCTCTCCCTGGATGATACCATTTACTAGATGACCTTATTCTTTGATGGTTCCAAATGTCAAGTGGGGGTGGTGTAGAGTTATCCTCATTCCTCTTGATGGTGAGCCTATGCCATTATCTTTCAAACTAGATTTTGATTGTACTAACAATATCACCGAATATGAAGCACTCGTGTTAGGTCTTCAAACCACCATAGCCTTAGATGTTAAATCAATTAATATCTTTGGTGACTCTCAACTAGTTGTGAACCAAGTTAATGGTATATACCAGTGTCATAATGAGATACTTCAAAAGTATAAGCATCATGTTGACATAATTTTGACTACCTTTGACCATTATGAACTTCAAACCACCCCATGTTCCACTAATAAATTTGTAGACACCATGGCTTGTCTTGCTTCTCAAATCCCCACCTCACCCTCCGACTCAAAATATTTGTCACAAGTACAAAGGTTGCAATCACCTTCTTATCTAATTTGAGACATCAACCTTGTAGGAAACATTAAAACTGACCCATGTGACCTTTGGTATAAGAAGTTTGTTGACTATCTTTCCCTTTCAATTTTTGCCTCCAGATCTTACTCATAATGGACAATGAGCCTTTCTCAAAAGTGTCTCTCACTATGTCATCATGGGTGGTCTTCTCTATAAACATGGCTTTGACACTATCCTCTTACGATGCCTTACGAGTTTTGAAATTCCATACACCATCAAGGAAGTTCATGATGGGATTTTTTGTGGGGTCACTTTAGTGGCTTAGTTATCGCTAAGTGCATCCTTCACTGGGCTATTATTGGCCAACCCTAAACCATGATTTTTGTGACTATGTCAAGCATTGTGTGAAGTGTCAACAACATGCTAATCTTCATCACACCCCTAGTCATGCCTTATAGGTCACATGAGACCTTTGGCCTTTCTCTCAATGGGGTTTGGATCTTGTTGGAGAGATCAACCCTCATTCTTCCCAATGTCATCAATGGATTATTACCACTACCAAATATTACACTAAATGGGTGGGAAGTCATACCTCTTATTTCTAAAAAGTTGAGAAAATATGTGAATTCATCAATCATCACATCATTTTTCACTTTGGTGTTCCTCACCACCTCATCACTGATAATGGAAAACAATTCAAAAACAAAACCCTACGAAAACTTTGTGATGCCTTTGGACATTCAACTCAATTTTTCTTCACCTTATTATCCTCAAACAAAATGGCCAAGATGAATCAACCAAAAAAACCTTAAACAAAATTCTTATGAAAGTGGTTGATGATACTGGTAAGGATTGGCATACACACATTCCTTTCACCTTATGGGCTTATCACACTAGTATTCACACCTCAACCTATTGCCACACCTTTCTCTTTGGTCTATGGTACAGAAGTTGTCTTGCCTCTCAAAGTCCAAATTCCATCTCTTCGTATCTCACTCAAAGATATGCTCAATGATGATGATTTTCTAGGACCATTTGCACAACTTGAGTTATTAGATGAATGTCATCTAAATGCTCTCGATCACCTCCAAATCTACAAAAATGTATCAAACATGCCTATGATAAATGTGTCCAAGAATGAACCTTCTAGGTTGGTGACCTCATGTCTGAAGGAAAATCAACATGTGTAAAAAAGGAGAAAAGTAAATGGGGAAAGTTTGCTCCTAATTGGCTTGGACCCTATATCATTACTCATGCCTATGGATGGGTGCTTATCATTTATCTTCACTCGAAGGTAAACCCAAACCTGAGCCCCTCAATGCCTTGCATCTTTGACCATTCTATTGTTGAATCAAGTCTATATCATCTTTTTGTCTATTAAATGCTTGTCCCTTGAGCAACATTCACCTTCCACTTACCTATTTTAAGGATCAATGACTAAACAAGAATCATGTGATTACCCATCACCTTTCAAGCCTTATCTTCAATATGAGTACCACATGGACTCTACTCATGGCATGATTCTCATGGATACTTTTCATCCTTTTCAAGATGGAATCCCATGGTCATTCATCACTTAAAACCTCTCTTTCATAGCTAACCCCTGTGTGTTATGGTTTTGTCTTCATAAAAGAAGCCTATACTTCTCTATAGTCTTGTCCATGACCTAAAAGTCCAAAAAAAAAAACAATTCAAAAGTAATATATGGGATTTTCAAATTCAAACTCCTTGAGTCAAACTTCTAGCAAAAAAAGATGACTCCCTCAAAAAGGACATCTATCTTTCTATCTTGTTGTTATAAATAGACTGCTCCCTCGAAGGACAACTATACAAAAAGCTAGCCATACTATACATAGTCTATCAAAAAGAAGACTATTCTATAAAAATAAAATAAAAATATTTTAAAGCTTCCCACATCGATCAACTTCACGAAGACCTCAAGGAGATATTCTACTCATCCCACATAGACTTCCCACATCGATCAGTCTATAAAACAAAAAAAAAAGAAAAAGATAACTTTTTTCATCATGGACTCACCTATTTTGATCTTGGGTATCTTGCCAAAGAGGCATGTTGTCTCACACTAGGTTACGCTAAAACAACCTCTTTCACCTCACCACCTTTCCTTTCTAATCTTCTACCTACTCAAGGGATGTGCCACAAATGTGACATTTCATGATCATGTGACCTTCTTCACCCTTAGAATAGTCAATCATGCAATGCCTTTAGGGTTTTATGTTCATAAGCCAATATTTGGTATGATAGACTCATAATGGTTCTTACCACTTAGGTGGATTTTTTTTGTCTCCTCTTACCATTCACCTCTTTTCTTACTTATTGATCCTCCTTCATAGGACCAGACCTTTGACACCTACATTCTAGGAATTCCTCTTCCACCAAAATCACCCCTCTTCCACCAAAATCACCCATATCTATTCAACCACTCAACCATGCCTATTTGACCTAAACTCAACCATGCCTATGACCTAAACTCAACCATGCCTAAATGACCTAAACTCAACCATGCCTAAATGACCTAAAACCATGACCTACTCAACCATGCCTAAATGACCTAAACTCAACCATGCTTAAAATGACTCAATCATGCCTAAAACCTACCGACCCATTCATCTATCCTCATCATATTCTTCCCTAGCTTATGGGAGAACTACATCGGCCTGAGGCCCCTTTTTGTCGGGGCTATGTAGGTAAACACTCGAGGGCATGGGGCCCTTGGAGGTTAGCTCGACCACTTTTTCCCCTAACCAATTTTCCCCCTTTTATATTCACATTTTACCTAGTTAGTTTCCATTTTACACAAAACTTGGAAATTAAACAATCATAAAAACATACATACCTACCATTTTATAACATCAACCATATCATACATCAATCATTTAGCATTTCCATGATATCAAATACTTGGAAATTTAACCACAACATACATATACATCATCCATTATTTTCCATAATAACAATAACTTGGAAATTAAATCAAACACAAAACACAAAAACATGACCAAACCATGCCTATACCTATGACTCCACCATGCCTATACCTAACTCCACCATGCCTATACCATATACCCACCATTGACTCAAACCATGCCCATACCTAAACTCCACCCATGCCTATATGACCTATAAACTCCACCATGCCATGCCTAAATCACCTAAATCCATCATGCCTATAAACTCCACTATCCACCATGCCTACATGACCTCGACTCAATCATGCCTAATTCAACTAGTTTCCATAATACACAATAACAATGGAAATTAAAAACAAGTACATCATCCATCCAGTAAACATCATCAACTATATAATGGGAGTGTTTGTGTATTAATACATATATACATATATATAAATAAATATCAAGTATCTCAAAACTCTCATGTATAAATCAATCACGTCTTGACACATGTATATAATATATATATATATCAAAAATCAAAATAATGGTACAATATCACATACAGTGACCAATCACCCCCACCTGATGCCCTCCTCTCCGGTCTCACCTCCTCCTCCCTACTAGTCAAGTGCCCTGCCAAACATCTCACCACCCTCTATTGGTCCCTCCTAACCTCCACCTCTCCTCCCTGGCCCTCTCTGGGCCCATCTCTGAGAGCTAGTAACCTCACCATGGCCCTATCTCTGGGGTCGATGACCCCCTGTGCTACTAGAACTGTGAGTCCTGGATCTAGTCACTCCGCTTACTGCTTCGCTGTTGGGCTCGGTACTCAGCATATGAAGGCACATCAATCCTGTGGTGGCTAGATGGTCTTGATAATAGTGAGCCTCATTCAGGACATCCTGAACCTCACCATGGATATGGTTTGTGGTGGTGCCATCGGCCTAACTACCCCCTGTGAACTCTTCCCAACCAAAAGTGTACCCTATCTGGTGTAGTAGCAAGTGTGCTATACTATGGGACCTTATCCCTGTGCTTGTGGTGGTACCTATGTAGCTACCTAGGCCTGTAGGGCCACAACATGTGCTGTGTTGTGGCCAAATAGCCCTGTAATCCAACCACATGTTCCTGTAAGGTGGCTACCTACCCTCCATCCCCATCTCCACCCTGTGTGGGAGCCTGCCTGTGCTGTCTATGCTACTGGGCTGTAGGGTCATCACCTGTGCCTACAAGGTGGTCACATGTGCATGTGCCCCTATCATCATTGTCCTATAATCCTGTAATATGTGCTTGTAGGGAAACCACCTACCCCTGTAATGTATCCCTCTCTACACTATGACTATAGCTAAATCAAGCTTCCTGGCCTAGCCGGTGCCGCCCATAGTTGTGCCACCCACCACTACCTGTATCCATCGGTGACACCCGCACATCATCAATCATCTATCTAGCACCTGCTCCTCCTACCCTGTGGGAACACTCAGATGTGGTGGAGACATGGGTCTCTCCATGTCATCTCTATGGTACTATGGGAAAGGTGGGGGCACGTCCTGCCATAGTCCAAACTATCATCTAACCCTGTCCATGGGTATCATCTCATGCTCCCTAACATCACCCCTATATCCATCTCAATAATTGAAGCTCCTCTAACTCCTCATCCATGCCTCTATATGAAAAATCAACATATGGCCACCACATGATATCCACCACTGATAGGCCCTCCAACAACCACCTGTAGTATATAACATCATATGTGGCCCTGACCACTCTCGGTTATGCCCCGAATGGTACCCATCTCCTGAAACCCACTCTATATAAACCACCCCGCAAACCAATCCTATCATGGTAACCCAACTAGACACACACACACAATGTGCTCATATGCCCAACAATGTAACAAGAATGTACAACACATACCAAACCTCCTCAACCTACCATAGGCCCATAGCTCCCTATACAACTAGACTAGAAAATTTGGTGCCCAAGAAAAACATACCCAATCCTCGATCATGTCCTGTAACACCCCATCAGTGCTCATGGAAATATCCCACCCTCGGAATCTGGGAGAGAAAAAACCTACTGCCACCATCATCAAAATAGATAGCCTAGTCTCTATGGATATGTCACATACATATCCCCATAACTTAGACTCACATTGTGATAACTCAACATGCCCATCGCCTCACCAAATACCACCACTATCGGCTCCACTAATGCCTCACTCAAAATCAAATACATTGGCTCCCCAACAATAGGAAGCCACAAGATCCTATACACATCCTCCAATGTGATGGTCATCTCTCGATGGTAGTAAATGAAAGGTATTGGTCATGGAGTCCCATCTATCGATGAGAGTGACCATCAAGCTAGGATCTCGGCCTATATGCCTATAACACCTGATCAAACTAAGTCCCACATCTGCTATGTGCTCCTCCTCCTCTCATCACGCTAGGCCACATCTGTACCAATAGAGGTGGTACTTTGTCTCTCATAGTCAGCTGATCTCTCACCTACATCAACCAAACCAACATTGTCAAGTCAAGACCTTCTCACATCACCTATTCCTCAAACCTCAACTGACCTCATACTTAGCCATTTTTTACCAAATCATACCTAAACCATCAATCATACCTACCCTTCACCTGGTTTCCATACCTACCCTTTACCTATTTCACCTAAAACCCTATTGTCTCCATTATGATACTTACCCACTATCATCAATCATTTCACCTACTTACCTATCACACACCTACACAATCGTGCCCTACCTACACTCACTTTTCCCTCTTCTACCTACATTAGTCTTCACCTACCCCTACCTCACCTTTTTCACTTTCCCAACTAACTCTTTTTTAACCCAGTCACTTTTTATAGTGACCGACATCGGGTCACCTTGACCATAATCGGTCCTCTTGACTAGTGTCGGTCACCCTTTAATTCGATTAACCGATGCGAAAACAAACCTGAATGTCGACTGACAACCTGACCGACATTGATCGTTTTTTTGGTGATAAACCGAAACCCCACACCCTCCCATTTAAAAAAAAAACCAAAACCCACTAAAAACCTATCCTACCCCACCCAAATTCAACCTACATTCATTTCCCAACCTATTTAACCTATATTTTCCCTTCCCCACCTTAATTTCACCCATTTTCACCCATTTTAAAAACAAAAATTCCCCCAAATTCATTCATTTTACCCAAATTAAATAAATCTTTTTAAAAAAAATAGGCTCGAGGATTGATTCCTACCTCTACTCGGTGTCGTCTCCAGTGGTGGCACCTTGGTCTCTGTACCGGTGGTCCTCCTGCTCCCTCTCCCAGCTCCGCCATGGCCATAAATCCACTCCACTCACAACCAATCAAATAGATCCACTCGATCTCATGGGCCCATCCACTGGATGCCAATCACCTCCTCATAGACTGCTGACTCTGCTCATGACTTGGCACTATCATTTTCCACTTTCACACCTCTCGCTTGTCATTTTCTATAAATGAAAATCAACAAATGAATCTGTAAAAGTGTAGATTTTTCCTTTTTTAGCCCCAAATCGACATGACCGACATCGGTCAGTCAAGTTGTGCCCTAGTCAACCGATATCGGTTAACCTCTAACCAACATCGGTCACCTCAATTAACCATATGGCCTCAAAAAATGCACTTTACCAAAAAGATGTTTCTTGCACCATTTACCCTTAGCATTACCTATTAGGTTCACCCACAAGCCTTCCCTACCTATTCCATTCCCTAATTGTGTTTAGGGACATGTATTTTTACCTATACCTCCCCTACCCATGACCCCACCTACACACCCACACCTGAACCTAACCCTCTAATTGGACATTCAAATTTGTGTACTCATTATACCTTGTGATGTTGCTACCCATGTTGTTTCAGCCTAATGACCTTACCTTTCCTAATGTTGTGATGTTTATCCCGACCAAACCTTTGGTGCCCTAGAACAAAACCTATTACCCATTCCTACACCTTTCCTAGTTGTGATTCAAGACCATATCCTATACCTTGGATACCTGAACCACTTCAACCTCATTTGGATAAACCTATCGACCTTTGATGAAGTAGAGTTTGTAAGCTCTTCAACTGGTACCTTATCACAATCTATATGTGTGTGTGTTTGATTCCATTACCTATTACCCGACCGACCATTACCCTTACCTACAACCCATCCACCCTTGTTTTTATTAACAACCTATTTATCAAACCATTCACCTAACTCCATTTCCTACCTCATCAGTTCCTGGTTTGAGGGGGATCACTTTCATCCATACTTGGGGAAACCTAACTCTCACCTATATTTAGGACAACCGAACTTCTTTTTTTGTCAGCATCGCTTACCAATACAAGCTACGTGAAAAAGGGGAAAATGTAGACACCAAAATTTGGGTCACATTCCCTTAACCCCCGTCAATTAAATAAATTCATACTATACCCACTCATGTCCCTAGTGCACACATGTTAATTAATTTTAATTTAAATAATCAAATTAATTAATGTTCACCCTCACATTATTAATTAATTTAATTACTTTAATCACCTATCCACATCACTCAAGAGACCCATTGGACTTATTCCTAGCCTATTAATTAATTAAGACTAAGGTCTATACTTATCCCTAACAACTAAGACTTAGTCTAAACCTAACATTAACTCCCACTACCTCTCCTAGAAGAACTCATACTTATCTAGGTGGACTCTATCACTTGAGACCCAGATTAAGGATATCAATCATGCCAAAAATAGAAAAGATCAGGCCATTTTTGGAAAACCTAGACTTATCCACCTTAACCGACATTGGTTATTCCTCAACCAATGCCGATCACCTAACCGCCATCGGTTACTTTATATACAATTTTACAACCTTTTACCTAGGTTGGTCATTTTTTAATTTTGGGAGAACTATTACATTCAAGTGTGAATCCAAAGCCTCTCAGCATCCAGATGACACAAAATACTCAACCACAGCCCAAGCAAGCATCCGGTTCTCCTTCCAAAGCATTGGAATACTCACATGGGAACATTACGGGAGTATTGCCATGACAATGAATCTAGAATCTCTTCATGGATCAACTACCCTCCACCTTCACCTACTAGATCTGTAAATGCAAGTAAGTATATGTGATTTCAATCATATTGTGCTTGCTTAAAGTATAGATTCCTTACCTCTTTCATTATACTTTATTTCTGCATGTATTCTTTTATCTCCACCTCCTCACCAATCTACCAACCCAACCACCTATATAGCCTTTTTTCCTTCCATAACTTCCCCCTCTATATCCCTAAGTCTTCTCAAGTAATATCATGAACCTAACCACACCCTTCTTACTCTCTGTGCAATCACAGAGAAGCCCAAAACCATTTTTATCAAATTATTGTCAATTGCCCCTACCAACATTCGGTTACCTAACCACCATTGGTTTCACCTCTATACCGACATCGGTCACCGATGATATCGGTCTCTATGTCATTTCATTCCTTTTGACCAACAAGCCTCTCGATCAAAAAAAAACTAACCCAGACCTCACCTCAATCAACCCAGACCCTGTCAGACCTACAAAAACCCTAGAATAACCTACCAAACCTCTAAATTTAATCATAACCTTTCCTATTAGATTAGATTTTCTTATTTTATTATTTTCACGAGATACCTAAATAAATTATATAACTATAGTAGGATTTCCTTACTTCATGATATTTGTCCAATATCCTTTCCACTCCTTCTAATCCCTTCTCATGGATCAATGACTTTCTTGGAGAGGATTCAAGAACAATGCAACATGAAGTGACACCCAACTTTGTGACCATCTCAAAGTACATCAATATAAAGAGAAATAGGAATGCATAAAAACATCTAGGTTATTAATTGAGGCTTATGGATCTTAGTTTTCATAGGTTGCATGTCCAAAGGTCATCAAACCCATGGAGGAGATGACACCCAGTGACTATGAAATAACAAGATTATATTTGGTACAACCACACATGAAGGTGATGTTCACTTGTTCAAGGAGTCTTCAAATCAAATCTGTGCATATTATGACATAAAAACAAACCATTGATCAATTTGAAGATATTACAAGGAATTTGTCTGCATATGTACAATCATTTCTTGAATCGGGTTCATCATCTTTTCCTCCGATTGAAGCAATCTCTCAAATTTGCAGCTTCAATCCTCGGTCCCTCAAACAAGCTCAAATGTTCATAGTGTAAGGAAGGGAATGTGACCAATGGGCAAGTATGATCATGGGAAAATGGAATGATCTCTTCCCTAGATTATCTCTTTATTAACATTCCTATTGGTAATAGAGTTAAAGATCAAAAAAATACAGTAGAGATCAAGAAAGAGAACTTCCTTTGGGAAAATAATCTCTCATTGGGGAGAAAATGAATAATTTTGATTCTCATGCCTTGGTAAGCTCAAATGTGTTTTCATCCACCTCAGATAACTTGTCTCCCATTTTTTCTCACACCATAACCTGGATGTGTGATGCTCTAAAAGAGGCCATTGTTGATTTGAAGTCTTGTGAAGAAAATTTATTGAGAATTCTAGAGGATCTTGGCAAAAGCATGCAAGAGCTTGGTACTCCTTTCCTCAATGAGAATAATTCTTTGAAGGATATTCATAATTCATTTCAAGAATTGGTTTAGGAAAAGATTGGTGATCCTCTTTCCTTTAGTGGTGACACTCTAGAATCCCTTGTAGAGATTAGAGGTTCCATTTCTAATACTATAAGGAATCATGAGAAATGGTTTAATCAATATAAAAATCTAAATTTCATCCCTGAGACTTGGCTTATCACATTAGAGCATGTGAACATCCTAGAAGCTAAGAAGGTTTCATTTGTAGTTTTCAGGTTTGGTAAGATGATCAAGGGTCAAAGCTTCATCATTAGAGATATTCTACAAAAGCCAACTAGAGTTTATTCTTCATCAGAGAAGGCTTATTCATCAAGTAGTTGATCAACTCACTTCTTCTTCTCCCTCTTTCTTATCTTCCCATTTCTAATTCTTCATTGTATGTAATCATGAAATTTTGTCTTTTTCAATTAAGTGAGTCTCTAATGTTGCATTATAAAAGTACCTTCTAATTTATAAAAAAGGGACTTATCTCCTTACTTCTAAGGAAGATGAAAAATCACAAGCGGAATAAGGACATGAAGAGTCATGTGGGGTGTAGATGAAGAGTTGCATTGTAAAGATATAAATTGAGGTGACATCCTCACTTAAAGGAGATGGTTATTCTTTTTTATTGCTCTCATTTTCCTCTAGAGACAAAGTAACTGATTTCTTCCATTTTCTAGTCTAATTCATTCCCCTCCTTCTCAACAATAGTCCATGAGCATTGTAATCTTCTCGCAAAATAATGTAATGAGACTTTTTTCTTCTTATGTCTTGTTCCTTGTTATATGTCAATGGTGTCTTCTCTTTGATGTGCATGGAAATTTTTTAGTTTTGAGTAATAAAATCCACTATGTTATTTAATGTGTAATACTCTCCCATTATTCTCTTCATGCCTCTCTCTCAAGCTATTTCCTCCCTAATAGAACCTATAATAATGTTTCCACAAGTGTAGGTAAGTAACCTTGTGTGATCCATAGTCGAAAGACCACCCCCAGCAATTAGAATAGTGTATATAATTTATTTCATTCAATAAATGGAGTTTCCCCATTCAAGCAAAGGGAATTAGTCCTTAACGTTGGTAAAAGTTCCCTAATTTTCCCATGTGGAAAATTATTTCACCAACAATTAACAAAGTATAAGTTGAAAAATTTACGGTTTGGATAATATTTAAGTAGTATAAATATATGGTTTAAATTACTATTAAATTGTAGGATACAACTAGAAAATGGAAAAAAATGGTCTAAGGGTCATTAAATTGTGCCCATGTAATCCTTTGTGTAAGAAATCCATTAATAACAACCATAGTATCTTGGAACCACTAATGCAAAGAAAATTTAATTTGAAACATTTTTTATTAATATTGAAGATTTTCAACAATTACAACATAAACAAATGTCGTGAACCCAAAATATAAGGCAAGGGAAGTATAAAAACATGACAAACACAATTAAAATTTCTAATTTATGGAGATGTTCAATTGATCAATATCGACCTTGCATGATATGACCTACAAACTACCCAAGTATAATGAACATTGGATTAATCTTCCTATTAACAAAGTGACAACATAATAAAAATACACCATTGCAACATGTAAAAAAACATCAATAGAATGTTATTCAAACCTTTTGAAAACACCTAATTGTCCATCTAAGCCTTCCCCAACACTTGATTTCCCATCACTAAAGTAGCACTACCATGCTCGTATTGTGTTGATAGTCTTTAGCTAGTTATCGGAAGGTCTGGTTAGTATGAAGATAAAATAACCCTATTAATGCATTGATAGATAGAAAATCCTCATCACCCACAACATTTTCCATAATCCACTCCATCAAGTAGTGTAAGAAAGAACCCTTGATGTTGGGGTTTGAAATTGATGGTAACATGGGTTATTGTTCAAGGGGACCACAAATAGGTAGAGAGATTGGGTTCCCATAACACACCCTACCAACAAGTGATCTAACCTTTGCACTCACCTTGATAGGCTCTTTATCATCATGTTTCTTTTCCATGATATTCATCTTGAAGTCTGAAAGCTTGATTTTCCTGATATTACAATTTTGATATGCGAGGTAACATGGGGCTAGTCATGGTGGGTAAAAAATAGGGATAGAGTGGAAAAACCAAGTGAAGAAGGCATTGTGGAGAGAATGGAAAAAAAGTGGGCTAAAAAAAGAGGAAAATTGTGGGAGGAAATGGAGACTCCCCTTGAAGCATGTGATCATCAATGAGAAAGGAAGTGAGATCCGAGCTATGCATGGTGAGGAGAGGTTGATGTGGGATATATGGAAAGTGGATTAGAAATGATTTTCCAAAGTGGAAACCAAACCATGGAGGATTAATTCCCATAAGATAAATCAAAAAATGGCATATGATGCCAAAATACCAAATAACTAAGTTTAGTTGTTAGCATAATTAAACATGAATGACTCCACATTGTTCATTTATAAAAAAATCTCTTTCAAGGTATTTCATAAAAATTGGTGTAATTTCTATTATTATAAATCATTCCCAATGGGTACCATTAACCTCATTCAGTTGAGGGTGTTCATGACCAACCAATCAAGGATTTTGCACTCATCTTAGCATAATTTTTATCATTCTCTCCCCAAATAAAGTGTCTGGAATAAACCATTAATAAATATTTATGGTTTTATGGATAAAGTTGTTAGAAGCACAATCACCGAGAGGTGGTGAATCAATGATCAATAAAAATTTTTATTTACTTAAGAAAATCCATCCATTAACCATTAAGCATGCATATGTAAGAACATAACCATAGAATATAAAATGAGAGCACAACAACATGACAACACAAGATGTAAGTGGGAAACCCTTAAGGGGATTAAAACCCACTAAAATATAGTTTTATTAGAGAAATGAATCAAATTTAGTTGAGCACCAACTCAACAAGAAGCACCAACCCCACAAGGAGCACCAACCCCTAGATTTAGTAGAGCACCAACCCTACAAGGAAGAAACAACCCCCAAGAAGACTCAACACCAACCAAAGCCTCTCGATATGTTTGTCACATTTGAAATGTTGCATCAACAACTGATGATGACACAATGAAGCTCAATCTCCTTTTTCATTCAAATTTTCTCTCTGTAGATTAACTTGCTCATGGGAATATTCACCAAGATGATTAGGCCTAATGACCTATCTCTTCAACATCTCCACACACACTTTTCCCTCTCTTGATGGTCACAAATACCATTTACACCTTCTCTAGTCTTCCATCTAGCTCGGACTTTCTCTCACACACTCAAATTTCTCAAATGATCCTTATAACATGCTTTTATACTTGAATCAAGCACCTAATACATATAGGTCAGACATCAAATGTAAAATTACATTAAAAGACATAAAAAAATCCTCAAAACATTCTACAATAGACCTATTATCTATTTTTACCCCCAAGTAAAATAGATAACTTCGAGATGGGTTTGAGCACCTGAACAGAGCTCCATGAAGCAATCTAGAATGATACATGAGTATTTAAGTGCTATGAACACTGAAGATCTGATTTTGGAAGATTCGGGGAAGTTTCAGAGGTTTTGGAGCTGATTCATTAGAAGCAGGATTTTGGGCCTAAAGAAGCATGCACCGTGAAAGAGGACCTGAGATTCAATGAAATATTTTGGGATATGTGTGAGGAATTTTAAGTCCAAAAAATTTCTTATGGAATTCCTTTTCCATGCCCTACCTGGTGGAAAAGATGATACATCTTGAAACATCATACAATTTCTGAGGCAGTTGATTCTTGGTGCACAATGGCTGGTCATCGAAGAAATAAAGGGATTTTTGAGGTGATAAATTCAAAATTTGATATTTATACCACCATCATTGGATTCATTGGGTTTTTTCCATGTAAAATAATATAAAATTTCACCCCAAAACTCATTCGGGAGCTCAAGATATCACCTTCGCAAGTTGGCCTCTTGGGGTTGGACAGCAAGAGGGTTGGAGAGCCCATGGGTTGGATGGCCAGGGGGGATTGGATAGTGGTTGGATGGATGTCCATCCCCGGTTAGATTTCATATAGCATCCTAGGTTGGATGTCTGGCGAGTTGTATGGACAATGGGTTAGACGGGTCACATGGTTAGACGACCCACTCACATTTTGTACGGCTCATGGTTAAACGGTCATCCAAACCAAACATGAATGGACAACCCGTATGTTATATGATTCACATAAAAGATAATTTAGGTGGGTGATTGACATCTCAATAACTGATATCAATATAGTATGAAACCCATGTCTTTTCGATAGAACATACCCTCGAGAAGTGATTTGTATGGTTGTACATACCTCTTTAATGAGCATATGTGGGAAAATTGCCTATATAATGTAATCGATGCCCTCATTTTTAGGGAGACATTCTCGGAGAGCTGGGAAAATCTTGTAAAATTATTTCTTGACTCAATGAACTATAAGCCTTCTCTTGCGCCCGCAAGCGTATTTATGCCTTTGTACATCAATGTAAATGGTCTATGCATGTTTTGAAGCAATAAAAATATTTTTTTGTGGTGTTTCTTCAACCCTTTCTCAATTTTATTGTATTTCCATTGCCTCTCTATTTTTTTGTTGCATTTTGTGTATGATTTTTCACTTATAAGTTCCATTAGTTGTGTTTTATGGAGTGCAGATGGTGACTAAGGATTTGGGTCTGTGTCACATTCGCCTGACCTCTCCCAACCCTATTTTACCTCTTCGTCCTCCCCCAACAGAGTATCTCACCCCATTTTCTTGGTGTTATCACCACCCTTAGTGTATTATTTCCCTTTTTATGTACTTTCTCTCTCCTTGTCTCCTTATAAGTTTTAGGATAGGTGTAGTTAGGTTTCTTTTCGCATTAGGAGTAGTTTAACTTTAGGATTAGGAAGAGTAAGCCAAACTTCTCCTGAGGGTTATCTCAAGTTTGAAAGTCCTAGAACTTGCGGGATAGCTCCATGTTAACAAAATTGCACCAATTTCCCCACACACGTGATGTAAATCAAGGGGTGCTGTAATTTTACAATAAAAATTTTGGCACACTTGGTGGGACAAGTTTGAAGCACCTTACCACTTCATGTCATCAAGTTTTGATGTACTCTTGGTGAAGGTTTTGGCCTTTAGAGGCACTCTCAATCATATTTGGATGACTCCATGATTGAATCAGCCCATCATCTTTGGTTACGACTTGTTTTAATGTTTTCATTCCAACCATGGCTCTCCAAGGAGATTTTCCATTCCCTCATTTCAGTTCGAGTCCTCTACACTTGCAGTAGTGGGATGTTATCCCCAAGGTGTTCCTAAAAAATATTCCTCTCTTTTATGTAAATGGAGATCAATCTCCTATTAATCACATTCAAGATATTATCAACCATTGTGTCATTCATGATGTTATGGAAGAGAACATTTTCCCCATACTTACGGTTGCATATTTCAAAGGCAAAGAAAAATATTGGTACAAAAATTTGGCACCACAATCCATTTCTACATGGAATTAGCTGGGAGAAAAACTACATAATAATTTCAAGGAGGATGCAGATGTTATTTATCTAATGGAACACCTCAACAAAATACATTGGGTTTCAATGGAATCCATTTTGAATTTCAACCTCGCATTCACAAGGACACAGGACTGAATTCCTTAAGAATTTAGACCCCACAAAGTATGGCATTCTTGTATTATTTGAGGTCCTTTGATGCTGACTTGGATATATTGATTCAGTCTCTAGGGGGGAATGATCTTCCTTGGGCTTTTTCCATTACATCCCAAGCCAAGAATATTTTGATTCAGCCGAGAAAAATAAATCTCATCCATGATGCTACAATCCCTCCCTCACCACCTCAAGTTCTTCCTTCCCCTTGTGCAAATACTGAAAAATCCATCATTCCTTTCCAAAATAAGGAATCCCCTTTGCTTCCTTATCCTTAATTTGATGCCCCACAAGTTTGTTATGCCCAGAGCATTCCCTAAGCTTCATAAAGATCCCTCCCATCCCCACTCAGGGCACTAACCAACTTCCCTAAGCCATACACCAATGTCCCTATGAGTTGTGGTATTTCATATGTTGTCCCTACCTTCTACCCAGCTATCACTAAACCATGTCATCCTACAATGATGGAGAGAGAGAGAGAGACATGTTATACTTTTGGAGAGAGTGATATGCACATATAATTCCATAAACAGCAAGGCTTTAGGCAGAATCATGTAGTTGTTTCAGAGGAAACATATTAGCAGAGTAGGGGTTGTCAGAACTGGAGGGTTATTTGGCTACCCCAAGTGATTAAATCAGATCCCTTGAGAATTAAACAGATCGGTCGAACAATAATAAAAACAATAACCTCTTTATTACACATCTCCCACAACCAATCTCACTGAAGATGAAAATTTTGTATCAATAGGTGATTGGTCTGATTCAGATTGGGAGGATGAGGAAATTCTAAATTTTCCAAAGAAGGAGCTAAATCAAACAACAGAGTAGGAAGGTGAGAAGGAATCTCGGACAAGCAAGGTTGGGGAGGAGGAAGTGTTTTTAAACACTATTGTCACTCACGGCCTCGAGGGGGAGAAATTTCAAGGTGAGCGGGATGTTCATGCAGAACACAATGATCTCTCATTACTTTGTTTGTTTGTAACTAGCTGCACTTTTGTTAGAAAACCAAGAGGAAATGGGGAATGAAGATACCCAAGGAATTCCAACAGCTATTAAGATGGAAACAGATTTGTTTATAGAGGCACAAAAACATATATCATCCTACAAACAGCCATATTCAGAAGAAGGGTCGCATGAGAGCCCTACTTATGGGGCCTAACAACAAATGAATGGGAAAATCACAAGAGTCAGGCCTTTCCCAAACAAGTACCTAGCTTTGTTAGAGCAGGGGTCATATTTTTCACTAGCTATGTTCAATATAGAGCATGGGGATGATTTTCAATGCACCAATGGTCAGCAACAACACCTCCAACCAAATACAAATCACTCGAAGGAGGTATTTTCCTCATTTGTTGATACATTAGCAAGTTGGGTGTAAGATTTTCTCTATGTCAGTCTTTCATTCATGACCATGCCCATTGTCAAATCAATTACATGGTCTAAAATGTTAAGGAAAGGAAGTTGCTTTTCCTTGTCGTTGTCAAGGTTCATGTGAAGTTTCCCATTCCTCCGGTTAGAGTAGAGTGGGTAGGTTTTTTTTTGGTAGAAGAAGTGCTTTTGCACACTCTATATGTTTCCACTTGGAACATGTATGATTTTTGATGAGTGCATTGTTTGGCTCATTAATATCATTTCTTTAAGCTGAAAATACTCTTTTGATATGACTTATTAATACATGGGGATATTTTGTGTAGTTATATCTTAGTAGGTTTGATGCATTTTCCTTGCTATAGTTTATGAAAACCGATTGTCACATGAACCTCCTTCTAAATGTCTTTGTGAGATAAAATGATGATGATGAAACGATGGATGTTCTTTGGTAGTTATGGAGCCCGAGTTTGGAGCAAGTGGCAGGAGGTTGTTTCCACAAAATTTGACCTATTAGATTGGAGCTTGTTCCTAATTTCCCGTAGAAATCTATGTGTTTTAATTAGTATTTGGTGGATGGTGATTAATGCCGCATGTTTTGGTGAGCCTTGTAACAAATAAGTATCTATATGAAGACTTCATCTTGTAACATATAGAGAGAACTATTTTTGATATACGATATAGATTATCTGCATTCAGTTTTTCTTTGGCGTTATTATCTACTGTCTATGTTATGAAACTTATTCTGAGTTAATGAAAGTCACGATGTTTTGAGAATCAAAGGTTGTTAATCCCTCTATCCCAAGGAAGAGCAAGGTCCCACTCGACCAAGGAGATAAGAGGTTATTTTGGGTTCATTTACGCATACGAGTTTGTGATTGGATTTACTGTAATTATTGTTTGAGAATCTTACATGCATGCTTTGATTGACTATATCTATTTTCTTCATTACCACTTTCATTTAGAATAGATGTTTCCATTATGCAAATCTGGTTAACAAGTAATCTCACTTTCTGCTAAGCTTCATTTATACAGTTGTAATTTCATTTGTTAAAAGTAGTGTGTGCACATTTCATTTTCCAATAGAAGATTAGTTGTTAGTTTCCTTTCATCACGAATAGTTGAATTATGTAGAACTATATTTCAATCTATAGATTTGTATTGCATTTCCATAGATTAGTCACTAAACTAAGCAACCCCCAACAGACCCAATAGATAACTGGTTCCATTAAACTCCATTACATACTACCTAGGACACAACCCTGGTTTAGAATGACACTGACAGAGATTATGTTAGTTAAATGATTGGAGCAATACAACGACCCATCATTTTTGGCACCGCTGTTTTTGGGATTAACCATAAGCACCATCATTTTATTCCATATGCTATGGGTGTTAATGGAGTTCATATAGGAAACAGAGTTGTCTTGGACCTCATTTTAAAACAACCAACCTTGATGCATAGGTCACGAGACAACCAAGGGAGATTTATAGCACATAATATTCCACACATCTCTAGACAATTTACAAGGAAGAAACACTGAGAGTGATATAGATTCTAACTCAACGCCTAGAACCTCTTCTGAGCATTTTGTATCCTCTTCACAACACTCGCAATGGGGGACCTTGGGAATCCTGGAGACCAACCTTTAGGGTGAACCTTTACGTATCCCATTTTCCTCGATGTGGATGAGGATGCACCCATGAAAAACATCTCACCATCCATCCTCCCCATCTTTCGAGGTATGACCAAAGAAGACCCTGATCAGTTTTTGTTTGAATTTAAAATCATGTGCCAGACATATGATTACCGAACTGACAATCAAAAACTCAAACTGTTTCCTTCCACTCTCAAAGATTCTGCTATGAGATGGTTTATGGGGTTACCATCTAACTCCATTAATTCTTGGGAAGCCATGGAAATAGCCTTCTTGGATAAATACCAAGACTATTATAGGGGAAGGGATAGGAAGGAAGAGTTCTTCTAAATATGGAAAAAGGAAGATGAGAATCTAGAAGATTATTTGGAGAGATTCCTCTTTCTACACAAACATCACAAACGCAGTGGGTATGAGTTACATGCAGACATCACTAAGACAATCTTTCTTAAAGGACTGGATGAGGAAACCAAGGATTCCCTCCATCTCATGGGAGGAGGAGACATGCATAAACTCACCATGGACCAAATCACTGAGCTATGTAGAAGATACTCTAGAACATATGGAGGAATATGAAGAAAACAAACATCCAAGTCTTCCTTAGGTACCTCTAAACTTCTGGAAGAAATGGCCAACATGAAAACAGACATTCTGTTGCAATTAACATCAACCATAGATGGACTCAAGGCAAAAACCAGCCCTGCCAAAGAACCATTGGACATATATTGCCCTAAGTGTTGGAAGAGACACCCCTTGAGAGAATGTCCTTTGGATGTCACAGACATGTGCTTAATTTGTGAAGTTACTGACCACGACACTAAGCATTGCACATTCTTACCATAGTTAAAGGGAGGTTTGAATGTTATCTCTCAAACAAGTGCTGAATTAAACTTTGTCCAAAGACCAAACAATCAAGCTGGGTTCCCATCTAGGCCGGCTCAGAATCCCTGGAGGATGTCATGGCCGAATCAAGCCTCTCAGTCTTCTTGGGGACAACCTGAGTGGGAAAACTCAAACTGGATGACTTATCCATATCCACCACCCTTGAAAATACCTACACTTAGCCTAGGATGGGCACCACCACCCACGCCTAATCCTTGGCACAACCAATAGTGGGGTCCTCAACCAAATTTTAGCCAAAATCAGTCCGGGCACCACCGCAAAACGGTAATCACCAACGCAGATTCCAGCAACCACAACAAGCTTTAATGCCTCCACCTCAAGCCTACCAACATCAAGGACAAGTAACACAAACACAACTTCTAACTCAACCAGTATCCAATCCTAAAAATCAACAGACAGCTTCAATTGATGACATGACTGTGTAACACCATGCAAAGTTAATAATATTGGTAATTTATGCCACGCACTCTGAAAAAATATGAATCCTCCTATTGTTATCACAAAACTACCTGCTGATTCCGATAAAGAAGAAACCCTTGAGGATAATACTGGTCCTTCACCAATAATGATACACCGGATGATCAAATACTCAAACAGAATACAGCCCCTTTTCTTGAGCGATTACAGGACATTCGAACTGCAGATGAAACAAAGCTAGTTCAGGAATTTAAAAAAGTACATATTGAGGTCCCACTTCTACGAGCAATAAGGGACATCCCTGAACTAAACCAAACCATTAGAAATGAGTGTATAAAAACACCAGGAAGGAAAAATAAGTACCCAAAGACTGTCAGGGTCGAAGGGAATTTGGCTGATTTAGTCGTTGGCACCCTTATCTCACCAAAATATGGGGATCTTGGGAGTCCTGTCATTACTATTTGTATAAACAACTAGTCAATATCTAACATTTTGGTGGATCTTGGTGCTGCCATTAATGTCATCACAAATGTAAATGTTTAATCTGTTATCCTTAACAGACTTCAACCTACCAACATTGTTCTACAGTTAGCAGATCAATCCATTGTTGTACCTAATGGTGTGGTTGAAGATATAATGGTCACTTGTTGAATCATGGGAGTACCCAATTGATTTCATGGTTTTGCAGCCTAAAGCTCAGAATTTGGGATATCCAGTCATCTTGGGAAGGCCCCCGGTTGGCTACTGGTTGCTATACATCAATTGTAGGTCAGGAAACATGACAATTCTAAATGGGTAGAAATCCAAACACATTTCATTATACCCTCCCCAAAACCTTATGTGAACAATGGTGACAGGTATGGGTGGATTCTTTGATACTAACTCGTTGAGTTCTTCTTTCTCGCCACTATGCAGTAAAGACACAACCATATGGCAGAAGTTGTGGAGTCATATACACTAACTGATTCTAAGGACTCTACAACTACGGAAATCAACACTATTGCTATGGAATACGGAAACTCGGCATTAGACATATCCCTTGTTATTTCTATGGTAGGAATTACCTCTACTGAGTCTGGTAGGAAACTCTATGCTTATAATTCTGAATATTTAGTTCCTGATTTCTATTGTCCTTTAACTAAGATTTTGTCTTTTGACAACATACCCATCCTGCACATGCTTCAGCCCCATGTTTTCCCATTGAATTCTTTTATCACTAGTACAGAGCTTTCTCTTGTGAATGATACCAAGCAGGTGCTTGTCGGTATGGGAAGAGAGTTGACCATAGGTAATGATTTGGAGGTCAATCAAGAAGCTAGGGTGCTTGAGGTTCTAAAGAAACACTCCCATGATTTTTCTTGGGATTACACTGATATGAAGGGAATTCATCCTAGCATCTGTACACATCATATTTACATTGATGACGTCAAACCTATAAGGTAGCCACAACGAAGAATCAATCCAAGCATTGAGAGACATAGTCAAAAGTGAGATAGAAAAACTCCTAAAGGTAGGTTTCATCTATCCTATATCTGATAGTCAGTGGGTTTCCCCATTAGTTATTATTCCCAAGAAAAATGGTAAGTGGCGAATATGTGTTGATTACAGGGAACTTAACAAAGCCACAAAGAAGGATTATTTTCCCCTACCTTTTATTGACCAAGTTCTAGACAATTTGGCTGGTAAGAAATATTTTTCTTTCTTCGATGGGTTTAGTAGGTATAATCAAATTATTATTGCCCCTGTTGATCAAGATAAAACTACTTTTGCATGCCCTTGGGGTACATTTGCTTACCGAGTCTTACCTTTTGGGCTTTGTAATGCCCCTGCTACATTTCAGTGGGCCTTGGCCATTTTTATAGATATTGCTAACGATTGTGTTGAGGTTTACATGGATGATTTCACTATCCATGGATCCACTTTTGAAGAATCTTTGAGTAACCTAGAGAAAGTACTCAGTCGATGTGAACAACACCAACTATCCCTGAGTCATGAAAAATTTCTAATGATGGTTGATCAAGGAATTGTCTTAGGTCACCATGTTTCAGCCCAAGGTATATAGGTGGACCCCAAAAAGATATCAGTCATCACCCAATTACCTACACCAGCTAATTAGACTGACATCAAAATTTTCCTTGGTCATGCAGGTTATTACCACCGATTCATAAAAGATTTTAGCAAAATTGTTGCACCTATGTTCTCACTGCTAACCAAAGATTGTGTTTTTGAATGGTCTCCTCAGTGTCAACAGGCATTTTATTCTATCAAAGAAAATCTAACCATGTCCCCTATCTTACGTGGCCCTAACTAGGGACAACCTTTCCATATCCACATTGATGCTTCTAATACAGCCATGGGCACTGTCCTTGGGCAAAAAGACTCAGAAGATCATATGTATGTAATTTATTTTATCAGCAAAAACCTAACTCCTACGGAAAGGAATTACACTACTACGGAAAAATAATTCTTGGTTGTTGTCTATGCTTTGAATAAATTTCATCATTACATCACTGGATATAAAAAATTTGTTTACACTGACCACTCTGCCATTCAATATTTGATGAATAAACCAGTGGTTGGCGGAAGGCTTATTCGCTGGTTACTCTTGTTACAGGAATTCAATCTCACCATTATAGATAAGCCTGGGAAATTTAACGTTGTTGCTGATTTCCTTTCTAGATTAAATGTTTTAGGTGATGATGAAGTAGTCCAGGATCAATTTCCGATGAACACTTGTTTGCTATCTCGACTAAGACTCCTTGGTTCACTAATCTTGTGAATTATTTAACAAAAGGGAAGTTTCATGCCTATTTTACTCATAAGGAAAGAAGGTGATTAGTTAAAAATAGCGCAACATATAAATGGTGTAACAGATTTTTATTTAAATGTTGTCCTGACATGGTTCTTCATAGGTGTGTTCGGGAGGATGAGGTACACAACATACTGTAAGCTTGTCATGATGAGCCAGGAGGTGGACATTATTTAGTAAAACAATCAATTCACAAGATCCTTTTAACAGGGTACTATTGGCCTTCCCTCCATAGGGCTGTCAAAAAGTATGTGTGGTAGTGTGATGCATGCCAATGAATGGGAAAACCCACACTTTCAACGGAAATGCCTCTTAATCCTCAGCTAGTTTTAGGACCATTTGAGAAATGGGGGATTGACTTTGTTGGACCATTTGATCCTCCATCTTTCGGGAAGGAGTATCTCTTGGTATGCATGGATTGCGTCACTAAATGGGCTGAAGTTCAAGCATTGGAATTTTCCAACGAGGATGTTGTTGTTGATTTTTGTACAATCAGATATTGCTGCAATTTAGAGCACCAAGGGTCATTGTATCTGATCAAGGTCCTCAATTTGTTTCAAATATGATTGAAGCTTTCTTGGAAATCTATAGAATTAGGCACCGAAAATTATCACCCTATCACCCCCAATCCAATGGGCAAGTGGAGGTAACCAATCGAGAACTTGAGAATATTCTAACTAAGGTGGTCAATGTCGATAGAAAGAATTGGGTACCAAAGCTTCCTGAGGCCGTCTGGGCCTACAACATGACCTAGAAAATAACTACTAGTTTTTCTCCCTATGAGCTGGTATTTGGGAAGAAGCCACTGTTACCTGTTGAGTTCAAATTACACACCTGGCGAACAACGTTGGAATTTGGGATCGATTTGGATGAAGCACAATGTGAATGAGTGCTACAGCTGAATGAATTAGATGAAATGTGAATGGAGGCACAAGCAATAGACAGAACTTCTACAACATTAGTGAAAAACCTAGCATGATGCTCATATAAAAAAGGACATTTCATGAGGGACAGTGGGTTTTACTCTTTGATTCCCGCTATCAGCAGTTTAAAGGCAAGTTGTGTACATGTTGGTTGGGTCCCTATCAGGTAAATCAAGTGTTTGATAATGGATCTGTTTGATTATTACCTATTGATGGAGACAAACGGACTCTTCTAGTGAATGGACATAGGCTCTGGATTTATCACCAACCATTGGATAAGAAGACTTTCACCGATGACATTTTGTTACGCACGGACATGCATGCTGAGGAGGCTCTTTGCCCCTCGAACATGGAGTAATCAATATCTTGCAAATTCAATAAAGGAAGATGATCCTGCATTCGATCTTCTTCCCTTAGTTAGTAGTTTTTCTTGTTGTTATTTTTAATAAATGTAGGAATTTTCATTATTTCTGTAGCCGCTAATCACGCTTCATCTCGAATTGTAGGGCGTAGGAATCTATGGATATCGACTGACTAAACGTGGCATGGGTAAGTGCATCCTAACTTGCTAATGATATTTTCATGTAAAACATTTCCCCATGTCCGCATTTGTCATCATTACGCCATCATGAAATGATCACTATATTTATTTCGGATATCTTTCCAATCCGGTTCTGTGGATGATGGCATCAAAGAGGTAATGTATCATAATCATTGCATGCCTTGAATGTGTCGCATTCTTCAAGTCAGGATGGGTGGCACTCGCTCCTCAATAGTGGGAGATGTGCCACCTCGAATATCTTCAATTCACGTGGATGACCAGTCTCATTTACTATTTTTTCGCTACCACCTTCGCTGGATTTTATGTCATCCAAGGGATATTGTGTAATTTGAAATTAATGCTTCTACAACTGCTTCTTATCATTGTTGTATGTGCATCAAGCACGATTAGTTCTATCAATCACTAAATAGGGAGTGGGGGCACACTTTTTTCTGGCTCTTTCTGCTACCTAGTATTACTCACCTTCGGCTTCAGCATGGGACCATGAAAGAAATCAGAGCCTGACTCACCGGATGCCTTACTCTGGAATGCCACGCTTTCACAAGTATTTCATGATTTTGGATGGTTGGATTTCATTCACCAATTCAAGGGTTTTGATGAAGGAATTGTGGAGGAATTCCTGGATAATTTTGAGTCCACCTGTTCACAAGTCGGCGGAAGACGGGTTGAGATTACCAGTCAAGGTCATTTCTGACCTATCCGGCCTGCCAGACTTTGGTTTGAAGGTCATGACAAATGCTCCTCTACAAAGCCTGCTTGCTCTATTTCACAATGAAGGGGAAGCATTCCCTGAAGTCATCCTAACCCCTTGGGTATCCAAAATGGCGTTAAACAGACGAGTCTACCTGGAATCTAGAGTGAACTAGCGAAGTGGGTCAACCGGTATTTCATATGCCATGGTCAGGCCTCTGTTCTGGGTGGTTATGCACTTAAAATGATAATTCACCTTAAGAAGGGATGTGTCAACTAGGCCCACTAGGTAAATCTACCTGAATACCTTGTAGACTCCATTATTAAATTTTTCCAGAAGTACCGGTCTGGTGGAAGCAAGTTTGTCATTAAACACCTGGGGTTGATTCATTTGTTATGCTCACATCAGTCTTCTTTAGACCAAAGTGGAGGCTTGAGGGACTTTCCATGGGAGAAGGGTCTAGACCAAAGTAATTGAAATCTGGTCTCTTTTTCGCACGCACTGGGACCTTTCCCTTCATGCAACCAAATAGAGGTAGTTGGTGTCCCCGAGCATGCGGACACATTTGGAACTCTCGAGGGTCCATCCCCTTCCATTTAGGCTTAAAAGGAAAGTGCACCTTGGCTCTGTCTTCTTCCATGCACCAACAACCTTGATAACTCGGGTTCATTGTTGAATTCTCGGTGGTTCCCGATCAGAGACTTTACCTGATGATACCGCCCCCATTCGGGAAGAACAACATGAGGAGGATCACCTAGCCATTCCGACACCTGCTATTCCTGCATCTACTGAAAATTCACCCTGTGGTTCCCAAAGTGCTTGGCACCCAGGCTACATTCTCACAACTATTTGGAGGAAATCGCGCTACTGAAATCACAATTACGAGGTATGGAAGAAACAAAACTTTTACTACAAATTGAATTTACACAACAAATAGTAGAGAAGGTTTAGGAAATCACTACCCTACAACTTGAAGTAAGTAGTTTGAAGCATCAACGCGATAAGAGTCTTAACATCTTGGATAGATTCCATCAGTTATCCCTTCAGGAAAGATAATTGAGGAAGGAAAATCAGAAATTGAAAAGGGAAATGGAATCTATATAAGAGGAAAAGTAAAAAGTGACATCTATTTTAGAATTTCTCTGTCCTTTGGCCCTTAAGCTTCTATCTATAGAAAACCCTTTCGGTCTATAGTATGTTTGTTAAAGAACAATTTTATTCGGGTATTTGTTCCAATTATGTTGTCAAGATCCTCATGAAATCCCCAATGGCACTAGTTTCTTATTAGTTTATAAGTGCAATACTCCTGAGATCCAAAATTTACTTTGTGAATTCTACCTTCATAACATGATAGTTACAAATGTGCCTGATTTCTTAATCAATTTATTTGTGGGTGATTTCCAAATCAAGGCCTTTCAGTCTGCACTACGAAATCAAATCATCTAGGGTCAGCAAATAGATATTTTCAATCACACCACTCAGTCCATTGGGTTCCACATCCATCCAACTCATCACACTGATGTAGCTCTGAGAAAAAAACTTTTGCTCACTTTACTATCAGGCAGGAGTCGGGTAAACACTTCCCAAATTTTACTTCAATGTGTCATGGATTTTGAAAATTACAAATTAGCGAGAACTTTGGGACAGCTTGGCAGGCATGTGATAGGAGGTGGGATACTCTGAGTCTACCCTTGAAATGTAGGGAGGTTCTCTCTCCCCAAAACTTGAGTTGGAGCATGCATAGGGGTGATGCCCTCATCACCATTATAAGACAGACCACAAAGCAAACCAGCCAACAATATAATGACGAATGGGCAGGCCTCCAAGTACGTCCACCACTCCTTTTGAGCCCTCTCACTACCTAGCTAGAACAATGCAGCCCAGTCAAATGACAGTTTCATAGCATGGGTAGATTACCTCCAACACTCAGGGCTGTAAGAACACCAAAAACAATATGCTGATCAATTTGAAGAATATGACATGGCTGAGCAACTTGGTAGGTGGGCAGGATGAAGATAAGTTACATAGGGACATGCAACAGGTAAATTCAGGGGGAAAATGATGAGTGCATTGTTTGGCTCATTGATATCATTTCTTCAAGCTGAAAATACTCTTTTGATATGACTTATTAATACATGGGGATGTTTTGTGTAGTTATATCTTAGTAGGTTTGATGCATTTTCCTTGCTATAGTTTATGAAAACCGATTATCACATGAACCTCCTACTAATTGTCTTTATGAGATAAAACGTGATGATGTGTGCAAGAAATGATGGATGTTGTTGGTAGTTATGGAGCCTAAGTTTGGAGCAAGTGGCAGGAGACTGTTTCCACCAAAGTTGACCTATTAGTTTGGGGCTTGTTCCTAACTGCCCATAGAAATCTATGTGTTTTAATTAGTATTTGGTGGATGGTGATTAATGCCACCTATTTTGGTGAGCCTTGTAACTAACAGTATCTATATGAAGACTTCATCTTTAGAACATATAGAGAGAACTACTTTTGATATACTGAGATAGATTATCTGCATTCAGTTTTTCTTTGGCGTTATTGTCTATTGTCTATGTTATGAAACTTATTCTGAGTTAATGAAAGTCACGATGTTTTAAGAATCAAAGGTTGTTAATCCCTCTATCCCAAGGAAGAGCAAGGGCCCACTTGACCAAGGAGATAAAATTTTATTTTGAGTTCATTTACGCATACAGTTCTTTGATTGGATTTACTACAATTGTTGTTTAAGAATATTACATGCATGCTTTGATTGACTATATTTGTTTTCTTCATTACTGCTTTCATTTAGAATAGATGTTTCCATTATGCAAATCTAGTTAACAAGTAATCTCTTTCTGCTAAGCTTCATTTATACAGTTGTAATTTCATTTGTTAAAAGTAGTGTGTGCGCATTTCATTTTCTAGCAGAAGATTAGTTGTTAGTTTCCTTTCATTGCGAATAGTTGAATTCTGTAGAACTATATTTCAATCTATAGATTTGTATTGCATTTCCATAGATTAGTCACTAAACTAAGCAACCCCCAACAAACCCAATAGATAACTGGTTCCATTAAACTCCATTGCATACTACCTAGGACACAACCCTGGTTTAGAATGACACTGATGGAGATTATGTCAGTTAAATGATTGGAGTAATACAACGACCCTTCATTTTTGGCACTGTTACTGGGGATTAACCATAAGCACCATCATTTTATTCCATATGCTATGGGTGTTAATGGAGTTCATATAGGAAACCAGTAGTTGTCTTGGACCTCGTTTTAAAACAACCAACCTTGATGCATAGGTCGCGAGACAACCAAGGGAGATTATAGCACATAATACTCCACACATCTCTCTAGAAAATTTACAAGGAATAAACACTGAGAGTGATATAGATTCTAACTCAACACCTAGCACCTCTTATGAGCATTTTGTATCCTCTTCACAACACTCAGTAATGGGCGACCATGGGAATCCTGGAGATCAACCTTTAGGGTGAACCTGTACGCATCCCATTTTCCTCGATGTGGATGAGGATGCACCCATGAAAAACATCTCACCATCCATCCTCCCCATATTTCGAGGTATGACCAAAGAAGACCCTAATAAATTTTTGTTTGAATTTAAAATCCTGTGCCATACATATGATTACCGAACTGAAAATCAAAAACTCAAATTGTTTCCTTCCACTCTCAAAGATTCTGCTATGAGATGGTTTATGGGGTTACCATCTAACTCCATTAATTCTTGGGAATCCATGGAAATAGCCTTCCTAGATAAATACCAAGACTATTATAGGGGAAGGGATAGGAAGGAAGAGTTCTTCCAAATACGGAAAAGGAAGATGAGAATCTAGAGGATTATCTGGACAGATTCCTCTTTCTCCACAAACACAGTGGGTATGACTTACATGCAGACATCACTAAGACAGTATTTCTTAAAGGACTGGATGAGGAAAAAATGATTCCCTCCATCTCATTGGAGGAGGAGATGTGCATAAACTCACCATGGACCAAATCACTGAGCTATGTAGAAGATACTCTAGAACACGTGGAGGAATACAAATAAAACAAACATCCAAGTCTTCCTTAGGTACCTCTATACTTCTGGAAGAAATGGCCAACATGAAAACATACATTCTATTGCAATTAACATCAACCATAGATGGACTCAAGGCAAAAACAGCCTTGCCAAAGAACCATTGGACATATATTGCCCTAAGTGTTGGAAGAGACACCCCTTGAGAGAATGTCCTTTGGATGTCACAGACATGTGCTTAATTTGTGAAGTTACTGACCATGACACTAAGCATTGCACATTCTTACCATAGTTAAAGGGAGGTTTGAATGTTATCTCTCAAACAAGTGCTGAATTAAACTTTTTCCAAAGACCAAACAATCAGGTTGGGTTCCCATCTAGGCTGGCTCAGAATCCCTGGAGGATGTCATGGCTGAATCAAGCCTCTCAGTCTTCTTGGGGACAACCTGAGTGGGAAAACTCAAACTGGATGACTTATCCATATCCACCACCCTGGAAAAATCCCTACACTTAGCTAGGTTGGGCACCACCACCCACAGCCAATCCTTGGCACAACCAGCAGTGGGGTCCTCAACCAAATTTTAGCCAAAATCAGTCTGGGCACCACTACAAAATGGTAATCACCAACGTAGATTCTCCAGCAACCACAACAAGCTTTAATGCCTCCACCTCAAGCCTACCAACATCAAGGACAAGAAACACAAACACAACTTCTAGCTCAGCCAATATCCAATCCTAAAAATCAACAGACAACTTCAATTGATGATGCAAACCCAGGTAACACCATGCAGGTTAATACTATTGGTAATTTACACCTCCACTCTGGAAAAATATTAAATCCTCCTGTTGTTATCACAAAACTACCTGTTGATGCCAATAAAGAAGAAACCCTTGAGGATAATATGAGTCCTTCACCAATACCAGATACACCGGATGATCAAATACTCAAACAAAATACAGTCCCTTTTCTTGAGTGATTACAGGACATTCAAACAACAGATGAAACAAAGCTAGTTTAGGAATTTAAAAAAGTACATATCGAGGTCCCACTTTTACGAGCAATAAGGGACATCCCTGAACTAAACCAAACCATTAGAAACAAGTGTATAAAAACACCGAGAAGGAAAAATAAGTACCCAAAGACTGACAGGGTTGAAGGGAATTTGGTTGATTTAGTCGTTGGCACCCTTATCTCACCAAAATATGGAGATCCTAGGAGTCCTGTCATTACTATTTGTATAAACAACCAATCAATATCTAACATTTTGGTGGATCTTGGTGCTGCCATTAATGTCATCACAACATAAATGTTTAATCTGTTATCCTTAACAGGACTTCAACCTACCAACACTATTCTGCAATTAGCAGATCAATCCATTGCTATACCTGATGGTGTGGTTGAAGATATAATGGTCACTATTGAATCATGGGAGTACCCAGTTGATTTCATGGTTTTGCAGCCTAAAGCTCAGAAGTTGGGATATCCAGTCATCTTGGGAAGGCCCTGGTTGGCTACGGTTGTTGCATACATCGACTGTAGGTCAGGCAACATGACAATTCTAAATGGGCAGAAATCCAAACACATTTCATTATACCCTCCTGCCCAGCCTTATGCAAACAATTGTGACCAGGTATGGGTGGATTCTTTGGATACTAACTCTTTGAGTTCTTCTTTTCTGGCCACTATTGCAGTACACAACCATATGGTGGAAGTTGTGGAGTCATATACACTGACTGATTCTAAGGACCCTATGACTACGGAAATCAGCACTATTGCTATGGAATCTAGAACTCCGGCATTAGACATATCCTCTGCTATTTCTCTGGTAGGCACTACCTCTGTTGAGTCTGGTAGGAAACTCTATGCTTATAATTCTGAATATTTAGTTCCTGATTTCTATTGTCCTTTAACTAAGATTTTGTCTTTTGACAACATACCCATCCTACACATGCTTCAGCCCCATGTTTTCCCATTGAATTCTTTTATCACTAGTACAGAGCTTGCTCTTTTGAATGATACCAAGCAAGTGCTTGTTGGTATGGGAAGAGAGTTGACCATAGGTAATGATTTGGAGGTCAATCAAGAAGCTAGGGTGCTTGAGGTTCTGAAGAAACACTCCCATTATTTTTCTTAGGATTACACTAATATGAAGGGAGTTCATCCTAGCATCTGTACACATCATATTTACACTGATGATGTCAAACCTATAAGGCAGCCGCAATGAAGAATCAATCCAGCATTGAGAGACATAGTCAAAAGTGAGATAGAAAAACTCCTAAAGGTAGGTTTCATCTATCCTATATCTAATAGTCAGTGGGTTTCCCCATTAGTTATTTTTCCCAAGAAAAATGGTAAGTGGCGAATATGTGTTGATTACAGGGAACTTAACAAAGCCACCAAGAAGGATTATTTTCCCCTGCCTTTTATTGACCAAGTTCTGGACAATTTGGTTGGTAAGAAATATTTTTCTTTCTTGGATGGGTTTAGTGGGTATAATCAAATTAGTATTTCCCCTGTTGATCAAGATAAGACTACTTTTACGTGCCCTTGGGGTACATTTTCTTACCGAGTCTTACCTTTTGGGATTTGTAATGCCCCTGCTACATTTCAACAGGCGTCTTGGCCATTTTTATAGATCTTGCTAACGACTGTGTTGAGGTTTACATGGATGATTTCACTATCCATGGATCCACTTTTGAATAATCTTTGAGTAACCTAGAGAAAGTACTCAGTCAATGTGAACAACACCAACTATCCCTGAGTCATGAAAAATGTCTAATGATGGTTGATCAAGGAATTGTCTTAGGTCACCATGTTTCAGCCCAAGGTATACAGGTGGACCCCAAAAAGATATCAGTCATCACCCAATTACCTACACCAGCTAATCAGACTGACATCAAAATTTTCCTTGGTCATGCAGGTTATTACCGCGATTCATAAAATATTTTAGCAAAATTTTTGCACCTATGTTCTCACTGCTAACCAAAGATTGTGTTTTTGAATGGTCTCCTCAGTGTCAATAGGCATTTGATTCTATCAAAGAAAAGATGACCACGGCCCCTATCTTATGTGGCCCTAACTGGGGACAACCTTTCCATATCCACACTGATGCTTCTAATACAGCCATGGGTGCTGTCCTTGGGAAAAAAGACTCAGAAGATCATATGTATGTAATTTATTTTATCAGAAAAAATTTGACTCCTACAAAAGGAATTACACTACTACGGAAAAAGAATTCTTGGTTGTTGTCTATGCTTTGAATAAATTTCATCATTACATCACTGGATATAAAAATTTTGTTTACACTGACCACTCTACCATTCAATATTTGATGAATAAACCAATGGTGAAGGTAAGGCTTATTCATGGTTACTCTTATTACAGAATTCAATCTCACAATTACTGAGATAAGCACGGGAAATTTAACGTTGTTTGATTTTCTTTCTAGATTAAATGTTTTAGTTGATGATGAAGTAATCTAGGATCAATGCAAAGTATGACGCCCATGTCTTTTCTAACAGTAACATACCCTCGGGAAGTGATTTGTATGGCTTCTCATACCTCTTTAATGAGGGTAGGTGGGACAATTTCCTATATAATGTAATCAACCCCCTAATTTTTTAAGGATACATTCAGGGAGTTGGGAATCTCTTGCAAAAAAAATTCTCAACTCCATTGAGTTGTAATCCTTATCTTGCACCTAGCAAGTGTATTTATGCCTCTGTGCATCAATGCAAATGGTCTATGTGTGTTTTGAAGCAATAAAAATCATGTTTTGTGGTGTTTGTTCAACCCTTTCTCATTTTGATTCTATTTCCCTTGCCTCTCTATTTTTTTGCATTCTATGTATGTTTTTTCACTTGCATGTTCAATTAGTCGTGTTTCATGGAGTGCAGATGGTGACTAAGGATTTGGGTCTGTGTCACATTCACTTGACCTCTCCCAGCCCTATTTTCCCTCTTCTTCCTCCCTCAATAGAGTATCTCATCCCCTTTTCTTGGTGTTATCACCACCCTTAGTGTAGGATTTCCCTTTTATGCACTTTCTCTCTCCTTGTCTCCTTGGAAGTTTTAGGATAGGTGTAGTTAGGTGTTTTTCTTGCATTAGGAGTAGTTTAGCATTAGGATTAGGAAGAGGAATTTGTCCTCCAGAGGGTTATCTCAAGTTCGCAAGTCCCACAACTTGAGGGATAACCCCATGTTAGAAAAATTACACTAATTTCCCTGCACACATGAAAGAAAATTATAGGGTGCTGTAATTTTTCACTAACATGACCATATAGTTCGGTAAGGGCATCTAGAACCATCATCTCTCCTTTAGGACTCATGAATCCCTAAAACATTCCAATAACCCACTCACCAAAATTGAAATCTCTTGATAAAAATACACCTTCACCAAAAATTGGAGCACACTTAGACATGTTTTATAGGACCACTAAAAACCTTTATAAATCTACTACACCTCTACAACATCATTTCACCTCATGAAGCCACTTGAGAACAAGGACAACCAACATGCCCCAAAACTAGTCTTCAGAAATGAAGCTCAAATCCCTATAAAATAACCTCATCCATGAACTTTTAATATATCAATTGAAATATTATGACCTCAAGGTTATCACCAAATGCACAAGATTCCACAAATCGATCAAGCTCCTCCAAAACACCTCGCTACTAGGTCACCTAAAACTACCCAATACTACCCCAAAATCAATCTTTCAAAATAAACCATAACAGACCTCCTAAGGGATAAAAAAATTTCTAAAACCATCATGGACATGAATAATAACTCCCATAATTCCTCAAACACCAATTTAGTTAACAGTCCAATGGAAAACTTGAGCACAAATTGAACATCTTCATAAAATTACCTTTTTGAGTGGGGTCCACACATAGGCATGACACTTAACTTACACTTGGATAAATTTGAGGAGTCCTCTACAACATCCAATCATCATACTTATACAAAAATCCATTTTAGGACACTAGGAATAAGATCTTCTCCATTGTTATAGACCTAAGGTTTTAGAAGGGTTTAAAACCAATTTAGCTTCGTAACGATTGTCCATAAAATTCTAGGCCTCATACTTCAAACTAATGCCAAAAACCAAAGATAGAACCCTTCCCCAACTACCATTAATATATTGGACCATATAGATATTTAACATGCTAAAGAGCATTAGAAATTCAAGTTTGAGCTCGAAATATCAATTCCACAAACTCGGTAATGGAAAAAATCACATAACTTGTTTAATATTACATTTTAGGACCTAAAACTTGGTCCATACCTCAATAACAACCCAATCCACGTTTTCTAATGATTGAATTTACATCACCATTCTGAAAATAATCCAACTCACTTCACTAGGGCATGTTTTCTCAAGGACTAGGTTTAGGAACATACCTAAAAACTCACTTTCCATGAAATATGCTCAAATTAATGACCTAAAAACTTCACCAACATGCTAGAAACAACTTTCCATGGCTTTGACATAGCTCAAATTTTAATTTCCAATCTTAAATTATACCTACACACCTCATTAGGTCACCTAGAGCTTGGGAATAATTCTAGTGTAGACCTAGAAACCATGACATCACCTCATACTAGCCCTCCGAGACACTTTTGAGCGTCCCTACACCTCATCCACATTACATCCATGCTCATACAAAGCTAAAGAAGATGCTACATACCTATACTCCATCATATCTTATCATACTTGTTGACTACGCCTCTAAATTAGGCCTCTTAAAAATGTTTACACCAACCAAAATGACCTACTCATCACTTTAACACACTTTCACACCTACAATGACCTTCAAAAAGCATCCCGAAATCACTCTAGAATCACTCTACCTCTACCATCCCTCTACAATCCACTACAGTTCATCATACACCGCTCAAGATATCATGAACCATCACTAAGACTAAGCAACTCAACCGACACTACCAATCAACCTTCATGTTTCTTACCTCATTTGACATCAATGACCTCAAACAACACTGACAACATCACACTTTGACATCAATGAAAAACAATGCCACAAATATCCCCCTTTTTCATTGATGGAAAACTTATCGATCAAAAAACACACAAAGTTCATTCCCACTAAGGAATACACATGTCATCAACTCATCCTCCCCTTTAATGAAATGATAAAAAAATACCTATAACAACTTATTTTGGCAACACAATAGGCTCACCACTTGGTTGGAAACATCAACCAAATAAACCAATGTCCATTTGACCTTCTTATCTCTTATTCGGACTTTGAACATGTACACAATTGATGCCAACAACACTCATCATATTAATTTCAAAAATATTAAACTCTTACCTTTCAAGGACCAAACAACACTTCTCGGATCTGTCACTAAATGAAAACCTTACATGTATTCCTTCTATACATCGCATACATGTTCATGGAGAAAATTAAATATATTTCTTTTTCTTAACTCACAAATTCAAACCTTCTTAACACAACAGAGACACAAACTTTGACTTCATGTCATGTAAACATCAACTCGAACTCAAACCCTATATTGAATGAACATAATAAACATACTATCTTACAACACAATTTTTATACACCTTTGATCATTAATACAGATCCTAAAGAATCATGCAACCTGTACAATCATCTTCTTCTTGAAAATCGAACTCGAGATCTCCCCTTAGACCATGCATTCAATATCGAGCACAAATGAATAAACTTGGTCTTATAAGCATTCAAACGAAATTTGAACCTTCGCAATGCGATGACGAGGCTCCCCCTTACTTATTAATAGATATATGTCAATAAAATGATCATACTTACCTATACCATCTGGTGACTCCCCCGAGTCCAAGACTCCATCACAATATTGATAAAAATTATAAAACCAACAAACAAACTATAATACTAGACTTTATGGAAAAATTCAATCTTCCTCCAAACTTCCTTTGACAAGAACTTCTTCATGACTCATAAAAAGATACTTTTACAAATTTCAACAAGTACAATCTCATACCAATGCCAAGGAAATCAATATTTTTATACCTTATAAGCATCTTTAGTAGATCATTCTACTCTACCTCTTTATACCTTCTTGACACTCATGGACCTCTTAATGAGCATAAACATACCATGTCTTTACTTAACTTCTTAAGTCTCTCCCGATGCCACAACTTTGTCAATTTTTTAACTCGGCCTTTTACCTTCTTGAAGCATATAACTTACAACATGTCATAAGGAATATGACTGAATGCATCAAGGAAACATACCATCACAATAGAGCATATTCAATCTCTCTCTTATTTTGAAGCACATGTACCATCTTGACCTTCTTACACATGTATCATAAAGAACTTCTAGGTCTGATCAAATCATCATATCTTTATACGTGGCTTTCTCAACCTTTAAGGACTTTCACTCTTCTTTATAATATTTTTAGTCTTTGTAATTTTGGATACACTCTAAAGACCTTAACCAAGACTAAGATATCCTTTAACTTGATTTCATCAAATGAGTAAAATCAATCCTATAGATAATATTGCATACCTTCAAGCTTTCACTGATTATCCTAAGAACACTCTGCCCGTATTATATACCTTCTTACCCTATTTTTTAGGTGAAATAGACATATACTAGGTCTCAAAACACAATATTAAGATTTATTATACATATCATAGAATTTCAATAAACCTACATACCCTTTTGATTCTTCAAACCAATCACAAAACTTGACTATCTCCCTAAAATCCACCTTACCTATTTTGAGTACAAGTACTACTTAAATTCTTATAGCCCTCTTAGATCCTCTAATCACCCATATTGTACAAGGACATATTGGTCTCATCATACCAATACCCATATCAATATATATATATGCCTATATAGGTCTCTTGACACATATTTATCTCAACCAACTCGGATAATACATGCAAGAGAATGATCACACAAACATACCTATGAACATATCCTTCTTCAAAGCAACTTTAGTCATCTTTTTTAAATTGACTCACCTGATATATATGATCTTCAATAGAATACCTATATATCCATGATTTACTTTGTATCTGTCATGAGCCATATGGCACTCCATCATGACACATATCTTCATGCATTATTCTTAGTGACATACCATCTTACTTCTTGATTCTTTCAAGACATCTAAACTAAGATACCTCAACATACATTTTTGAATCTTAAATCATAGATTTGGGTATGCATATCTTATTTTTTCAAAACTACCAAACTCTACTTACCTTCAAAATGTTGTTCAAACCTTTAGAATCATCTCATCAGTAGTCTATAACAATAACATATAAGTCTTGGAGAAACTTTGAGTCTAACAAGACTCCAACTCTGTCAACCCCTCATAACTCTTCTTAAATATCATAGATGACAACTTTGTATCTCATATCTTCATGATTGTTCCTGAATCAACTTTATATCCAATATAAGATTCATGTCTCCATGGAAGACCTCAACCTAGTCTATAGACCTCATAGCTTCATGACTTTATGACTGTAATCGTATTACATAACTCGTATCTTTATTGCATTCATTCAAGATCCTCTATCTTAATGTTTCCTCTAAGTGATGAATGTATCTTAGAATCTTAGATGAGACATACCAAGTCATAGAGATCTAGAAAAACATCTTGAGGAGATTCCAAGACCTACTTTAGACCTGTGACTCAACTATTTCATCCTTCTTCTAATCACTAACCTATGAACATCCCTGTCTTGCTTCAACAACTTACTTAACTAGATTATCTTGATTCACTCTTGGTTCCCATGTTTTGTGTAGCTTTTTCTCCTATACTTTAGAGACTGAAACCTCTTGTTTTTCCTTAAAGCACCGTGAAAATAAAAAAATCAATGTGACCAACATGATTACAGTTATAACACACAACTTCATTCTTTCTCTTGATTGGTATGAACTAAAAATCCTTCCATGATTCCATGAGTTCTCATACTTAAATGACCTTCTACACTCTTTTTCCCTATGTCCAAACTCATTATAACTATAAAAATAACCATTAAAGGAATTATCATACCTTGATGCATTAGGTTTAATAGCATACCTTGTCTTCACATATCTCTTGAAGTTGTTTTCCTTCAAATATTCCTTGGAACTTGGGCCAGTAATCTCCTTGCTTTGAGTACCATCCTATTTAATCACATCTTTACTCTTTAGATATTCCTTGAACCCTTGAATAGTACTATCATCTGCAAACTTCTGAATATCCAAGAGACAATCTAGATCCTTGGATCTCTTTCAAAACCTCTAAAATTATCTTACCTTGTCAGCTTCTTTAGTTAATTCTTCCCTAAGAGACTCAATATCTCTCTCATACATGATGCACACTTCTTCCTTAGACTTTAGGCTTGATGATATAATACCTACTTGGGTTTCAAACTACTTGAGAATCTCACCATACTTTTTGGTGTTAAACCAATGCTTCTCCTCTAGAACACGAATCTTTTCTTCGTAATATTTGACTTGTGCCTTGAGTTTCTTGTTCTTATTCTCTGCATGCTTCAATTTTTCTTGAACACACATCAAATCATTTCCAATATCAACCTCTTCTTCTTCTGAATGCATACATGAACCAATATATATCAAACCTTCATTTTTAGATCTCCTAGCTTCTTTGGCTATGAATAGGATTTCATTGCTTACATCATCATGATGAGACTCGAAATCAGAATCGAAACACAAAAATCACTACTTACCTTAGATGAGCTATAATCCTCCTTGGAGTAAAATATTATATTTGACTTATTCTTGTCCTCAAACATCTTGGACTTCTTCTCACCCTTATCAAAGTTGTGGGACATATTTTCATCATTGTGATCATCATCATGTTCTTTTCCCTTATGCTTGTGAGGACACTTGTTTGCAAAATGTCCAATTTTTCCACAGTTGAAACACTTGAAGGGAAACTTACCCTTATACTTTCTTGAATCTATTTTCAACTTCCTAGCAAACATAACAATCAATTCATCATCATCAATGTCAGAAACATCATCATCCAATTTATTCTTACCTTTTGACTTCTTTTTAACTTTGAATGTTTCTTCCTTCTTGGGGATTTATCCACACCTATCCTCATCTCATAAGTATTCAAGATACCATGGATTTCATCCATCAACATAGTAATCATATCCTTGTTTATTTTATAACTGATACTTTAGGATAAAATTTAGGAGTGAGATATTTTAGCACCTTCTACACCACCAAAAATTCTTTCACATCTTCTCCTAATCCTCTAATGGTATTGAAAACTTGATCAAATCTGAGAAGATATGCACCAATGGTTTCTTCTTCTTTCATATTCAAACTTTCAAACTGATTTCTATAGGTCTGTAGCTTTTCCAACTTCACCTTAGAATCACCTTCATAGATCACTTGTAGCTTGTCCCACATAGCCTTAGTTGTAGTACATTGCATCACCTTGACAAAATCTGACTCTTCCAAACCACACAAGATAACATTCATATCTTTAGAGTTATCATTACTAGCCTTCTTACTGTTGCATCGGTTAGAGGTTTTTAAGGAATGGTGTAACCATTGACATCCGATCTGCATGTATCACATCCCAAAGACATTATGTGATTTCTCAGCCTAATAATCCAAAAGGAAAATTTTGTTTCATAAAACATAGGAGCTTTACTAGTAGAGGAACCACTTTACCGACTCTACATTTCTATGCTTCATTGGATTGCCTCAATCTTGTTAAGCTTGCTTAAGAGGACCTACAATGATACCTATTTTTGGAAGCAAAATCATTTGGGGTCAATCTATGAGAAATAAAAAAATTCATTTACTTAATTGAATTCATCCATCAATGATTAATGTAACCATTAAGCATGCATCCACAAGAACATAGCCATAGAAGATAAAATGAGAGCACGACAACATAGAATGTAAGTGTGAAAGCCTCAAGGGGAAGAAAACCCACTGAAACATGTATTTATTAGATCAATGAATCAAATTTAGTTGAGAACCAACTCAACAAGGAGCACCAACCCCTAGGTTTAGTGAGGAACCAACCCCTATATTTCGTAGAACATGATGCAAGAGTATCATCTAAGGACATCATCAGATACAAATTTTCATTAAATCATGGTTTTAGAGGTCAATTTAAGTGTATTGGAGTATGTTCAGTCATGAGAGATAGATAGAGAGAGAGAGAGAGAGAGTATTAGGTTTTGAAGAGTTTGAAATTTTAAATTGGTGTTTTCCCTCCATTTTACAATTCAAATTTGATAATGATGTGAAAGATGGAATATAAGCTTGTATAGAGATAGAAAGGGATGTCTTGATAGTTTTGCATGTAATCTGGTGTCTAAAAATGTGAACATGAGATTTGGAGTGAGTGAGGGTCCATAAAATGTTTTAAAACTATGTAAAATGCCCCATAATGTGTTAATGGGCATATGAAGAGTCATTATGAGTCTTGAAAGTTGGTTAGGTTACATATGAGTTATATTGAAAAGATATTATTTGAGTGATGAAATTTAGTTAGAGGTGAAAAGAGAGGGGGAGAGAGGTCACTCAAGGAGAAGCAAGAAGAAACAGAGGAGAGAGAGAGAGAGAGAGAGAGAGAGAATGTGAAGAAAAGCCCGATTCGTGAAAGAAGAAGACTATAATTTTGTCAAATGAATAAAGGTGGATTTTATATATTGAATTCCTTATTTTGCATGCACGATTATGTTGTCTCTCTAAATTCTTCTTGTTTGTAAGGTGTGATATCTTGAAGTGTCTTTTCATGTGATTGTTTTAGTTGATGTAATCCTTTTGAGGAGAAATAACCATGTTTTTGGGCATGTTAATAGGTTTAAGAATATGAAAATTACATTAAATGATTGTAAAAACCTTGAAATGATGTTACATTGATTTTTGGAATGGTTTTCCTATAGGAAGATAGTCATTATTATCTTTAATACCTATAAAGGAACATGTAATTTTTTTATTTGCTATGGAAGTGCTTGAGAGCTTATGACACAGTCATCTACAGACTTACAAAGTGTTGGAACGTGTTAATTTTGCATATAAAACTTCTTATCAATGTTATTGAAATCTTAGGAATGGCAAGAATCTTGGTTCTAATGTGTTGATTGTTTAAGAAGGGGATTCACATATTGGAAGGCCATATTCTTGCAAGTATTATTGTTATTATAGTTCGGGTAAGAGGTGTAGAGAGGATTTTCAAAGTTTAATGTATTATAATCCCCCACTGGTAAAGGGAACACATGAGATACACTAAAATAGACTTAGAGATAAATTTTTAGGCATTGGATGTTTGTGATGAGAAATTTATGAATTTTTCACCATTATTGGGTTGTCATGAGAAGACATAGTTAGGTTTTAGTAAAATTTGAGATTTGAAGCCTTAAAAGTTGGATTTTGGTCTACAAATTGGTATCAAACATGAGAATAGGATCTACTAAAGGAATGTAAAGAAATTTGACATTTTCTTTGGGTGAAATTCTGATTATTCTTACTATTATGTTGTCATGAGACTATCTCAAAGCTAAAATACCTAATGAAAACCCCGAATTTGTGGATTTGATGAACTTGTTTCAAAGGAACCCATAGTGAATTCTTGCCTAAAATAATAAGGGATAAATGGGTAGCCAAATATGATCTTATTTTTCATGAAACTCTTTATAATGAGAATTATGATGGAAAATATAAGAAAATAGGGTTAGTAAGGGTTTGAAGGCTATGAAGAAAGAAAGTGGAATAGAGAGTGGAGGACTAAGAGTGATGCCATAAATTTACACCTCACCATGTTTTTCCTAAAATGTATTTGAAGATATTTTTTTGGTGGGTATTCCTAGATCATTATAACCATGAACATACTAGAGCATTGCTCTTAAAATCACTAAAAGGGTAGCTTTATGAAAAGTAGATAAATAGTTAATATTGTGTTCCTTTTGAATCTAGTTGATAATTGATAAAGAACTGTTTTAAGATTTTTTACATGGTAATAATATAGAGAATATCCTTGAAGGATAAAGATAAAAAAAATTATTATTTTGTACTAAGGAGCAAGTGAAGCTATTAAGGGAAGGTAAGAGAAAAATGGATTCCTTATGAAATTTGATCTTTTGTATCAAGTGGGTAGTTTAATTTTCATTGCATGAAGCATATGAAATATGGTATGGATCTTGATAATACACTTAAGGATAAATAGATCAATTTTTTCATTTTTAAGTCATTTGAGGCTTCTTGAATGATCCTCACAACAAAGCTAGGGGTGTAGGTTGTTGTTTGAGTCTTCTAACTTGTTGAATTCATGAAGAATGTCATACACCTCTACATCATTTGGTACGAGAACATGGAATTCATATAATTTACATATTTTTATTGTTACCATAAGTTATGTGTGAATGATTGAAGGAGATTTTGACAGGAAATAGTCAAATAAAGATAAAGTGAAAAGAGATAAAGAAAGTTCAAGAAGATAGAGAAAGTGGAAAATCCCTAGAAGAGATAAGAAGAAATTGAAAGTGAGGAAGACACCAAAAGACCTGGTGAGGCCTAGGTGAGGTGTAGAGAATAGGCAAAGTGCAAAATACTTGTTAGAGAGAGAAGATGGAGATAGAGAGAGAAGAAGTGATTAAGGGATTGATAGAGATGATAAGCCACCAAAGGAGAGAAAAATATAATATAGAGAGGAAGAAAAGAGAACAAGAAAGGAAAATGGACTTGTGGATGCAACAAGAGATAGGTGAGTTAAAGAGAGAGGTGGAAAAGTTGACTATGTTGATGAGAGAAGAAGAAAATGAGGAGATTGGTATAGTATTGAGAAAGAGGATCAAATGGACCATAAAGAGACTTATAGAGAAGAGAAAGAGAATTCAAGTGAAGGTACAACTAAGAAAAGAAGAGAGAAGGCTCAAGAAATGTGAAAGAGAAGAAAATAAGAAGTTTCTAAGAAAGAAGAAAGAAAAGTGAAGAAGGAAGTCATTTTTAAGAAAGCATGCAAATAGAAGATGAAGAAGAGGTAATAGGGAGATTTTTAGCATCCATAGAAGAACAAGAACCTAAAAATGAAGAGTGGATAAGTGAAAGAGTTGAGAATGAGAGAAAGGAAGAAGAATTAGAAGAGGAAGAACAACTTGTAAGCCATTTTGAAGGCTTGGAAATGGATGATGAAGAAGAAAATTTAGAATATAGGTTTGTTTATGAAGATGAAGAGTAGTTAGAGAGTGAAGTACAAGCTCTTGAGATAGCTTTGTATGGTGAAAGAGGGAAGTATAATGAAAAAGAGGATGAGATAGTAGATGAAGGTACAAAAATTGAAGATGAAAAGGAGGCTAAAACATAATATAAATATTTTGGAAGAAAAAGAAGCAAGAAGTGATGGAAGAAATAATGAATGAGACCAAATGGTCTCCAAATTTTTCATCTAATATTTTTTTATTGTGTTTTTGCAGGTTTGCTAGATAAAGAAATGAATATTATTGAAGAGAAGGCTCTTAAGAGAGCTTATAAGAAGAAAATGTAGAAGAAGTTGTCATTTTAGAGAACAAAGCCATGCAGATGAAGATGAAAGATAAAAACAAAAAACAAAGCAAGCAAGAAGTAAAGAGGATGGTTGAAGAGAAGTGATTTCAGAAGTTACCTATGACTGGAAAAAGAGGAATAATATCATTAAGAACTCGTATTTTTCTCCCACCTTAGGAGTATGGTGCAAGAGAATCATCCAAGGACATCATCAAATGACAATTTTCATTCAATCATGGTTTTATAGGTCAATTTAAGTGTATTGGAGTATGTTAAGTCATGAGAGAGAGAGAGAGAGAGATAATCTTAGGTGTTTAAGAGTTTGAAATTTCAAATTGGTGTTTTCCCTCCATTTTACAATTCAAATTTTCTAATGATGTAAAATATGGAATTTAATATTGTCTAGAGATGGAAAGGGATGTCTTTATAGTTGTGCATATAGTTGGTGTTTAACCATGTGAAAATGAGTCTTGGAGTGAGTGAGGGTTCATGAAATGTTTAAAAATCATGTAAAATGCCCCATAATGTGTTAATGGGCATATGAAGAGTCATAATGAGTCTTGAAGCTTGGTTAGGTTACATATGGGTTACATTAAAGAGAGATGATTCGAGTGAGAAAAGTTAATTGGAGGAGAAAGGAGAGTGAGGAGAGAGGTGTCTTGAGGAGAAGCAAGAATAAACAGAGGAGAGAGAGAATGTGAAGAAAGAACTTGATTTATGAAAGAAGAAGACTGTAATTTTTTTCAAATGAATAAAGAAGGTGGATTTTGTATATTGAGTTCCTTATTTTGCATGCATGATTATCTTGTCTTTTGAATTATTCTTGTTTGTAAGGTGTGGTAGCTTGAAGTATCTTTGCATAAAAATTTAGTTGATGTAATCCACTCGAGGAGCAATAACCCTATTTTACGCATGTTAAGAAGCTTAAGACTATGAAAATTGCATTAAATGACTGTAGAAACCTTGAAATGATGTGACATTGAGTTTTGGAATGGTTTTCTTCTAGGAGTATAGTTATTTTGATTTTCAATACCTGTAAAGAAACATGTACTTTATTTATTTGTTATGAAAATTCTTGAGAGCTTATGAAACAGTCATCTGTAGACTTCTAGTGTTGGCACGTGTTAATCTTGCATATAAAGCTCATTGTCAATGTTATTAAAAGCTTATCAATGTGAGGAAGATTGGTTACAAGGTGTTTATTGTGTAAGAAGGGGATTCATTGATTGGAAGGTCATATTCTTACATGTATTATTGTTTTCATAGTCCAAGTAAGAGGTACGAAGAGGTTTTTTTATTTTAATTTATTATAGTCCCCCACTGGTAAAGGGAACATGTGAGATACACTAAAAAAATTATATATAAATTTTTAGGCCTTATATCTTTGTGATGAGAAATGAGTTTTTCACCCTTACCAGGTTGTCACAGAAAACACAGTTAGGGTTTTAGTAAAATTTGAGATTTAAATCCTTAAAAGTTGGAGTTTTGGTCTACAAATTGATTTTAAAAACATGGTAATTGGGTATGCTAAAGGAATGTAAATAAATTTGAGATTTTCTGTGGGTAAAATTTGGATTATCCTTAATATTATGCTATCACAAAGTGTCTCAAAGCTAACAAACCTAATGGAAACCCTGAAATTATGGATTTGATGAACTTGTTTCAAAGGAACCCATAGTGAAATATTTCTTACAACAAAGTATAAATGGGTAGCCAGATATGATCTTACTTTGTCTCATGAAACTCTTTATAATGAGAATTATGATGGAAAATATAAGAAAATAGGGCTAGTAAGGGTTTGGAGGCTAAGAAGAAAGAAAGTGGAATAGAGAGAGGAGAACTAAGAGTGAAACCATAAAATTTACACCTCACTAGGTTGTCCCTAAAGGGTATTTGAATATGTTTTTTTTTTTTGGGGTAGACCTAGATCATTCTAACCATGAACATACCAGAGCATTTCTCTTAAGATCATTAAAAGGGTAGTTTTACGCAAAGTTGAGAAATAGTTGATATCTTGTTCCTTATGAATCCAGTTAATGGTTGATTGAGAAGTTTTTGGATATTTTTAATAGGTTAATAAGATGGAGAAGAGCCATTGAAGGATAAAGAGAAAAATAAATTACTATTTTTTAGTAAGGAACAAGTGAATCTAGTAGGGGAAGGTAAGAGCAAAATGGAGTCCTTATGAAATTTGATCTTTTGTATCAAGTGGGTAGTTGAATTTGCATTACATGAAGCATATGAAATAGGGTATATATCTTGATAACATACTTAAGGATACATAGATATATTTGTGCATTTGTAAGACATTTGAGGCTTCTTGAATGATCCTCACAGCAGAGCTAGGGGTGTGGGTTGTTTTTAGTCTTATAACTTGTTGAATGCATGAAGAATGCCATACACCTCTGCATCAGAACACATGCCCTAAAAGGAGGCACAAACCCCCAAGATGAATCAAAACCAATCAAATCCACCTGATATGTTTTTCATCTTTGAAATTTTGCCTCAACAATTGATGATGACACAATGAAGCTTACTCTTCTTCCTCTAAATTTTCTCTCTAGGTCAACTCGCTCATGGGATTCTTCACCAAGATAATTAGGCCCAATGACCTATCTCTTCAATAGATCCACAAACTCTAGAACATCACCACACACTCTTTTCCCTCTCTTGATGATCACAAATACCCTTTACACCTTCTCTACTCTTCCTTCTAGCTCACACTTTCTCTCACACAATCAACTTGCTCAAATGAGCCTTATAACATGATTTTATACTTGACTAAAGCACCTAATATATATAGGTAGGAAATAATATGAAAAATTACCTTTAAAAACATAAAACTTTACAAAAACATTCTATAATGGACCATATAGATCAGTAATAACATCTAGAACCATCGTCTCTCCTTTAGGACACAAGAAGCCCTAATAAATTCCAATAGCTCACTCACCAAAATTGAAATATCGTGATCAAAAGACACCTTCACTAAAACTTGGAAAAAACTCATACATGTTTTCTAATTCCATTAACAAACTTCAGCAATCTACTACACCTTTGCACCATCATCTCACCTCATGAAGCCACTTGAGAACAAGGACAACCAACATGCCCCAAAACTAGTCTTCAAAAATGAAGCTCAAACCCCCATAAAATGACCTCATCCATGCAAGTGTAATATATAAATGGAAATATTATGACCTCATGGTCATCACCAAATGCATAGGATTCCAAAATTAGACTGAATCTCATTCAAAACACCTCTTCTACAAAGTCACCCAGAAACTGCCCAAAACTACCCCAAACTAGTCTTGCAAAATAGACCACAACATACCTCTTTAGGAATTTATCTAAAACCATCATAGACATGAATAATAGATACCATACTGCCTTAAACACCAATTTAGTTAACATTTCCAATGGAAAACTTGAGCACAAACTAAACTTCTTCATAAACTTACCTTTTTGAGTGGGGTGCACACAACCATGACACCTAACTTACACCCAGAGAAATATGGAGGAGTATTCTACAACCTCCAATAATCATACCGATACAAAAATCTATTTTGGGCCACTAGGAATAAGATCTTCTCCATCGTTATACACCTAAGGTTTTAGAAGGGTTTAAAACCAGTTTATCTTCTTAACAATTGTTCATAAAAGTATGGGTGGCATCCTTCAAACTAATGCCACAAAATGCAAGTTAGAACTTTCCCCAACTACCATGAAGAGAATATACCACCATGCTGATATTTCACGTGCCAATGAACATCAAAAAGTCAAATTCGAGCTCAAAATCTCACTTCCACAAGCTCAATAAGGGGAAAAAATCACATAACTTACTTAATATTGCATTCCAGGACCTAAAACTTGGTCCAAACCTCATGAAAAACCTGATCCACCTATTCCAATGATTAAATTTACATCACTATGCTGAAAAAATTCCAACTCACTTCACTAGGGTATGCTTTTCCAAGGACTAGGTTTAGGAACATACCTAAGAACTCACTTTCCATGCAAAAATCTCAAAGCACTAACCTAAGAAGTCACCAACATACTAGAAAAAACTTTCCACATCTCTAACATAGCTCACATTTTCATTTCCAAGCTGAAATCATACATGCACACCTCATTAGGTGACCTAGATCTTGAGAATAGGTCTAGTGTAGACCTAAAAACCATGACTTCACCTCACTCTAGCCCTCCGAGACACTTCTAAGTGTCCCTACACCTCATCCACATGTTCTTCATTTTCATACCAATCCCAAAAATATATTACATACTTGTACTCCATCATATCATACCATACATATTGACTAGGCCTCCAAATTAGGCCTCTTAAACATGTTTACACCAACTAAACAGACATACTCATCACTTTCACACACTTTCACACTGTAAGGACCTTTAACAAGCATAATGACATCACTCTACCTCTACCATACCTTTGTAAGCCATTATAAGCCAGCATACCCCATCGAAGACATCATGAACCATCATCAAGACCAAGAAACTCAACTAAAACTATTAATAAACCTTCACATTTCTTACCTCATTTAACATCAATGACCTCGAAAAACACTGAAAGCATCACACTTTGACATAAATTCCAGCCAAAGTTACATATTCGAACATTTCTTATCGATGCGAAGTTGTAGAAAACCATTACTAGTCCACCGAGATATGCATTGAGGAGTCGAGTTCTATCTAAGAGTTTATTGTTTTTAGTTATGAACCACGGTCATCTTAACTCCTAGAAATAGAATAATACCAATGAAAATCAGTAACATGAGGTAACATAAGGGGGAAACGTGGTAAGCATGGGAAATGTGGTTGGAAACGATAGTGGTATCAATGGATATTACAACTATATTAACATGAGAAAGTGGAGTGGCGAGCATGCAAACATTGTTAGAAATTTAAAAATAGGAAGATATGCACGGAATTCATCCTCGACATGAGTGTGACCTTAGTTTCCACTCGGCCCAAAATCTAATGAGGCTTATCACGGATGTTTCATGCTCCATTCTTTGTGTCCTTGTTGTTTTTGCATGATAGTTTCCAAATCCCAAAGCATTGTCCTTCACGGTCCAAAGAATACCATCCCACCCCCTCGGTGTGATGCAAAATAGTGCCACAAATTAAAAGGGCATGGACATATTTACGACAACCCCTAGATAGGATAATAAGTAGATTAGTCCCTCATCAATCAATTTTTATTTCCAAGTTTGTAATTTTTTTATGACAACAATACTACACCTTTGACATGGTTGTAATGTTGTGATTACATTATAACTAGATATGATTTTATGACATATAAATTGGTTTTATGTTTATATTTTAATGTTTTGAAACATGCACATCTCCATTTTTTTACTATATGGATGATAGTCATTTTTATTCTAATTTATACTAAATGAGGGAGTGATTTACATTTGTTTGAACCTTTTTAAAAAGTTGATATAGTTTACATATAATGACTTTAACACTGGGCCTTCTTTTTTTGCATAGAAATATCTAGGGAATTTTGTTTTAAGGTTCCGTTTATCCATAATTTTAAAATGCCTCACAAATTCAAGTATAATATGTAATCAAACAAAATCTTATCATAATTTATTTATACTCGACTAATGTAATCATATACATGTTATCTCCATTCACCATAGGGCATATATGTCGATATGTATGTAAAATATTTAGTTTCCCATTATAATAAAGTAAAATTAAAAACTCAAACACAACCTAATTTCATTCTTTACAACATTATCAAACCACACAAATGATTGGAATAACAATTTTCTTAATTCAACCTACTTGACCAATTACAACGAATTTAATCAGTGATCAATCTTTAACATTCAATTCATATAATGTTTCACATACTCCCAAAACACATACAATCAATCATACATAATCTAAGATCAAATTTTCTTTCATGAACTACACAAATGAACATTCACTGAATTTGCATTCATTAATAAGAAACTAAATTAATAAAATTCCCTATAGTGAAAATGAGATAGGACACTACCACACCTTACTTTATTATGCACACTTATAAGATACACCTTTAGAGTCAACTAAAACTAAAGCTTCCAAAAATAGATTCAAAGTATTACCTAAATAATAAGTTAACTTGAGAGTTTCTCAAGTGAAAAATGTGCTAGTCATTAAACATAGGACATCAAGAGATTATAAAACTATCCAAAACAAATCCAACCGATAGGACATCATGGGAATTTGGAAAACACTTTGGAATCAATGGTGAATTGAGATATCTTACAATTCAAATCATCATGATTTTTTTCCATTTTTTGCATCTAGAATTGGAGACTATTGAGTTGTTTTACGAGATCCTCGTTATTTTTTTAGTTGATCTTTGATTACTAAGGCATATTGATCAATCAAGTGAAAAATTAGAGAAAATACTTGGATTTTGATCTCTAGAGAGAGGGAAAAAAGTGGGAAAAATATTTTTCCATGGAAACTTCTAGATGTTCTTGAAAATAATGTGGTAGAAATTTCTTGATGTAGCCTAGAATTTATTGTGAATAACCTGCACGCTGGCACATCACTCAGCCTAAGATGAGTGCTCACCCAAAGTGTGCAAAGGTACCAGTCCCTCTTTAGATTTGCTTGTACATGATGTTAGCATGATGATGTTTAAACATATTCATATTCATAACTAGACATAAGCATTCCATAGTGCATAATCCAGATTTATATCTTAGAGAATCATAATAAATGAACTAAACAATAACTATGATAAGATTAACCATACAGAACTAGATTCAGTTATGTCTAATACCATTATCCAACCAATATACTCCATTGCATTAATATTGTAAAACATATAATCTTCTTACACTATATCAATATCTCCATGAGTCATGTGCACATCAAAACCAATAGCACAACTCTACAATAATTCACCCCCTACTAAACTATGCAAGTCAATACATATTTATAGGAGGGGACTTTCCCTTCACCACCCATGCATTTCTCATAATACGTGCGATGTTGATAATACCCATGCGCCTTTACAATAGTATGCACAACATGCAAGTGCTCTAATAATAGATGTCATATAGTTAACTCCAAGTAGAAATCCTATTATTAGCTTAAACTATGCATGGCGTTTATCTATCGCTTGTTCCCAAAATACCATTGTGTGGAGCACAACTCTTCATCTCTATGTGTGTTTCACACGTTATCTCCAAAAATAGCTCTTATCCACAAAAACAACTAAGTCCGTGCCAAAGTGTTCTAGTGCGTGATTCCTTTCCTACCTTCCCATTCTTTCAAGCTTTGTTCCCACGCGTGCATCCTTTGTATGTCTTCTCATTAGAGAAAAATTCTCTCTGCTCAACATTACCCCACACTAAAGTACATTTTCATCCCAGAAATGGGAATTATTTATATTCAACAATGCATCCAATTCATCCTTGTTCTCGGTGGTGCGATGTTTGTAGTCACACACCTTGCACCTACGGATATGGGAATCCCAATCTCATCCAATAATTACTTCTTTTGGATACTGTATTTCCAAAAAAATATCTTGGGAGCATCCTCAACCTTAGTTTCCACCTTCTTCTTCCCCTTTGTTCTGCTCCAGGTGCTTTCCTCGGTTCCATGATAAAAGTTGTGCCTTTTTCCTGTGTCGAGAAAGCTCCAATGCTCTAGCTCAAAACCACATGACCTAGCTTGAAACCATGTTCCCTAGCTTATTCTCAATGCTTTGGATTCGCTGAAACCCTTCTCAAATTGGGATGCAAGCTAATTATGTGCACCAATCTTTCTCCTTGCCTGGTTTCACAACTCTCTACACCTCAACGTGTTTCTCTCGGTTTGGTCGCTACTAGATCACTCAAATAATTTTGATCGCAAGGGTATAAATGAACCCGCATCATTTATTTATATAGAGTTACGAAAAGTTAACACATTTATTGCTCCTTTACCTACCACCGATCCTCTCATTAATTGACCATTTTCCCAATTTCCGTGTGATACACCTATGCGCCATAGTTATAACCTTCTAGCGTGCCTTCCTACTTTCGGCTATATACCTCCTTCCGTGCACTTCCATGTGTCAAAGTACCTCACCACTGTGCCTTCCTCTAGTATTTTTTACAGCCGCATCTTACCTCGCGTTATATTGCTCATTCATTCATTTCCATCTATGGTAATCCTTAGGAGTAATTTTATTTCTAGCAACACATTTTCATAGTATCTACACTTGTTAACAAGATAAATCACCTATAATAGTATTTTCTTATGTGTACCCATGTTTGAATGAAAACCACCCCACACCAAGGGTATGTGCAGTCCTTTGTGCATAAAAACACTTCTGATTGGAATCAGCTTCTGGTGCACAAATGCACTTATTACACAAAACACTAAACTAAATTGACAAAGCATAGTGATGAAGAAGGAAACACATTAAAGGAAATACAGTAAGGGAAATATATACTAAATGGAAATACTACCTTATTACAAACACCAAGAAGGCTTATTTATAGTAGGGCTTCAGCCTACTCCCATTGAAGTAATCAGTAATGGCGAGTTCCATCAAGAGCCTCTAATCTGGAAAGTGCCTAACTCAAGTATGTGTGTGATAACATATGGTCTCAACCAATGCACCTTAAGCTTTCTAGGTGGCATAGAAACTTTAAATCATAAAGAACCACCATCTACCCAACCTCAAACTTATTTTCCTTGATATGTATGTCATGCCATGCCTTATGGTTGGCATTTTTCTGCTTCGACTCCAACGTGCTATGGCACACCTCTCATCTAGCTATATTAATTTTTCAATTCTTTCTCATCACCTAGACCTCCAAAGTGCACGCAATACATAAAGAAGATAACATAAATGCTATGGGAAGAACTGCTTCTACACCAAACACCAACCGAAAGGGTTTGGCCTTTTTCAACCTTTTGTAGGTTGTTCTATATGCCCAAAGTACAACAGAAACTTTATCGTCCCAATATTTCCTTCCAACATCACAAAATTTTTTCAAGATCTGGCTCAATATATTGTTGAAGGCCTCAACATTCCTATTTTCTTGAGGGTGATAGGGTGTGGTCTTGTGGTGCGTGACCATAAATTCATCCAATAATATCTTGATTGTCTCATTTAATAAATGTGTTCCCCTATCACTTGTCAAACTCAATGGACATCCATACCTAGTAAGAATATTTTCCCATAAGAACCTTCTATTATATAGCCCATGCAATCCTTTATATATGTTGTTTCTACCCACCTTGTAAGATAATTTTTACAAGTGATGATGTAGCACGATCTAGTTCTATGAGCAGGTGGGGAAATAGGACTCACAAATTATATTTCCCATTTTTAAAATGGTTTTGCACTAGTAATAGGCCTTAAAGTCATTTCATCTCTTTGCCTAGGTTTTCCAATGTCTTTGACAAAGTGATCACATGCCTTACAATACTCCTTGCAATCCTTGTACAAGGTTTTCCACCATAAACCAATGAGTAGAATCTTACACGCGATGGCATCACCTGCATAGTGTCCACCTGCAATACCTCCATGAGCTTCTTCCATGATTTCCGTGCACTCATGCTCCAGTACACACCGACGCAATACTTCATCTCATCCTAGTTTGTATAGGTCACCACTGATCAACATGAAAGGTGCGGCGTGAATTGTAAGTTGTTTCTTTTCAAGGCTTTCATTCCTTCTAGCATCATACCTGTGTGTAAAAAGACAACAATATCCTCCAATTTTGAAGGCACGCGGTTTAACCTGTTGTGCATCTAGAATTTTATCTTCAATTGTCTACGCATCCTCTCCTAATTGAATTCTTCATAAGTGGTCCAAGCGAATTAATTTTACCTGGGCTTTACCACAACTATAAATTCAAACTCTTGGAATAAGATAACCATCGGCATATGCGCCCCTGTAAAATGGGCTTATTTACCAAGTATTTCCATGCCATGTGATCTGTATAAAACACAAAAGGTGTTGCTAGAAAGTACTATCTAAACTTATGTAGCGCGTAGATCATTGATAAGGCCTCGCGCTTTGTAGTTGTATAATTTTGTTCTGCATGAGTCAACTTTCTACTAGTAAAATAGATAGGATGATCTATAATACCTTCATCATGTTGATCTAATACTGCACCAATGGCCATGCCAAAGGCATCTACATGTACATGAAAAGGTTGGTTCCATGAGGGAAAGTGTAGAATAGGTGTTGTAGTATGCATCTCCTTCAACGCTTCAAATGTGAGTTGTTGCAGTTCTCCCCAATAGAATGTCCCTTTTCCTTTTAGTAAATCCTCCAAGGACATGAAAATATTCACATATCTCGTGATAAATTTTTGGTAATACCCTGTGTGGCCCAAGAATCTACGCACCTCACTCGGTTGGTAGGTTCCTCCAGGCCTAAGATAACTACAACCATGGTGGATCTACTAACAAACCCCTCCGCAGATGATATGCCCTAGAATAATTCCAAAAGGTGTAGCAAATATGCACTTATTGACGTTTAAATATATTTTTAACTATTTGCACCTCTCAAAAATTAATCACAATTTGTCATAATGATCCTTGACAAGCCCATATATCGTCCAATCATCCAAGTAAACATGTAAGAATTTTTGAATGAATTCTGGAATGCTTGAACCACAATGTGTAAAAATATTATAGGTGCATTCTTCAGTCCAAAGAGCATCACCATGTATGTAAAACTCCCCCATTCAATGGTGAAGGTTTTTTTCTCTTGATCCTCCTTCACAATTCTTACCTGGTGATATCTAGAGAATCCATCTATAAAAGAGAAATTTCGTCCCTGTAACGCCTTCTAACATTTCCTCATCAAAAGGTGTAGGAAAAGGATCAATCACACATGCGGCATTCATATCCTTGTATTCCACACAAACTCTTATCCTACCATCACTAATTACCATGGGGTGACCCACTCGATTCTTCTAGGGGCTTAATGATGCCATATTTCAACATATTTTCAATTCCTTCTTTAACATTTACGTGCAGGTTAGGGTTCATCCTGTAAGGTCTCTTCCTAACCAGGTGCACACCTTCCTTTAACTTAATCCTCATCTTTCCAAAAGACTCATGCACTCCCTTTAACTCATGGTATCCCCTAGGAAATAAGTCATGGAAATCACGTAGTAATTCAATTATCTTAGCCACTTCAGAATCAGACCAATAATATCTAATTATGGCCTCCTTAGGTTCAGCATCAAGACGTGCCTTCTTATCCACACTATCTAAGACTTCACGCATACCCTCTGAATGATCTATGTCCAAATTTTCTACTTCTTCATCATCCACTATGTATACCATCTTTCCTTTCTCCTTCTCAAGGAAAGCACGCTCAAGTAGTTTAGCATTTGTCTCATCTACTTCATTAAAACGTGCTCCTAGGTCTGCCTCACCAAATAACTCCTAAATGAGTTTTTCAGCCTTTAAATTGTCTCCCATATTCAATCGCTCCATGGCTCGTAATGCCTCTTTCACTGGAGGTTTAGTGGAGAAGTAGTCAAAATTTGGATCATTCCTGTAGTCAAGTCTTGCCAATTTTTAGTCTCCATATACATCTCGGCATAAACATATCAAGCATGTGCACAGCCTTGTAAGGTGAAATAAAGTTTGTGCACCCATAGTGAAGGTGGTAAATCTTCTTGTTCCTCTATCCGAGTCTCTCACACTACTAAACGTGGTGCTAAACAGATGATTACCATGATATGTGTAGATTTGAGTAGGCACATTGCTCCTAAGAAACTAGGTTGTTAGAGCAATTCTCACTTCATTCCATTCTATGAGATTATCCTTGTGAACCATCCATCAACACACTATTATCCCACGCAGGGTATACACTAACATATTTCTTCTCATTGGATACTTCCACTATTCATCCATGGTGCGCAAGAATACCACAGGGTCACCTTCTCCAGTGTACTAGGGTACAGAGTTGTTACTTATCCTCCTAATACGGTGAGGTTGGAATCCTTGCACAAATTTGCTTCTTACTTCACGCCCAACCATCTTGTAGGTGTCATGTGCATAATTATCACAAGTAATACATGTAGTATCACTAATAGATTGTGTATCTTCCCATTGGAGGATTCCTTCCTTATATGGCTCAAGCACTTCCGGATCTCGAATGACACACACATAAAAAAATTCAGGTCTTCCTCACTCAAAGGTTCAACATAAGGTGTAGATTTCCCATCTGTCAAAGGGATAATAACTCTTTCTTCCTTGTTCTCAAATCTTATATACCCCTTGTTGAATTGTAGATCAACATTATTTACATAACACTAAGGGCACCCAAGTAGAGCTGGGAAGTTGTCTGCTTCTGCAAGTGCTAAAACCTCAAAGTCCCCAGTGAACTTGGCCCCTTGTATAGTAATGGATGCATCCTTTAAAACCCCTATTTGAATGGCCTTAGTTTAATTTTCCATAAACAATACATTAGAGGATGGTTGGAATTGAGGTATGCCCATCTGTACCCATGCATCTAAAGTAAGCACATTAACTTCCGCGTCTTGTGTCAATAAATATAGTGCTCAAAATCCACCCATCCACAACAACATTCAGAGTGATCTCCTTTTCATAATCCAAGTAATGAGGGGGGGATTAGTATGCAGGATTTGTTGTCCATTCTAAATACCTATGCATAGAGTGTTTCCCTTTAACCAATTCCCTAGTAATGGAATAATATACTCCTGGCATAGCATCTTTCATACCTCTTTCAAATCATCAACATCTGACTAGACCGTCTCTACTGCCTTCTTTTATTCCAACTTTCATGACTATTCTTTTAAACACTGTATCTCACCCTGAATATTTATGAGCACCTCCATGGTTTCTGATAAACCTCCTTTTGATGTGTAGGATCTAGGTATCTTGCATGCAAGACCTCTTCCCTGGTAATGGTAGGATTTTGTTGCAATGCTTCTCTAGTGCGCACAACTTCAGCACGTGTAGTAATTTTTGCAAGTATTGCCTCGGGTTCGGTGCCAAATTTGGCATCCATTGGTTTTCCATGGTGCATTGTATTCTAACCATCCATGTGCCCTTTTTCTTCTATTTATGTTGCTTGCTAAGATGCTCATATAAGTCCAGGCACTCCTCATAGTTATGATTCTTCCCACAAAAAGAACAAGTAATATTCTGAGGGCATTTACACCTATAGTGGTCAAAAGATCCGCATGTATAACATGTTCCACGAGGAAACTCACCTCGTCCACCACCATGGCCTCGGCCCCTGAATCCACCATGGTATCCTCGACCTCTACCACGAACTCCTTCAAAGTGCCCTTCATTTTGATCGTAGCACCCTTGAGTGTGATCACGATCATGGTGCTCACTTTTACCTTTAGAGTTATCTGGATACTCTGTCTGTCGTACACCAATATCAATGGCATCATGGATCTAATCAATCAACCTGCAATCTTTGGTATTGTGAGTTGTGGACCGAGAAAATCTTACAATAGAAAGATACATTCTTCCTTATCGTGCATTGTAACAATGGACAGTGGCTTACATCATGGTCTAAATGACATATCTCGTAGTCTAACAACAATGAATGCGGCGACTATGGGGACAACTATCCTTAGTGTGCCCCTATAATTCACAATCGTACGCCAAATCCCAAAGTGCACATCGTATGCATTGAATTGGTTGATAGTTTCTCCAACTAATTTTCCATAGTTGTAATCTGAGCTTCTAAGAATGGGCTCACTACAATGTCTATACTTATGACTCGACTTAGCACATATCGCTACTTCAAGCACTTTGAGCGGATACGTATATGTCTTGTGTGTGACAAAGCACCCTCCTAAAAGGTGTGATCAAGCCTTTGGTGAACCATTGTGCATGATGGATTGCATGGATATCATAAGAAAATTTTGGAAAAAAGCATTTTTAAATGGGCATCATATTCCCAAACACTCTCAATAATGCCCTGTTTAATATCCTTGAGCGTTCTTATACTATTTTCTCAAACTCAGGGATATAAAATTCCTTAAGGAAGGCATCCGTAACCTTCGTATAATATACATAATTCGATCGGGTTCAAACTTCTTATACCAACTATGCACACGTCCCTATAATGTAGTTACAAACCTGGATTTCCTTGCACTCGAAGTAGTGATCCCTTTTGCATGCCACAGTATCTCACACATGTGCACATGCTTAGTAGCATCTTCTATTCCCCTATACTTTGGAAGATGAAGCAACATCTCCATTTAATATTATGGGGTTGGTGAGGACCATGCCAACCGGATCTAGAACCGCATGTGTTACCTCTACCTCCAGACCCACCAGATCCACCAAAACTAGAGCCACCTATGCCCCTTGATCCTCCACCGTAGCTAGAAGTGAACCAAAGGATGTACTTCCATGTGTCCCAACAGTGGTACTAAACTGAACTCCTATAGTCTATGAGGTGGTACTACTCCCATAGGAGATTTTAAAATTCTACATGCCTTAGTTATGCGATTGACGACGCACCTAAAAAGGTACCTCAAATAACAAGAAAGAATTCACGACCATAGACGTACTTTCTATTTGATTTAATCTTTTTATTTTAGTGCCCAAACTAGCTTACGACTACTAGTTAGTCATACTAGAAACTGGAAAACCAAGTGTAAGGGCTAGGTTTCTAGGTAGATTCATATGCGCACCCATGGCCCAAATTGTCGTTGCTGGAACACTCTCATAAGAGGCCGATGAAGGTTCCCTGTCATGATTTCCCAAATGGGGGAGTTCCAAATGCTTTGGATTCATGCCCTCTACATGAGCTCCAAATCCTTCACAAGCCATCTCTCTCCTCAACGCCATCTATTCTACAATCTCACACTACTCCCTAACTCCCTCTCGTGTGCCTCATTGTACTTAAGCCACCTTTCTTCTCTTTTCCTCTCTGTTGCTAGGTCCACCATCCTTCACCAAAAATTTTCCTACCCCAGGTATGGTGGGGTTTAGCTAGCCATTAGCTTCTCTTCCAAATTAGGGTTACCATCAAGATTTTGATCACCAATGGAATTCCTTGAAGATAGGTTCCCCTGGGATAACGTAAAAACTAGAACTCAGCTACCTCGAGAAAAATAAGTGGAAATTGAGTACTCCAAAATATAGCTATTTAGAAAACCATGGAACCAAGTGTCCACAAACACGTGTCCAAATCGAGATCAACACCATAGAGGGCCTAAAATTATTCCTGTGTCCAAAAAAGTGTGTGAAACCTCCAATTCCTTTTAGATGCATAAGTAACCAGCCACTCATATAGTTCTATCAGAAATATAGCAAAGAAACTCTCATATAAACAATCATACAAGTTCTTCTCCACCCACGTGCACATGCCAAACTCAAATCCAATGTTGAATCTCCGAGTGTATTCTTCTTCTAGATCTCGATATCCACTCCTCAACACTTGATAAGGTCAACTGGTATGTCTTCATCATGAAACATCTTGAAAATAGTTGAAAAAGAGGTCCCAAAGAACTGAGCCAATGATGCATCCTAGAATTTATTGTGAATAACTCAAGCACGCTTACACAACACTTAACGTAAGTGAGTGTTCACCGAAGTGTGCAAAGGTATCGGGGCCCTCTTTAGAGTTGTTTGTACAGGATGTTAGCATGATGATGTTTAAACATATTTAGATTCATAACTAGACATAAGCATTCCACAGTGCATAATCCAGATTTATATCTTAGAGAATCATAATAAATGAACTAAACAATAACTATGATAAGATTAACCATACATGAACCAAATTCATTTATGTCTAATACCATTATCCAACCAATATACTCCATTACATTAAATATTGTAAAACACATAAGCTTCTTACACTATATCAGTATCTCCATGAGTCATGTGTGTGTCAAAACCAGTAGCACAACTCTACAATAATTCACCCCTACTAAACTACACAAGTCAATACATATTTATAGGGGTGGGGACTTGCCCTTCACCACCCATGCACTTCTCAAAATAGGTCGCATGTTGATAATAACCATGCACCTTTCCAATAGTATACACAACATGTAATTTCTCTAACAATAAATGTCCTATAGTTAACTTTAAGTAGAAATCCTATTATTAGCTTAAACTATGCATGGCACTTATCTGCTACTTGTTCCCAAAATAACATTGCGTGGAGCAAAATTCTTCATCTCTATGTGTTCTCTGCACATTATCTCCAAAAATAGCCCTTATCAACAAAAATGGCTAAGTCCTGAGCCAATTTTTTTGGCGCATGTTTCCTTTCCTATCTTCTTGCGCCTTCAAATGCACCTTGTTCCCTTGCATGCATCCTTTGTGTGTCTTCTCCTTAGAGAAACATTTTGTCTTCTCAATAGTTCTCTTAATCATTTTATGAGTAATAAATGATCCATGAAGGAGGATTTCTAAGAGTGTGTAGTTTAGAAGATAGAGGGAAGTGAGGCCAAAAGGGAGTATAAATTTTAGTCAAACCAAAGAACACTTTTCTCTCTCATTAGTCACCAAATATTTCTTGTAATATTCTTCGCTCTCTTAGTAACCACAAGTGGAACTCCAATTTAATCATAAATTCTTTATCAAATTCTTGCACAATGCTCAAAGAACCATATTGCTTAGAAAAGTCTTGCAATGCATGTACTCTAAAGAGGAAAATCTTACATACATGCTTTTTTATTACAAAATATCCCACTAAATTTTCATGCACAGAATTATTAGGTAAATGTATCACCGTAGCCACCTCAATATCCCTATATGCATTTTCCCAATCAAATACCATCAAGAGGCTATATGATCTATTAAAGGCTTCAAATTTCACTTTGAGATTAATGACCCCTTCATGAGATTCTGAGACACATCCTTTTTGGTAGGTGGTTGAATTTTTTTATTGTCATCCCAAACTTATCAATCAATGCTTTGATGGCCAACTTCCACTCTCACTTTTTTTTTAAACTACCATTCTCCCTATATAGATAATGTAATCCTTTGAATGTCATGAATGATAGGTTTTATTGGCTTTCCTTTAGTTTTCCTTCAACTGTATCTAATTCCATGTGAATTCTGAAAAAATATCATTAGCTTCATTCATGCTTTATTGATTATTCCCCTCGATTCTTCTATACTCTTCCATCCCAAGTTTTCAATGTCAACATCATTTGTTAGATCAATGTTATACTTGATGTTTTGTGTCACCTAGTGTCTCTATACCAAAACTCTTGAATTAGTCCCCATCTTTCAATATATTGTTTCAACAAGTTCATGGCCTTGAAGATTTTCCACGTGGATTCAAAGAGTCTATGAATTTCATCAACCTTAGTGATGTAGGAGTATCACTATAAAGGCATCAAATTTTGTAATTTTGTGTTATTAAGGGTGTGTAAGGTCTTAGAGGTCTTGTTAGGTGTTGGAAACTCCTCCTTGGTCTTTTAAAGAACCTTCTTAAGTGTTAAGTGAGTCATTTAGAAGTTCCCTCCAAAATGAGAGGATTTGAAATTTGAATTTGAAAGTCTAGTGTAGGTGGTGTAATGTTGAAAACAATCCATTATTGGTTGTAAGAAGTCATTCAAGACCTTAAAAGAGGTAAGTTAAATTTAATCAACCTTTGTAATGGGGCTCATGAGTTAACTAAGCCCTTAACCATGATGAGTCAAGTGAGAGGTTAGTGAAACCACCTTGGGTGAAGCATACAAAAGGTGAAATTCGAATAGAGGAGGTATTTATTCATTGTAGAGGAAGGATTTGGAGTGGAGGTGCATGAGAAGGAGCCTTGATGTCTCAATAAGTATGTAGCTCAATTGAAAGATGAATAAAACTAGATTTCTTTCATTATCACTCCCTATTATGTATGTTCATTGATTGTTCTTAATTAATGAGTATGATTCTTGTGATTTTTGTTTGAGAAATGATGTATTCCATGGAATGGATGATGATTTGAATATGAAAGTGAGTTTCAAGTTTTAAGAATGGTATTTTGATGAAGGTTTCTTATGATAAATGTGGCATAGAGCTATGACAGGACTTAGCGAAGTGTTTAAGGATTAAGACATGATTTATAGTTATTAAACTCTATCATGACTTGAACAATGTACATGAACTTAGATTGGAAACTATAGAGGACACGAGAATCATGAAAATTTTGTTAAAGAAAGGAAATGAATTTAAGTGAAAATGTGTGCTCTCAAAGTTAGACTCGAGCTAGGGTTTCAAATTAAAGAAAATGACATTATTCAATAAGCTACATGTGTGGAAACCATTTAATTCCTTGGGAATAAGTTATAGCATGTATGTGGAAGGTGTTTACAATATTTTACCTCATGCATGTGTGATTTGATAGGTTAGAAGCAAGAAATTCAGTCATCACAATCATGTTACCTTTTTATGAGGGTTTTTACCAATTTGATCCTTAGTTAGAGAAGTACTCTATGGCATTAACCCATAACGGTTCTGTAGAAGATAGGAGAGTCATTTATGTGAGTAAAGAAAAACTTAGTCAAAGCTAAATGAAATCAATTTTTGAATATATAGTGAATGCTCGATTTATTGAGTTATATTCCTGTGTAGAGGGGTAGGGAGCCATTTTCTTGTCTAAATCCTCTAATCTTGTCTTATGGACTTCTATGGGAATGTTTTAGAATAGAGTGGCGGGAGTAAAGTTCAATTAGCTCAAGATTTTGGTGTGAATCACAATATTCAAGAAGAGATGCTAAAATATAGTCCTTCTAGTAAAATTGAGCAGTCTTAATTTGAGGAGGAATCATTGATTTAAATCAAGATATAGGAGATCAAATGTCCAAACATATGTATTGTATGGCGGTGAGGATGAGCTTAGGTTTTTTTAGTAAATTTAAATGGTTATGTAGACCTTGTAGAGTAAAATGTTAGAGGATAAGCTTGGAGTTGAAGAGTTCAACGTGCATGAACGATGTTAGGAACTATTTAAGAGGGAGTAATTGCTTGACTGATTTTTATCTATGGGGAGGTTGAAAAAAGAGTCATGAATATTTTATAACATGTTTATAACCCTTGAAGGGGAACCCAAAACCATAAAGCCAAAAGAATTTAAAAAACACTTATCAAACCTATGACAGTCATCCCGAGTAATTAGAAAGATTCAATGACCAAAATAAGAATACGAGTTCCATAGATAAGAGTTGTTATATTTCCCAAAGATTAGATGGATGAAGTGATGAGATAATGTGTTAAGATCATGAGGAAAGGGTGGAAGTACCACTAGGTTATATGGTTCAGTTTGGGTGATCAATACTATGCTAGCATAGTTAGAAAAGGAAGAGGTATACCAAGTAAGTGAACAAAGGAGTATTCATCTCAACCAAGGACAGAGGAGTGCTTGAGAAGATGAATCAGAGGTGTATGACCATTTATAATATTATGAAAAGGAGTAAAAATGCTTAGGACAAAGGGTAAGAGGTGAAACATGGTTAAGAGGACTAATACTACTTTAAGCCAACAAAGAAGAACAAAATCTAGTAAAGTGACACTAATTATGTCCTAAGACTAAGATGAAATTGGTTTAAAATAAGGATAAGGACATATAAGTAATATCATTAGTGTTGGGAAAAATTTTAACTAAGTAAAAGATCATAGAAAAGAGTGAGAAAATAGAGTACAAGGAAGTTGATGGTGTTTAGAAGGAAGAATCCTAGTGAAGGACAAAGCTACCAAATTTGATGTAGGACCATCTCTCCTTTGGACTCATTTTGGTGTGATTGATCAATTTTAGTTTGCAAAGTTATTAAGGAGGTCCTATAATTCATTAATGGGTCATTAGAGTCATGTCATGATGTTGGAGTGAAGTTTAGTTTTCAAAAATTCAAATAATTGTTTCCCTCCATTTTGTAATTTGAATTTGTAAAGGTACTTAAAGACCATTATAGGCATGTGTTAATGAGTTAGTGGTCTAGGGTGCTTGATAGCTATGTTTATAGGGTATAGTCATAATGGTATAAGAATCCTAAAGGGTGAAAGAAGCACAAATGATGTATTAAAAGGGATAAAATCTCTTGTTCTATCCTTTAGAGATCTTGACAAGTATGCAAGAATTAGTTAGGGGTCAAAAAGTCATAAAAATATAGAGGAGATTGCATTTGGGAGTGAGTTACACATTATGGAGAGGGTATGCTTAAGAAAAGAGCTTTGGTAAAGAAGAATTTGTAAGGATACTCTAAAAATTGAAAGAATATATTTGATTTATTTGCTTTAATTTCATGTTTGATTGTGTTTTAAGTAAATGGGCAAGCTCTTGATGATTAGATGATTACATCTACATTTATAACATCTTGTAAGGATGATTTCAATTTGTGTGAATGATTAATGAATCCATTTTGAAATGAGATACTGTGTTTTTCATAAATAATTTTGATCCATATTTTTACAAGTGATTGAATGATTTATTATTCCATTTGTGTGAGAAATTATGAACTTCATTGATGGAAGCTTATCATTATTGGAATGTTGATTAACCCTTGTTATCATTGAATCTAAAGTGTTTTAAGAGGATTGGTGATTGTTTAGTTTGGTGATTTGTGAGCACAATGTGTGACCTATGCAATTCAACTCATATTGATATTTGAAGAGAAACTTGATATTTTGGTTGATAAAATTGAATGAGAAGAGTGATTATTATGTGCATAAGTCCTAATCCATCCTCAAAAGCCTTGGGAAATAAATATTCCATTTTGGTTGGTAAGAAATCCTTAGTAGGGTTTGTAACCTCTTCTTAAGGGCGAGTATAGATTTTTTGGTTCTCTTTCAAAGTTTATGAATAAATTATGCCTCATTGTCAATCTATACATGTATAAGAAGCCAAAACAAATGTGTGGGTGGAGTCTAAATCCTTGAAACCAATTTTATCCATTTTATAGGAGAATTCCTCATCTTGGATGCAATCTTTGTCAAACCCTATCTACGGTTTTATAATAATTTGATGTTGGAAGCCTTTAAGAGTGAAATTAGTACATGGAATTTACAAGAAACTCGTAGGAACATTTCCTTTATTAGATTATTTACATATTATAGAGTAATATTATGTAGATACTCTATAGTTCTTGACAGTTGTAGAACTTAGACTATTACACGGGAAAAAGTTTAGATTGAAAGGAGGATACTAGAGAAAGGAGGGTCAAACATTTAAATCTTTCCTTGAAACTTTAAACAAGATATATACTCAAGGTCCTAAATAATATTTAATAAGTATTGTGCCTTGTAAAGTTGTCATTTAAATGGAAATTATGATTATTCCAAGCCAAGTCTCGTGAGAGCTAGGAAGGAGGGTTTCACATCAAACTTGAAATTTAACTATTTGTACTTTGAATGGAGTCTTGAAAGTTTTTACCTAACATTGATAAGGTGTAAGGAATGATTTTTGAATGTTTGGGAGTTTTCAATTGTCCAAGGAGACCATAGATTGTATCAGTATTGTGATAGTCTTGTGTATGAGGATTGTCGGGGCTAAAGGGAAATGGTGGCATGAGTGATTGAAGGATTTAGGAAATGTGTGGGTCCCTAAAAATTGTGAATATCCTATTGAGTGAAAATGGTGTTATAATCCATCACTAGAATTTAATAATTGGCGCTACTTTTAGCTAAGGCATAACCTTGGAGTGTAAAGGGATAATTAGGTCTTGAATTTTATTGGAAAGGATTAGAATAGAGAGCTCGGGGTTTGAGATAAGAATTGAAACTTTGTATAGTGATATTAGATAATAAAGGGGATCTAAAAATAATATTTCTTTGTATAGAATACCTCTCGGAACAAAATTTATATCATGAAAACAAGAAAAGTAGGACTACTAGAGGTGAATTAGGCTTAGGTGAGAGAGAGTGGAGAAAAGGCATCTAGAAAAGGAGTTGGAAAATAAAACTTGGTAATAAGAAAGAGGGGGCAAATCGGTGCCCAAAAGTGATTTTATTTTGTCTTGTTGAGTTCTAGGTTGTTCCCAATTATTTTCAACTTCAACCTTACGTTAAGAAGTGTAAAAAGACAGTTTTGTGGGAAGAGTTGAAATTAGAGTTGTTGAATGATTTGATCAAGTTTGATAGTTGATAGTGCTTGGTGTAGGTCTAAGAAACATGTTGAATTTATTTCGTAAGCATATTAGGGATTTTAATCCCAAACCGCATGATATTGAAGGGTTTCTTGACCTAAGATAGAGAGCTAAATTACAAGTTTGTGATATTTTCTTCATTGTAACATTGTGGAATAGTTGAGTTTGATGCTCTCGCATCAAATTTGTTAAGAATGATTTTTTAGAGTAAGTAGGCCTTGAAAATGGTGTAAACATGGTGGGAATAAGTGGTATAAGGTGTTGAAAGAGTTAAAACAATTTGTGAAAGTGTAAAACCTAGTTTTAGCCTCAAACCCTAATCTAAGCTCATTAAACAAGCCTAGAAGTGAAAAAATTGAGTTAAAGGTGTTAGGGAAAGATTTAAAGGATAAAAATTGGCAAAAAATCAAGAAGAGCCAAAAAAATTTCTAGAACACTCTTGAGTTTTGATTGGTTTTTTGTAGTTTCCTCCTAGTTTTGAGATTCATACTACATGAGGGCTAATTGGAAGGCTTAGGAAAATGGTATTTTTGCTATAAATTTTGATTGGAATTGATTTAAGAACTGAAATTTGGTAGGCATCTAAATGAGAATAAAGGGTGTCCAAAAATTTTAGTAGTCAGGGTTAAAGGTGATAATTTTGTGATTTTTGTCAAGAAAAATTGGGGTTTTTAGGGCTATAAGGCCATATGAAGGGATAGAAGAAAAAGTATAATAAAAAAGTGTTGTGAAACTTGGTGGATGGTTTGAACATGTTGGTATGATTTATTTAAGCATGTGTAAAATGATTTTGGGTTTTGATTCAGTGTTTTAAGCATTTGGGTGCATTTGAGAAACTTTTCCTTCTTGAGAAAAGTAACAAGTCATTGAATTTGATGATCGTATAAGTGAATTAATGACTTATAAAGAAAAAAAAATTGGTGATTTGAATAGTGTATGCATGGCTCTACATCACTTAGGTTTTAAGAAACTTATCAATGTGTCTCTATAATCAATTTCCACAAGCATTCCTTTCCTATCAATTTATACAATTGTTTCCACAACTTGCCTCAACTTTTCACTCAATTCGTCAATTTTAGTGGGCACTACAAGGATATTGATAAAAGGAATGGTTTGAGAAGAATATGGTCTCGGTTGTTCCAATTCTTGCACCCTCCTCTCCAAAGTGTTATACAATACGTTTTTACCTTACAAGGCCCGTTTAACTAAGAATAACTCGGTTTTAATATTTTCATAGTCTTTTTCCAATTTTCTAGCCTTGGTATCAAAATGCCTTCCATTTGCTACTACAAATGTATCCATTTATTGTTTCTTATTATTTGATTGACTAAGCTGAAATTCACCTACTTTCAAAACCTACAAAGAGCCTTGGAAGTCCTCCTTCCTCATCTAATACATGACCTTTTGGTTTAATTGATGCATATTTCATTCCAATAGCACACCCATGTCTACATCAAACCGGTCCCGTGAAACCAATTTGCAATCTCCTTGAATGAAGTATCAACACCAAATATTCCAAAGTGATCCATGTATCTCATTAATTGATGCATTGTAAAGGATTTTTCTGGATCCCATTTTGGAAGCACCATTAGCCCACACTTGATTAGATAGTTTTCTTTCTAAAGAGTTGTATTATCAATCAACACCTTTTGTTTTTCAATAGGGACATGGGCATTTCTTGATTAACCTACCTCCTTCATGGATAAACCAACATAGCCTACCAAGGGCTTTTGTGATTGTTTTTGAACCCACTTCTATTTAATAGCCATGGGAACCTGAAAATTCATTTGGAACTCTCTTAAAAGGAAACAACCAAGGTCACTGAAGAATTGCTCCTGCTCTTTAACTCTATCATCACATAGTTCATTGTCCTAGGTGAATTAGTAATTAATTTCTCTTCCTCTTCATCCAATATGTTTACAAATTCTTTATATTGTGTCTCTTCTTCAACATGGTCTTTTCAACTAGCTCCTATACTCGTATAACATTTGGGGTCAACATTGTGTCATCAATGAACCCGGTTACTCCACATTCCCGAGTTGAATGTTCATTGGTGAGATCGCACCTTTGGTTGTTTTACAACATCTATAGAACTCACATCACTAGAAAAAGGCTCAATATCATCCCCTCCATATTGTGTCTCAAATATTTATTTTACTTTAGAGGGAATATCCATCATTCTTTCAATTTCTTCCATAATCAATTTTATCTCAGATGCATGGTTGGTCATATGTTGGAAGGTACATTTGTAATCAAGATCCTTGTGCTTCTTCATATGATCGTGTGCAACTTAAACATCACATAGTGAAATCTAATTGTACCAAGATCATCAATATCCTAAAGATTCTTAGGAATCTCTTCCTCAAACCATGGATGATGATAAAAACCAAAACTCTTTCCCGTTATTTTCCTCCTCTAAACCATGAACCCTCCAGGATCGTAAGTTCTACCTTCATAATGCATAAAAATGAGAGCATATAATATTGTGGTTGGAATAGTCAAACCAACCTTTTTCTCAAAAGTGAAGTCCTCAATTACACAAGTAGGATTTATCAACACCTCTTTCATTTCCCTAACAAAATAAAAATTCATAGTACTTAATTGCCTTACAAATTCAAGTAAATCATCCTATTTGGCACATATATGGGAAACTATAGAGGTGTCACCTTTGACCCATATACTCTAATAAACTCTAATGTATGTATGATCCTTCTACAAGAACTAATCACCCCAATTATGCTCGGGGATTCTATATGCACTACATGCAAAGTGCCTCGATAAATGTCTTGAAGCCTTGGGGATTATATCTCTATCCCTCCTAAATAACATGGTTTATAAATTGTAGTCACAAAAACTTCCTAAAAAAATGCATAGTTGGAATATTTGTTATGTTTTTCAATTATGGTTGACCACATATGTACAAGCTTCTTAGTACCATCTAAGGGATCATTGCCACTACCAAATAAGTGTTTTATTTGTAGCTTTTCCCTCTAATTGAAAAAAATAGAAGCTAAGTACATATAACATATTTAATAGTAGTATAGAAATATTAAAAGACTCTCTTTTTCTTATTTTTCTCAAGGATTTATCCATTTTATCTAAAATAAGGGTACCTCAATCAAACAATATAATTTCATAATGTCTCAATATTTTAGTGAAGATGACTGTCTGGTGTCATCAATCTCATCGGCCTCATCACTACCTATCACTTGAAAAAGAATCATATTGGATGGAGGAGTTGGAGAATATTTTAACATCAAAAGGTATCATGGTATCATACTGAGGAAGGTATTTTGTATGGTCGTGGGTTCTTTTAGGCCACTTTGCTTGAACCTTGGTAGATAAGTAATCTTATATAGGGTAGAGTTAATTTGAAACTCATGAACTTAATATTTTTCATCCAACCATTTTACGCCTTCAAATTGCAACCCAAAAACTTTCCTAATACCACTCGTGTTGGGGTCAACTATGGTTTCACCATAATTACCTATGATGTATCTTTTTTCAAAGTTGTGCCTCTAAACAGACCAAATGATAATACACATGTCTAGAAAGAAATCTGGAAAAACTAATTTTTTACGCTTTTAGTCCATATATGTTTTACATGGGTTGCACTTCTCCTACGGTCCCAAGCATGGTAAAACAACACTCTTCCAACAACATATTTGGGCTCACCACAGGATTTAAGGGTCCCCGATATCCTTAAGTCTATCAATAACAAAATCAGACGGTATGGGGTCTTTTGGGGGATATTTCTTAGCAAGACCAATTGTTTCCATCCACATGTCATTGTCATCATATTTAGCAAATTTGAGAACATGGATAGTAGGGAATCCAAAAGGATTTGATAGAATGGAAAAAGGATTTCTTTTAATTGTAGAGGGTTTATTTTCCTTGGCCTTCCTCTTAGGATCCATGTTAAACTATCGGTTGAAGATGAATATTTTTATGCCTGAAGTAGTTGAAGAGGAATATCATTTTTCCTTAAGAGAAGAATAAAAATTGTCAAGAAGATACAATCACATATCAAGAGGCAGAGTTAGAACCTTTAGAGGTAGAGGAGAGCATGCAAATAAAGTTTAGATACATACACAGTAAGAAGAAAACAACATCTCACAAAGACTATAAAAATATTCAAGAGGAATCTACTCATTTAGAGGTAAGAGACCATTTGTTAAAGGTAGAACTAGTGAATTCATTGGTACATGTTTCAAATGTGGAAAGTTCATTCATAGATCTTATGAATGCCATGAGAATCCATATTCAAGCCAAAGAAGTGCTCATATAGCTAGAACAAATGAGGAAGAAAGTGAGAGTTCAACTATTTATGAAGATGCTCCTAAAACTAGTGGATCATTGATCATGAAGAGAATATTGTTTAAATGTAGAGGGTTTATTTTCCTTGGCCTTCCTCTTAGGATCCATGTTAAACTATCAGTTGAAGATGAATATTTTTATGCCTAAAGTAGTTGAAGAGGAATATTATTTTTCCTTAAGAGAAGAAGAAAACTTGTCAAGAAGATACAATCACATATCAAGAGGCAGAGTTATAACCTTTATAGGTAGAGGAGAGCATGCAAATAAATTTTAGATACATACACATCAAGAAGAAAACAACATCTCACAAAGACTATAAAATTATTCAAGAGGAATCTACTCATTTAGAGGTAAGAGACCATCCGTTAGAGGTAGAACTAGTGAATTCATTGGTACATGTTTCAAATGTGGATAGTTTGGTTATAGATCTTATGAATGCCATGAGAATCCATCTTCAAGCCAAAGAAGTGCTCATATAGCTGAAACAGATGAGGAAGAAAGTGAGAGTTGAACTGTCTATGAAGATGCTCCTAAAACTAGTGGATCATTGATCATGAAGAGAATATTGTTTAAATGTAGAGGGTTTATTTTCCTTGGCCTTCCTCTTAGGATCCATGTTAAACTATCGGTTGAAGACGAATATTTTTATGCCTAAAGTAGTTGAAGAGGAATATCATTTTCCTTAAGAGCAGAAGAAAACTTGTCAAGAAGATACAATCACATATCAAGGGGTAGAGTTATAACCTTTATAGGTAGAGGAGAGCATGAAAATAAAGTTTAGATACATACACATCAAGAAGAAAACAGCATCTCACAAAGACTATAAAATTATTCAAGAGGAATCTACTCATTTAGAGGTAAGAGACCATTTGTTAGAGGTAGAACTAGTGAATTCATTGGTACATGTTTCAAATGTGGATAGTTTGGTTATAGATCTTATGAATGCCATGAGAATCCATCTTCAAGCCAAAGAAGTGCTCATATAGCTGAAACAAATGAGTAAGAAAGTGAGAGTTGAACTGTCTATGAAGATGCTCCTAAAACTAGTGGATCAATGATCATGAAGAGAATATTGTTTAAATGTAGAGGGTTTATTTTCCTTGGCCTTCCTCTTAGGATCCATGTTAAACTATCAGTTGAAGATGAATATTTTTATGCCTAAAGTAGTTGAAGAGGAATATCATTTTTCCTTAAGAGAAGAAGAAAACTTGTCAAGAAGATACAATCACATATCAAAAGGTAGAGTTATAACCTTTATAGGTAGAGGAGAGCATGAAAATAAAGTTTAGATACATACACATCAAGAAGAAAACAACATCTCACAAAGACTATAAAATTATTCAAGAGGAATCTACTCATTCAGAGGTAAGAGACCATTTGTTAGAGGTAGAACTAGTGAATTCATTGGTATATGTTTCAAATGTGGAAAGTTTGGGCATAGATCTTATGAATGCCATGAGAATCCATCTTCAAGCCAAGGAAGTGCTCATATAGCTCAAGCAGATGAGGAAGAAAGTGAGAGTTCAACTGTTTATGAAGATGCTCCTAAAACTAGTGGATCATTGATCATGAAGAGAAAATTGTTTAAATGTAGAGGGTTTATTTTCCTTGGTATTCCTCTTAGGATCCATTTAAACTATCAGTTGAAGAGGAATATTTTTATGCCTAAAGTAGTTGAAGAGGAATATCATTTTCCTTATGAGAAGAAGAAAATTTTTCAAGAAGATACAATCACATATCAAGAGGCGAGTTAAAACCTTTAGAGGTAGAGGAGAGCATGTAAATAAAGTTTAGATACATACACATCAAGAAGAAAACAACATCTCACAAAAACTATAAAAATATTCAAGAGGAATCTACTCATTTAGAGGTAAGAGACCATTTTTAGAGGTATAACTAGTGAATTCATTGGTACATGTTTCAAATGTGGACAAGTTCGGTCATAGATCTTATGAATGCCATGAGAATCCATCTTCAAGCCAAAGAAGTGCTCATATAGCTGAAACAAATGAGGAAGAAAGTGAGAGTTGAATTGTCTATGAAGATTCTCCTAAAACTAGTGGATCATTGATCATGAAGAGAATATTGTTTAAGCTCCTCAAGGAGATATAGGAACCTACACAAAGAAATACATTGTTAAGGAAAAATTACAAATCTGAAGGTAAATTCTAGAAGGAAATTATAGATGGCATAAGTATTGATAATATTGTAGCTTATGAAATGGTTGATAAGTTGAATTAGCAAAGGTTAGTGCATCCTACTCCTTATAAAGTTTCTTGGGTAAAAAGGACATCAAATCTTGGTGAGTGAGCAATGTAAAGTGGATTTTCAAATAGGAATCTATAGATATCAAGTTTTATGTGATATTATGCCTATGGATGTCTATCATATTCTCTTGGAAATGAATTGGCAGTTTGAAAAGAAATCTATTCATGATGGGAGGTGCAATACATACTCTTTTGAGAAAGATGGGAGAAATCATACATGTTTACCATTAAAGGATGAATATGCAAGTGTTAAATATGATTTTAAGTTGTTGATTACATGTGATAAAGAATTTTTACAGCATGTGAGTAAAGAAGGCAATTGCGCGAGAGAAGATGCATCTAAATTTTTATATGATATGTTTGAAGGTAAAATAAAATCAATTAAGAAAATACGGCAAGTTATGAAGAAAGTTAAGGAACAAAGAGGCCAAGAATATGTTTGTGAAGGTAGTCATCAAGTGTTAGATCATGAAGTGAAACAAGTTGATGAAAGGAAGCAAGAAAAAGTGAGTATACCTTTCAAGAATGTTCTAATGCATGCATTGAAATGGATCAATGTGGAAGAATAGTTTCAGAGGAGAAATTAGATTAAGAAGAGTAAGAATGTTGATTTAGGAGTGAATAAAGGAATATTTTAGTACAAAAAGAGGTGATTATAGAAGCTCAAGAAACTAGAAATCTTGAAATAAGAAAACAATTAAAATGGCGAGTTGGAGAGATAATACCTACTATGGTGTTCCAAAGTGATGAGAAGGGGTATGTTGAAGCCATGAAAGATGAGAAACAAATACACCAAAAGAACCAAGAAAGGCATTGTACAGTTGTGCTAGAAGAAAAGAAGAATAAGAGAGAAAATGAAGAAACGTTGATAATTCATGAGAATAGACCTCTAAACTATACAAAATTAGTTGATTAGTTTGATATGGTTTCTCCATGTTAAAATATGACCATCCAAGCTAAGAAGGATAATGAAGAAATGGAGGAAAATGAAAATTAATTCTATATGATTACTTTCTTTAATGTGTTTATTTCATGTGCATGTATGGTTCAAACATATGAAGAACAAATAGTGATCACAGGTATGAAGATGAAGAAATAAAAACTTGATACAAATGAATCCCATTCCAAATGAAATAAGTATACATTAAGAGTTTCTTTTATCCATTAATATATGTTGTAAAAAGCCTTGGGATTCAAGAGGAGGAATGCAAAATATATACAGGTCTATTTACAATATCAACAAGAACGAGAACAAGAATGAAAGGTTCATGAACAGGAGTCCATGATGAATTCTTTGTACCTTGGTGGTTTGATGCAGGAGCATCATTTACAGTCATTTGGAAGATAAAATTTACATATTTAAGAGTTTGAGGAAGTCTATTAAATCAATAATAAGCCACATATGGCATAGGTAGATATGTTTTAGTAGGTTTGGCTCTTTGGTAGGTTTCCCTCCAAAATAGTATTTTGAAATAGGATGCTTGTTGTGTAATTTCACATGTACACATATTATGTTTTTGAGTGTGGTGAATATTTTTAGGTTCTAGAAGAGTTACTATTTATTTTCTAGTCTATGATTAAATTAGAAAATTTAGTACATAGTTGTAACTTGTATCCATAATAGGATAAATAACCTTTTATTTTCTTGTTGGGAAGTTGAGTGAAAATATCAACCATAGACTTAGTTAGAACATGAAATATGCATTTTAAAATATTTATCATTTTACACAAATAGAAAAATACATGTGACATAGAAAATAAAGTGGTAGGACAATCCATTATATTGAGGATTTTCCCTATCGGGCTCATTTAAAACCTTGTTTTGGGGCTTCACTACTAAATCCTTCATATCTTCATTGTTTTTGAATCTCGAAAGCCTTAACTCAGAATAAATCATCTATAGGGTGAGTAATAAAGTTTTAAAGTAGTTTTAGAAGGTTTGAAGTTGTTTTCAGGAAGATCTCATTAACAGTTTCCTAGGACTATATTGTGTAGTATTGAAAAGACCTAATTTGATCAACATTTTACGAACTGGTGTGTGATTCACAAAGAGTTGGGTTATGAAACTTACTAGTCTTCATAAAATTCAAAAAGGGTATACAAAAAGGTTTACATAGTTACAAGATATTGTGTCTATAAAAATTTGACCTTAATTTCTCTCAAAGAAAACCTAATGGGTGGAGATAGAGATAGAGTACTAGATAAAGAAGACAGATCTTATACTAGTGGACTTAAACCTGGTCTCTTATGGAATGATATTAAGGAAGAAATTAGGTAAGTATATATTGTATCTTTATTTTATCAACAAATTTTCATATTCTTAGGCTATAATTGAAGTTAGAGCTTATTGTTTATTTGAGGGAATTGAGTTCTTAGTGGGATTTCTATTCTAAATAGAGTAAATTGAGTTGGGAATAGTAGAGAAGGGCATCAAAATTGATATCGAGCCTAGTTGGGATCTTGAAAAATAATTCAAGAGAGTCAAAATGGAAGCTAAAGTAAGAGGAGGAGGAAGAATAAAACCTACTTGGCTATGATGATGGAAGAGATAAGAGATCTACGGGAAAAACTACAGAAATTGAATTGACTCAAAGGAGAGGAGCTAAGAATAGAGATGTTAGTGACAGAGAGAAGAAGAAGCTAGAGGTATACCATAAGAATTGGTAGTATCAAAAGAAACCATAGAAGATAGATTTTCTCAAGCCATTGTGAAATCCACATCAAAACAAAAACTAGAAGTTCCTATGTATGAAAGGAGCTTAAATGTTGAAGAGATGATAGATTGGATCAATTCCATGGACAAATATGAGAATGTGGATGATGATAAGAAGGTAAAATTTGTTGTTAATATAATGAAAGGTCATGTGTCTCTTTGTTGGGATGGATTCCAGGAAGAAATAGTCAAGAAAGGAAATATGAAGATCAAGAAATGGGACATGATGGTGGCTAAATTAAAAGGTAAATTCATGCCTAAGGAATATCAAACTAATATTTTCAATAGATTACGAAACTTAGACCAAAATATATGTCAAGTAAAAGGATTATACAAAGGATTTTTATATATTAACCATTAGAGTTGATCATATTGAGGATGATGATGAGAAATTTTCCAAATACTCTAATGGATTAAGACTTACTATCCAAGATGAGATTGATATTTTGATGCCTAAATCAGTTGAAGAGGAGTTTTCCTTAAGACAAGAATCAAATTTTTCAAGAAGATATAATCACATATCAAGATGTATAGTTAGAACCATTAGAGGTAGAGGATACCATGCATATATAGGTCATATTCATACACACCAAGAAGAAAACAACAACTCACAAAGACCAAAACAATCTTCAAGAGGAAGCTACTCATTCATAGGTAAGATACCATATCTTAGAGGTAGAACTAGTGAATTCATTGGTTGATGTTTCAAATGTGGATAGTTCGTTCATAGAACTTATAAATACCATGAGAATCCATCTTCAAGCCAAATAAGTTCTCATATAGCTCAATCGAATGAGGAATAAAGTGAGAGTTCAACTACTTATGAAGATGCTTCTAAAAGCGGTGGATAGTTGATCATGAAGAGAATATTTCTTAAGCCCCTCAAGCAGATCTAGGAACCTACATAAATAAATACATTGTTCAAAACAAATTCAAATCCAAAGGTAAATTTTGCAAGGTAATTATAGATAGTGGAAGTAATAATAATCTTATAGCTTTTGAGATGGTTGATAAGCTAAATTTACAAAAATTAGTGCATCCTACTCATAAATTTTCTTGGTTACAAAAATACATAAAACCTTAGTGAGTGAGCAATGTAAAGTGAAGTTTTATATAGGAAGCTATAAATATCAATTTTTATGTGATATTATTCATATGGATGTCTGGCATATTCTCTTGGGAAGGCCTTGGTGTAGTCTTTTATTTCCACTCAATTTCTTAGGAGCTGCACTTCATCTAGAAATATCTAAACACTCACACGAAGCGCACAAAGCTACTGTGTCCCTCCTTTGTGAAAGATTTTCAATATGTTAGCATGCATGTTCATGTTTATCATTACCAAATTATATTCTCAAGTGTAAATCATAACATTCACCATTGCACAAACCATAAAGGATAACAGGTTAGATAAGAATTAATATCAGATTCACCATACAAGTACCATGATTAAAGACATCAATTACTAGAATCCAACCACAATTATCCAATTCATTAAGTCATAAAATAACATAAGCTAAATACATTACAATCACTATCACATAGCCATGTGCACTAGTAAATCAGGGAATCGTAACTCTATTACATCACACGGTTGTCCAAAAATATGTAGATCAACTAATATATATAGATGTGGGGGATTTTCCTTCACCGCCCATGCATCTCAAAATAGATGGCATGCTCAAAATATTCATGACTAGTAAGCTCGCATGCTTTTACAAAGAGGCTAATAATAGATTAATCTATAAATAAACTCTATTTTGATCATGATTTTAGCGCGGTCTATGAATGGCCTTTGAACTCCACTTTGGTCCCAAAATAGATCTTTCTTATCCACAAATTCTTCATTCCTTTATCTTTACTTGAGCCACACTCTAACTATTTTTCCTATTTTTAGCCCATGACATGAAAAATCAGATAAGTCCTGGAATTAATATTCCCAAGTATGCCCCACTTCAACTAAAACTTGAGTGCGCCTTCGTGCCAAATTTTCATGCCCTATCAATACTTAGGCAATTTGGCCAAACCAACATTACCCCACACTAATTACATTGTTTTCCTCAGCAATGGGGTTACACAACTTATCTCTCCAAAGAATAGAATAATAAAGAATAAGTTATTCCAGAATGAAAGAATGAATCAAATGAAAGAATAACTTGTTCATTTCAATCATTAGCTATAAACAGGAGTTCAGGATTCTCCTTATTTATGTCATCCTCCAACTCATTCCACTCTCCTAGCCCCTTCTTTTCTTTATCAAGAACATCTCCAAGTATTTTCTCCATTTCTTCTAGAGTCATGTCCTAACCCTTGTGCTTCAATTCCCTTGTTACTCTAGCCAACCCCAATATCATTCCATCATGAAAACCATTTTCTCGCGACCAATGTGCCTAGATCCTTTTCTCGCATCTCATGAAGGTCCCTATTGGCCTAAAGCGCATCAAACTTCTTCACAACAACTAAATTTTATTCTCTTCCCAAAGATTCATCCTTTTTTCTGTTACAACCTTGTTCTCTTCCTTCACTATATAGGCCTTAAGGATCCTCTCTCAATCCTCACGGTTGTCTCAGTGCCCAATTTTCCTTCTTCAATTCATCTTTCAGTGTTTGGAGTATGACATCATACTCTACAATCCATCACATTATGGTCTTCTTAGTCCTTTCTTTCTTAGCCTTCACTTGTTCCTCAGTCTTCTCTCGTATGACCAACTTATCCTTGAGCAGAAGATGGGTGTAATCTTGTAGAAAATGCAAGGCTAAAGGGTAAGTCTTATTCATCTATTCATCAAATTCTGGACGCACCTCTAAAATTTCACCTCCAATGTCCGAATCTCCTTCTTTCACTTTTCATCCCTTCTATGTGCCTCGTAGTTTCTCAATTTGCTTTTTATTGTTCTGATTATCCTCAAGAAAAATCTTGATTGTGGCCACTTTAGCCAAGTTCCTTCGTCTTTATCAGCTTCATCAAGGCATTGCTAGCTTTGTTAATCTATGAACTCGATTTCCTTTATTGTCATATGAGGTGTCTCGTGGAGGTTTCTTCATCATGTGCTTAATGTAATCTTCCTCCTTAATGTCAAACTTAGGTTCTTCCATGTGCATTTTCATGCTCTAGGAAAGCTACTTTCTAATGCACATATTCACACCCTTGGGATTTATCAATTCCCATCCATATAATTTCTCGGAGTTCAAGGTTACTCTAAAAATTGGCACGGATGATCTTTGAATGATCATCAACATGCCCTAAGTCATACGTCTTATAAATTTATTCTCCCTTACTCCTATAAGACCTCCTTATTTTGGGGATATGTGTCTTTGTACTGGAATTTTTCCTTTTCTGTTGCACCCCGTGCTCTCCGAAGGCTTGGTTGATGGCTCACCAACACATTGATCCCTTTCTTCATATCCTCCCATGGTGCCTTCCATATCATGCTCATCTTGCACCTCTATGGCATCACAAGCTTCCTCTTCTTGTAGTTCCTCTGCTCCTTCAACCTTAATCACCGGTGTAGCCCCCATGGTGTGCATAGCCTAATCTGAAATTTATTCCTCATTTTTGTTCCTTAGCACATACTTGTGCCTTCTCTTAGTTTTCTCCTACGGGCTTGGTTTGATAGAGAGATCCTTAGTGACCTCCTCAATGGTTAAGAGGGTCCTGCACCAGTGCTCTGTGTCCTAGTTATTTTAAACCCTCTCTTGAATCCTTGGTCCATTATGTCACCTTCCTCTTTCTCTATCTCCTCATCATCAATCTCAATTCTTCTTTTCTAATAAATGTATTCTCACGTAGCCTCTTGTTACCTGCAGTTGGTTTCCTTCTTGCACCATGATCTAGTATGTCATCGACTTCTATCTCCTCCTCATCTGAAGTTCTTCCTCTTCTATTCTAGGAGGAGTGGTCTCATTCTCTGTATGCTTCCAACTTTGTGTTTTCCTTGGGCACCTCGGGAGTTTGAACTCATTTTCAATATATTTCCCATTCACCAATTTGGGCTTAAGGTTAAGGTACAACCTAGCTGTACCCACTTTTCCAACTGCCAAAGTCGGAGAATTGATAACAATGTCATCGAATATCATTGTCTCGATGTATGCAGACTTACTAGGATAAACATAGGTCTTTTTGTTAGAGTAGGTATTTACCTTAGCTCATGTTCACCTAGGTACTTTATTTAATTTTATTATATTTATCCTCACCCACTTATGTGGGTGGATATTTCCTTTTATTTATTTAGATATTAGGGGGATATTATCTAGTTGTTTGGTATAGTTCTTTCCTTGATCTATCGTATTGACTAGAACCTTGATGTCTAGTTCTCTCATAAATCTATGGACTTAACTAGTTCTTTGATTACTAGTTCTATTAATGATTTATGGCTTTATCTATGACCTTGATTGGTTCTTATATTTTTATTCCCTACTATATAAGCAAGGTCCATTCTCATTGTATTTCATTGAGTTCCACAATAATATATGATATTGTTGTTCATTTGTTTGCAAAGGTTTATGTAAAGTTATTTTGGCGAATTAATTTCATCTTATTGATCATGGTGTTTGATTAACATATGTGTTATTGGATTGGTACGATCTGGTTATCATTCCTTTTATGGTATCAGAGAAGGATATTTTTGTTGACATCGTCTATAAGTTTCATTTTGCAAGCATTTTTTGTATATTCATATATTTGGGATTTGTCTATATTTTGTTGATGTATGTGTTTTTATGCAAAACAGAGGCCACCATTGGATCCATAAGGCATGAAAACCCTAAGATTGACTATAAACTCAGCCATTTGTGGAGACATTCATTTTTGGTGGTTGCAGAGAATCACATTGGTTTGCCTCAGGATTTGCGCCATACAACAAAGAAATCCTTAACCCTTGGTCATATGGTATGGTCATATGAAGGCTTAAAGCTTGTGATTCCTACTACTATGTGCTTAACTCCATCTCCCTTTCATTTTATTTGTGTGGTGAAGGTAAGAGCATTTTATTTTGTTTAAGTGGTAACTAAAATAAATAGTAGAGAATAATATTGAAAAGCTTGTAACTTTTGATCGGTAACTCGGTTTTGAGTGTCATTTTTACAAAAGTGTTTGTTTTTAATGCTCTTTCCATTGGAAATATTGGTTTTGATAATAGATCTATAATTATAAAGTGTCATATTGTAACACGCACTCATTATAAAGTGCCAAAATCTAGGGGGCTCTTGTTGCATTGTTTAGGGGTCTTGTTGCATTGCTTGGTTCTTGCATTTCTTTTGGTGATTTTTTGAGGATGGAATATTTATATAATTATACATTAGATCATGTTAAGCCATTAACAACACATAATTACCACACATGGAAACCAATAATGGAAACAATAATTAAGCGGAAAGGATTATGGGCTTTAACTTCTTCAAAACAACCAGTGTTCACTAGAGAATATGAGAAATTTCAGTACCAGTGCAAATTTGATGAGTGTATGGGTTTGATAGGAACTTATGTAAGTGACAATATTTTGTTTCATTTAGAAAAATGTGACTCTCCTTTCAAAATTTGGGAGAAATTGGAGGATTTATTTGGTAAGGTGGATCATATGAGAGCCATGCAACTTGACATTGAGATCACCTCTCTTAATCCTGAAGATTTTCCAATAATTATAGACTATCTTACCAAGTTCAAGCATTTTTGACATAGTTGAAGGGGAGTGGAAGAGATAAGAAAGATGAAGAGTGTGTTTACTTGATTCTATCCAAGTTGAGAGGACCATTCCAAAAATTTTCTTCTACCTTTTTCTCTAGCATGGATTCCTTAGGTGACACATTCAAAATGTCTAACTTAGAAACATTTTGTGAAATACTTACTAGGGAAGAATCCAAATTGTATCACCTTGAGTCTTCCACCTCTCAAAAGGCATTAGTTGCATCTAATCCTAAGGGCAAGGCAAAACCAAACAATAAATCAAATCCACACTTTCTCCATCTCAAAATTCTCCTAAACCCAAAGAAAACAACTAAAAACCAAAGGAGTCTTCTAAATCCAAGAATAATTCTATCCGTTCATGCTCTTTTGTGGGGGTAGTAATCATGAAGAACATAGGTGTTATAAGAAAATGCAAGCCTTAGAGGATGCAGTCAAGAAACACAAAATTTCTAGCTCCATGCCACCTCCTTCTAATCAGCATGGAAAAACACTTAATGTTGTTGGAAGATCTTTGTCACCACTTGTAGACAATTGGGTTATAGATTTGGTGCTTCTAATCACATGACTTCTTCCAAGGAGACTTTTGTGTCTCTAGGTTTGAGTTCTACTTCCAAAATTGAGGTTGGAGATTCTTCCTTTATTTCTGTTGAGGGAAAAGGTGATATACAAATTGATGGTGGAAATATCCAAGATGCACTATATGTTCCTAACATCACTACAAATTTGCTTTCTGTATATCAAATTTGTCATTCTGGTCAAGGAAAAACAGTGACTTTTACACCACATGGGGCAAAAGTAAGAACTTTGTTGGAGCCTTATTCACTTGTTACTCAAGGTATTGTTGATCATAGTTCTAGACTATATCACTTTGAGGGTTTTGATGACACTTCTTCTATAGGGACAGGATTTGTTTCTCATGTAGATTCAGAGAGTAAGCTTTGGCATGAAAGATTTGGACATCTTAATTACAGATATTTGAAGGGGTTGAACACTCATGTATGGTAGATGGTTGTTGGTGAGAAAATTTTTCTTGTGGAAAAATTGGTGGGTTTCAAGCCAATGTTATGGGAATATAAGTCCCTCTACTTAAAGTGCAGCTTCCGTAGGTGCATGCATGAAAGATGGGTTTCAATGGTGGCCTTTCGACCAGAGATCCAACAAGGGTACTCCACTGACTTTGTGGCAAAGCTAGCAATGTCTCGCTAGAGAAGAAACTTTGTCTTGGAAAGGGGAAGGGGAGTGGAAATGGAGGTAGGAGAAAACTAATGTTGTGAGTAGAATATCAAATGCCCACACACATTAATTAGAAATTTTGTTTACATGCATTTATAGTTAGAAGAAAAACAAATCGCAGGAGAAGCTACAAGACCAAATAAAATTCATTGGTCACAAGGTACCAATCAATCCCTTAATAAAAGAGGCAAAAATTCCTTCTTTTATTATTGAAGCTAAATCAGAATTTGTACAGAGCTTTGAGAATAGAGGAAAATCTAAGGAGAAGGGAAAATAGAAGAAGTATGGTGTTTTCTGTCTTTTCTAGGTACAGAGCACTCTGGTCTTTTTTTAAAATCAATTTCCCACCCTTTGGAATGGCTCTGAGGAGCCATTATATCTCATGCCAAAATGGTTACAACTTTAAAAATCATTTACACCTCTTCAAATTCCTCCATTGCGAAGAAAACGCTCATGGCGAGGTTAAAAACTAGATCTTGCAACGTGAACGTTACATTTGATTTTCCAGTTTGAATACAGATTGTTTGATTTTCTCTTATAACTTTGAAATCAGGCCGTCCACGTGGTAGGAAGAGATTGGAGTGGGTACGGGGGAAATCCCTTTGTGTTTTGTTTTTTTAGAGATTTGGCAATTTGGAACAAATTGGCCCGCACCCTCGCTTCAACTTTTTAACTTAGGCACGTGGCATGTTTTCATTGGAAATGGGGTCGCAGCCCTTTTCTCAACATTTTAACCTTTTTTGGAAAAAGGCTCAAAAACTCAAATTCCTCCGCTGACCTGCTCTCCCGCTTTGACTTTTCAATGGTGGGCTTCACATTTGACTTTTCCTGCGGCTCAAGATTTGACTTTTTCCCTGCGGGCTCAAGATTTGAGTTTTTCCCTGATAGCCTAATCGGGGTACGGGTTACTTTTTAACTTTTCACCTTTTTTACAAAGAGGCTCAAAATCTCAAATTCCCCCGATGGCCCGCTCATCTGCTTTGACTTTTCAACAACGGGCTTCACCTTTGAATTTTTTTCATGGCTCAGATTTGAATTTTTCCCCGATAGCTTTGATTAGGGTTGTAGGTTACTTTTTAACTTTTCACCTTTTTTACAAAGAGGCTCAAAATCTCAAATTTGGATGGCCCGCTCATCCGCTTTGACTTTTCAATGGCGATGGGCTCTACCTCTCCAATGACTTTGACCATGTGGCGATCTCGGCGTTGATTTGTAAGAAACATTGGCCCTTTGTACCCCACCTTCGTAATTACGCCATTGTGGAACGTGGAGCCATCTCTCTGAGCCTTCCATACTTAGCATATTTTAGCCCACTTTACATTTATTTTGTACCTATGACACATGGAAAGTTTGCGCTTAATCAAGATTGTCCCCTGGACGCCCCTGAGGTTGCGTAGTTGACTCATTGGACGCGTGGGACGCTTTTCTTTGGATTTTTAAATATGATCAAACCACATCCAATCAAAGAGACTCACGTATCATTGGATGATGGGGCCCCAAAATTTTATGGGCAAGAAAACTCCCATCGTTTCAAGTGTGGGAAAAATGCACAAAGGAAGAGAACTTTGTCATTTTGAGACCAATTCTTGAATTTCCTTCACGAGCCAGAGGCATGGAGGTAAAAACAATGATTTGACAACCTAGGCCATAGAACAAGCGAACAATTTTGATCAAAAAGGAGATTGTAAAGAGGATATTACGTGCATAGACTAAGAGATGGAGAATTTCTCAAAACGAGCAAAACAGATATTTAAACAGACTAGGGCATAGATTTTGCTATTTCTTCGAACTTTCAACTTGGCTTAAATACTTTAGGAGGGCGAGAGCTCAAAATTTTGAATTTAACTTGGAAAACGAAAAGTGGTTTTCGGGAGACAACAATGGTCTTCCTAGAGTTTCTAGTCTTGAGGGAGTTTTCTCTAGTTGTGCATTAGGAAACAACACCAAGATCCATTTCCTAATAAATTGTCCAAGAGAGTTTCTTCACCACTTGAGCTTGTGCATAGTGACTTGATGGTCTTTCCTACCCCTCTTTCAATGGAGCTAATTATGCACTTACGTTTATTGATAATTTCTCGAGGCGTACTTGGGTTTAATTTCTCAAGTACAAAAGTGATATTTTTCACACTTCAAATTCTTCAAGGCTTTAGTCGAGAAACAATCTTCTAGTTGCATAAAGAACCTTCGTACTGATAATGGGGGGAGTACTTCAGCAATGATTTTTTTGATTTTTGGAAACTCAAGGCATTATTCACCAACATTTTGTTCCTCATACTCCACAACAGAATGGATTAGCAGAAAGGAAGAATAGAACTTTGAAGGAAATGGCTAACTGTATGATGCATTCTAGATATTTACCTCCTATCTATTGGGTAGAAGTAGTTAATTGTGCTAACTACATTCAAAATCACACACCACACAAAGCACTTGAGCATTTGACTCCAGAGGAATCTTGGTCCAACACTAAGCTAGTGTCTCATTTTTTTGAGTCTTTAGGAGCCATGCTTAGGCATTTGTGTCAAAGAAGAAAAGGAAAGCCTTGGATAAGAAGAGTAAACCCTTTATCTTTATAGGGTATTGTGAGGACATGAGATCTTATCATATTTTAGATCTGATACACATGATGTTCTTTTTCAAACACATGTTCAATTTGATGAGTGCTTCACTCCTCATGATTCTTCATCTTCTTCCATGCCTCCTTCTTCTTCATCTCATCTTGAGGATCCTTTCTTTGAGGAGATTGATGAGGAGGTTATAGATGTCGTTGAGGATTGTATTCCCACTGATGTTGTCACTATGCCTAAGTGAGATCATACTATAGTTTCTAAGGCAAAGCACCTTTCATACAGGATCTTCCACCCACTAGGCATCATCACACACATTCTACATGTTCTAGACTTTTTTGTCAGGTAGTTTCTGAGGATCCACGGTCTTTTCAAAGTCTCATGGGATACAGGAGTGGGATGATGTGATGACAAACTGAGTATTCTTCTTTGATGAAGAATCATACTTGGTATTTGGTATCTCTTCCTAAAGGAAGAAAGATGGTTAGGTGTAAGTGGGCATACCGAACCAAATATGCAGTTGATGGGTCCATTGACAAGTATAAGGCTCATCTTGTTGCAAAGGATTTTTCACAAGTTGAAGGTATTGATTACTATGAGACTTTTGCACCCATTGCCAAGATGGATTCTGTATGCCTTGTACTTGTTATTTTTGCATCACATGGGTGGCCCGTATACCAGATGGATGTGAAGAGTGCCTTCTTACATGGAGATCTATAAGAGGAAATATACATAGAAGCAACCCGGCTGGATTTTCTCATTATTCTTATCTTGTTTGTAGGCTCCAAAGGTCTCTCTACGGTCTCAAATAAGCCCCTCGGGCTTGGTATGAGAAGATGGATTCTTTTCTTCTATCTACTAGTTTTGTTCATTGCCACTCCAATCATACAATGTATCTCCAGCATGTTGGTGAGGATATTGTGATACTTGTCTTGTATGTTGATGATATGCTACTTATTGGCAGCTCTTCTTCCCACATTCAAAGTATTTAGAGGTCTCTTTCTACACAGTTTAACATGACAGATCTTGGGCTATTGCATTATTTCCTTGGTTTGTAGATATGTCTCAGACATATTCAAGGATTCATTTGAGTTAGCAAAAGTACACCCATGATCTTCTTAGGCACTTTGATATGGCTGATTGCAAGCCAAGTCCATATCCTTTTCAATCTAGAGTTACTCTTACTTCCACATGTACCACACCACTTTGTGATCCTATGTTATATAGGAAGTTGGTTGGGAGTCTCATGTACTTGACCCATACTCCTGATATTTCATTTGCAGTAGGGATTGTATCTTGGTTTACACATTCTCCTCATAGTAGTCATTGATAGGCTGCTAAAATGATTTTTCACTATTTACAGGGAACTTCCCAATTTGTCCTACACTACACTAGGGGTTATACTCAGTTGGTTGGGTATACAAATTTAGATTGGGTAGGTTCTATTGATGACAAGCGTTCCACTTCTAGCTATCTTTTTGTCTTGGTTCTTCTCTAGTTACTTGGGCGTGCAAAAAGAAACAGGTTATTGCACTTTCATCTTCAGAGGTAGAGTACAGGGAAGTAGTTACAGCGAGTCAGTAGATTCTTTGGCTTCGCCAATTATTGACAGAGTTTGGATTCCCATAGGATTCACCGACTATACTTTGGTGTGACAACCAAAGTGTAATTCACATTTCTCACAACCTAGTTGAGCACCAATGGACCAAGCATATTGAGATACACATCCACTTCATTCATCAACACATTCAGGATGGATTTCTTTACTTGGAGTACCTTCCGACTCAAGCAAAGAGGTTGTAGACATCTTTACAAAGCCTTTTGCATCACCTCGCTACCTTGAGTTGTGTGGAATGCTTGGGGTTTTGGAAGTTGTTCTTGGGGGTGTTTGTGAGAACATCTTCCTTCTTATTCTTCTTTCTCTTTCCTTCTAGCAGGATTCTTTCCTTCTTTTGGTTCAAGATTTCTTCATGGATATATTGTACATGAGTACCTCATCAGGCCTAGTTTTCGGGACTCATACTATGGACATGCCACTTCTATTTTGGCCCCTAGTTTCACTTGAGGGGGTGTTAGAGTAGGTATTTACCTTATCTCATGTTCACCTAGGTACTTTATTTACCTTTATTATATTTATCCTCACCCACTTATGTGTGTGGATATTTCCTTTTATTTATTTAGATATTAGGGGGATATTATCTAGTTGTTAGGTATAGTTCTTTCCTTGATCTATGGTATTGACTATATCCTTGATGTCTAGTTCTCTCATAAATCTATGGACTTAACTAGTTATTTGATGACTAGTTCTTTCTATGATTTATCGCTTGATCTACGACCTTAACTAGTTCTTAGATTGGTATTCCTTGACTATATAAGTAAGCATCATCCTCATTGTATTTCATTGAGTTCCAAAATAATATATGATATTTGTGCTCATTTTTTGCAAAGGTTTATGTAAAGTTATTCGGAGAATTACTTTCATCTTATTAATCATGGTATTTGATTAGAATTTGTGTTCTTAGCTTGGTATGATATGGTTATCATTCCTTTTACTTTCAGAGTGTACGGTACTTGTAATCAACTTTATCCGCATCAAATCTAATCTTGTGCATGTCTAAAAATTTGTTTACAAAGGCTTGGAAATAACACATGGTGAATGCATAAGGGAGTTTGCACTAAGGGATCCATTTATCATCCTTCATCCTGAACCTACCAATGCAGTAGTGTTGAAATACCGCAAACTCTGCATTCCCATCCACCATAGTAGGTAATTCCTTGGGTATTCACCATTCATGTTCAAAGGCCTCGTGTATGCATTTGTACCAAATCTCTAGTCTTTTCTTGTATAGGCCACTCATAGTTCCTTCACAAGTGTATTTTTCAAACCTCTCATTCAATGACCTCTTTTCTTAGGAACTGCCATATTTTGTCCTTAGGGCCATCTGGGACCCCAATCTCTGTAAATACAATAGACAAAAGGATAGTGACCCAACTTATCTTATCTCCTTGTGTGTCTCCTCAATAATACTTTCTCGCTATTAATGCAAATAACTTATACCAGTCCCTCCACTATTTTCCTTACAATGTGGAGACATTTCTTGGTCACACTGTCTCACAAGTACTCGATTATTGAATTTAGTAACGTGTGTGGAAATTTTGACCACAAGGTCATCTATCTTTGTAACGTCCATCACATGCCCTCTTTTCGGTATGTAAACTCAATGGAAGTAGACTCAACACCCACATCATCATCCAAGTCACTAGTAATCTCAATCCCTAAACTCCTCAATCCTATCAATCTCTTGATCAAGGGCACGGTGAGGTGCACTTTGTCATTTGTAAAATAGAATAAGTCCTCATGGACTCTTTAAATTAACCATTGATAAATCCCTTCATATTTCCCAACGTAAGGTAACTTGTAAAATTGCAAGACTCCCACTTTCTCCAAAATATTCTTTCCAACAACATCATGAATCGGGTTTATCATCTTGATCTTAAAATATGTCTTATTACCATCTCCTTTTTTATTTCATCCTTGTTTTCCTTGGTGTGATGATTATAATCACTCACCTTTCTCTTGCACACAGGACTCCCATACATGTCCCATAATCACACCTTCTAGATACTGTATTTCTGAAAATCACTCTTCAGGTGCTTCTTCCACTTCTACCACGGGGTTGTTCCTTCTCCCACCTCTCACGGCTGTTACGGGTGCTCTTCTTGGTGCCATATCACCCTCTCACAATGTAGTATTGCAATATTTTTACTTCTACAACCTTCGTGAACTTCAAACTCGCATGCCCTATCTGAATTTTTTTCCTTTAAAAACCCTATCTTGTGAACCCTTCTCTCCACACTCCTTTCACTCACTTTAACACTTCCCACAAAGGAGCTCTACAATGGTCATGCTTAAATTCACTTGGTTCATTTTTCTACTCGTATAGACTCACACTTCACACTCTACCACTCTTCAATTGGCACTTCTCAACTCAAAATTTGAACGTGCAAGGTGAGAATGAATTTGATTGTACCCATTTTATAATTTTTTCTAAATTTTTTGCATTAATTACTCTCCACCTACCACCATACTCTATCTTTAATGACATTTTTCTACTTTTTCTACACTTTTTATGCTTTCTTCCGCACCCCAGTCATAACCTTCAGGCACACTTACAAATTCTTGGCCACAAACCTCCTTACGCATGACTCCATGTGTCGAAGTACATAACCCTCTATGCCTCATACTAAGTAGTTTCCCATGTTGCTACCTACCTTGTGTTACATTGTGCAATCATCCTTCTACACGTGGTCTTCAATATGAGAAAATTTCCTTAAAAACACCTTCATCCCGAGCACCGTTGATAGCTTTCACCTATGTGCACCAATATTTCAAAGGACATTCATATTCAGCCCCATATAAATACCTCGTATGACAACCTATACTTGAATATCAACACAATAGATTCATTTTTCCTATATTTTCTCCACCCCACACTAAAAGTATGTGCAATCCTCTATACATGAACTCAATAGATAATAATAGCTTCCTACGCACAAGCACACTTATTACAACAAAATATTGAACTAAATTGACAAATCATAGCAATAATGAAAGGAAACACATAAAAGGGAAATCTAATCTAAGTGGCAATACTACCTTATTACAAACACCAAGAAGCCTTATTTATAGTAGGGCTTCAACCTACTCCCATTGAAGTAACCAAGAAATAAAGTGTCATCCAAAGATCCTGGGATCGACAAGCACCTGATTCAATTATCTTCGTTACTACAAAAGGTCCCAACTAATGCACTTTCAATCTCCTTAGGTGGCGCATAAACTTGGAATCATAAAGAAGAACCATCTTTCTAACCAAAAATGTTTTTTCCTATGTGTATCTATGTCAGGCCTTTTGTCTCACCTTCTTATTTTTTTGGATCCATCAGAAAATGGCACATCACTCATCTAACTACATCAATTTTTCAATGCACTCCTTGACATATTTCTCATCATCTAGTCCACCTGTGTGCACAATACGTTGGGATGGTAAAATGAATTTAACAAGCAATACATCCTCTACGCCAAACACCAACTAAAAGGGTGTGGCCTTATTCAATCTCTTATATGTGGTCATATGCCCAAAGTACAACAAATACTTTATCATCCCAATCTTTCCTTCCAACATCACATATTTTCATCAATTCTGTCCCATAATCTGCATTGAAATATTCAATAGTACCATTAGCCTATGCATGATAAGGTGTAGTCTTATGGTGTGCCACCATAACATCTGCCAAAAGTATTTTGATTATCTCATTTAAGAATTGAGGGCATCTATCACTTGTTAAGCTCAATGGACATCCATACCTGTTGATAATGTTTTCCCATAAAAATATGGGTGTTGTAGTTGTTGTGTAATCCTTTGTAGGTGCTTCCTCCGCCCACCTTGTAGATAATTGTACAAGTGATAATATAGTGTACTCCAGTCCCACACATGGATGGTGAAATAGGACCTACAAAGTCAATAGCCCACTTCTCAAAAGGTTCAACACTTGTAATAGGCCTCAAAGGCATCTCATCTTTGGTTCTAGGCTTCCCAAGGTGCTAAAAATGATTCACACACCTTAACATATTCTTTAACATCCTTGTACAAAGTTTCCCACCAAAATACAACCATTATAATCTTGTGCGTTGTAGCATCCCTACATAATGACCTCCTACAATTCCAAAATGAGCTTCTTCCATAATAGCCTCGCATTCATGCTTCAAAACACACTTTGTGCAAAAACCTTCATCACATCCTAGCTTGTATAAATCTCCACCAATCAATTGGTAAGGTGTCGCGCATATTGCAAGCTGCTTCTTTTCTAATGTATACATTCCCTCAAGTGTCTCTGTCTAGTGCGCAAGAACACTATAATATCCTCTAAATCTATGGTCATGCGGTTTAGCCTAAAAATATGTGCATTTGGCATTATGTCCTCAATGTTCTGTGCATCCTCACCAAAATATCCTTGACAAGTGGTTAGGCCCTGAATTTCATTTTCTTGGTTTTAAAACAATTGTAAACTCAAACTCCTAAAACAAAATTATCCACCTGCAAATGTTCCCTTACAAAATAGGCTTGTTGACCAAATACTTGAGTGATATATGATATGTGTAGAAAATGAATATTGTTACCAATAAGTAGTGTCTAAACTTATGTAGTGTGTAGATCATGGACAAAGGCTTGTGATCAATAGTTGTATAATTCTACTCCATAGGTGTCAACATCATGTTTGTAAATTAAATGGGATGGTCTATAGTTCCTTATCTGGTTTGCCAGTTACACAAATTTCCATGCCAGAGCATCAAAATGAAAATGAAATGGTTTTTATCATGAAGGAAGGCGTAAAATTAGTGTAGAATTAAGCTTCTCCTTCAATGTTTCAAATGATTGTTGTTGTGTGTCATCCCAATAGAATTTTCCTTTACTTTTCAACAATTCTTCCAAGGGCATGGAAATATTTGCATAACATTTAATGAATTTCATGTAATACCATGTATGTCCTAGAAACTGGTGCACTGCACTTTGATTATTAGGTTCCTCTAAACCCAATATCACAACAACCTTGGTTGGGTCCACCAACAATCCTTCCTTACAAATAATATGCCCCAAGTAAAGTGCTAAAAGGTGTTGCAAAGATGCACTTCTTAATATTAAGAGAGATTCTTAACTACCTACACCTCTCAAACATGAGTCTTATATTCTCACAAATGATTCTTGACTAATCCATAGGATGTCCAATCATCTAGATAAACTTGTAATAACTTATGAATAAATTCTTGAAAGGCCTACACAACAATGCACGAGAACACCGCTAGCACATTCTTCAGTCCAAAAGGCATCACTATATATGCAAAACTTCCCCATTTAATGGTAAAATTTTTGTATTTCTTGATATTCCTTCACTATATGCACCTAATGATAACTTGAAAACCCATCTATAAAAAAGTATATCTCACTTCATACAACTCCCTCAAGGATTTCCTATGTGAATGGGGTAGAAAAGGATCAATAACACATGAATCATTTAATTCTTTGTAGTCCACATAGATCCTTATCCTCCCATCATTCTTATTGTTGATGACCATGGGGCTAACCCATTCAAAATCCTTCATAAGCTCAATTATACTAGACTTGAGAATTTTATCAATTTCTTCCTTTACCTTCAAATACAGATTAGGATTCATCTTATAAGGCCTCTTTCTGACTAGGCACATTCCAATTTAAGCTTGATTTTTATCTCACCTAAATTAGGGTGTACTCCCTTTAACTCATGATTCCCTGGAAATAATTCTGGAATTCACGTAAAATATCAATAATCTTAGCCACTTCCTTCTTTGACCAATAATCACCAATAATGGCCTCCATAGGCTCTACCTCTATTCCAATGTTAACCTTATTTATTTTCATAGGGACATGATACATCTACGCCTTCTCATCTCATCATGTCCATCACCTCACATGTACCTTTAGTGTGGTTAACATCTAGGCTATTATCATCATCATCATCATTATCTATCATATACACCAATTTACCCTTTTCTTTTTTTCTTCCCAGGGAATAGACCATATCTTCTTCTTATGTCTCTTCAAGATCATGGTGCACATCTAGATCAAGCTCTTCAAACATTTCTATCAATATTTCCTCATCCTTTACACTATCTACCAAAGTAAGGTGCTTCATAATCTATAAGTGCTTCATTGACCGGAGGTTTAGTAGAAAATAATCAAAATTATGAATCATACCTGAAGTCATCTCTTGTCAATTAGTTGTTTCTCTTGTTAACTCTACATGGACATACCATGGTCACACATTTACTTAAAGTGTAGTAGAACTTATGTTCCTAGATTGATGGTGGTAAGGCCTCATGTCCCTCCATCCAAAGTCTCTCACAATTCTAGATGTGATGCGAGGAAGGTGATTTCCCATGAAATTCACATATTTGAGAAGGTGCATTGCTCCTTAGGAACCTATTAGAAAAGGTGATTCTCACTTCTCACCATTCTAGTAAGTTACCTCTGTGTGTTGCCCACCAAATTGCATTGTTTTCCCACACAAAGTGTGTAGACCACCATGTTTCTTTTATCTTCATCATTCATCCATTATTCTTTTATGGCACATAGAAATATAGCAGGGTTCCCATCACCAATGTACTTAGGTACTGGTTGTACCAAAAGCGCCTAACCATGCACGACCTAATAATAAGATTAATTGTGTTCTTTATTTCTCACCCAACTACTTCATACTTTCCATGCACCCAATTTTCACAAGCAATACTGTGGTGTCACTAACTGACTGAGCATCATCCCACTATATCACTCCTTCCTTAGATGGCTCAGTTACCTCAGGGTCTCTGATTGTGTGCACATATATCATGTTCAAGTCCTCTTCGCTCAAGGGCTCAACATACGGAGAAACCTTTTGCATCAATCAAAGGTATAATGAAGCTCTTCCTTGTTCTCAAAGCTAATGTACCCCTTGTTAAAGTGCAAATCTGCATTATTGGCATAACACAGGTGGTCACCCAAGTAGTGCTTTGGGAATTTATATGCTTAGACCTCTCTTAAATACTTCAAAGTCCCCAGTAAAATTGGCTCCCTGAATTGTAATAGATGCATCCTTTAGTACTCCAATAGGAATATCCCTAGTTTATGTTTTCCATATACAACACATTCGAAGAAGGTTGCAATGGTGGTCTTCCCATCTGATTCCATGCATCCAATGTGAGTACATTAACCTCCGCACATGTATCTATCATAATATTGCTTAGAAGCCATCCATCTATGACTGCATTAAGTGTAATCTCCTTAAAAAATTCATGATTATGTAAGGGAATATTTGCATGAAGTATCTTCCTCTCACGCTCAAAAATAGTGGTACAAACATTTTCTCGTAACCATTCTCCTAACAAAGGGATGATGTTCTCTCTCACACAACATTCGACATAACTCCTTCAAGACATCTATGTCCTTCTACGGGAGTTCAACCTTATTTTTTTGATCCATAATGCATGCTTACTCCTTCAGGATCTGAATCTCTCCCTGCAAATCCTGATGACATCCATAATATCTTGGTAAACCTCCTTTTCGATGTGCAACATTGGGATACTTGGTATTTATCACTTCTTGATTTTTTTATAGTTGGCTTATACTTGAAGTTTCATGTGCGCATGAAGCCTCAGTGCGTGTCTAGTAAAAAATGGGTTAACTCGGGACTAGGTGTTAACTTTGGAATCCATTGATTTTCAATTGCGTGTTGTACTTTAATCATTCTCACACCCTTGTATTGCTTTTGATGCTTTCTCATGTGCTCATATAAGTTAGTACATTCTTGAATTTGTGTTTCTTCCACACCATGAGAAAACCACATTCTAAGGGCACTCACGTTGATAATGATTAGGAGATCCACAAGTATAATAAGTTCCTCAAGAAATCCTCCTCTACCACCACCGCAACCTCGGCCTCTATATCCTCCATGAAATCCTCTATTCATGTTATCCCCATTAGTGTGCCCTTCATTATGTTGTTCTCATTTTCCTTAGATCCACTTGCCACACTAGTCTGACACACACCAGTCTCAATGGCTTCATGAATATGATCAATCAATCTACAATCAACGTGTGTCATGAGTATGGGTTTTACAAATATTACAATACATAGACACATTCTTTTCCAGATCGCATGTTGTAAAAGAGGGCATATACTCGCATCATGGTCCAAATGAAAATCTCACAATCCAAAAACATGGTGCACACCGACTTGCGAGGGAAGCTATCCTTAGTATGTCCTTCAACCTCGCAATTTGTACACCATATGCCACTACGTGTCTCATGAGTTGAATTAGCATAGTGCTTCTCAGATTTTTTTCCATGGCGCTAATTTGTGTCTCTAAAAGACTTACTCGGTGTACACACTTCCAACTATCTCGGTGTGCAGAGCTACTTCTAAGGCTTCACGCAGATCTACAAAAGTCTTATGAGATAGTGCCCTTATGAAAAGAGTCAACCATCTACTAAAAAACATTGTGCATGTTGATTGGGATGGATATCATACGACAAATTTGACAACAAAGTTTTAAAACACACTTCATATTCCTTTACACTCTCGGATAAACCTTATGTCCTTAAGTGTGTTGATACTCTTTTGTTTAAACTCTTGAATATGGAACTCGGCTAGAAACACATAGCGCAAAGCATCATATTCCACCGCAATTTGATGTGGGTCATACTTTCTATACCAACTATGGGTGCACCTTTGAATAGTAATAACAAATTAACTTGATTTTCTATCTGAGGTTATGATTCCTTTAGCACGTCATAGTAGCTCACACTAATGCACATAAACTGTTGCATCTTCAATACCCCTATATTATGGCAAGTGAAGAGACATCTTGTAATAAAATTGATGTAGTTGATGAGGGTGTGGACCCTACCCACCAGATCTAGAACTAGATCCCCCACTAGTATTTCCTCCACCTCTAGAACCACCTAATCCTCTTGATCCCGATCTGATCCTGATCCACCCCTCCTCCTGTAATGGGCACCGGACCAAAGGTGGATGTACTTCCTTGCATCCTAACTGTAGTGCTAAACTAAACTCCTATAGTCTTCAAATTTTTAGTACTTCAAGACATATTCCCAATTTTTTCACCACTCGTACTCTTTCCGATGACGCACTTGAAAATATTCCTCCAATTGAACCCCAAAAATGATGTCATTTGTGCTTTGCCATAGGTGTGTGTGTTGTCTGATGTACTTTTGTATTCATAGGAAAATGATATCTACTTGTAGCTATTATATTACCTACTCTCACCTACTTCTCAATGAATAATTTTGGAACTAGAGCACAAAGCACTGGGGCTAGGTCATCATGTGAGATCATATGCATGCCTCGCCATCCTTAATATTTCCTCCTCTAACGTGCTCTTATCATAATCAAGGAGATTCTCTACTTTACTTTTCTAAGTTTGGAAGAGCTTGATGTTTTGGCTCCACATCTTTTCACGTGAGATTCAAATCCTTCATGATCCATCATCCTCCACAACTCCAGAGATTACTCAATATCGTGCTTCTTCACCAATTCCCTCTTCAACGCTTCATTATACTTGAGTCATTTTTCCTCTCTTTGCCTTTTGCTGCCATCTCTACCATCTTTCACCACACCTATTCCTGCCCCTATGTGTGGTGGTGGGTTTAGCTATCCATAGGTAGTTTCTCCAAAATCAGTAGCACCATCAAGATCTTAATTTCCAAAGTAATAGCGTGCAAGTAAGACCCTTTGGGCTTGTGTAAGAATTCAAACTCGGTAATTTCGGGTAATAATACGTAGAGATAGCGTACTCAAAAGTGTAATTACGCAATACACCAGCGTACCAACGATATACAAAATGAGACCAAGATTCATATGTATCAAAAAAAATCTGGTAATATTCTTACATCCAAACCCTCGTCTTATATCCCCATATTTTTTTTTATGCGTATGATGAGAACCACTCATACAATTACAAGTCTATTGGAAAAGGCTAAAAAACGTCTCATAGATCTCATGATATATATGATCTTCCACCCACTTACGCATTGAAATCAGGTCCAAAACCATATCTCTGTGTAAATTGATCTTGTCATCTTCAACCCAACTTTCAATGCTCTCAAGAGTCAATTAATACACCATCTGCATGCAACATCCTAGTAAGACAGTTTGAAAAGAGGTCCCGAAAACATAACCAAAATGAAGTCTTTTATTTCCACTCAATTTCCTAGGAGCATTAACATTTCATCCAGACAGATCTAAATAATCATCCAAAGCACGTGAAGCTACCAAGTCCCTCCTTTATGAAATCTTATCAAGATTTTAGCATGCATGTTCATGTTTATCATTACCAAATCATATAATAAAGTGTAATCATAACATTCATCATTAAGATAAGATAATAATAACATAATAGATAATAATTAAGATCAGATTCACCATACAAGTACCATGATTAAATAAATCAATTACTGGAATCTAACCACAATTATCCATTGTGTTAAGTCATCAAATAACAAAAGTTGAATACATTACGATTACTCTCACAAAGTCAGTATCCACTAGTAAATCATGGTAGTATAACTCTATTATCACACATACGATTGTCCAAAAATATGTAGATCAACTAATATATATAGGGGTGGGGACTTTCCCTTCACCGCCCATGCATCTCAAAATAGATTGCATGCTCAAAATAGTCATGCACTACAACAATTGCATGCTTTTACAAAGAGGCTAATAATAGATTAATCTATAAATAAACTCTACTTTAATCCTATTATTAGTGTGGTCTATGCATGACCTTTGATCTCTACTTTGGTCCCAAAATAGCTCTTTCTTAGTCGTGAAATCTTTCTTCCTTTATCTTTACTTGAGCCGCACTCTAACCACTTTTCCTATTTTTAGCCCATGACATACAAAATCAGACAAGTCATGGAACCGATCTTCCGGGTGAGCCCCACTTCAGCCAGACTTGAGCACACCTTCGCGCCACCTTTTTGTGCCCTCTCAATATTAGGAAATTTTGCCAACCCAACACTTAGTAGTTTGAAAATAAATCTATTCATTTAAGAAATATGGGAGAAAGTGTACACTTTTTCCATTGAAGGATGAATATGTAGGTAATTGTTAAATATGATTAAGTTGTTGATTACATGTGATAAATATTTTTACACTGGTGAGTAAAAAGCAAGGTAATTGTAGAGAAGAGGCATATAAAGGTTTATATGATATGTTTGAAGGGAAAACGAATTTAGTTAAGAAAATATGGTAGGTTATGAAGCAAGGTAAGGAACAAATAGGACTATAACATGTTTGTGAAGGTAGTCATCAAGTGTTGTATCATGAAGTGAAACAATTTAATGAAAGGAAACAAGCAAAAGTGGGCATGAAAATGGATCAATGGGGAGCAAGAGTTTGAGGAGAACTCAGATTAAGAATAGCAAGAAATCTGATTTAGGATTGAATGAATCATTTTTAGAGTATAAAAAGAGAGAGAATTATAAAAGCTCAAGAAACTAGTGAGCTTAAAACAAGAAAACAATTTAACATGATAGTTAGAGACAGTGTATCTACAATAGTGTTTCAAAATGATGAGAAGGGGTATGTTGAAGCCATGAAATATAAGAAACAAATCCATCAAAATAACCAAGAGAGGCAATTGTACAATTGTGCTAGAAGAAAATAAGAATAAGAGAGAAGATGAAGAAAAGTCGATAATTCTGTAGAATAGACCTTTAAACTATACAAAATTAGTTGATTAATTTGATATGGTTTCTCCATGTGTAGATATGACAAGCCAAGATAAAAAGGATAATGAAGAAATAGAGGCAAATGAAAATTAATTCTATGTGATTCCTTTCTTTAATGTGTTTGTTTCATATGCGGTATGGTTCGTGCAAATGAAGAACAACTAGTGATAACAAGTATGAAGATGAAGAAAGAAGAACTCAATACAAATGAATCCAATTACCAATGGAATAAGGATACATTAGAGATTTTATTTTATCCATTAATATTTATTGTAAACAAGCCTTAGGATCCGGGAGGAGGAATGCAAAATATATACAACATGTGTATATACTGATGATCAACAAGAATGAGAACAATAATGAAGGTTTCATGAACAAGAGTTCATGGTGAATTCTTTCTACCTTGGCGGTTTGATGTCGGAGCATCGGTGAAACTCGTTTGGAATATCAAATTTACATATTCCAAAGTTTGAGGGAGTCTATTAAATCAAGAATAAGCCGCATATGGCATAGGTAGATATGTTTTGGTAGGTTTGGGTCTTTGAGGGATTTTCCTCCAAAATAGTAATTTGAAATAGGATGTTTGTTGTGTAATTTCATATGTACACATATTATGTTATTGGAGTGTGGTGAATAGTTTTAGGTTCTAGAGGAGTTACTACGTAGTTTCTATTCTATGATTAACTTAGAAAATTCAATACATAGTTGTAAGTTGTATCCATAATAGGAGAAACAACCTCCTATTTTCTTGTTGGGAAGTTGAGTGAAAATCTCAACCATAGACTTAGTTAGAACATGAAATCCACATTTTTGAAGGTTTATCATCTTCCACAAATAGAAAAATAGGCATGACATAGAAAATAAAGTTGTGGAACAGTCAAGTATGAGGTATGAATTCATTGTTTTGGCATACTATTTAGCTCCATGTATAGTATACGATCAAGAGATAGAGAAGAAGGGGTGTAAATTGTTAAGGTTTGTACATTCTCTTCTTTTGAAATTTTTCCATATAAGGTCTATAAAGATGAATAAGACTATGATCTTGATATATTTTGATATAATTTCATTTTCTTCTTGAGATTGCCTTATTTTTAGCTAGTTTTCTTCATTTTCCGACCAAAAGCCTATTTTGTGAATGTATAAAGCATCTACAGGCATGTATTCTTAAAGAGAATTTTTTTAGTTTTCCTCAATATTATTCAATAGGAAAAAGGAGATAAGAGGTTTGTTTGGAAAGGATATTGAATATTTTCCCTATCGGGTTGTTTTAAAATCTTGTTTTGGGTCTTCACTACTAAATCCCTCAAATCTCAACTTTTTTGAATTTCAAAGCCTTAACTTAGAATAAATCATGTATAGTGTGATTAATAAAGGTTTGAAGTAGTTTGAAGGTTTGAAGTTGTTTTTAGGAAGATCTTATTGATAGTTCCCTACGATTGTACCATGTAGTATTGAAAAGGCCTAATTTGATCAACATCTTATGAACTAGGTGTGATTTAAAAAGAGTTGGGTTTTAAAACTTAGTAGTCATCATAAAATTCAATAAGAGCATACAAAAATTTTTACATAGTTACAAGAAATTGTGTCTATCAAAATTTTGACCTTAATTTCTCTCAAAGCAGCCCAATGGGTGGAGATGGAGATAGAGTATTAGATGAAGAAGAAGGATCTTAAACTAGTGGACTTAACCTAATCTCTTATGTTACGATGTTAAGGAAAAATAAGGTAACTATATTATGTATATTTCTATTATCAACAAATTTTCATATTCTTAGGCTAGAATTAGAGTTAGAGCTCATTAGTGATTTAAGGAAATTGAGTTCTTAATGGTTTCTCTATTCTAAATAAAGTGAATTGAGTTGGGCATAGTAAAACAAGGCATCAACCTTACTTCCACAAAGACAAAAATTCTCCAATCAACAATCTAGATCAATCGATGAGATCAACTATGATTGAATAATCACAATTTCTACAACAACTTACATAAATGGTTCACGAGGGATATCCTTGATTTGGATGATGGAATTTCTTGACATGTCGCGGTACAACCTAAACAAGTCTAGGTTCATCCTCAATTATATTATTGATACTCGTGATTGATAAAGGGATATTTGTTACTTAAAAAATGAAATGTCACAGATCATTATTAAATGTTTATACTCTGTGGGCCAAATTACTAGATGAGTGGATGAAATGAAACTTGACAAGATCTAATGTCAATCAAGTAATTTTTCATCTTCAAAACCTCACTTTTGTGAACACAATTATTTGTGATGCTCCGAGATCAACCCAAATGATATCAATGCAATCAAATAATTTTCCACCTTCACATTGTACTTCCACATTGTGCCCAAGTATTTGATCCATGGTCTAGATCAATCTTAATGAGATCAAATGTAATTGAATTTTCATAATGTTTACACCGTCTTTCATAAATGGTTCATGAGGGATATCCTCAACTGGATGATGCAATTCCTCGACATGTCGAGGTAATACCTGACAAGTATAGGTTTATCCATGATTGTATGGTGGATAACCTAGACATATTGAGGATATCCATTACTTAAACAACAAAATTTATCCGATCGTGATATTAAATGTCTCTTCATTTTTATGTAGGTGCAATTGTGCATGTATGTGCGGGGAAGCGCCATTTAGATCAATATTTTCTAGGTTGGTATAAGTATATCTAGGTATTTTCCAAGTGTATCAATTATGATTTGTTCTACAATATATCCCACGAACATTTGAGAAATTGTCACATTAAGTTTTGATTTTTGTGACGCAAGGTCTTGATCGTCGAGGAATCCCATGCATGGTCAAGAAAAACATATCAAGTCATGATACTAAAATTCAAGTTTCATCCATTCCAGTCGATATGTCATGGACTAGATTTGGACAAGACAGTCTAGATTGAATCATGTAGATCGATTGTCCATATAAGGATATAATCTATAAGGAAATGATATTATGTAAATGAGATCGAAATATTGTCGGTTAAGATTGGATCACTAGATCAATGGTCAAAATGTGAACCTCCTATGATAAACTAGTATCACTTTCTAAATTAGATTTCAATATTGACGGTTCAAATCAAATAAACAATTACATTGATGCACAATCATGTAATCAATAGTCCATCATTTATTCACATGTGTCATCAAATATTTTAAGATTGACAACTAAAATTAAATCTTGAAGATCAATGACCAATCTTGATAACTTGACTCATACTTACACATGTTTCCTCACTTGAGATTTAACGATTAACAAACCAGATCGTTAATGAAGATCGACGACCTATATTTCAATATTATATCACTTCCTTCATAGAGAATTCATTTTATATTACAATATTGGAGTCAACGATTAAAATTTTGTATATCTAGAGCCCAAATTCAACTACCTAGATTGTAAATTTAATCATGCATTCTCGTTTACATGTTTTTGTGTTTTAGTCGTAAAATACTTGCAATTTTTTGAGATTATTATCTCTTCAAACCATCATATTTGAAACATGGTCGTTATTTTTCACGTAGATCTTTATACCATTTATATAATATATTAATATGTATAACAATAAATGTTATGATTTCCTTTTAAAATTAAATCCGATATTTCAATTTTATAGAATTATACTAGTCTACCATTGATGTGCACAATTAGAAGGGCAAGACTTCGCTAAAAATGTATTTTACGGTGAATGAACTTCAGGCAGCAAATAGAAATTTGATTCATGGCAGTCTAATTTTAATCCACGTAAGGGTAAACGCAAGTGTATCTAATTAATTGTAGGTATCTGCAGGTGCTTCCATGTAAATGTGAGTATGAATTGTTATGACTATGATATTTAAGGCTCGTCCACTACATTTAAGGCTATGAACGAATGATTGAGATCCCTACCAAGAAATTTGTAGAACCCCACATTTGTACAACTTACCATAGCATAATTTGATTGATTGATTTGTCTCATGTATTAAATTACATATAAGAAATTCATGGCACCCCACGGTTTTACGGATTACACTTGTATAATTTGATTTATTGAATTGGATCGTTTATTAAATTCATATTTTCAGTAATGTTAGATCATTCAATGGGTAAACACAAGTGTGTCAAGGTAACTACAAGTATTTGCATGTTCTTCCATGTATCTCCAAGTATGATTTGTTGTGGTTGATATAATCGAGTTCCATTCATGTTATTCGATATTTTCAACGAATGATCAAGATTTATATCTAGCAATTCATGGAACCCCATGGTTGTATAATTGATTACCGTATAACTTGATTGATTGATTTTGTAATGTTAATTTTCCTAAGGCATTATTCAAACCCTAAATAGGTCATTAGCATAAACCTTTATGTACTTGTGTGGTTGTCTTATTTTGACAAGATATACCTAACACTTATTGTGATGAGAGAAAACATTTTTGGATGTAAAAATTTATCGCTATTATATTTTATGAATATGATTATTGCAATGGAAGAAACCTTAAATTGAGTGTGCGATGAGATTTTTATAACCATTTATATGTTATAAATTTGGTTGAAAATATAAATGATAATGGTGATTAAACTCTAAACCTGAACAAGTAATCAAACTAAATTAATTGGGGGATGAGTACGATATTTGAAATAATTACAAGCTTAAGTAAATCTTGGAAATAACTTGTATGGGTAGTATTAGTATGATCCAGTTTTGAGTCATGAAATTTTGATGTTTAAGAAACGTGAATAGAACAAGTTTTGATTGTTGAATCATGGTTGTCAGAGAAAAAGTTTTGAAATAATGGTGGGATTAAAATAGTACAAATACTATCAAATAAGTGCATTATTTTATAGTGTAAATATTGTATAAATGTTAGATGAATTGTAAGGATGTGAATAAATAGCGTAATTTATATTATTGTGTGTGAAATTAAATTAGAAAGATATGAAGTGTTATTGATTGTAATTATGTAAGTTGTTATAGTAATCAAATATGTTCAGGATTAATCATAATGGATGTTTTAATGAGATGCATTAAGATTACATTAATTACATGGAATGTGTGTATGTGGTGTGTGTACAATTTTTTGTGTCGTGTGTGATCAATTTTAAATTTTGCATAATATTTTGGGCATGTGTGATGTGTGTGTTGAGTGTGTAGATGGTGAACATGTGCTCGAGAACCATACACAAAGAAATAAATATAAACATGCAAAGGAAGATGAGACTAACACCCATGAAGCTTTACGGTCAACATAGGTCATACGGGCTTGAAAGCGAGTTAGTTTTGTGGATATGTGAAGTGACCCATGTAATTTAAATGGTGTTCATATTCCTTGTTTATAAATTGTCCCTTCACTTTAGACCTTTGATTTGATTAATTTGATTTAGTTGATTATTTGTTTAATTTTAATTTTAAGTAGGGTTAGAAGTTATTTTAACCATTATTGGGTGGTTTTGACTTACTTTTGGGGGTTACAAACATTCTATTTTAAAAAATTCAAAATTTAACTTTAGGGCCACTTTTGGGTACTGTATGAGAACAAGGATTCCATACTCCCAAAACTCCCCATACACCTACCCCCTATGGGTACCTTTTTAGGCCTTTCTGACCACTTGAGGATTCAAAAGGACCCCATCTTTTTCCTTGGAAACCTTGCCATCCACTTTTACATTTAATCTCTTGTAAGACTTGAAGTTGATTTGAAGGACAAACATTTGATGGGATTGTATTTATTTTTATTTGATTGTGAGGTTTGAACCTTTTAAGTTGCTTGCAAGTAAATTGGTTTGATGAGAACTCTTTTGTTTTTATTTGTCTTTTATTATTCCTATTTTTATATTTCTTGGATTTTGGGTTGAGTGGTTGCCAAATTTCGTAAGGAGGATGTGAGATGCATGGTGGAGTGTGTAAGGAAACCCATGTAGGTTTGTAAGAAGATTTATTATCTTTTTGGGGATGTGTTTTCATGGGGGGTTGGGCATGCCACTTGATATGGTGTCATTTGTTGCTTCAATTTGGAGTTTTGACTATTCAAGTGAACCTCATGGGTTGTTTTTGGGAAGTCTTTTGGACTTAGGAGAGGTGTTGCTAGATTTTGGAGTGCTTGTGAAAGTGTTTGGTTGATTGAAAAATTGGTGGGACAAGATGAGCAAGGGATGAGTTTTTCCCTTGTTTTTCCTTTCTAAAAATGGTTGTTTATATTGGTGTGATTATATTGTTATTTTGAGCATGTATTATGTTTTCATTGACATTATGCTACTTGTTAAACACCCAATATGGGGCTCGTAAGCATAGTTGTGAGTATGTAGGAAACTAGTATGTCCTTTAAAGGGGTAAGTGTGGAAAAATGAAGAAAACAAAACATGTATGAAACTTAATGGAGGAAGCAAAGGGACAAGATATTAGCCTTCATGGATATTATAAGTGGTTGTGAGTTTAGGGAGGTATAAGGAGTGAGATTCAAGTTATTTTCTTGCGAGAGGGAACCAAGGGCTAATTTACAATTCTTAGTGGAGATATAAGTGGATAAGGATGATTACATTTCCCCTTACAAGCCTAGTTAGCTTAGTAGTGTGCTTAGTGTTGTTGTAGAAAGATAACCCCTCTCTTTTGTGTCCCTGACCAAAATTTACTTGTCTTGTTTGGTACAATTTTGAATGTGTGTGTGTATTTTGGATATGCCTTTGTTTGAAGACTTGTTGTTGGTTGCGGAGTTTTTTGTAGAAGTTAGGGGATCCGTGGTGTAATGAGCATGAGAATTTATCCGCATCATATGGATGGGAGGTAAACGCTGCCTTTACCTCCTCTTTGGTATGGGTTGGTGAAATGAAGGAAGAGGGTTGCAGTGAGTGATTACGATTTGGGTACCTTGTCACCTTTATGTGAAAAGATCATTTTGTTGTATTCTTACTTGTTGAATTCACGTTATTGTGGATAAACTTCTAATAATGTGAGCTCTTAGCTTTGCACAAGTTTTGTTCCTCTTATTTTCTTTGAAAGAAAATGAAAGAGCATAGATTTTGTATGGAGGCATTGTAATTTATGGAAAAAAATTGTGTTCTTGTTTTTGTATTTGAGAGCTATTTACAAATAAGGTTGTGTTAAAAGTTGTGTTGAAAAATTACAAATGAAATGAAATATTACCTTCTCCTTCTCTCTCTTGCTTCTATCTTGTTATCCTATAAAATTGTCAAGGAAATTTTAGGTAACCATACCAAAATTTTGTCTGGTTCCTCGTCAAGGTCCCTCGGCATTCGAATGGCGTAAAATCCCTTTCCGAAAAGTCTGGTTTTTCGAACTTAGTCATTTTGGTCCTTTTTTGGCTGGGCGCATATTTTGTTCATGCAACACTAAATGAATTTGTACCCCCTTCTATTCCTTTGGCACACCCTTTGGAGTGTTAACACAACAATTGTTGCGCCTCCCCGTGATGCGCCTTTCTTGCCTACACCAAGGTGCATGCGCCGACCTGTCAACACTAAAAATGTTGCGCCCTTAAGCGGTGTGCCAAGGCACTCAAAACCCCATGTTGACAGTCATGAAATCGCGCAGTGCGAGTAATCACATGTTGACAGATGCATAACCACACCCCAAAGGGCACAAATATTTTCTGTCGAAATGTGTTTTGGTGCGCCTTTTAAAAAGTTGGTGGCACATTTATTGCACCTTTTGCTATATATAGGCACATCCACCTTGTCATTTTCATGATTAAAAACACGTGAAAAGTTTATTCTCTGCACTGTCATCCTCGTGTCGCGTTCGTGGACCCCACTTTGTTTCTCTCATTCTATATATTTCGGGTAAGTGGTCCTTGATTTCCTTGTGGTTTTGTTTTGTTTTGGTTGTCGGTGGGGTTGTTTAAAAACAAAGGAATGAATCTAATAAAACAATATGCCTCCTCCAGCCCATTTTGCAATCTTCTCTCTCCCCAAACCAGTTTTATCCTCCTTCCAGATCTGCTTTGGCACGGGGGCTTTGCCTGAAAATGAACCCAAGATCCTCTTCGCTATGTTCCCCTCTTGTCAAAATCCATGTCGAAAGAGGCCTAATAACCACAAACCTGTCCAAGAAGAGAGAAAATGTAAAGTTGTTGCATTTCCAAAACCCGCGGTTTTCCTTTCGCAATGCCATCCTTGTTGCATAAAACATAGTCACGCCAAGAGGGCGCACTGTCCCTGCTGCAACACACATCCTTCATGTGCCATATAAAACTAAGAAAATCCTTACACATGCAGGCGCAATCCACTTACAACAACAAAGGGTGTCATGCAAGCTCTTCTGCTGCGCACTGCACCAAAGGCCCCTTAGCACGCATAAAGTCAGTGATACATCCTTTAATGTTGCACCCTTGGCACACCAAAATAATCTACAACACATTCCATATCTGTGCCATTGGCGCATCCTACTGCCATGCAACACCAAAATTCCTTGTGCCCAGTTTAAACCATACACAATGGCGCAGGCGCAAATCCTTCTACAACAACACTGATGTTATGTGTAATTTTCCTGTGCCTTGCGCCCTTTGGCGCTATTTTCTTCCTTGCTGACATTATGTTTGATGCGCCTCTCCTTTTTGACCTGCGGCCTGCAATATCCCTACGCCTTGCACCCAGAAGCATCTAAATTGCTAACTCCTCATTCTGTAGAGCCTTGATGGATAATCTAACAGCTAACATGGCTCTTCTACGTTGGACTTCACTCCTTCTTGTAGATCAGCAACTGAAATCAGATTCACATATGTCTACATCAAGCAAAAGGCCAACTAAGTCAAAGTGTAAGACCAAACTCACAAAAGAAGAAATGAAAACAAGTATCAAAGGGTCGGGATGTTGGAATCCCATGCGGAATGTGACTTAGATATCAGAGATTCTAAGCTTGGCCATATAGACATGGAAGATTTTTGGGCTAGAACCTAGAAAGGTCACAGGTAGTCCATGGATGGATTAACTAGTGGCCAATGGTCTACACTTCGTTAGAGGAACCCCGTTGCGCGGTGAATAATGAGTTCATGATGGTGGTGGCCCGTTGCTATAACAAAGACACAAGGTGTGTCGAGAACGAAAAGGGTGAGGTTATAATCAACCTCATTGCCCGGCACTTTAAGATCATGTTGGGTATTCCCCACCACCGGCATTTTGTGGCTATAAGCCGGGGAAGAGCTGCATTAAGACATGAGAGGAAAATGAAAAAAATGCATGCGATTAATGAATGAGGTGTATCTGAAAAGTAAGAAGGTAATAACCAGGTGTCCCTAGGTTATTCATTGCAGCAACTTTTCGAAGGAGCTAAGCGACACCATTACCTTTACGAGCGGGGTTTTGGGCTTCCTGACACCCACTACTTCCACAAATGGATGCTCAGGTATTTGGAAACAATGAACAAAAACGTGCCTGATCAGCATTTTGAGTGGGCAAAAATCATCAGCAACACCATCTCTGAGCAGCTCCAACAACTCACAACAACGGGGAGGTTCTACATGAACTCCTATGTGGTCTATGTTGCTGCCTCTGAGAGAGATTATCCAGCGCTAAGCCGATGCAGAGTATGGCCCCAGGTAAAAATATTTGAATATTATCCTAGAATTAAGACTGGAAAACAACATTCCGTAGTTCACCAAGATCAACGATGCCTTCTTCTACGGCATCATCCTATTGAGGCCAAATATGACTCACGGTCGGATGACCAAGAGCATAGTAACTGCAACGGAGAAGTGGGGGGCGTTGTTTACGCAATTCCCCACTTTTACCTATCTCAGAGCAGCCAACTTCTTGGGGGAGCCCACCAAGTTACCAAGGTATGCAGGCCCTAAGTTGATCTTGTTGGAGCTATCTAGATCAGCTCATAACATATCACAAGAAGTGCCTAAAAAGAAAGAAGGGTGGAACTCCATTCCCCCTCACAGTGGGTAGGTACACATGCACTTCTCACACAAGGCCGGAAATGTTCGTGAGCTGGAACTTCTAACCTGAAGCACAATTTCCCGGTAAGGCCGACGTTTGATCCATGAAATTTCCTAACAAAGGAAAAACTCAATCCATACCACGTTCCATAGATCGAGGACATCTACATTCACCTGTATCACGATGTTGAACTCAGGAGGAAGGATCACTCCCATCTGGCCCTAGCCGAAATTATTCAATATGGCGTGGCCATTGTTCTGAAAGGATTCCAAACGACTGATCAAGAATTTGATCAGGTATATTTAGACATGGACGGAGACAACTAGCCATTCACCGAAATAGACGGGAAAAAGCACCTCAGACCATTGAGGAGAGGGTTAAGGGCACATTGCGAGCACATAGAGCACTGGTGCAGGTATAACGGGCTTATTTACCTTGGGGTGGACTTCACCACGTCCCCTTTGGGCGATGCACCTACCAGCCGAAGCATTTTCCAAAGGGAAAAGGAAAAGATAAAGAGGGAGAATCAAGCACCACTCAAGAAGAAGCTCTTGGGAGCCCTCCCTCTACCACACAGGAACAAGTTGTAACCTAGTATCTCAGAGGAAGGAGCGGAGAAAGTGTTCCAATGGGAACATCCACTCAAGATGTTGCCACTGCTACAATCACCGAGGTTCCCATCGTCCCTTCTCCCACTCCTCCTTCCCCTCCTCATGTCTCTCAAGCAACCATTCCTTTGGTTGTGTCTTCTCCCCCATCTTCTATTGTTCCCCTTTCCTCTTCTTCCATCTTCTCTTCCCTCGCGGAGCTGTCCCCCAGTATCTCTTCCCTCATCTCTCAGCTCCCTTCCGCTCCCACAATTTCCTCTCCTACAGTAGCTCCTACCCCTGTGAGCATTGGAGGTTCGGCTTCTTTATCAATGCCACCGCCAAGCATCTCAACCCATTTCCCGAGTACACTATAGTTTCCCTTCTGCCGTTCCTTCTTCTCCCTTAAGTCCAGCATGGATCTCCCAACACCTGAGCCAACACAAGAGGAAATTCCCCATTGCACCTATGGACTTCTCTGTCATCCCAACAAAAGGGGCCAAGAAGTAGAAGCCAATAACCCGCTTCTCTTATAGCGCCTCGGGTGAAAAGTAATGGAGATCGCTATCCGATCCCATAAAGGATAAAAAGGATCTGTCATGCCCACAGATTATACAGTGATGTAGGTCACAATGGGAACGTCATTCGAGAGCCTTCAAGGAGAGGCCCTATCCGCGGTGGATGCCCTTTGCAAAAATCTTCAAGAAGCAAAGGAAGAGAAGAGGCTACTAAAAGAGTAGAATAAACACCTTCTCCAAGCCTACAGAAAATGGGCAGTGCACCTCCTACAACTGCCACTGAGACTCCTGAGGCCCTTAGTCATGACAAGATAAACAAATACGCCAAGATTGGTGAACAAGGCATGGAAGTATCCTTCTGGAGAGACCAGATCCTCAAAGATAGTGAGGAAGTAATCGTCAAGTTCACCGAGTTATATCAGAACATTGGTCAAATGAACAAGGAACTCCATGCGATTGCAGGACCTATCTCGAAGAGTTGGACCATGCTAGGTTGCAACATGAGACATTCAAAAGATGCTCGACTGCTCAGTCGATGATTTAGTTAAATTCGGCATCTTGATCACCCCAGAGCACCCAACAAAGTCCTTGCTGCTTTGGACTACTGGGTCGATCAGATGGAATTTGTCCTGGAGAAGATAGATAAGGTCAAGGAGGAAGCCTTGGATGTAATGCATCAAATGGAGCAAATTATCCTAAGGATGTCTCGGGATTGCTCACTTCATCTTTCACCTTGAGGAAGGTAGATGAAACTATTCGAATCTTCAAAGAGATCATCTCGCAAGGGTTAGGGCCAGGAGCTACTTTTGATGCTGAATCCATCAACAACCTTCTAGCCTACCGTGACTTTGTGGGATACCTGATGGAGGCAGGTAATGAATACTTCAAGCTCCCGAAAAACTCAGAGATGAACGGGAGACTTGTGAAGTCATCAGCGACCACACCAAGGGTCCTGCAGGACCAACTCCAACCGATGATCAGCAAATTCATGGAGTACCGGGCCCAATTCCACATTGCCTCTCCTGAGCAGAAGCAGGGTACTCCTTTCCAGCCGCGAGACGATGACAAATAGCCTTCCTCCTCTTGGCTTTCTTTTTGTAATATTTAAAAGTATGTTGGCACAAATGATGACATCATCCATGTTGCACCATGGGATGTTGTTATCCACCAAGTTGCCCCAAAAGTCAACAGTTGACTTTTAGATATTTTGTAGATATTTTGTAATTAGTTGTTGGTTTCTTTTTGCCTTCTCTCCTCTTCTCCTTCTATAAATACTTGAATATTCATTGTATTCAAGTGTGGACACTTTTTAGATGAAAAATAGAAGTGAGAAGAAAAGGCTTTGTACTTTTGTAACAGAAGAAAACATAATACAAATATTAAGACTTTGTGCTGAATATGTGTGTCATGGGCATCTGATCTTTCTTATGTCAAATCTATGCATTTATTCTGTTGGATCTATCTCTATTTTTTGTCATTTGTTCATCAGTATTGCTTTGTTCGTTTATGCAAGTAGGTTTGGCTCTGTTTACTACCAGCCCAAAACATAAACCCTCTGACTTTTCTGCTTTGGAATTCATTTCTTTTCTCCCTTTAGATCTATCTATCTCCTCTCCCCGCTTCATTCCCTTCTCTTTTGATGAAATACCCCAACCAAGATGAGGTCCCAAACCCCGAAGGCGAGAATCTATTGTAGGACTTGCGCAGATTCTGCTAGTAGAATATAGCAATAAACCAGTTTCGCTTTGCTGTCTCAAAGAGGGGCTATGCCTTGCTGCTTTGTTGGCTCATCTATCCATAATTCTGTCCACCCGATAGATTTTCGGACCCACATTTTTGGCGACTCTATTGGGAATCAAACTAGATCTATGGTTGTGGTTTGTCAGAAAATCAATAAAACCGTAGAAACCACTACCTGTTTGCAAATTTTAACTTTTGCTTAAAATCCAAAATTTTTGCAAAAGTGCTCCAAACCAAAAATTTTCTTCAGAGATCCATAGATCTGGACTAGTTAGAGATCTTTAGTTCACTGAGTTTTTACAAAAACTCGTATTTTTCCGTAGATCTGAGATTCTGACAGTTTACAAAAATTTTAAAACCCTTGCAGAAAGTCAACTCTAAGATCCGAAGATCAACTTGCTAAGTTAACCATCATTTTATCCTCATTGTTCCTTGTCATTAAACCGCAATCAGTTTTAAAAGAGGGATAAAATTAAATATTCAGAAAAGTACATGCTGCTGATTTTTGCGTAAAAGAAAATCAGCAAATACAACCAAAAGAGTTTTTAATTCCGCTCCAAATTATTACAGATCTGAAAGTACACTAGCGGGTGAACCATTTACTCGTAGCAGGAGAGCTCGTGGAGAAGTTGATCCTATCTTTGATCTACTTCAAAGGCACAACTGTAGGATTACACTAGCGTGTTTCTCATCGCCGAGTTCAAACTGATCGGTCCAACCAGAAGTGTCTCGCCTCCGCGAAAGATCCATTTTTCGCAAGGAACATCCACATCCCTTTGCAGCGCTTTGTTGCTCAGTGGAACCGCGTTTCCGGCTCGTGTCCTTTTTCCAGCTTTTTAGATGGCAGTACCATGGGGAAATGGTATGGGCCCTCTTGCTTTACCACATCCAGTTCACACACTCTGTAATGGAAATCACAAGAATTTTCTAAGATTTGATGGGAGTGGAAATAAAAGCACGGACTCACATATATCTACATTCATCATGTCATGCACATCCTAGATGTGACCCACGAAGATGTGTCAGTTCGCCTCTTTCTAGAGACCTTGCAAGGACCCATGAGAGTGGTTCTGGATCTATCACTAGTTGGGCCACCTTACGGACTACATTCGAAGAAAGGTATAAGCCTTCAGAGGACGCGTTCGCGTTACTGTCAAAGATCACTCACCTGAAGAAGGAAGTCAATGAAACCATGCGCGATTTCATCACCCATTTCAATTCACTAATCAACCGTGTGCGCTTGCCATGCTGCCAACACCAGAAAATCAAAAGTGTTTCTTCGTAAATGCCATGAGCTCAAAAGTAAGTTTCTTACTCTTGCAAGAACAAGTCACTACTCTGGTTCTTGCTCAAGCTGCTACCATTCGAATAGAAGATAACTTGCTCATATCTGGCGAATTAAGGTGAGAGCTATCTAAGCCAAAAATTCAACTCCTTCTCAAGCCACTTCATCAGATTCGGCACTCCAGAAGATGGCAAACAACTTGCTCGCATTAAAGAAGCAGTTGGCTCAAGCTTCTCCTAACACTTCATACTGGGATGTCCCATGAAGAAATTTTACTTCCAACAACGTCCCCCAAAGGCCGTGTTTACCCACAACTACTCCACATTTGGCACTTGAGGCTCCTCTGGTCAATGCCCTAGTTGAGATTGAAGAAGAGGAGAAAAATTATGAAAAACCTTTGCCCCAAGAGGAAGATGATCAAGATGTCGGTGAACTGACTAGCGACTCTACAATCGGGTATATGGAATTTGACGAGGAGGAATCTGATGAAGAAGAGGGTACCCAAGGATATGCAAGTGGGCAATCATATGTTGTTTTCACCCGCTCTCAAGGAAAAGAAGCAGAAGTTGCTGCCAGGATACAAAAAGAGAAGGCTGTGTTGAACACACCTCCAACCATTGCTAAAAGAGGTAATCCTCTTCCTGCTCAATCTCCTATTAAGCCTTTTACGAAGAAATCCTTTTCCCCTATCTCCCCTCCGAATCAGCCTTCTTCTATTCCCATAAAGACCAGTAATCCTACCCTACCATCATGAAATGAGGGACTCATTCCTTCATCAATGCAACCCTTGGCCGCATTCGACATAATCAATCATGCTAAAAAGACCAAGATCCAAATGTCTGAAGCTGAGTATCTTTAGTCAAACCCCAAACAACTTGTAAGATTGACCGAATATATTCAAAGCCAAGCTGTCATAACTTCTCAAGTCTCCCCAAAAGGAATCCTTTCCACTCCTCATGCATCTCGCATCAATATCGCCTCGACTTCCGCATCAGGAAAAATTGAACCTTTTTATCTCTCTCTCCTAATCAATGGTCACAAGCTAAGCAATTGCATAATTGATTCTGGGGCTTCCGATAACATCATGCCGGAAAAATTCGCCATGCTTTGGGCCTCACTCTTACCAAGCCTTTTGGCAGATGTTACTCCTTGGAAACCAAACAGGTTCCATTGATTGGTCAAATCAAAGACGCGCAGTTCGCATTTGCGGCATTCCCAGAGAAAAGAGTAAAGATGACCATCCTCGTTGCCGATATCCCTACAGCATATGGAATTCTACTAGGAAGGAGCTTTTGCAGTGAAGTTGGTGGAGAGATTCATATGGACTGGTCTAAAGCTAAAATCCCCGTCAAAGGTGTAATGTCGACATTGGAGCCTAAATCGCAAAAGAAGTACTTGGTCACCAATTCTAACGACCCCCAAGCCCAAATTCTCTTTGAATCATTAGGGATGGGGAATTACATCTTATCTACTGAGTCTGACAAAATGGGTGTTCTTGTCAAGAGGAGGACCTTAACAAAATATGGATCTTTATAGTTTGATGGCAGTTTTACAACTACTAGATGCGGTCTTTGGAGCTGTGCTAATATCTCCTGAGGAGGAGATTTTTCCTCTCTCTTTCAAGGTGTAGTTTTTCAACACAAATAATACTACTAAGTATGAAGCTTTGCTACTTGGCATGCAAGCCAAAAGAAAGGGGAATCAAGAACCTAAAAGTACAGGGCGATGCCGAGCTAGTTGTGAATCAAGTAAAAAGGATACACCAAGTAAATAATGAAAGGCTCATGTATTACCGCAATGCGGTATGGGATAGCATTGAGGAATTTGACGCCGTCTCAATTAAAGTTGTTCCGAGAGCTTAGAATGATATGGACGATTCATTGGCCGTCTCAGCATCCCTCATGCTCCCTCACCCAGGATTGAAGACAAACACATATACCATTGAGGTAGTCTTTCACCAAGCGTGCTAGACAATTCTCAGCACTGGCAGGTATTCAACGATGACAATCAACTTATTACCTTTCTAGAAAAGGCAAAAAAATTAGTGAGCTTCATTTTGAAGGATCTACTTCTGCATGTCGTGAATCTTGTCACTGGTCAAGCGAATGAATCAAAAGAAGGCGATGGCATATGTCAGCTCAGAGGAAATAAAATTCCAAAAGGTTTGGTCTCTCTGGAACATTTTTTTCGACAGACATGACCATTTTGTCAGGAAGAAAAGGCAAGATAATCCTAACTCCTCTCCAGAGACCGAGCCGGTCAATCTAGGTACTGTGGAGTGTCCACAGTTTGTGAACATCAGAAAATGTTGCACACCTAAAGAAAAGCGGAAGTTTTTCAAATTGTTGAAGAAATATATGGATGTATTGGCATGGTCTTATGCTAATCTAAAGTCTTTCAAGCTGAAGGATGTTCAACATGACATCCCGTTAAAAGAGGATGTTAAACCTTTTCACCAGAAATAGAGGCACTATAATCCCAAGGTCTCAGGTACCATCCAGGCTGAAATACAGAAGATGTTGGATGTAAGGATCATTTTTCCTATCCATCACAGTACCTGGTCGCAAACATCGTGCTAGTTAGAAAAATAATGGTGAAATATGCATCTGCGTAGATTTTCGCAACCTGAATCAGGCATCCTTGAAGGACAACTACCCGCTTCCCATAATGGATCAGGTTACGCATGCAGAAGCTTGGTTCGAAATGTTGTCCATGCTTGGATGGTTTTTTTCGAGCCATAATCAAATTGAAGTCTCACCTGAAGACCAATTCAAGACAGCATTCACTACCCCCGGGGCACATTCACCTATAGCAGAATGCCTTTTGGTTTGACCAACACTGGTGCCACCTTTCAGCGGGAAATGGACTTCGCGTTCAAAGGTATGATGGGAAAGGTTATTGTAGTTTATTTAGATGACTTAATTGTGTTCTCTAAACAGTGAAGTGATCATTGTGATCATTTGGAGCAAGTATTGATTAGATGCCAAGAACACGGGATCTCCCTGAATCCAAAAATTTTGTTTTCGGGGTCACTAAAGGAAAGTTGTTGGGACACGTTGTTAGCAAGGAAGGGACAAAAATAGATGCCGAAAGGGTTAGGGCTATTCAGAGCCTTACTTTACCCACAAGCAAGACCGGCGTTCACTCTTTCTTCGGAAAAGTGAATTTTCTCAGGCGCTTCGTCCCCGACTTTGCTGAAAAGACTCGCCACATATCAAATATGATGAAAGGGTCACCAACTTTCCGGTGGAGCGAGGAAGGAAAGACGTCATTTGAGGAGATAAAAGCCTCTATTGCTTGCACTGCAGTCTAGTATGTCTCGACTTCTCCAAGGATTTTATCATGTACGGCTATGCATCGAGCAGCATCCAGACGGCTATCTTAATGCAAAAGAATTTTGAAGATGTTGAATCTCCAATAGCGTTCATGAGCTCTCCTCTCAAGCCTCATGAATTCAAGATGTCTCAATTGGAAAAACATGTCTTCGCTTATTGTCAAAGCATTCAAGAATTTTCGATTACTACATCCCGAACTCTCATACGGTGGTGCTAGTTCCCAACACGGTGAGTTAAGTCTATCCTAACTCAACAAGAGTTAGGAAGCTTCATGGGGAATTGGATCGCAAAGGTCCAAGAGTATGATCTAGACATAAAACCAACCAAGCCTGGTAAGAGGCAAGGGCCTATGTCACTTATGGCTGAAAACAAAGATTCGAGAGGTCCCTAAAGAAAAAGATGATCAGATCATGGAATGCAATGCCATTGGAGAAAGTTTATTCTATACCTATGGTTTTGTTTGTTACAACTAGTGACAAATGGTATTCCGATATCACTTTTTTCTCACTTACGACGAGTGTCTAGCTCATCTAAATTCAAAGGAAAAGTGGATCATGTAAAGCTGGGGCAGCCGGATATGTCATCTCGGGATAACAGCTTTATACAAACATGGAATTGATGGCATCTTCTTGCGATGCGTTGACAAGCCGCAACAGGTAAAGTTACTAGAAAGCTTTCATGATTCAGCTTGCGGTGGTCACTTTTCCTCTTCCGTCACAACACATAAGATCATTCGGGCTAGGTACTACTGGCCAACACTATTTCAGGATACAACCACCTGGGTAGCAAAATGTGAGCTCTGCCAACAATTTGTTGGCAAGCCAAAATTGGCTGCTTTTCCCCTTAGGCCTGTCATTATTGACAAACCATTCAAGCAATGGGGAATTGACTTTATTGGAGCATTCCATCCCCAATCAAGTGTTGGACATAGTTATGTCCTAACAAAGCATTACTTCACCAAATGGGTGGAGGCCATACCTGTCAAACATGCCACTTCTGAAGTTGTTTGCAACTTCATCAAAGAAAATATCATCATGAGGTTTGGCATCCCACACAAGATCGTCATTGATAATGCTTCCAACTTCTCATCACGGGAAGTTATAGGTTTTTTCTATGAATACGGGATAACCTTGGCTCATGCCTCAGATTATTACCCCCAAGGAAATGGTCAAGCAGAATCCAGTAATAAAAACCTAGTGACCATCATACGGAAGTTGGTCAATGAGAACCAACGGTCCTGGCACAAGTCAGTTTATGATGCTTTGTGGGCAGACCGTATTACTCCGAAGAGATCTCTCAGTATGTCACCTTTTCAAGTGTTATATGGAATCGACGCTAAGCTCCCCATTTCTGCGGAACTCCCCGCTCTACGCTTGGCATGAGCGATCGAAGATGAGACTTTCTAGAATTCTCTAGAAAAAAGGATCATGTTTCTAACAGAACTTGAAGAAAAGAGAGTAAGAGTGGTCGACAGGATCACCGAACATCAGAATCAAGTCAAGAGACTATTTGATAAAAAGGCCAAGTAGAGGGATTTCAGGTGGGAGATCTTGTCCTTTTGTGGGACAAGCGAAGAGAGCCAAAGGGCATGCATGGAAAATTTGATTCTCTATGGAGAGGGCCTTTCAAGATCAAGAAGCTCAGTGGAGAGAATAGCTTCTATCTCTCGTATCTGGATGGAACCGAGCTCCCACTTCCTTACATGTAGGCAGGATCGAAGATCTTGAGAAGTAGAGCTTGCTCTCTTTTCAGACAGTTTACTTTTCTTGTGTGTTTTCTTTTACATTGTTGTGTGTTCCCTTTCTTTGTTCCTTTTGTTCACCCTTCGGTCGCCATTGTTTTTGACTCTCTAACCCAATGGATAGGCACATGTTGATCACGGGATTCTCAACCCTTAAGCTTCGCTCAAAGATAGTCCCCAGAAAGAGCCAGTTGTTATCCTATAAAATTAACAAGGGCAATTTTACAGGTAACCATACCAAAATTTTCTTCTGGTTCCTTGTCAAGGTCCCTCAGCATTCGGAATGGCATAAAATCCCTTTCCAAAAAGTCCGGTTTTCGAACTTAGTCATTTTGGTCCTTTTTGGTCGGGCGCATATTTTGTTCATGCAACACTAAATGAAAACAACATAAAAAACAGAAAGGATCATAGTCGCTCCTTTCATCCTCAATGATCATTCTAAAAAATTAAGGAAAAAGAAGATCAAAAAACAAACAATAGATATCTATCATAGAATATCTCCATTAAAAAAAGCTCAGATCATACATGATCATCAATGAAGAGATCAAAAGCAAGCAAGATCATAGAATAAGCAAAATACGGCAACAAAGAAATGCTTGGAAGACCACCACGTTACTTGATAGCCCTATCAATCTTGGTTTTGATCGCTTGCAGTGAGACAAAGAAAGCAATGGTTGTGGCCTGAGAAGAGTCTTTCAGATCCGCTGAGCAATTGCCATATCCCTTTTCTCTTTGGGGCCCCAAATGTCTTCATTAATCCCGCTTAGGCTGCAAACACTATGAACATGTTGTTCGATGAAATTGTAAATACTTTTAAGAGCTAGATAGGATGCAGTCATTATGATTTTTGCATTTCCCATTCTGCCATCCAAAGATTGTAACTTCTTGAACACTTCAGCAATAACACCCTCCTCATCATCATTTTGTAGTATTCCTTTTCCCTTAGCTTTTTCCATATTTTTGATAACCCTTTTGAGCTCTTGGATTTCCTTTTCCATCCTGCCCACTTTGACCATCAAATCCTCCTCCTTAGGCTCCTCCACCGGTTGGATGATGTGCAGGAGGTTCTCAGAAAGCTCGAGGTCTTTGTGGCTTCTAAGAACCCTCTGAGAAGTAGGGATCTTAGTTTTCATGCCCTTTCTTTTCTTGCTAGACGAAGCAGTTTCAATCTTCCTTTCGAGCGGGGGAATGGAGGCGGTGTGAGTAGGGGGAGGAATGGAGGAAGAGGGTGGAGCAGGATTCATGTGGGGACAGTTTGAGCAGTGATGATGGATAAGAAGAATTAGCCCTTGATGCAGAGGAACTGCCCTAGAATGACTCTGCACTTCCCGAACGGATTTCTCCAGTGAGTTTAACAAGTAATGAGGGAAGCTGATGGTTATATTTCTATGAAAGTGGTTAAGAAATATCAAATGCTTTTGAGGAATAGTAACAAATCTCCCCTCAAGAGTTACATACCTAACAACCATCCTGGCGAGCTCAGCAAAAGGCTCAGGAATCGAAGCCAACTTGATGTCGGCTGTCACAAACTCAAGATTTTCCCCTTCGTCAGGAATTTCTTTGTCTCCACCTCTCTGTCTACCTTCTTATTAAAGAATTTGGTGCCATCAAGACTGAGTCCGTGATCTGGGTGATGAGCTCCTCCGTGATCTCAACCTCTATGTTGTTGTATTTAACAACCCGATTCTTCCATCCCTGTGTGAATTTAATAGAAATATCCTGATCAAAACCTTGAATTCTTTCTATCAAATTTGCAAGACCCCCAATTTGAAGATAGTTCCAGAGCACAACATCCTCTTTCCACACTGGATTATGGGTGGGCTCTGTTTTGCATGGCGGACCCCCCATTTTTCCAGTGATTCTGCTCTCAATGGTAAAGATTTTAGCACTATGCGTATCAGACTTAGCTTTGTTTTTGAATCTTTCCCTTCCGTGATAGAAGATGTAATTATTAGACCATACTTTGTAATTAGTGACCCGCTCCTTGGCGTTCTCCCTATGACAAGAAATGATGGCTTTCCAGTTCACACAAATCTCATAAATCACACAAATCTTATATGATGTCATCATTCTGTACTTAAGAATCCGCTCATTAGCATCAACATTACAAGCCATTAGTGATGATTTTCCAAGCCATGTAAATCATTGATTATGTCTTTATTAACTTGAATGGGTAGAATGTCCCCCCTTAGCCAAGTTTGAAAAGTATTGTTAACTCCAAAGTTTTCCAAACCATCTGCGACCCTATTGCCTTCCCGATAGGTGTGAGTGATTTTAACATTTTCAAAACTCTTGCATATATCAGTAGCTTCAACAATAAAATCTCTAATTGACCAGCTGGGGTGTTGCTTTTTGTTTAAGAGATTGATAATGTTCAGAGAATCACCCTCAATTATAATATTCAGAATATTACAATCCCTGGCTAGCCTTATTCCCCATAGAGCAGCAAGAGCTTCAGAGTAATGATTAGTTTGCCTACCCATTTTCCCAGAAAAAAGCAGCAACAAAACAACCTCTTTGATCTCTGATGACTCCTCCACCTCTAGAATCTCCCGGATTGCCTTTTGAGGCCCCATCAAAATTTAACTTATGCCAAGCATTGGGAGGCTTAGTCCATCGGACGGTGGTTCTATCCATACCATTGTTATTCTTTTTGAAGACAGTGTCAATATTCCAATCAGTCAGAATGTATTCTTCTTTCTCAGGGAAAAGTCTATTTTTAGGAGGTTTAAATCTAGCAATATTATCCTGCACAACAATGATAATTTCTTTGTAGATTTTGTTACATACCTTTCTAGTGTTTCTGAAAATGCCATCATTACGAGCCTTCCAAACTCGCCACATAGTGTGAGGTAAAACAAGTTGCCAATCTCTTCACCACACAATGCTTATACGGAGAGTCCCATTGTTCCCAGGCCTGAAGACAAGTAAGGGGAAAGATCCATTTCTGATTAAATTTTGCAAAAACAAGATGCCAAATTTTGGAAGTGTACTCACAATGAAGAAATAAATGTTTATGTCTTCTGCCTCTTTCTGACACATGCAACATCTATTCGGCATGATGAATCCCTTCTTAATGAGGTTGTCATTAGTCAGAATCTTGCCTTTAATGATGAGCCACCAGAAAAAGTTCACTCTAGGGGTTAGCTCTGGCATCCACAACTTATGCCACTTAATTTCACTTTCAATAGAGGCAAAGAAAGAATTGTATCTGATTTAACTGAGTATTCCCCATCAAAAGAATCTTTCCAAATGAGTTCATCCTTAAGATTTTGATTACTAATATGGATTAGAGAAAGTTGATTCTAAAGATGAAACATCAGACTGTACATTATCCTTCTCCACTTTTAACTGTTTCCATTTTCTTTTGTTTTCATCCACCTCAATATATCCCTGTATTTTGTGTCCATACTTTGTAATTAAGTTGTCTTTAATGTGTCCATAAGAAGAAATCCAATTAAAATCAGTCCATTTATCAGTCCATAAGTTAATGTCTTGACCATCCCCAAGCTTCCAGCTACACCCCGAGAGAGAATATGTCTGCTATGAAGAAGATTGTTCCAGAAAATAGAACCATTCGGAAGAGACTGATCAGAAATAAAGGAAATCTTGCTTTGGTTTGAAAGGTATTTGATCTTAACCAACTCTATCCAAGGCTTGTGTTCTTTTATAAGTCTCCAACCTAACTTTGCAATAAGGGCAGCACTCATATGTTTGATATCTTTGATACCTAACCCCCCAAGCCTCTTTGGTTTACATACCTGCTCCCAAGCCACTAAATGATACCTGAACCTGTCCTCAGTACCGTGCCATAAAAAGTGCTTTTGAATCTTTTCAATATTGTTTGTCATCTTACTTTCTTTGGTATGCTGAACATTGACATGATGTAAATAGGTAGGTTTTGAAGCGTGCTTTTTATCAATAAGCACTTGCCTGCGCTTGAAAGTAGAGCTCCTTTCCATCCAGCCAGTTTTTTTGAAATCTCTTAATAAGATCATTCCAGACCTCATTAGAAATCTTGCCAGTACTTAAAGGTAGACCTAAATAAGTAGTGGGAAGAGAATTAATAGTGCATCCTAGAATATTAGCAATCTTTCTTTGCCTTTCCATAGGAGTATTGAAGAAATATATAGAGCTTTTGTCAAAATTAAATTTTTGCCCCGAGGCTTCCTCATAAAATCTAAGGATAGTTTTGATAGCCTTTGCCTCAATTATTGAGGCCATCAGAAGAAGCAGAGTGTCATCAGCAAACTATTGGTGGGAGGAGACCTGATTGCCAGAAGTTGGAGGAAAGCCTTTTATCATGCCAATGCTAATAGCTTTGGAGATAGATCTGCTTAAACTGTCAGCCATTATAATGAATAATAGAGGGGAAATTGGGTCCCCTTGCCGGATTCCTCTATTGCTGGCAAAAAAACCAACCGGTTCCCCATTAACAACCACTGAGAATCTGGAAGTAGAAATACAAGAGTGAATGATTTTCCTGAATTTATTTTGAAAACCAAACTTGGATAAGACCTCATCCATGAATCTCCAGGAGACTCTGTCGAAGGCTTTATGCATGTCTAACTTGATAGCCATCCCTGCCTTTTTACTTTTATCCATAGAATGGATTGTTTCATGAACCATGATAATTCCATCTTGAATAATTCTTCCCTGAATGAATCCGCTCTGTTGTTGTGAAATAATCTCCATAAGAATAGGTTGCATTCTAGTGGTAAGAATCTTTGTGAAGATCGATATATTACATTAACCAAACTGATTGGCCTGAAATCTTTGAAGTCCTTTGCATCCAACTTCTTAGGAGCAAGCACAATATGTGTATTATTTAATTCTTTGATAAGATTTCTAGTTCTATAAAACTCATTAACAGCTTTCAATAGATCTTCAGAACATATTTCCCAACATCTTTGGTAGAAGTTTTCCGAAAAACCATCGGGGCCCGGAGCCTTATCCCCTTCTAAAGTGAAAACAACCTTTTTCAATTCCTCAATGGTGACAGTTTTGGAAAGACTCTTAAACCTCTCAGCAGGTATTATATTATTAGGAATGGAGTCTAAGAGAAAGGAGGCCGCTTGTTCATTGTAGGAATTATTCTCAGTGAGTAGATTCTTGTAAAATTTGAGGGCTTCTTCTTTGATGTCTTTAGAATCCTTAGTAATGTTCCCATTGTCCTTAGAAACCTCAGTAATTCTATTACAAGCTCTATGCTTGAGGGCTGTCAAATGAAAAAAATTGTATTCTGTCTCCTGCTTTAAGCCAAAGGGCTCTAGACTTCATTCTCCAAAAGGATTCTTCATGGTTGTTTATATTATGCAGATCTGAGAGAATCTTTTTTTCCTGTTGATGATCCTCTAGAGTCATACCTTTCAAGGAAACATTAAGTTCAAGCTCTTCCAACTGTTGCTTAAGTTCTTTCTTCTTTTCAAAAATATTTCCAAAAACCTCTTTATTCCAGATTCTAACCTTTTGCTTAACATTTTTCAACTTCTGTAGAAGCCTGAATTGGGCCGTCCCTGTGCCTTCCCAATACCACCACTCTTTAATTCTTTTCAGAATATCTTCATGCTCGAGCCACATTTTCTCAAATTTGAAATTGCAGTGAAAAGGTTTTGTCAATTGAAGAAATTTAGGACAATAGGATTATGATCAGAGCCCGTTCTGGGGAGAGAAGAAAGATGAAAATTCTGATCTAAGATCCAATTAGTAGAAATAAGAGCTCTATCTAGTTTAACCTGGATCAAGTTCTCCCCAAATCTTCTGTTAGACAGGTAAATTGATTACCATGAAGCTCTATGTCCATAAGATTAAGAGTCGAAATGAAGCCAGCAAACTCTTCCATACTGAGTGAAAATTCAGAGCTTCCCCCAAAATTTTCTCCCAGATTTAAAGGAGTATTGAAGTCTCCCATAATCAACCAGTTCATGTTCTCAACATTATTTGAAACAAGGTTAACTCCTTCCATAAATTTCTTTTACCAGCAACAGTATTGGGTGCATAAATATTGGAAAGAATCCAGCTAGAATTATTCTCAAGACTTTTAAAGATTATAGCTAAATGATTATGGGAGGAGGAGAGCACATTACCATTAACAATTTTGGTATCCCAGAAGATCGCTAAGCCTCCAGAAGCTCCTTGAGAATCAACAGCAGCAAAGGCAGCGTTCTCCCAGAAATATCTTTTGCAATCTTCAACAACTTTACTTTTCATTTTAGTTTCCTGAATAAGAAGGATGTTGGGCCTATTTGATCTTTTAATTTCCTTGAGCATTCTTTTCTTAGGCCCCCCATTGAGTCCTCTGACATTCCAAGAAATAACCTTCATTAAAAAAGTTTTGGAGATGTAGTTGCCGGATGGTTCAAAATTCTTTGTGTACCATCTGCAATTTCTTTCTCAGTCTCTTTTTCTCTTACTTCTCTCTTGGATAGTCTACCTTTTCTATATGGGACTCCAATATTTGCAGTTCTTCTAGTAGTGGCCCTTGTGATTCTTGAGGTGGAAGCTTCCCAGCTTCCAATCTGCTTCTTTTTATCACTATAGAGTGATTCCGGAATTTCTTCCAGACTTTTTAGTCCTCGTTTCTTACTTCTCACTGTGATGAATCCATCTTTATCACAGTCTGATATACTTTTCTTGCTAGTAGGGGTAATTTCCCCTTCCTCTTTACCTGTGTCAACATCAGTCTGTTTAACCATTTTAGGAGCGAGCTCCTCCATATCAGTAAACTCTTTATCTTGGTTTAGATCTCTTGCTATGGATTCCAGAACCTCTTTGACTTTTCCTTGTCTCATTTTGAGTATCTCCAGAGAGCTATTCCTATTTAACAGCTCTTGATGAGAAGAAGTAGTTTTTTCCATCTCTTCTTCCTTAGAAGTGATAAGAGAAATGAAAACTTTTTCATTTTCTTCATCAACCTCCATGCTCAACTTTACCGGATTTGGTGTCATAGTGTTCATTGTTGGATCCACTGTCATATCCCTTTTGCTTTCTTCACCCTTTGTCGATTCAAGATCTATTTCCTGTTGGGCTTCATCAAGCTTTTCCGATCTGGTGAATTTTAGGCCTCCACAGTTTCCTATAAACCGGTGGCCTCTTTGTCTTAAATCCTTTTTCCGATCTTTTAGCCTGGGATGCATCTGCATGCATGCATCTACCTCCAACATTTCGATCATTAGAGGATCTTTATCAGCCTTATCCATCTGTTTCTGTCCTTGAGCCTCAGAAAGATCTGAGGGTATTTCCAGCTTTTGCATTATTTTCTCAGGGCATTTGCTGGCAAAGTGCCCTAATTTATGACATTTGCTACATCTTAGTTGGAAAGCTTCATACTCTATTTGTTGTTTCCATGCTCCAAATTTGGACTATGAAAAATGTGATCAGGTAGCTCTTGATCCATTTCAGTAGAGACACAGAACCTTGCGAAGGCCAGCCTTGATCTATTTCTCGTGGGTCCATCAAGCCCAACTGGTGAACCAATCGATTTGGCTATATGAAGGAGGATTTCATCATCCCACAGATGAAGGGGTAGCCCTGGGAGTCTACACCAGATGGGTATGGCATGAATGTTCTCAGTATATGGATTGAACCCAGGATACCATTTTTTTAAAAACAACCCCATATTGCCCAGACACCAGGGACCACCCAATAAGACAGTGTCAACATCAGCTTGGAGATTAAAACGAGCTAGAAAAAACCCTTGGCCATGGTGGTGATGATCAAATCCCCTTTTGGTTTCCATCTGTGAATGGCCCATTTTTTTGATAATATCCACATTGGGTCTTGATCCCAAAAACTTTCTGACTAGGGCTAGATTGGTTTTCTCCAGTGCTCTATGCAGACATCCGTCAAGCACTTGTATGTGGGTCACCCCCTCAGCATCTTTTGTACTTTTAAAATTCAAATCACATGCAAGATGAGGACCCACATTTTTGTCAAGAGGTACCTTAACAATATCTCCCAGGCTCTAGATCCAAAACTACCACCTTTAGCCGATTCTCTCTCTTACTCTCATTCTATATATTTTCGGGTAAGTGGTCCTTGCTTTCCTTGTGGTTTTGTTTTGTTTTGGTTTTCAATGGGGTTGTTTAAAAACAAAGGAATGAATCTAATAAAACAATATGCTTCCTCCAACCCGTTTTGCAATCTTCTCTTCCCCAAACTAGTTTTATCCTCCTTCCAAATCTGCTGGCCTAGAGGGCTTTGCCTCAGAAATGAACCCAAGATCCTCTTTGCTTTGTTCCCCTCACTGTCGAAATCCATGTCGAAAGAGGCCTAAAAACCACAAACCTGTCCAAGAAGAGAGAAAATGTAAAGTTGTTGCATTTCCAAAACCCGCGGTTTTTCCTTTGGTGCAATCGCCATCCTTGTTGCATAAAACACAGTCGTGCCAAGAGGGCGACTGTCCCTGCCTGCAACACACATCCTTCCTACGCCGTATAAAACTAAGAAAATCCTTACACGGGTGTAGGCGCAATCCCACTTACAACAACAAAGGGTGTCATGCAAGCTCTTCCTGCGCGCACCAAAGGCCCCGCACATAAAGTCAGTGATACATCCTTTAATGTTGCGCCCCTTGGCACACCAAAATAATATGCAACACGTTCCATATCCGTGCCTATCGCGCATCCTGCTACCATACTGCAACACCAAAATTTCTTGTGCCAGCTTTAAACCATACACAAGGCATAGGCACAAATCCTTCTACAACAACACTGATGTTATGTGTAATTTTCCTGCGCCTTGCACCCTTTGGCACTATTTTCTTCCTTGCAACATTCTCAAGCCAGTGTGCCTTGCCTTTTTGACCCGCAGCACTTGCAATATCCTTGTTTCGTGCCCAAAAGCTTAAAAGCATCTAAATTGCTAACTCCTCATTCTCGTCAGAGCCTTGATGGATAATCTAACAAGCTAACATGGCTCTTCTACGTTGGACTTCACTCCTTCTTGCAGATCGAAAGCAATCGAACTCGATTCGCATATGTCTACATCAAGCAAAAGGCCAACCAAGTCAAAGGGTAAGGCCAAACTCACAGAGGAAGAAATGAAATACAAGTATCAAAGGGTCAGGATGCCGGAATCCCATGAGGAATGTGACTTAGATATCAGAGATCTCGAGCTTGGCCATATAGACATGGAAGATTTTGGGCTAGAACGTAAAGGTCACAGTAGTCCATGGATGGACAAACTAGTGGGCAGTGGTCTACACTTCACTGGAGGGATCCCCGTTAGCGCGGTGAATAATGAGTTCATGATGGTGGTGGCCCGCTGCTATAACAAAAACACAAGGTGTGTCGAGAACGAGAAGGGCGAGGTTATAATCAACCTCATTGCCCGACACTTTGAGATCATGTTGGGTATTCCCCACCACCGGCATTTTGTGGCTATAAGCCAGGAAGACTGCATTAAGGCATGGGAGGAAAATGAAGACAAATGCATGCAGTTAATGAATGAGGTGTATCTGAAAAGTAAGAAGGTAATAACCAGGTGGCCCTAGGTTATTCATCGCAGCGAACTTTTCAAGGAGCTGAGCGACACCATTACCTTCTGAGCGAAAGGTGTTTTTGGGCTTCCTGATGCCCACTACTTCCACAAATGGATGCTCAGGTATCTGGAAACAATGAACAAAAATGTGCACGATTAGCATTTTAAGTGTGCGAGAAATCATCAAGCGGCATACCATCTCTGAGCAGCTCCAACAACTCACAACAACGGGGAGGTTCTACATGAACTCCTACATGGTCTACGTTGCTGCCTCTGAGAGAGATTATCCAGCGAAGCCGATGCGGGGTATGGCCCTAGGTAAAAATATTTGAATATTATCCAGAATTAAGACTAGAAAATAGCATTCCGTAGTTCACCAAGATCAACGATGCCTTCTTCTACGGCATCATCTACCTATTGAGGCCAAATATGACTCACGGTCAGATGACCAAGAGCATAGTAACTGCAACGGAGAAGTGGGGGGCGTTATTTACGTAATTCCCCACTTTTACCTATCTCAGAGCAGCCAACTTCTTAGGGGAGCCCACCAAGTTACCAAGGTATGCAGGCCCTAAGTTGATCTTGTTAGAGCTATCCAGACATAGCTCATAACATATCACGAGAAGTTCCTAAAAAGAAAGAAGGGTGGAACTCCATTCCCCCTCACAATGGGTAGGTACACATGCACTTCTCACACCAAGGCCCGGGAAATGTTCGCGGAGCTAGAACTGCTCAACCTAAAGCACAATTTCTTGGCAAGGCCGACCTTTGATCCATGAAATTTCCTAACAAAGGCAAAACTCGATCTAATCCATGTTCCATAGATCGAGGACATCTACATTGACTTGTATCACGAGGTCGAACTCAAGAGGAAGGATCACTCCCATCTGGCCCTGGCCAAAATTATTCAATATGGCGTGGCCATTGTTCCGAAAGGCTTCCAAACGACTGATCAAGAAGTTGATCAGGTATATTTAGACATGGACGGAGACAACTGGCCATTCACCGAAATAGACAAGAAAAAGGCACCTCAGACCATTGAGGAGAGGGTTAAGGGCACATTGCAGCACATAGAGCACTAGTGCAGGTATAACGGGCTTATTTACCTTGGGGTGGACTTCACCACGTCCCCTTTGGGTGATGCACCTACCAGGCCAAAGCATTTGCCAAAGGGAAAAGGAAAAGACAAAGAGGGAGAATCAAGCGCCACTCAAGAAGAAGCTCTTGGAGCCCTCCCTCCACCACACAGGAACAAGTTGTAACCCTGGTATCTCCAGAGGAAGGAGTGGCGAAAGTGTTCCAATGGGCACATCCACTCAGGATGTTGCCACTGCTACAATCACCGAGGTTCCCATCATCCCTTCTCCCACTCCTCCTTCCCCTCCTCATGTCTCTCAAGCAACCATTCCTTTGGTTGTGTCTTCTCCCCCATCTTCTACTATTCCCCTTTCCTCTTCTTCCATCTTCTCTTCCCTCATGGAGCTATCCCCCAATATCTCTTCCCTCATCTCTCGGCCTCCTTCGCTCCCACGCTTCCTCTCCTACAGTAGCTCCTACCCCTGTGAGCATTGGAGGTTCGGCTTCTTTATCAATGCCACCGCCAAGCATCTCAACCCATTTCCCGAGTACACTGTAGTTGCTCCTTCTTCTTCCACCATTCCTTCTTCTCCCTTAAGTCCAGCATGGATCTCCCAACACCTGAGCCAACACAAGAGGAAAGTCCCCATTGCACCTATGGACTTCTCTGTCATCCCGACAAAGGGGCCAAGAAGCAGAAGCCAATAACCTACTTCTCTCATAGCGCCTCAGGTGAAAGAGTAATGGAGATCACCTATCCCGATCCCATAAAGGATAAAAAGGATCTGTCACCTACAGATTATACAGTGATGCAGGTCACAATGGGAACATCATCGAGAGCCTTCAAGGAGAGGCCCTATCCGTGGTGGATGCCCTTTACAAGAATCTTCAAGAAGCAAAGGAAGAGAAGAGGCTACTAAAAGAGCAGAATAAACACCTTCTCCACGCCCTACAGAAAATGGGCAGTGCACCTCCTACAACTGCCACTGAGACTCCTGAGGCCCTTAGTCAGGACAAGATAAACAAATACGCCAAGATTGGTGAACAAGGCATGGCAGTATCTGCCTAGAGAGACCAGATCCTCAAAGATAGTGAGGAAGTAATCGTCAAGTTCACCGAGTTATATCAGAACATTGGTCGGGTGAACAAGGAACTCCAGGTGATTAGGACCTATCTCCGAAGAGTTGGACCATGCTAGGTTGCAACATGAGACATTCTAGAAGATGCTCGATCTTCAATCGATGATTTAGTTAAATTCAGCATTTCGATCACCCTGCAGCACCCAACAAAGTCCTTGCTACTTGTGACTACCGGGTCGATCAGATGGAATTTGTCCTGGAGATGATAGATAAGGTCAAGGAGGAAGCCCTGGATGTAATGCATCAAATGGAGCAAATTATCCTAAGGATGTCTCCAGGATTTTCACTCGTCTTTCACCTTGAGGAAGGTGGATGAAACTATTCTAATCTTCAAAGAGATCATCTCGCAAGGGTTAGGCCAGAGCTACTTTTGATGTTGAATCCATCAACAACCTTTAGCCTACCGTGGGATACCGATGGAGGCAAAATGAGTACTTCAAGCTCCCCCAAAACTCGTCGAGATGAACGGGAGACTTGTGAAGTCATCGGCGACCACACCAAGGGTCCTGCACAGGACCAACTCCAACCGATGATCAGCAAATTCATGGAGTACTGGGCCCAATTCCACATTGCCTCTCCTGAGCAGAAGCAGGGTACTCCTTTCCAACCGTGAGACGATGACGAATAGCCTTCCTCCTCTTGGCTTTCTTTTTGTAATATTTAAAAGTATGTTGGCACAAATGATGACATCATCCATGTTGCACCATGGGATGTTGTTATCCACCAAGTTGCCCCAAAAGTCAATAGTTGACTTTTAGATATTTTGTAATTAGTTGTTGGTTTCTTTTTGCCTTCTCTCCTCTTCTCCTTCTATAAATACTTGAATATTCATTGTATTCAAGGGTGGACACTTTTTAGATGAAAAATAGAAGTGAGAAGAAAAGGATTTGTACTTTTGTAACAGAAGAAAACATAATACAAATATTAAGACTTTGTGTTGAATATGTGTGTCATGGGCATCTGATCTTTCTTATGTCAAATCTATGCATTTATTCTATTGGATCTATCTCTACTTTTTTGTCATTTGTTCATCAATATTGCTTTGTTTGTTTATGTAAGTAGGTTTGGCTTTGTTTACTACCAACCCAAAACATAAACCCTCTGACTTTTCTACTTTGGAATTCATTTCTTTTCTCCCTTCAGATCTATCCTATCTCCTCTCCCCACTTCATTCCCTTCTCTTCGCAGTCGGAAATACCCCAACCGAGATGAGGTCCCAAACCCTGAAGGCGATATCGTAGGACTTGCACAAATTCCTGCTGGTAGAATAACAATAAACCAGTTTCACTTTGCCGTCTCAAAGAGGGGCTATGCCATGCACATTGTTGGCTCGTCTATCCATAGATCTGTCCACCCGACAGATTTTCGGACCAACATATCTCCCTAGAAATACAACATAATTGGATATATGTAATAAGTGGTATACTCATTTTCCTTTCACTCTTACTCCATTGAATGAATGAAAACTCATAATATAATGTTTATCAAAATGCAACTTTTATTGTTGTGATCTCACTTGAATGTCATGAAAATGTGAAAATAAGACCTTTAAGTGTTTCATTTATCATTAACCTTGTATGGTTGCATGCCAAATATGGTCATTAGAGAAGAGCAAATGAAAATGAGTAGTGTAACTCTCTCCCCTCTATGTATCAAGTTTTACATGGTTGAATAAGATATTAAAACCGATTTAAACAAGAAAATTTATATGTAAACTTCCTTGAATAGATTGGTGGTCTTTCTATGAAATTCTTGATTAAAGAATGTCGAGTTATCTTAGTTAAACCCTTGTTTGCATACTGTCATTATGTATAACCTTTGTATTAGAAATTGGAAGTATTTCTAACTACATAGTTGTTTACCAACCTATGTTGGTTTAGCACATGTTTATATATGGGTTATTAAACAAGCGAATCTACTTATAAATATAGATTTATAACAAAAACGTTTAATTAACACACACACACACACAACAAACGAATCTACTTATAAATATAGATATATAACAAAAACATTTAATTAACACACACACACACACACACACAACAAACGAATCTACTTATAAATATAAATATATAACAAAAATGATGCATACGCACTTATAAATATAGATATACAACAAAAATGATTTAGTAACACATGTTAGGTTATGGAGCCTGTTTTCATGTGTGAAAGTGTTAAAAACTATACACTAAGAGTACTATACACTTTCCAGTTGTCTTTCCGAGGTTGGGGGACTGGTGGGCCCAAGCAAGAAACTCCGGGGCAAGAACCCCCAATAGTGGGGGTTCAAGGGCGCAGCCCCGAGAAATTTTTTTTTGGCCTCGAAAAATGTGCATGATATACTGGGAAACATATTTTTCTCATATGGGCGGGATTTTTGACCCATAGGTTTATGGGACGATTTTGGCCCATGGTTTTGATAGCCACGGTTTTGTAAAACTACTTAAGCAATTGTCTACTTATGTAGTTTTGTGCATATTGTAGGTATGATGTAACATTGCAGATGTGTCTGAATTTGGGTGTGAATTATGTAGAGTTTGTTGAGCATAGCTCCAAACAGATCTGGGTATTGTATTGAAAGAGTAGTGCTTGTAATAAAATATGAGCAAGTGATTCTTGGTGGACGTAGCCCAAATTGGGTGAACCACGTTAAATATTGTCTCTTTGTGTTGTTCTTTTATTATTCTACACTTTTATTTTAGATCTGTAATATTTTCTGCATATTAGTTTCTACTATTGTGATTCTATGAGGGATTATTCCGCATATTTTATCCCTTATTTCCTAACAACACACACATGCACGCACGCGCGCACACACACACACACACAAACAAACAATAGATAAATAACAAAAATGTGCACACACTTATAAATATAGATATACAAAAAATGATTTAGTAACACACACACAACAATAGATATATAACAAAAACATGCGCACGCACACGCACACACACACACACACACACACACACACACACACACACACACACACACACACACACACACACACACACACACACACACACTTTTATTAACACACACAAATGAAATTAACACACACGAATGAAAACTTGTGGAGCTCCCATGGCGAAAGCAAAACTTGAACCTACACAAAACAAACAAAAATAAAACAAGAGAGTAAATGAGAAAATCAAGTATAAGCAAGTCTTAGAAAATTAGGATTTTGGAATGACCTAATAAGCCTACATTAGAGGATCAATTGATCCAAGGGTCCACATTTTGTTCTACTTTTCTACTTGCAAGTTTGACTTGATATTCAAAAAAATATTTGAAATATTTAAAACTAATTAACATAAGCTTTATTAACTTTAGGGGAGGTGGGAAATGTAGATTTAATAAGTGTTATAATTTAATTAATAAGGGTCGCTTAATGAATTTGTAATACTTGCACTAGCATAACTCGCGACTTATATTTTGGTGAGTAATAAATAAATTGTAAACCTAATTTGTATTTTTATTAGAAGTGTTTTTGAGTATTTGAATTGGAACTTGGGAGACTTACTATAATAGGGTCCTTGTTACATCATATGTGTTTGATGTCAAAACTGACAATAACCATTTGTGAATGTCTTGCGATATGGATGACCAAGACGATTGTGCGAGCAAGACAACCATACATCTATGAATTTGCAATCTATAAATTGTTTATGTGATTAAATTTTATTCGTTAATGAGGTTATTAGTTTCACCAATTCAATTGACAGCCAAATCACCTAAGTCGAGTTATGCATCGTGTCGATATGACGAAACAAAATTTAATAATGTCTTCTAATTAAAAGTTCTCACAAATTCTTTCGAAAAAAATTATTCCGTAATTTTTATTGTTGACTTATTTTATTTTGGTGTTTTGATTTGGGGTGCTACATATTTGTTTGATGTATTAAATTCCTATTTTAAGTAATGTCAAATCATTTTTGTGTCATAGTATGCCATGTATACTATCATTTTCCTAACAGAAATTTAATGCGAAAAAATATAATACAATTCTTTATTAGTTTTATATTACATAAACAATTAAATAAATACTAATTATTTGTTAATTAAAATTAATACTAATCAAATAACAACTTAACTCAAGCTCTACCCTGGGTTAACATATATTTCCCATAAAATTTCAATAATTCACTAAAAATTTGCCAAATAACGTGTCAACACCATATAATTTTATAGGGAAATAAGTATTATTTATCACTTTTGGATATTGATTGGACATTTAGGGATATATACCTACTACAAAATAACATTTATTGAATGAAATTCAATTGTCCAACCAATAGAAAAAGGGATATTAAACGAATATTCGTGGAATAAAGGCCTAATTAATTTTTTTGTGATTAGTGGTTTTAGAGAGGGCCTTCATTGTGGTTCAACCTTATGATACGCTTTATTCGAAGGCAAAAATTGACACATTTTGTCAAGTATATATTTAGTAATTTTAGTGTATGCTCATAGTTTTTAGATGTACTTAAACACATGCAAGCACCATTTATTTCATCCCTACAATCTGCCTACCTCCTTTGTCCTTTCTAGCTACGCACCATTACTCCATTCAAAGCTGACATTAAGCTGTCATTCTCTATTCATAACCCTTCACATTTTGGAGCTTGTAGTATAATATTTTGGATCGCATCGAACCTACAATGGCATTGAGGGTTTCAACTTTGATTCTTAGTGCTATATTGCTCTTTGTTTCAATTCGCCAAGTGGGTCTATAGGTTTACCAAGATTTCAGTGGTTTTTTTATGTTTTGTCTACATTTTTCATGTAATGAGCACTTTCATACAGACAATACCAGATTACTTTGTCTTTTCAATGTACGTTGAGTTATTCCAATGTTGATATTTAGTGATTTAGTGTATATTGAGTAATTTTAACATATATTGATTGATCTTTTCAAGCATACGCAGTTGAGTTATTATATACATAATACATGGCCTCTTATATATGAATAAACAGTGACATGAATGAATATAATGTTGTAATTCAACTTCCTTAACAAATAAAAAATGCCTATATATACTTTGACTATTTGTATATGCATTGAGTATTAGTGAACATAACTAAATATACATAAGTGACATGTTCTTTAGGTAGTTAATATTCAAGTATGTATAGTTAATATTATAGTAATTGGTTGAATATACACTAGAATTACTACACATACATTGAATATACAACTGTAATTTTGGATTTTTCAACAAAAAGTATTTCCTGGTACTAATTGTAAAATGTTCGTTGCAGAATTGGGTTTCTATTTCTGCTAATTGATAGAAGAAAATGGGGTTATGAGGGAGTATCCTTCTCAAAGCATTGGTGGCATTGTTCTAATTGTGTCTTTCAACACCATACATCTGCAGGAAATAATAAATTTGTTTTCTTCGTAAGGTCATTTATGACCTTTCTTAAGTAGTGATCGGTTTGTCATTCTTGAAACATTTGCACACATTAAAAACACATGTAAGAGGATATTGCATATATGTACACATTAACAAAACTTTTGCTTACATATTCAATGGATGAAGTTAGCAAAATATAAGTACTAGAATTTTCTTTTCCTAAAAAATAGTTAGATATATTATGTCTTTATTTCTTACATTTACAAATGGTTACCGTAACCAAAAAGTTGCATACATTAATCCCTTACGTTCACATATGTTTTTCAAAAATATTTGCATTGAATCCTTACATTTACATGTCGTCATACCAAAAAGTTTCGTAAATGAATTTATCTTATCACATGCAACATGAATCTATGATAAACAAAAGTTAAATTCTTCTTCAGAAAGAATATCGTCTCACTCCATTCATTGTTTTCTAATGTTGATGCATTCTTTATTTGGGGTGTACATGGCGTGTGTGTTGTTCCTGGTGAAGTAATTTGCATGTAACTTGCATGATCAAATTACATTTCACTTGAAGCAAGACATGGCATGTTTGTTGTGCTTGGTGAAAGAAGCTGCACATTACTTGCATGAGCAAATTGCATTTCACTTTAAGGAAATTAGATTTGATTTGTATGAGAAGAGTGTGTGCGAGACTTGGTAATTGGCCACATTTAGAAAAATTGGAGTGTAAATGTTGTAGAAATCCATCATAATTGGGTGTTGCGAAAGGAATGTGATTTCCTAGAATGCTTAAGCGTCTTTGCCTTTTCATTTTCTTTTCAATCATCTCTTTCTCCCGTTGAAGACTTTCATGTTCCTTCTTTTTTATCTTTTTCATGTTTTTTTATCTTCTCCATTTCATTTTCTTTTCAACTCTCTTTCAAAAAAATTTGCTTCCCTTCTTTTATGTTTGATGATTTTGTTTCCTTTGTCTCCTTAAGTTGCTCTTTTTCCTCTTTTTAACTCATCTAGTTCATTCCTCTGTGCTTCTTATTCTTCAAGTAATTGCAAGTAGTCACTTGATATGAGAATTTATGACTATCTACTCAACTTGATAATCCCTTTGTTTGCACGTTTTGATCTCTCTTTAACCCTTTCAATCGGAAGCTTTAGGAAATTCCGAAGTGGCCCACTCACCTAGTTTCCGATTCTATAATGCATGGTTGTTATTATTTGTCATGTACATAAGATTCTAAAGACTCCAAATCTATAGTTTCCAAACAATGTGATCTTCATCACTTTTTCATTCAATACAATATGCATAATAGTGAAATATTCTACTTCGCATGGTAGGAGGGGATGACATGGGAAGTGATATGTCATCATTGGGGACGTTGATTGGAATCCCCAAGTTTGCATATAAAGAACTTCTTTCAACCATTTAGGTTGGCTTACTTGTGCCGGCATACCCATACCATCATCGGTTATCATGGATTCTCATGTCCAACAAACATGAGTTTATAATGTGTCATTTTTGTCTTCAACTTCAACATGTGTTTCAAGTTAATTATGTTCTTTAGCTCAAATCTGCCATTTCTGCCCCTACTTGTTGATTTCTTCAATTCATAGTGCCTCATTACTATTTTCATCCTAATGTTAGAGTCTTTCACTATTATAATGCATAAATTGTTCGACTTATGATGCATGGTTGTTATATCTCGTCATTTCTAAAATGTTCTCCATTGTTGTTTCCTCCTCTATCTTCTCAACATTGAATGCGTCACTTGGGCACGTATCATCCACAAATGCATCACGATTAAGACGCCATATTCCCGATCGGTTTAAATCCATCTTTAATATTGGATGGAGTTAAATTTCTCTTGAAAACCTTCACGCTTAAATGACATCAATTTTGATCTCTTCACATCTACTTTGTAAGGTTTGGCCATCCATTTGGATTTTTTTTCTTTGAAGTATGTCTTAAAACACACTAATATCTAATGGTTCTAATATGTGGCTAATGTGCGTACATAAAGTGATTAAATATATGCCCAATGCTCTTACCTCTTAGATTGTGCCATACACCACATGGTCATGGCCATAAAAATGAGTAGATGCCTATTTGATGGTGAAACACCACCTAGAACTAATCTAGCAAAGGGGTGCAGCCAATTAAGAAACAATTCCTTTATCATCCACGTGCGCGGTTGGACGACCATACATGCACCAAGCTCACAATTTGTAATGTAATTTACAAACTTCCTTTACGCTTTAAATAAATAGAAGCACAATATACTTTGGTCTACTACATTAACACAATAAAGTATTGTGACCCGCTCTCTACCCTTATGAAGTATGTTGGGCACACTCATGTTGTATGTCTTTGGAATCACCCTCATCCCATAATTCTTACCAAAATGCACATCAATTTTATTGTAGTTCCATATTATTTGAGGTCCATATTGCTTTGCTTTATACATTATGTCCAAGTTGTCATAAAATGCAAAAACTATGTCAAGGCTAAGCATGACTACTATGTTATGATCTAGGCCTTCTATAGTCATTAAAGACACATGTTGATGTCTCTTTCTGATCCCTACCCACCAACAAGAAAACCATATTTGAATGAGTAGACTGTTTTTGCATATATGTGCCATATGAGCCTTTAATGAATAGATTTGTAGCCCATGGCCCATATCAGCCACGTCTTTACAATATTGTATGATTTAAACCTCTTCTTGATTTGTTAATATGGTTGGGGATCTTTTGCTTTTGGTAGTTATGGTACCATTAGGCCGATTAGACAAAAAACCCACCGAGACCCCCACTTTTCTACAACAACCCTAATGAGAAATCTGTATTCCTTAACAACTTTGGTTGTTCATGCCTTGCCTTCAATCATCCACTCATTTCCAAAACAAACTTTCTTTGATACGGTTTGTACGCTTTTCGTTAACATGAACATTGACCTCAATTTCTAGTGTTGGTTTTGGCTCGTGTTCTTGGACGTGGATGGGTCTAAATTTGTTGCCTTCGAGTTGTTTCAACAATCTCTTTCTCGATTCAAGTATATAATCAAATTTCACACCCCTTTTTAGAATCCATCTGTGACTTCCTTCTCCTTATCCTCTTAAACACCATGATTTCTTGCAATTTTTGTCAAATAAACATTAGTACAAATATCATAAACACATCCGCTTGGCACTTGTAAGAAATTGAGGTAGAAATATGTGATACACATACGAATGAAGGTAGTTAATGACATCATCGACTAGAGTAATGGTGCGCGTTTAGATTTCATGGAGCAAACAAGTAGAGTGATAGGTATGAAATGAATTATGTTTGAATGCATTTAGGTTTAACTACAAACTCTTAATTGTCTATGTACCACGTTGAACCATGGAGATTTTTAGGAAGGAAGGTTTAGCCATCGGTTCATGATTTGAATTTGACAATGTCAATATATTTTAGCATAGGATGTTCGGTGTTCAATTCACCACAAACTCATACTACATTCAAATATTGGATATACATAGAAACTATTGAATATGTATAGCAATCGAGGCATTAAATACATTGTATAAATTGAGTGTGTCTAAGGAAATATTGAATATCAACATACACTCTAAATTATTAAATATATAATTTTAAATGTAGCATTGAATACACTATCAATTTAATTTATTGCAATTGAACATTGAAATGACCTTAAACACTTTGAAAATACATGTTGTAATTTAGTCATTGAATACATCATAGAACTTGCGGTTGAACACTTTTTTCCCGAGTGAGGTGAATTAAGTTAATACATTCAATGTATATTCAATACTTTCACTGATCACTTTTTTGTTTGAGGAGATCGTCATCATGCAATTAACATATTCAATGTATATGTAATTTCAAAGGTGCATATTTATAGTTTGAATGCAAAGTAGAAAATGACTAAATTATTGTAGTATATTCAATTATTTTTGTGTAGATACAACCTTGATTAATACAATATTAATTTTGTATATTCAAATACTCAATGGGTACAATGCTGTGAAATAACTCAATATCTGATGCAAACCTTTATTATAATCATAGTATTCCTTGCATATGTACTCATTGCATAAAAAACCATAGACAAAATATGAAAAACATTTACCGAGTCCAGAGCTCACTTGATGACCAACTTGGGGTGATTGAAACAAACAACAATATATTCAAGTTGTATAGTCAATGTGTGAATGCATAGTACAAAATGACAAGATTAATGAAGTATATTCAATGTAAGTTCAATCGTTCCAATGTATATTCAACCAGTTTATATAATATTAGTTGTGTATATTCAGACATTTTTTAGTTGTTACGATAATTGAGATTCATAGTATATTCAGTAATATCGTTGTATGTTTATATATCAAAGTCCACACATTTTGTATGCATAGTTCAATATGCACACATGAAAAAATTAGATTTTTGACATCGTATCTATTAAGTTGGTGGTGAATGGAAGATTAAATAACAACATACACTTCGAAATAACTCAATAAATAATGAAAATATGTTTGTAATCCTGGCATTGCTTGTGAATGTGCTTATTGCATGAAACCTTGGCTCTTAAAAAAGAATTTTATAGTGTAGGTATATGGCCACCTTGAAACCTAAGTATAGTAAGTATATTCAATGTACTTTCGGTTATTTCAATGTATAGGAGACACAATAATTTTTTAGCACATTACAATTGCTACACAATTTTTAAGTTAAGGTGAAGTATATTCGAGTTAACATAGTAACGATATATTCGGTAATTTTAGTGCATATTCAAAATTTGAATGCAAAGTACAAAATAACAAACTTATAACCGCATATTCAATGTATGTTTAGTAATTTCAAGTGTATATTCAATGTGTGTTCAATAATTTCAATGTATGTTCAATAACTCCAAAGTATATTCAACTAGTTAATATAAAATTAAGTGTGTGTATTCAAATATTAATCGCCTAAAAAACACAATTATGTATATTTATGTATTCTTTAGTTGTTATTGTAATCGATACTCAAAGTAAATTCATTTATTCAATGTAAAGTTAGCCATTTTGTACATATTCAAACATTATTTACATATTCACGAGGTAAGCGACACTTAGCTCCTAAATTTGTAGTCTCCCCTGAACATCCAAATCGATCTCTACCCATTACGGGATCTACAAATTATGATCTCTATCAATTTGTCAAAGAAATGTCATGGATATCCTTATTCATCCAATTTATAATAGTCGATCCTACTCAAATTCAAATTTTGGCATTTTGGAGGGACATTGAAATTGTGTATTAATTTAAAGCATTAATTTTGTGTTTTCTTGAGAAATAGTGAGTCTAATAAAAGATATCGTTGAATGTGTTGGCTTTAAATAAGGTGAAGGTGCAAAATAATGTGCATGTATGTCCATAAGGTTGTGGTACTTGGACTCAAACTTTGGGGTCAAGAGAGTTTTTAATATTAAAATGTTTTCAATGTGAACACGACATCGTCTATAGATGTGCATTTATGTCCATAAAATTGGACTACTTGTACTTAAATTTGGGAAATAACATTGTTAATGTGAACAAATATTCTCCTATAAATGAACATTATAACTTGTTTGTATGTACAAAGTAGTATTTTTAAGTTCATGTTGACATTTATTTTTGCCTCAACAAATGAGGCCTTAAACACAAATAAATCTTTTTTATGCTCTCACCTGTCACTTTTGAATGTATTGTTTGGCTGAATGTTTTTATTATTTAACTCCCACAAAATAATATGAAGAAATCAAATCAATCCAAATTTGGCCATTTATTAGGCCCCACATTAATATCAAAGCAAAAAGACATGTCTACTTAATGGACCCCACCCTCACAAAAAGGTTTGAACAAATCCTCCTCAAGCGACAATTTTTTTGTAACAAAGGGTTGAAATATTATTATCTCTTCCCATATTGACGAAGATACTTTCCCTCTTTTTTTCTTATCTTTGTCTAATATCCTCCCAATTTTGAAATCAACTTTGTTCTTGTCTCCCTTCGTTTTCACCCTTGTTTTCTATTGAGCCACCATCCATCCGCTTCCCCATCCCTTTTTCAATTTCAAATCCACCCTTCCAAAACTTTCTTCCTTCCTTCCAAACTCCCACCCCACAAATTCCATTTCCTCATAAGTCCATAGAGACCTTCCCTAACCTCATCACCAAATACTTCCTTTAGAAATGAAAAGTCTTCTTTTGACATTCCTAGGAAAAAATGGGGCCTTACGTCAAAGGAAACCTCTTTCTCCAAGTTACTCAAGCGATCCTCCTAGCCTTTCTCATTTTCCTTTTGTAGCATGAGACTCCTCAAATGTATGCTTGAAGCATCCTTGCCTATTTGTGATTCATAACATGTCTCCTACATCCCCAACCAATGTTTCTCTAGGTGCCTCCCAAATCCAATCAAGGGATCTTAAGATTTAAAATCTGCAACTCCCGTTCAAATCTCCTACCTCTTCCAGTAGTTGATTTGTTAACATAGGTTGTTTGGCTCTCCACTCATTCCAAAGATCCCATCTATTATGAACCTCTACCATCCATCACAACAAAAGATTATCACTTCTCTATCATGTCAATTCCTCTTTCCATATAGATTGGATAGCCTTCTCCCACCCTTATTTTCCTCTCTATTTAGTTCACTCATAGACAACAAATGTTGATACCAACAAATCGTTCTTATAGTTTCTATCATCTCAAACTCCCCCAACCTTAAAGATCTTAAAACTAGGGTCATATACAAACCATATAGGTATTTCATCCTCCCTTAATTAAGATCTTCTAACCACTTGAAGGATCACCTTCCAATCTTAACCTCGCCAAGTCCATGCCTATCCCATTCGATTCATTCCAATATCCCTTCCCTTCATGGTGACAAAGGCCGCATTTTGATACCAATGCAAGCCCCATCTATGGTTCACCCTAGGCTTAGCACATTGCTATATCTAATATCCAACATCGTGTCCATCTCATATTGCCCCTTCCATCACACGACTAGACTAATCTTTACAAAGGATTTATGAGGATGCTCTTCATTATAAAGGATTCGTCATCAAATTTTGGTATTTTGGAGGGATTATTCACTTTTGGAGGGACATTTAAAATTGTGCATTAATTTAGAAGATTAATTCTGCATTTTTGGAGAGAGTGAGTTTAATAATAAATATTGTTACACATGTTAGTTTTAAATAAGGTGAAGGTGCAAAAGAATGTGCATGTGTGCCCATAAAGTTGAGGAAGTTGGACTCAAAATTTGAGGTCAATAGATTTTTTTACTATTAAAATGTTTTCAATGTAAACATGACATCTTTTACAGATATGTGTTTATGTCTATAAAAATGTACTACTTTTACTTAAATTTGAGGAACAATATTGTCAATGTGAACAAATCTTCTCATGTAAATGAAGTTTGTATGTATAAAGCAGTATTTTTTAAGTTAATGTTGGCATTTGTTTTTTGCAACTTACCTCGACAAATGAGGCCTTAAACACAACCAAATCTTTTTTATGTTCCCAATGTGTCACTTTTGAATGTGTTGTGTGGGTAAATATTTGTCTAATTTAATCTCACAAAATAATATGAATAAATCAAATCAGTCCAAATCTGGCCATTTATTAAGACCCAACATTAATATCAAAGCAAAATATATATACTGTACTCAGCTGCTATAAATACGTGTTCAACAGGCCATTCTCAATTCATGTTTTCACCATAGCCATTTGTGTTCATCATCCATGTATAATCCATGCAATATTTATTTCATACATCTATAATTCACACTATTTATTTTTTCATTTATAACCCATTCAATATGCATTTTGGCCATATGTCTCGCCCCCAAAGTCAAATTTTTTTCCCTAACATGACAACATAGTCAATATTCTTTCCCTAATGTATTATCTTGCATAAATTGCTTTGGTTTATGTATTTAATTACAAAATATTTGAAAGGTTGAAGTAATAGCCAATGATATTGGTCCACAGGTCTAATATCCAAACCTCCACTCAAAAAGATGACACAAGTTTTACAGTTTCTTTGGAATACTTCTATATTGGTAACTAAGTATACATGAGGTCTCCCAAAAGGGATTATGTGACTTGTCTAAAAATGACTTTTTATTGTTAAATTATCTTAACTTTAGGCAACCCGATGTTTCGTACTTGTTTGATAATTGTTGATGTTAGTTGATAATGAATTTATAGTTGATTGATTCACTACCCATTAACATTTGATCAATTAATTATACTATTTATTAAAATTAATCAGCCGCATTTTAATAAGAAACACAAAAGTAATGCAAACAATCATTTAAAAATATAACAATTATGAGATATATAATAAGTTCATATAGCAATGCTTGAAATACAATATAAAGTGAATGCTCATACAGGGAAATGCACTCGTTGCTCCAAGAATTTTCCCAATTTCTTTGGGGCACCATGTGGACAGATGGGGGAGTGTAGACACAGCTGTGAGAGTTGCATCCAATGGTACATGTAAGGATGGTTTAATCTATGTTTAAGAGTAAACATTAGCATCGATTATACTAGAGTAGAAGATATAACCTCAAAACCATTTGAAGGATTCTCCTAGAGTAGAAGATATAACCTTTAAGCCATTTGAAGGATTCTCATGAGGCAACAAGGACATCAGAAAGCCATGTTTATAGTATTAAAAACATGCAGTTTAAAAAAGAATTAGTGACACAGTAAACCAAGGTAAATGAACCTGCTTTTATTACCGATGTTACATGACACATGATCAGCACCAATTAGAGAGAGAATTACTTTCTTGAATTATAATGTATTAATTCATTTCAACAGGTCTTTGAGCACGAAAGCTTGGATAATATAGCAATTTGGGGTACTTGCATAAAAAAGTGGCAAGAGGAACAATATTATAACAATATTATCAAAATTATTAAGTCCCCACTTGCCATATAGGTCAGTTTAAACTTTGAAAGTCCAACAAACACTAAAACCCATAAATTGTAATTTCCCTCTTTCCCATGCTCTCCTTTTTGTCATGGATGTTGCAGTTATGGTTCCAAAATAAGGATGCTTGTAAAGTAACATATGGTCAGGAGAACATAAATGAGGAAGAAATAAAAATTTGAATTCAAATATATATCTCTTGCGGTTCTTCCTCATTTACATTCTAACACGAGAGAGAATATAAAAGGAGAAAAAAATTAAAACAATTACTTATCTTTTATTGTGATGTTTCATTATGAAAAACACAGCAAAAGCCAATAAACATCTTTTTAATTAAAAGGTGTCTTAAACTCACTAGAGTTCGAACTATTGAGTAGTCCAACCTGCTTTGCTTTGCATCATATTTGCAACACAGCTATTGGTCTTTAAAGAAATGCTACCCTAAATAAGATGATATTACTGAACTATTATTTAATAACAAGACTATAGGCATCTCGCCTTATCCTAAGATACCATATTCCTAGTTATTATTTTAGAATATGTAAACTTCACATGCAAAGAGGTTACTTGCGTGTGTGTGCATATATATATATATATATATATATATATATATATATATATATATATATATATATATATATGGCTGATTATGTACTTGAAATAAAACAATTATATATATGGTTGATTTCGCTATAATATGAAACCTCATTAGTGAAGAATATAATGAATCATTACATAGTATAATAATAGTAATCCTGAAGCTAAGATTTATGCGGATGGAAATCATCAAGTATGTGAGTTTTTACTTTTTCAGGCCTTTTTAAACTGTGATTGTTATATATGACATGGTGATGCAGACCCAAGTTAAGCAATTACTTGTACTCGAACACTTATTTATTATCATAGTTACCTAAGACTCGGGACTGACGAGACATAGGGACAGGGTTTCCGAGACAGCAAAAAAAATCTAAATTTTGGGGACAGCGAGGGGATGGCTAATAAAATAATATATAAAAATTATATATATTACAAATATAACATGAATAAACTAAGACTTAAAGCTGAAAGCTTGAAGATTGAAACAATTAATCCAATTATTCATCACATAAGCCAAAATGCTATATTTAATATTCATATTTCAATGTTTCATATTGAGTCATTGACATTAACATAGAAATTAGAATCGAGATACATTGATACTAGATAGTGATACAATGATACATCAACAATATGACAATGAAAAACAAGTCTTCATTAATCAGCATGAGAAGAGTACATATGTTATTATGTCATAAGTACATAACCAAAATGGCAGCTCAATAATCAGAGTCCCCCTCTGAGGGAATACTCGCATAATCAGAGTAATTTCTAATGCTCTTTAGACAGTTGTCTCCTATCATGTTTGATTCCTACCTTTTTCAGGAGGGTCAAAATATAATGGTTGTTCCCTCTATTCATATAGGAAGAGTATGAAGATGGAAATGAGCTGGGCAGGCTAAATTGTGATCATAGTTTTCATTCTGCCTGTATCAAGCAATGGCTGCTTCAGAAGAATCAATGTCCAACAGCTTCATAAACGGAGCAGCTGTTGACTACCGTTGGCTTGTTATTATCAAGGGTAAAATGTTGATATTAGTATGTGACGTGTCCAATAAAAAATGCAATTTCAGTCAATTTCACCCATTAATTGGGTAGACAATTTAGAAATTCATGGTCCTGGTAGTTACTCGTATGAGTTTGCAAAAATCATTTTTTAGAAGTTGATAGTGGCTGGTGCCATAGGGGATGCCAGGACGTCCCTTGACTGTCCTGGGGACATCCTAGCATCCCCAACGGTGTCCCCGAAATGTTGAAGCACCTGAGACGTCCCAAGTGCATAGCCTGAACTCAGGGGGTGTCCCCTTGATTTTTTTAAGGCTGGGATGCGGAGAGGGTGTTTCATCCCCGTCCTCAGGATGTCCCGGATGTTCGGGATGTCATGGGGATTGGGTGTGCGTATCCCCAGATAACACTGTTTATTATTCTGGAACAAAAGAAGGAACAATCTAGACTTCTAAGGTGGACTCCCACTATTGAAATGTCAAATCAAAATTCAATAAAAAGCCACGGATCGGTCATTTCAAATTTCAATCTTGCACAAAATTAGAACTCTTCTACATGAGCGCCTATTGCAAACCATGTTTAGCAACAACATCCCCAATACAGACAGGCTTCCATGTTTTGTGGAACTGAATTTAATTTGGATTAATACACAAAAATCTAATATTTACAAGTGGTGAATATGTTCTACATTTCCTCTATGATTGGTAACCACCAGGCTGTATAATCCAGTAACTTGCTTACAGAAATTACGAATAGAGTACATACGGCTGAAAAAAACAATTACACTCAAATTATCAAGGTCTAATCCTCCCCATTGAAAAACAATTTCTGAAATATTGAAAATCATCCTTAACCTGTATGGAACTGAAGTCACCATGATTTGCAGTTGGCTGAAGAAGATTTATGTACCAAAACCATGGTCTTCCTTTGCTACATACTAGGCCTTCTGTCTGCGTACAATCCTCTCTCGATAGACAATCTACCCATCACTGCCCCTCTGTCAACATTCTGTACATCTCCTTTGTATTCAACTATAGGCCCTAGACGACTCCCATTTTCTATATCAAGAAAGGTGGATTTCCCCTAGTTGGCATGCTTCTACTTTCTCCTCTCTCGTCCGCATTCATTGTAAAATATGGAAGAGACTCTGTCTGGTTATCAGATGTGCTGTGCTGGCCATCAGCATTTTCATCCTCGTTAGTGTGTGCATCTGTGGTTATTTGAAAGTATCCATATGGTCCAAAGCCTGCACATGGTGTATTTGTATTTGAGAAATGAAAGAGGCCAGATACAAGATTCACCAAGTTAATAGCAAATTAGAATTCAACTATTAACTAGCATATCAAAAATTTCAACACCTGTAAATATCAACCTGTTTACCTCTAAAACTTCACATAGATCAGTGTCTGAATATCAAGATCATTTTCATATGACGAGTCTATTGACTTTCATATATTAGAGAATTCAATATATTTGTTGCAGGAGCTTACACTGTAACATCTTTACCATAGAAGTATTCATCTAAAGAATACATCCCATTTCTTTCATATTATGATTTATCCATTTGTCCGACTACATATTCTGGCAATTATAGATTTAGCTGTCTACGGGCACATTATGAATCTCAAGCAACAAGGAGAAGAAAGGCAAAGGAGGAAACAGAATGATGAGCTGTAGGATATAGCTATTCAAAGTTCTTTGTTTCTGGAAAAGGGAAAGGAGGAAACAGAATAATAAGCTGTAGCATGTATTGATTCAAAGTATCTTGCCTCAGGAAGACTCCTACAAATCAACACAACGTGCAAGCATAGAAGGAAAGGACCACACTAATATATGGGAGTTCTGTCATTTCATCTCTTCCACATTTCTTGAATATTGATCTGACTGCATTTGGACACCTTCAAATGATTTTAGCAGGAAAAAACATGGTAATTGTTTTCTATTTTAATGCGATTTGTCTTTATCCTAAAAAAATAATTTGAGATAGTCTTATATACAAGGTTTCTATAGTTTGTAGTTTGTGTTGTATTGTTGGTCATTATAAAACAAATTATTGATTACTAGTCCAACAAATTTGTCAAAAGATTCAAAATTTGGTCTTAAGTAAAACCAAGAAGAGAAAATGTGTTCAGATATTGCAGCAGAAAGTTTATTCTCCAGTCACACACCAACATGAATTATTTGCACATATTAACAAGTCTTGTCTCTAGTGGTCATGCATGATGTGCATGGTCTCTGCAGATCACTAATAATTTAATAAGTAATGTCTTGTCTAGGATGTATCCAGTTGATGTATCTAACCAATTTGTCTCTTTAAGTTGGTGAGATACGTTCCTCAAAACCAAATTACTTTAATATTGAACATTTATGCCCCGCTACATGTGGAAGCAAAAAAAGCCCAGTGGAAGATTATTCAGAATATTGTAGCACATCCTGGAATACCTGTCATTATAGGGGGAGACTTTATACAAAGGATGAATTTGGTTGATATTCAAACCCAAAACGGACTAATGACATGGTCCAATAGAAGAGTAGGGAGAATTGTATACTGGAACGGTTGGATAGATTTCTGATTTCTGAAGAATGGTTTGAAAGCAACATTATACCAACTGCTAATGTTCTAGAAAACTCAGGATCTGATCACTGGCCGGTGTTGTTGGAATTGGGAAAATCACAACCGTTCAAAGCTCCATTTAGATTTCAATTGATGTGGCTGAGAGATGAACATCTTCCTTCCTTAATTGAGAAATGGTGGAAGGAGGGCCAGCCCAAGCATGGTACCAAAATGTTTTGCTTTGCTAGAAGAATGCAGCATCTCACTAACCAACTCAAGAAGTGGAATGCCTCTGACTTTGGAAATGTCCATGGGAAAAAACGGGAAGTTTTGGAAGCCTTACAGGAGGTGTCCCATCAAGTAAGGCAGGAGGTGTCCCATCAAGTAAGGCTGCAAGGGTACTCAAAGGAATTGCAAACTAAGGAAATCCTCCTCAAGCAAGCATTAACGGAATGGGAATTAAGAGAAGAAATATTTTGGAAACAGAAAGCCAGAATTAAGTGGCTGAAAGAGGGAGATAAAAACACCTCTTTCTTCCATAAATCTCTTTTAGCTCATCGTTCTTATAATCACATTGCTTACCTTGATAAAGAGGATGGTACCGGGCTAATACACAAGAAGAAATCCAACACTTAGCCATAAAGTACTTTTCTGAGATCTTTACTGCAACTAATCTGGATAGGTATGCCCAACAACAATTGCTTAATATTATTCCTACTCTGGTTAGTGAGGCAGATAATACGTTCCTTTTGAAGCCGGTTTTGAAAAGGAACTTCAAACTGTTGTATGGGCCATGAAAAAGGGGAAAACACCAGGACCTGATGGCTTTCCGATAGAATTCTATCAGGAATTTTGGGACATTATTAAAAAGATCTTCTAGAAGTGGTGGAAGAATGCAGACAAGCAAAGACTGTTCTTAAGGTCATAAACCACACCTATATTGCTTTGGTTCCTAAGAAAGAGGAGGCTTCTACCCTTACGGAATATCGTCCCATAGCTCTATGTAATGTGCTCTACAAAATAATTACAAAAGTTATAGCTGAAAGGCTGAAATCTATCATTGACAAAGTAATATCTCCAGAACAAGGTGGATTTGTACCCGTAGACAAATTTTTGATGATATTGTTCTGGCTCAGGAAGCCCTCCATTCCATGGACATTCAAAAGAAACCAGCTATGTTTTTAAGGCTTGATTTGTCTAAAGCTTATGATAAGGTAAGTTGGTCTTTCCTTATGGACATCCTCTGCGCTTTGGGTTTTCCCCCCTCTGGGTTCAGTGGATACAAGCATGCATTTCATCGGTTTCTTACTCAATTTTGGTCAATGGAACTCCTACAGCTAGATTTTCTGCAACCCGAGGTATAAGACAGGAGATCCTTTATCTCCATTCTTGTTCATTATAGTTGCAGAATCTTTTGGTAGACTCTTCTCCACAACAAGAGTCCAGAGGAAGTTGAGGGGTATTAAATTGGCTACACAGGTGGACCCATTGTCCCACTTGCAGTTTGTTGATGATTCTTCTATCATGGGGGAAGCGTCTTTGAAAGAAGCTAATCAAATCCATAAAAATTGGAGCTCTTTTCAAAGGCTACTGGTCAAGATATCAACAGGCACAAGTCAAAAATTATTTTCTTCCATTGCTCTCCCAGGCTGGAACAAGACATTCTGACGAAACTTGGATTTCAAAGAAGCACACTACCTCTTAAATACTTGGGTATCCCATTGGACTCTAAAAGATTAACTGATTGGGGTTGGCTACCTGCAAAGATTCATCAGAAATTTAGTAATTGGACTAATAGATGGTTATCCTCAGGGGGAAGAATAACTTTGATTAAAGTTGTGTTGCAAGCTATTCCTATCTATTTTGCCTCTCTCTTGAACATTCCTGCAAAAGTTTTGCACCAGTTAGATTCTATTAGTCAAAAATTCTTGTGGTCAGGCACTCAACAAGTTCGGAAATGGCATCTCGTGAAATGGAAAACCTTATGTTTGCCAAAGAAAGAGGGAGGATTGGGTTTCAGATCTAGTGTGCCGAATAATAAAGCCTTGTCAGCAAAGTTATATTGGAGATTGCTGCAAAATCCGGACCAGTTGTGGAGTATCAATATTAGAGCAAAATATACACAGGGTATGAGGCCTCACGAACTAGTTCGACACTCTTTACCTTCTAGGGGCTCCCCATTCTCTCAGTTCTCAGAATAGGTGAAGAAATCATCAAAAAACACTTGTTTTGGAAAATTGGGAAAGGAGATCAGGCAAATTTCTGGACTGATTCGTGGGATGGTCACCCACCTTTGATTGAACAGTATCCGGATCTTAGAAATATTATGAATACTCTTCAGGGACAAGGAAAGCAAAAGGTGAGTCATTATATAAAGTCAACATATCAAGGGAGAGAATGGATTTCTCCATCCTTGTGGCAAATCAACTTGACTAATGATCAAGTTCATTTTTTTCAAACACTCCTGCAAAACAGGATCCTTCCTATCACTTCTGAACCAGATACCCTGGCATGGGGAAAAGAGTCGAACGGAAAGTACTCAGTAGTTGATGGTTATAGAGCTTTGGTAGCTCCTCAGCCACATCCCTGGAAGGATATTTTCGTGGATCTTTGGCAACCTGCCCTATGGCCTAAGGTGAGATTCTTTATCTGGCTTTTAATCTATAAAAGGGTTCTTACTGGAGATAATTTGATGAAAAGAGGGATGGTTGGACCCTTTTGGTGTCCTTTATGCAAAGAAGCAGAGGAGACCCTGAGTCATCTCTTTTTTCAATGCCCTTTCACTTCTTCTCTATGGTATACATTGGTTGATTGTCTATTTGTTACTTGGAACTCCTCTATGAATCTAGTGGATACTATTAGAGGCTGGAAACATTCAATTAAGGATACCCAGGATTTTACCAAAGGAATCTGGATTGCTACCTCTCTTATGTTGTGGAATGTATGGAAAGAAAGAAACAGACGCATTTTCAAATCTAAAAGTAGAGACAACTGGTATGTTATGGAACTGACTAGAAGTAATATTGGAGAAACTATAGTGCACAATCTGAAAATTACCTCCCCCCTGCGAAGTGGAAAGTTCTGATTCAAAAACTCAATCAGGTAATAGGCAATTACAGACAAAGCAGTCTACTAAACAGAGGATGCCTTCTGGTCTCAGAACATGGAAACCACCCCCATTCGGATTCGTAAAATTAAACATTGATGGAGCAGCTAGAGGTAACCCGGGTCCAACTAGTATGGGAGGGATAGCCCATGATTCTTTGGGAACTCCCCTCTTTTTCTTTGCTCATCAGTTGGGACACTGCACCAATAATGTGGCTGAAATCATGGCTATCCAACGTGCTCTTCTGGAGGCAACTAAATTGGGGTGTCCTAGTATTATAGTGGAATGACTCCAAGGTTATTGTTAACCTTCTACAAGCTCCAGAGCAACATCCATCCAATAATTGGCTTATTGCCAAAATTCAGGATAATATTAATGTCATAGCCAGACAATTTCAAACAATCACATATCATCATGTGCCTAGGGTCAAAACAAGATGGCAGACGCTTTGGCCAATTGGGCGTTAGATCATTCTAATCTGATCAACTTTGGCCCTGTACCTTTGACCTGGTCTCCGGAGAAACGGCAACAGATTGAAGCGAATCCTTTGTTTGAAATCGCATGATGGATAAATTGCAGATATGTTATTTCTCCTCTTATTTGTTATTGGAAATCTAAGGATATTTCCTCGAGTATGAGTATAACTACTTGGCATTGTAATTTGTACTTTATACTTATATTAATATAAATGTGGTGGTTTTTAAAAAAACATGGTTGTTGATTTGTCCAGTACTCTTTTGAAACTTAGAGGGTAGCAAATTCATTTCTCTCTTGGTTTTGTCTCATTTTGGGTTTAAATACTATGATACCGATATGTGTTCCTGGGGGCTGACACAAGTATGAAACATACCCAACATGGATATGCCCCAAAACATGGTTGGATACAGCCGGTGTAAGGCCGCATGACAGTCCAGTACATCCGGAAACGTCTATAGGTGTATTCGGGCATACCCAACTATTGCGGTCATACCCTAGTGAATAAAAAAAATGTTTTTTTAACATTATAAACATAAAAAACACAATAGAATCCCTAACGAGTCAAAGAAATAACATAAAACAAAAGCAAAACATAAAAAGCGAAACAAATTATCTATCATTCCCTCATTGCATACTTACCTCTCTAAGCTCATTTAGGTTTGATACTTCATCAAGAAGCATTGTTATCATTTTCCTAAGCTAGTATGAGTGCCCATTCGCTGCCGAGGGATTGGAGAGCTTGAAGGAGAAGGATTATTGGATTATTCTTTGAAGGACCAAGGTAAAGTTTTTTTAAAAAAAAAAAAACCAGCCACTTTATATTAATAACGGTATAATGATTAAAATACAGTGCCATGCACTTATGCTCATAGTAGAGGAGACATCTTTAGAATTCCAACTACAAACAAAGAAAAAGAGATAGCATATCTGAGAATTATCCATTATGATCTTTCAAGGCAAAGATCTGCTCAATATGCTTTCATTTCTCCTGCGACCAAGATAGGGGAAGAGGACCAAAATGTATCAGATGTGAATGATCTAAAGCCCAACTGGCCAAAGCATCCGCCATCTTATTCTACTCTCAAGTACATGAGAATAAGTAATAGAATGGAATTGGCTAGCGTAATTTTGATATAGTTTTGAATCTTGACAATAAGCCAATTATTAGATAGGTGATGATCAAGGGCTTGAAGGATGTTGATAACAACCTTGGAATCCAATTCAACAATGATACTAGAGCATCCCAGCTTAGTAGCCTCCAAAAGAGCCCGATAAACAGCCATAATTTCAGCAACATTGTTAGTGTAGTACCCCAGCTGGTGAGCAAAGAAGAAGAGAGGGGTTCCCAAAGAATCATGAGGACTTCCTCCCATACTAGCAAGACCCGGATTTCCTCTCACAGCCCCATCTGTATTAAATTTGACAATTCCAAAAGGAGGAGGCTGCCATGAGCAACTAGTAGGTGTCCTTAGTTTATTATCACGCCTCATTTGGAGTTTCTATTATCCATATTCAGTTTTTGTAAGAAATCAAACCACCTCACAGACATCGTAGAAGGAAGAGTCATGTTGTGTAAGAGAGTTTCGACAATATTGCTTCTTGTCAAGTCCATAATGTACCATCTGTCTCTGCTTTCAAGTTTGAATATGCGTTTGTTTCTTTCTTTCCACACATTCCACAACATAAGAGAAACAACAAGCCATATAGCGTTGTAAAAGTCTTGAGTGTCCCTAAGCGCATTTTCCAACCTCTCGCACATATCCACAATATTATCAATGGAATGCCAAGTCACCAAAAAGCAATCAGCCAAAGTGCCCCATAATCCAACAGGAAGGGTCTCAAAGCAGCATTTTTGCATAAAGGACACCAGAAGGGACCAATCATACCTCGTTTCATCAAGTTATCCCCTGTAAGAACTCTATGGTATATGAGAAGCCAAACAAAGAATCTCACCTTAGGCCATAGAATAGGTTGCCATAGATCCACAAATATATCTCTCCATGGATGAGGAAGAGGAGCAACTAAAACTCTATATCCCTCAGCAACATAATACTTCCCATCTTGCATAGTTCCTCATCCGAAAGAATCGGGCATTTCAGTCAGTAACAAGAATTTTGTTTGCGAGAAGCCTATGAAAAGGTGAATTTGTTGATGGGTCAAGTTTATATGCCACATCGAAGGATGAATCCATTCACTCCTTGCTTAAGTATGTTGAAAATAACAAGCATATCTTAGTTTTCCTTGAGCATGAAGGGCGTGAAGGGTGATCATAATATTACTAAATTGGGGATCTTGAATAATCAAAGGAGGGTGGCCATCCCATGAATCCGTCCAGAAATTAGCTTGCTCACCATTTCCAATTTTCCAAAACAATTGTTTCTTGATAATTTCTTCTCCAATTCTGAGAACAGAAAGAATAGGAGATCCCCTTGAAGGTAAGGAATATCTTACTATATCATATGGCCTCATACTCTATATATATTTAGGACGAAGATTAGTGCTCCATAACTGATCCGGATTTTGCAGTAATCTCAATATAACTTAGCGGCGCAAGGGCTTTATTGTTCGGGACACTAGCTCTGAACCCCAATCCACCCTCTTTCTTTGGCAGACATAAGGTTTTCCACTTTACAAGGTGTCATTTCTTGGATTGTTGATTGCTAGACTATAAGAATTTTTGGCTAATAGAATCTACTTTCTGCAAAATTGTAATAGGGATGTGCAAAAGAGACGCAAAATACACAGGAATAGCTTGCAACACAACTTTGATCAAAGTAATTCTACCCCCTGATGATAGCCATCTATTAGTCCAATTACTGAATTTCTGTTGGATCTTATTAATTAACCATCCCCAATCAAAAGTCTTGGTGGAATTTAATGGAATACCCAAATATTGCAGAGGTATAAGTGGCTTTTTGAAATCCTAGTTTCATAAGAATGTCCCATTCCAACCTTAGCGGACAATGAAAGAAGATTATTTTAGACTTATGCTTGTTAATATCTTGTCAAAAGAGCTCTTGCAAAAAGATCCAAATTTCTTTGTATCTGAGTGGCTTCTTTCAAAGTTGCACTCCCCATAACAAATGAATCATCAACAAATTGCAAGTGAGAAAGTGGATCCACATGAGTAGCCAATCTTATGCCTCGCAACTTTCTCTAGATTCTAGTCATATAAAATAGCCTACCAAAGGATTCAACAAGAATGATAAACAAAAATGGCGATAAAGGATCTCCCTACCTTATACCTCTCGATGCTAGAAAACATTGAGTAGGGGTGCCAATAAGAATAAGAGAGTAAGCGACAAATGATATGCAAGCTTGTATCCATTGCACCCATAGAGAGGAGAAACCAAAGTGAATAAGGATATCGAGAGAAAATCCCAGCTGACCTCTGTCATATGCTTTAGATAAATCCAATCGCGAACATGGTTGGCTTCTTCGAATGTGCATAAAATCCACCCTATAGCGTCATAGATTTGTCTATGTGGAACAAATCCCACCTGTTCGAGAAATAATTTTATCAATGATGGATTTCAATATTTTAGCAATAACTTTGGTAAGTATTTTATATAAAACATTATAAAGGGCTATAGGGCAGTATTCGAACGGTAAAGAACCTCCTGTTTCTTAGGGATTAAAGCAATATAAGTATAGTTAATGGCCTTAAGGACAGTCTTAGCTTGTTTGCATTCGTCCACCACTTCAAGCAAATCTTGTTTAACAATATCCCAAAATTCATAATAAAATTTTAACTTTTTTGTTTTATTTTATTTTTTTGTTTTCGTTTTGTTTTCAATCTTCACACACTTCATGCTTGTTTTGATGTTTATTGTTTTCATTTTAAAATTTTAAACCATTTTTTCATTTATTTAACAATACATACATGTTTTAACCATTGTTTTCTTCCCTTATGGTGTTGGTTTTTAAACTTGTAGGCACAACTAAAGAGAATACTACTATAATGGCAACAAGTTCGCCTCTTGTGGCCAATCAAGATTCAAATTCGGTCTAAATTCACCATTATGGAGGCATGTCACAATGGTAGAAAAACTTCCAATTGGTGGGAGTTTCCTTTGGCGTGCCATGATTGTGATGGCAAATTCAAAGGCTCATATAGTCGGGTGAAAGCCCACTTGTGTGCAATACCAAGTCATGGCATTAGAACTTGCAAAAAGAGAAACAATGTAGGGGTACCAACAACAAAAGTTTTGGAGTACATCAAGGAACAAGAAGATGCGGAAGTAACCTATGCCATGAAAGCGGGTCATCCGTTGTTAAAAAAATAACTTCATCTCGATTGATGAGGCCACCTATTGCTCCAGATCACATTAGCTCCCCAATTGTGGCCCCAATACATCCATTTGTGATGACACCCTCCACACAAGATGAGGATTCACCTCTTTCATGAAAGAGGACAAAAGGACCACTGGAAAGATCCTTTCAAAATGAGAGCAAGGATATCACGGATGAGCACATCACGTAATGTGTGTATGCAAATGGTTTGTCATTCAATGTTGTCAAGTCACCATATTGGCAAGATATGGTGAAAGCAATCAACAAGGCCCCAAAAGGATACAAAGGGCCAGGTTATGAGAAGCTTTATGCGACTTAATTGGCAAAAAAAAAAAACATGTGGAAACCTCATTGCGAGTCAATAAGAGATTTGTGGGCTAAAACGGAAGTGTACATCATTTTTGACGGATGGAAAGATGTGAAAAAAACAACCTTTGAGCAATGTGATTGCAATATGCCCAAAAGGGGCAATGTTTTTGAAATCGATTGATCGCGAGGGCATGCGAAAGGATGTCTAATTCATTGCCAACATTCTCATTGAATACATTAAGGCGGTGGGGCCTAAAATGTTATCCAAGTCATAACGGACAACGCTAAGAATGCAAAAGCTGTTGGGATGTTAGTGGAGGCGAGGTATGGGCACATTTTTTGGACACCTTGTGTTGTCCATTCACTCAACTTAATGTTGAGGAATATAATTGAGTGGATTAAACAAGTGTATACCAAGGGTGAAGAGATCTAGATGTTTGTGACTAACCATCACCAATCGCAAGGCATCTTCAAATCCTACTCACATTTGGAGTTGCTAAAGGTAAGGGAAGTTATCTTTCTTTTATTATGATGTAAGTTTTTAAAAATATAGTACCCAAAAAGTTTTTTTTAAATAATTTTTGTTTTTATTGCTAACTAGGTTGTTGAGGCTCGATTCACATCACACACAATTGTCTTGAGACAACTTGTGAAGGTGCCAAAGGCAACTCAAAAGAATGGTTACTTCCAACCTATGGGCTATATGGAGATAGTCAAACACTTGGATGAGCCCAAAAGTGAAGGCGTTGATCTTAGATGATGATTGGTGAGATCATATGGAATACTTGTGGAGTTTCACTAAGCCCATTATGAATATGATCCACATTACTAACATGGATCAGCCATGTCGGGAGACATATGATGGCATCAACTAAATGATTGAGAAGAAGAAGAAAATGCAAAAGATCGAGATTCAAAGCAACGTTTTCAAAGAAGTAAAATCATACCTCATTGAGCGATGGAACAAAATGACCACCCCTGTTGCATCTCCTGCCTTTGCATTGACTCCTAGATTCTACAACATGGAGATACTTTCTTTGCAAGGGAGGGTGGCACCATATAGGGATGTTGAAGTCAATAAGGAGTATATGTTGGCATTCTCTAGGCTCTTCCCTAATCTTGATGTCGAAGACATGGTTATGACCAAGTTTGGAAATTCATAGCCTCCACAGTTCATAGTCGTCACGCTCTTCGAGAAAAATACAAGGATTCTCATACACAGTGGCATCTCCATGGTCAATCATCCGTGTACCGCAACCTCTTGCAATTAAGGTCTTGTCACATGTAAGATTGTCATTTTTTTAATTCTCTTTCTTTTTTGTTTTAACTTTTTTAAATTTAAGTTTGAGTGTTTACTTTTATAAATTTTAATTTTGTATTGAATTTGCCTCAATAAGTTGTGAGTTCATCTTCCTCTAAGTGCAACTAGAGTACATATAGCTTCATCCACTCACAGAAGCATAACAAGTTGGGGGTAAAAAGGTCGAGGAGTTGATGTATATACATTCCAACTTGTGTCTTCTATCCCACACACAACTAGTACAAGAGACAACAAAGCCTTGGGATGTTGACCCAAAGAATGTTGACTTGAATGCTTTTGTTTCCCACTTGTCATTCTTTGTTGGCATGTGTGTCCAGCGCTCCCGTGAGTTTCGTGACATGGACTAACCGCCTCTCGTAGATCCTAACTCTGGTGATTGTAGCGGAGACTAATACCTATGGGTTTTGGTCTAACGGCAATCGTGGTCCAACAATTACATGACGTGAAGACTTCTTTGGCACCGCAGGACCAACATGCACAAGGGGGTGTTAGTGGTTGTGGGAGTGCTTCAAGACCATGTGATTCTAATGAACCACATCATGTTGATGTTGATGCTCTCAATGAAGAGAAACACAATGAATATCGAATACTAGTTCGATCGTTCAAGTAATAATTAAATTTAATATATCATGACATTATGACTTGTAGTTTTCATTTGACATTTGGTAGCCTTTAACAAAATATAAGTAGTGTTTTCTGGTTATTTAGCCAATGTTGTTTTTTATATGAATAATGTGGTTAAATCCTATTTTTGGGCTGGAATTTATGTACTTTTAATTTTTATATATTTTTTGTAAGGTCAAATCCAATGCAATATCTAGAGTCAAAAACATTTTTCGTATCCAAAACATATCAGCAACTTAGTTTAACTATTATGTTGATTGTTTCTAATTCATTACTTCTTTTCCTAGGCAATTATTTTCTTGACATGTTTCTAATTCGTTACTTCTCTTCCTAGGCACTTCAATTGGGAAGAGTCTAAATATTACAAAGGTTGGTGTCATCAAAAACGATGACAAATCACACTTTGCAAATAGGATTCAAATAGAAATTGCATTTTCTACACACTTTGTTGGGATGTACAGTCCGATTAGGTCTAAAGAACATTGAAAGTCATCATCATCATCAATTAAGAGTCAGCATTCTCAGCTTTGCACTTCACATTTGAACCTTCACATGATAACCTTACACAATTTCTTAACTCCAATGACTTTCATATCAAACTTTCAGACCTCAAACTATTAAGACTTTATAAAGTTTTGAGGTCTGGACTCCACAATAGGATGCATAGAAGGAAAGTTTGGGAACCTGCAAGCATATCAAACTATAACATTACTATGTTCCGGACCCAGTATTGGGTCCCATATCAAAAGCAATTGAACTGCTTGTTTGCAGTTTACATTCTGCTCTAACTGGATCATCCCCTGGCTATTCACATTCTGTTTCAGCAACCTTGAATGTGTGTGTGAGAGAGCATTTCTTGCTCAGTCCCACTCTACACCCACTGTCTCATAAGCAATTGATTAAATAATTGCACCCTGCTGTGTGTTGATATTGTTATTGATATTCTATATACAAGCAATAACAATAAAAAAATCTGAGATGCATGTTTCGCTCCCTTCAGTTGAGTATATGCATACAGTCATATTTGGCCCAATTGTGATAATCGATGATAAACAATATATATGTGGGTGTATGCAGAAAGAAAATTGGACGAAGGGAACATCACCATTTGAATCATATGGAGCTGGAAAGAACTGTCGATAGCATAGCGTTGCAATAGCCAAGCCTGAGAAACAAGTAATTTCAATGAATATAATGCCAGACCTACCATAACACGTCTCAAATTACACAGTCAATAAATTATATGATGGCCAAGACAAAAAAATATAGACCTATAAGACCTCCTGCAAAAACATCTTGCCAGTGATGCCAGTAATCATCTACTCGTGACACGCCAACCAGGGCAGCTGCCAAGAGTGGAAGGAAAATGATGCAGAGTTTGGCAGCATGACCTTTTGGTCAAATATTTTAATCTTTCCAGCAAGATACAAAGAGAGATATCCTAAACCTGCAAAAGACCCTGCAATATGAAATAAATGGAACAAATAATAAGTTCGTGTATTGTAACAACAAAACCAGTTGCAGAATCAGGCTAAAAATTAAAGTTTCATTAGGGAACAACTCATATCTTAAAATAATGATTCTATAAAGTAACACGGCAGCTTAGCTAAAAGTTTGAAATTAAACACCATGAAGCACTTCCAATGTTACCATTCTTACTAAAAGTAAAATATGGATCAACACTAATCTATATGGTAAAGTGGCATGTGTTAGCCTTGTATTCTTCTAATTAAAACCATTCAAATCATGCTCTTCAAACCAAGTAAAATAATTCAACATCTCAGGCACGGGATTGCTAGATGGCTCCCACTAACTATGAATGCAAATTTTATACCTCCAGAGGCTTCACTTTGTGTCCACAATCTCCACAGTATAATTAGATTTATCAGCTGACTAAACTTACAGATACAGGTCAAACGAACTAATTAACCCACAATTGGAGGAAGCCAAGGGTTTACACAACGAAAATAAGAATATGGAAGTTCATGTCTGTCTTCAATATGATAAGCCTTTCTAGTTGGAGAACAATCTTGTGGCCTTCTAGTTTGATCTACCAAGGAAGATAATCTAAAGGGTCACAAGCCTTGAGAGCATACTTCCTATACTCTGGCCCTGTTTGATGGCACATACAAACATGGAACAACCCCCTCTGATACCACTGATCTGGATGTAATTGGTAATCTAGTGGGCAAAAAAGAAAAATTACTAAATCTGATGTATTGTAAAAGGAATTGGAGCAGATGATACATAAAGAGAAATGAGACAATATTGCAAAGTATACAAGGTGCCATTTGTATGAGAGAGCTATGTGAAATGCTGCAATCTCTTCAAAGGGATGTCTTGCTTGTTTTTCACATTTGGGTGATATTGCTTTTATATTGTTTAGCACAAAATGAAGAGACAAAGTATTATGTGAAGTGACTCTCAAGAAACTGAAGAGCCATATGACAAGTGTTGCCTTCAGAAGAAAGAGGTTCTGTCGCAACATGGAACTCATCATGACACAGATTTCAAATTTTCAGATTTTTTAAATTAATTCCTACATTTTTGTATTCGTGATTTCAGGGTCCTTCAGAGTGCCTTTTGGGGGTCATTTTGATTGTCATATCCCTGACAGATGTTGTCACAACAGACCTAGATCACATCCTGAGATTTTTATGCATATATGCTATTAAAGATTAAAAATCCAGCAAACACCAAGGATAGCACACTCCCATCAGGTTGACCAGCTATTTTTTCAGTTTTTTTAAATTTTGTCCAGAAATACCACCTACTTACTTCAGTTGTCCCCCACTTTAGAATCTCCTGGACCAAATGTGGGATTTTTTGTAAATCTTGTTCTTGGCAAAACACTTCCCTTGGTGAACAAATTGACCTACATCAAAAACACGATGGAGAGGAATCTTTGACTTTGGGTCCCCTTTATCTCTGCATCAACTATCCGATCTGCTGGTGTCGCACAATCGCAGTCCAACTCTATATAATAAACTTCAACAGTTCTGCAACATCAGACCTGTCTAATAGAGGAGGGAAGTATGACCTGAGAAGTTCCACTAAATAACAGGGTGCAAACAAAGATAGATTGAGAGGTTGAGTTCAAGGAAGTCTTCCCCACCTTTTGGTGATAATGTACGTGTCCTGTTGGAGAGGATTCAATTTTCTATTCAGCCATTTTGGTCTCACTTTTGAAAAATGCAACCAATTCCTTCAACAAACTTTCCCACTTCATCTTATTCATTTTGTGCATGTGGAGTCTCCTACAAGACCAAAGGACGAGCTGTGTCAATTGGGGCCAATGATTGGAACCCAAACACAGTTAAAAAAACATTGTGTAAGTCAAGATTTGGAGGGCTTGGTTGTAGCTGTGTTGAATGTATAGTAGACTCTTGTCCCATGTGCATGAATGTTTTGAATGATACATCCTAACGAGGTGAATGATCATGACACATCCTAAGGAGGTGAAGGATCATGTGATTGGGTATCTATGTCTATTTGTTTTCAAATGGAAAACAATCAATTTGGTCAGTATGGTATCCATCATTGACTAGAGAGTGTACCAAAAAGATACTTGAAAACATGTTGTCCATGTATGACACAATGGTCTGTGGAAAGCTGAATTCAAGCCACATGTGCACAAAGATCTTAGTGGTTCCTTTAGCTCAGATGCCCTTCCTGCAAGATGTCAAAATTGCCATCTTGGAGAACTTGTCAGCCACCACATAAATAAATTCACTAACGCTTTGTTGTGGGGAGTCCTAAAATGAAATCCATTGAGACTGAATCCCAAGGTTTTTCAGACATCGATAGTAGAGGGAACAATCCCTACTGCTTGATTGTTGGCTTTGCACTGGCGCACACTATGAATGAACAAATGAATCTAGTAACATGATTGTGCAGCTTTGGCCAGTAAAAGTACAATAGTACTGCCATGTTATTTTCCACTCCAAAGCGTCATACCACTTGATTGTAACATGCCTCTTGAACCTCGTAACAAACAACACAGAGATGTCATCCCATATGAAACACAAATATTTCTAGCACAAGAAAGTTAGAGACTTGATTACCTGCGGCCAATTCTTGATATGTGTTACAAAGCCAGGGTCACTACCATACCATTGGGGCCAACTCAAAAGACTCGTGATCACAAGAATCAAAGACTATTGTCAATGCTGCAATTTGAGGTCGGCAACCCGATTGCCACTTCCCTTCTTCTGTTTGATATTTAGACGGAAGTGTTGCATGTAGGTAGACCGCTTAAAATGGCAGTCATTCTACAACCTATTCAGAATTTGCATGGATAGGAGAGGCTTGTGATGCATGTGGATGATTGTATTTCCCAAAACATGGTGATTTTGTTATTGATAGGCTTGGACAATGGCATAGAGCTTTTGTCATAAATCTACAAATCATGTTAATGAATGTCTCGCTGTGATAGGCCACTAGGTGCCCATGCTGAGTGAGGATAGCACCAGGTGTGTGCTATGAAGGATATGTCTCGATCTCGAATGATTGTTGTAGATCCCAAAGAATGAGAATTGGTAATGAGAAAAGTCAACAACTCAGCCCATCAAATGCATGGTATTGTGTCTGCATCCAAATAACATTTGTTGCCAAGCTTGCCACTTGATTCAAGGGTCATGCAATGTCAGAGAATCCCAACATGAACCCACAATAGAAATTGGCTAGACCAAGAAAGCGAAAAATCTCCTCTAGTGTCCTAATGTAGGCTAACCTCAAACTACCACATGCACTCCATCCCCATCAACAATGTAACCCAAATACTAGATCCTCTCCATGCTAAATGAACATTTCTCCAGGATGGAAATGATTTTGTTTCAACACAAGGTGTGGAGAACTTGTGGGGCATGCTCCAAGTGCTCCTCCCACATTTTACTAAAAATAACCATTGTTGTCCAAGTAGACAACCACGAAGGAGTATGTGAAGGTCCAAAGAACATCATTTTTCATTCTCATAATTGTTCTAGATGCATAGAGCAAATTGAGCAACATGACCAACCAATTGAATAATATGTCTTATGTCTTGAACGTTGTCTCCCACATTTTTGGCTCAATTGGCACCTAGTGGTAGCCTGAATTGAGATCACTCTTGGTTAAACATTTTGCACCTCTAAATTAATCCAACAAATCTTCAATTTGGGATTCAAACACCTATTTTTCAAAATGATTTTGTTAAGTGTTCAATACTTAATATAAAGTCACCACATCCCATACCTTTTTTGTGCTAGCTATGATATCCTAAATTTGATCCGAGGCACTTGGAAACAAATATTTTTGCACCTTTACAAACATTTGGTCCATAAAACCACATTTGACCTTATTCACCAATTTTTCCCCATTCTAAATGCCCTTTAGTCCACTAGGTTGTCCCCAATCTCTAGTTTAGAATTATCATAACCATTTCAATCCATATAGAAGTCAACTTGCACTATAAACAAACATCATAAATATTTCAATTCCACGTTGCATGACCTCGGGATAGGTTCATGGGCCCTAGACGAGTTTGGCCCAAATCTTTCTAGCTATCCCGAATCCATCCTTCACATGTCAAGCAGTCATAATTTTAAATATGTAACTTGTTTTGGTCAGCCTTAGCTGGATTTTAGGGTCGGTTGAGCAAGAAAACTAACAAAAGGTCTTTTATTTAAACAAAGGCACCCTAAGCCAAGATAGGTTCATGGGCCCTGGGACGGGTTTGGCCCAAATCTTTCTAGCTATCCTAAATCCATCCTTCACATGTCAAGCAGTCATAATTTTAAATATGTAACTTGTCTTGGTCGGCCTTAGCTGGATTTTAGGGTCGGTTGAGCAAGAAAACTAACAAAAGGTTTTTATTTAAACAAAGGCACCCTAAGCCATTCAAACCATCTAAAGATGACTTCAATCCTTGGGGATCGTCACACACAAAGAGCATATTCTTCCTAAATCTTCCAAGAGCAGTCCTAGATCATCCAAGAACATGTTGTAAAGGTCTCTAAGTGCATGTTGTAAAGTACAAAGTCTAACCAAGGGTTTCATTTTAAGTGCATTATTATATATTGCTAGTTGCATCTCATCATATGCTAGGCGAACTACTTGGGTTCAAGCCCTCTTTGGAATACTACTACATAGGCAATGCCTAGCCATTGTGGGATGGTTGGAGCTCTTAGAATACAAGGTTTACCTTTTATATTAAGTCGGTATTTGTTGTGTTAACTAATATTTGATTCTAACCTCCTATTACAATCTAAATATTTATGCAGAAATTTTTGACAAGAGTTAGGGCATTGAAATGTCCCTTTTTCCCACCTACGAGCCTGGAAATTAGTCTTTTTGTCATCCCTTCTCCATGGAAAAGAAGAAAAATGAAGGAGAAGACCCTTGAGCATCTTAATCTCTCGATTCAAAATCGCCAAAAATCGCCGATAAATCGCGTTCAGCCTGCAAAACGATTAAACTTACTAAAAATCGCGATTTTCGAAATCTGATAAATCGCAGCTAAAATCGGCGAAAATCGGGGAAAAAAAACGCGGCTAGGGTATAAGACGAAAATAAAGTAAATCGATTTGTTTTTTATGTTGTTTTCTCTTTCCACGGGCTACAGTCGACGCGTGAGGGCACGCAAATACAGGCGTATTTTTTACCAGTTCGTGTGCATTTCTTACCAATTAAATGCGCATTTTTACCATTCAGTGCCCGTTTTTACCTGTTCAGCGCGCGTTTTATACATTGCTCGTGCTCGTTTTTACCAGTTCGTGCTCGTTTTTACCTGTTCGTGCGCGTTTTATACCTGTTCGTCTGCGATTTTTACCTATTCGTGGCGATTTAGTTCGTGGCATTTTGAGTTTTAATACAGAGATATATATTATATATTATTGTTATAAAGTATAAACAGATCATAATTTATAACATTTAACAATGATGTATAACAGTAACAATAATATAATTTATAACAGTAATATATTTCGTAACAGTAATATACTTTGTACTCTCTTTTTTGGTCAAAACTTAATCGAAAATATGCATATGGGCCTATGGCATTCTATAGAGTCACTTCTCGCATCATTTAACATTGTTTTTACATTTAATTTAAGTATATTTTATGAATTTAAATGTTTTTAAAAGTAGCGATAAAGTTGCCGATTTTTTGCCGATTTTTTGCCGATTCCCGATTTTCGATTCAAAATTTGCCCGCCGATTAATCCCGATTTACGATTTTTTGAACTATGATCTTAATAATATATTTTATCTAATATTATTATATTTTCTTTAGTGTTTTCTTGCATTATACAAGTCGGCCTTGTCTAATTGAGCATTAGTGCCAAAAAGGAGGATATAAAAGGAAATTAAAGACTTCATTTCCATCTAGTCTTGGCACATTTTGTTATACTTGGGCATAGAGAGCTAGTTGCTCCTTGTTCATCCACTTGAGGACAAAAACCCTCTTGTGAGGCCTCATTGAAGGACGAAAACCCTTCATGTGGCTTAGGTGAAGGACGAAAACCCTTCATCATTGTTTGGTCTTGATGTGAAGAGCTGATTTGAAGATCTATTTGTAATTTCCAGCTGATATTTGAATTATTTAGGGTGGAGCGACCTACCTTAGGTAAGATTTGGAGACTTGGCGAAGAATTGAGAAATCTAGTTTCACAATCTGATTTGTAATATTTTTAAAGGCCGGAATCTGAAGTTATATGAAATTAGAGGGTTTCAGACCCATATTTCATATTTATCTTATGGCTACAATTTCCAATAAATATTTATTTTTCAGCAGAGTATTCTTCAGTGTTTCTTTGTTATTTTGGCTTCTAAAATTCCATAAAATACATATAAAATAGTGGCAAATTGATTGGTGGTGTTTTATGGTGATTTTGACATTTTTTGGTGCAAGTACAAGTCGCTGATTTTATTCTTCAGTCTGCTGCAATTTTATTTTCAGATCTGCATTTAGAATATTTGATTAAAACCCTCAAAAGGGTTATTAGTTATTACAGTGATATCAGAGCATGGATCTTCAAAGGCCTAGGGTTTCAATGGAAGAATTCAAGTTTGAAGAATTGATGGCACGAGATGAACCATAACCCACAGGTTCGAGGAAGCAACAACGGTGCATGGAAGGGTAAGATCTCTATTTTTATGGCACTAACAAATCTTCAATGAGATCATGGTTGTCAGAATTGGAGGCATACTTGCAAACAAACCCTATGTGTGTGGAGGATGCCCTCAAATTCATCCCTTGTCATTTGGAAGGGATAGCAAGAGATTGGTGGTACCATGTGTTAGAAACCCAAGGAGAAGAATCGGTTTGCTTCTTTGACGATTTCAGTCAAAGGATCATAGAAAGGTTCGATGTGCAAGCTTGCAAGGATGAGCAAGGTAAGAAATTTTCATTGGTGGAAGATGTTCATATGTCTTCTAATGATTGCTCGCATGATAGTGAAGTAACAGGTGATGGAGTCATAGAATTTGAACCAAAGGAAGAAAAAAATCAGATCTACAGGTTGGGAGAGAGAGCTTGGTGGTAGGAAACCTTTGTCCTAATAGATGTGAGGACAACAAGCTTGCTGGAATTTTTATAACATAAGGTCATCTCAGCCCTATGAAAGCTCAAGAACATGGAAAAATTGTCAAGCAAGCATCAAGCAAAGAAGAAGGTAAAAGGCTCTTGGTTGTTCATGATATCCCTTTGCTTTTTAATAGTTGCATGGGGCAAGATACAAAAAGATTTTGGAGGCATAAGCAAGAGGATGTTGAAAGGGTTTCATGCATAAGTACCATTGCTAGCGTGAAGAGGCTAAAAGATATAGTGAAGGTAAGCAGACCGGGATCTAGAAACAACTCAGATTTATTGTCTAGCATGATACTACACCAACATGATGGACCTATTTTGCAAAGGAGCCTCAAGAAGGACACCCGAAGCTGAAAGATCATGAAGGTAAGGTGTTTTTGAATGCTGATTTAAACTCAGAATTTCTGAGTGTTATGGGCAACCCCGGCATGAAGGTATTTCAGTTTTTGCCTATGCATCATTTCAGATTTTCTACCATGGTTGGATGGTTAGGAGTACTCATGTTTCATATATGTTGTATCCTCTTTTGTCACCAATGATTGAACACCTTTGTGCACATCATACTTCATGGGGTAAGGAGCCTCATAGGTGGTTAACCCATGATCCCATAATAATGGGAAAGCTAGAAAGAATGGAGTGGATGGGCAGCATTCTTAATATAAAACATGGCACACATCACCCACCCGGGTGAAGAGTCTTCTTCATGACCAAAGGGACACCATGCTTATAAAAAATGGCAATATGCATCAGTTTATTGGAGAAGAATTGGCAAGAAGGATGGAGCCAAACAAAGCTAGGTTTGAAGGCTTGAAGGATGGAGCCAGTACCTAGGTTTTACCCACAGCGTAAGAATGGATGTAACAGTTAATTGGCTATTTTCAGTTCCTCTAGAGCAATTTTCAGTTTCTACCACCTACCAATCATATGTGGACCTCATATTTGGTAAGTACTTAAAGGAATTTGTGCTTGTTTCTTTTGATGATGTCTTGAGATATAGCAAAGCATGGGTGAAACATCTACAACACCTTAACATAATGATGAGTGCTTTAGGACAGCAGTCCTTACTTGCAAAGAAATTTAAATGTGGATTTGGTTGGAGCAAAATGTTGGACCAAGGGTATATCATAGAGCCTCGAGGGGTACATGTGGAGCAACAAAGGATACATGCCACACTTGGTTGGCCTCCTCCCATCTCCATTTCACAACTCAGAAGGTTCCTTGGGTCTAAGAAGGGTTTTTCACATATTGTTGCCCCTCTAACTGATTTAACTAAGAGGGAGGTACTCCACTGGTCGCTTCTAGCTCAAGAAACATATGATCAACTCAAGAAGGTAATGTATTTGTATCAAGTGTTTGTTGTACCTGATTCTTCTTTTACATTTATGGTGGAATTCGGTGCATCTTGTGAAGGGATAGGGGTTGTTCTAATGCAAAATCAGCATCTTGTTGCATTGGAAAACAAAGAACTCAAGAGACATGAGCTGAATCTTCACAATTATGATGGGAAGGTGATGGCCATTATGCATGGATCAGCAATATACAAGCCTTTGGTTCTTGACATTAGACATGTCAAGAGGAAAAACATTGTAGCAGCGGATGTCTTATCTTGGAAACCAGCTCCTCATATGAATCCGGAAGGATCTTCACAAGTAGTCAAGGATTTGGAACAGCTAAGTTTGTATGGGGTTTCAGCTGAAATTGGTGAGTTTGTGGTACTTATTTGGGCACTAAAGCTCACATGGATTTGCCATATTTGCATCATTTTTATGCTGCTGATCACAATAATTTCAGTCATGAACAGCGATGTCCATGTGAAAATTAAGAAGGTTTCCTTGCATGACAAGGATAGTGGTGAAGCTCCACTAGTAAGGACACACTCCCAAGCCACCCTAGTGCTAAATTTGATGGAATCCCAAGTGACTTACTGCTGTTATGATTTATTTTCAGCCTACATGCAAGCTATGTTGAATGATGTTTTCATGATCCGGATAGAAGGCTCCATTGAGGGAGAACATGTAGGTATTGGTGATGGAATGAGTAGACTCCAAGCATGGGATTTTGATATTGGGTATGTGAAGGGAAAGCATAATGTGGTTGCAGATACTCTATCAAGGATGCCACCTTCACCATTGGAGGATGAAGATCTTCAAAAGAAAGAAGAAGAAGAAGTTGGGGCAGCGGATGTAATGAGTTTGCAATTGCTTGGGGACAAGCAATTTTGGGGAGGGAGGACTGTAATGTCCCTTTTTCCACCTAAGAGATGGAAATTGGTCTTCTTGCCATCCCTTCTCCATGGCAAAGAAGAAAAATGAAGGAGAAGACCCTTGAGCATCTTTATAATATATTTTATCTAATATTATTATATTTTCTTTAGTGTTCTCTTGCATTATACAAGTTGGCCTTGTCTAATTGAGCATTGGCGCCAAAAAGGAGGATATAAAAGGAGATTAGAGACTTCATTTGCATCTAGTCTTGGCACATTTTGTTATACTTGGGCATAGAGAGCTAGTTGCTCCTTGTTCATCCACTTGAGGACGAAAACCCTCTTGTGAGGCCTCATTGAAGGACGAAAACCCTTCATCATTGTTTGGTCTTGATGTGAAGAGTTGATTTGAAGATCTATTTGTAATTTTCAGCTGATATTTGAATTATTTAGGGTGGAGCGACCTACCTTGGGTAGGGTTTGGAGACATTGGTGAAGAATTTGAGAAATCTGGTTTCACAATCTGATTTGTAATATTTTTAAAGGCCGGAATCTGAAGTTATATGAATTTAGAGGGTTTCTAGACCCATATTTCATATTTATCTTGTGGCTGCAATTTCCAGTGCATATTTATTTTTCAGCAGAGTATTCTTCAAAGTGTTTCTTTGTTATTTTGGCTTCTAAAATACACATAAAATAGTGGTGAATTGATTGGTAGTGTTTTATGGTGATTTCGGAATTTTTTAGTGCAAGTCGTTGATTTTATTCTTGATCTACTGCAATTTTATTTTCAGATCCGTATTTAGAATATTTGATTAAAATCCTCAAAAGGGTTATTACAGTATGGTTAGATTTACTATTACAACCAAAACAGAGTATTAATCGTAGTCATTTGCGATTTCTAAAAAACAACAATTGCTAGGGCATGAACGGGCATGATTTCTAAAATACCATTTGAATTATTTTGCTTGGTATTGAATTAGTTTGTATTATTTTGGCAGAAACGTGATTTAGGGTATGGCTGCATTGTTAGGGCGCAATTTTCCTATGTTTTGAGACAAATTGGAGGGCATTTTGAAGTGCTAGGACACAAAAATGCAAACAATAGTTGCGAGGTCCTTTTATTATGGCACAAAGGAGATACATGTCAAGAGCCATCATTGGCTTCTAAAACAAATGAAATGAGCTATTTGAATGAAGTGTTCACTAGAGGCAACAGAGAATTGCAAACTTGTTTGTTGGATGCTCAGAGGGATCTAAGAGACTCCTTTGTAGGAGTTATTGCTGATTTGAATCGATCTATACAAGGGCTAAGCACTACCATACCGAATCTCCAAGGAAATCAAGGTAATCATGGTGAAGGAAGCTCTTCCCAATCATGGAGAAAGGGTCTCAAGCAAGACCCCGCTAAATTCTTCTCGTGCCAAATTCCTACAAAGAGAAGAGCCACAAGTGGAGTTAGAACAGCCACAAGCAAAGTTGGAATTGTTAATGAATGGGATCTCTATGGGGACGAATATGCATCCTTGAGCAACAACACGAGATTTGCTTTCTTTCAGAGATTATTGCCAACTAAGGAGAAGTGAAGGACCAAAGAAAAATAAGGTGAGTCATCAAGAGCCAAGAAGAGATATCCAACATAGATTGGGTAAGATTACTCTTCCTACATATGATGGTACTGATAAATGTTTAGCTAGGGGTTTGGTGAAGGCTTTTGAGCCTCCTCTTCAAGATGCCATCAAGAGATTGCTGAATTTGGAATCTTCAATTGTTAAGAGTAAAAATCTGCCCTTTGGACAGCCAAGAGGGACTTCATTGGGGCAGCCTAGAACAGCCCCTATTAGCCAAGCAAGGAAGCCATTTCAGCAAGGGATGACACCACAAAGAGAGCCTCCAAGGAACAACAAAGAAGTTGATACAAGGAATGAATTAAGAAGAAAAAACCTTTGTTTTTCATGCAAAGATCCCTGGACTCCCGGCCATCGTTGCTTGGGCAAGGGACAAGTGCACTACATAGAGGTAATTTCAGATGGGGAGGAAGAAGTAGAAGAAAAAGAGGAAGAGTCTCATGAAGATGGAGACCAAGAGAAAAGAAAAATCCAATTTGCAAGGGTGTGGAGTGAATTTGGGGGTTAAAGCCAAATTTCCAGATGATAAGGTTGATGTTCAACTTGCTGAAATTTCCATATCAACAACTAATGGTACCAAATGGAAAGAGGATCTTTTCCAAGAAGCCCCTATCCATCTTCCGAGCATTCCAAAGATTGAGCAATGGCCATTTGAGATGGATTTTCAAGATAGCTATGGAAAGGCACTTGAAAAGAATGGTTGTGATAAGGCAAATCTAACAAAAGCTTCTACTTCAGTCAAGGGAGATAAGCCTTCTAATGACAGCCCAAGGAATGATGGTCATGTCCCATATTCAGTGCTCCATACTACAGCAATTCCAGATTGTTGTCAAGAGGGTAAGCACCCTTATAACTTCAGTTCGAATTATGGTGAGACAAGTAAAGAACTATTCCAGCCTTGCCATCACTCAGAGAATGGGAAAAGGATGAAGGTAGAACCTTGGGTTCTAAATTGTCCTAAGAAGCCACTATGGGTTGTACAACGAATCAAAGCAAGCAGCAATGGAACAATTCAAAAATCAGGTAAACCAACTCATACAATCTTTGCTAGCTTCATATTTGATATTCAAAATGGGATTGCATGGGCCAATACATATGTTATGAGAAATGGAGGTAAATGGATAAATGGTTGCCTTCTAGACAAGGTCCAAGGCATGCTAGATAGGGCAGCAACATTCTCCTTTCATATTGTTTTTGACTCAGCTGGTAAGCATGCATTTGAGGAGAAAATACAATGCTACAGCCATGGTATAATGTTCTTTCTAAATTCATGTTTTGGAAGGATAGTACTCTCCTTGGACAGTTGTAGGTTGACAAATATGATGAAGCTCTTTTGGTCTAACATGATGTGTGAAAGGGATCAATTGTGGGGATCATTAAGTGCAAAAATTCCAACACCCTTCCGGCTGTTTGGGAAGGAATTAAGAGCGAGGGTTGATGATCTCCTACCACCCAAGGAAAGGGGGAACATAATGGGGACAACCATGTTCCGAACTTCCAACTTGAAGGTTGATGTCATCACCAATTCCAGCAGCTACCCCGCCTCATTGACAGCCATACAAATGTGTTTGGTCATAAGATTGAATGATGTTGCTGCCTGTAAAGTGTTTTCAGTCATAGTTGGGTTGTTTCCAGTCCCTATACTACTGTTATTACTAATTGGTGCGAAGGATTTCCAGTATTGCAGTTGTTGCATCTTTCTTATGTTACTGATATCCAAGGATTTTGAGTTGAGATTGCTGCGAACAATCACATACAGCCGCAAGTTGACTGATTTGAAGAATTCCAGAGCTATATGACTGTTACACTCATCCACCAACACTCATAGGGTCTGATCCGAGCCAATTTTTGAAGAAAATTCAGTGGGGCAGCATGGAGGCAGCATTTGGAACCCAAAATAAGCAAGGTAACAACAATCAAAAAGAGGTGAGCATAAGTATTGGCATACATTGGTTGAGATTGTTTGATAGAATGGAATTCAAAGATGTAGAAAAGAAAGCAATATTTCAAGGTATAGTGGATAAAGTTCCAAGCATGGCTACCACTAAGGAAAGAGATATATTTTCAAAGCACTCAATGCACTAAGATACTCCATTGTGGCAATTGTTGGTTGGTTTCGGACACACTCACTAATACTGCCCCATGGTGGACACTTGAAGAATTATGTGCAAAATGGAGCTTTCCTGTTGAAAGCCATCTTCTACACAAAGTTGGGATAAGTATGGACTGCAAGAGTTTCGAACTAAGGGCCAATATGTCTACTGTTTTCAATTGTAGATCTGCTTTTCTCAATTTTTCAGTTCTTGTAAGGCGATTTTCAGTTTCTACACTGCTCATGATTTTGTTTTTCTCAATAAGATTTCAGTTTGGTAGCTGTTATACCATTGTCATATGGCTGAGTTTGAAAAACTCAGGCTTGGGACTGCTGTTAGCAGTCATGGACAGCTGCGAGCTTGCACATTTAAAAAGGATTCCATCATTGGATGATGTGGACAAAAGGTTACCGCAGAAGAAGACAAACAAATCAGATCCGATAGCCCTGATTTGGATAAAATTCCAAGTGATTTATGGCTGTTGTAACTTGTTTCCAGCCTATCCTCAGTCTGATTTGCATCATTTATTGAGAGGGACAACTCGCCAAATCAGGGAAGGATCCATGGGGACTCAAGGTTATGATATTTCAGATTTTTCATTACATCGAATTGCTCTAGTTGAACTTACCCATGTTATTTTGCATTGTTGGCTAAAGATGCAAGGGGACAATTGCATAGTATTAGGACAACATGAAGAGTGGTCTAGTCAAGGAACTGATTTCCTAGTTGAAGATGGGGATGGTTTTCAAAAACTTTCTAGATCCCAGCTAACTCGTGATTCAACGATCATAGATTCACTCAATGAGACTGTTAGAGAAGCATTACCTGGTACCGGGCCTCAAGTTCCTCATTATATCAGAGAAGTGCAATGAAGCCAACTACATCACAAGGAGGAATGGAAAGGAAAAAAGATTGATTTGGGATCCTGGGATTACAACAATGGCCAATTGGGAAGAGTCAAAACAGTTGAGCTAACAATTGCTTGAGGACAAGCAATTTTGGGAAGGGTGGATTGTCATGTCCCCTTTTTCAAATAAAGAAAAATAATAAAGTTAATGTTTTTAAGTTGTCAAGTCACTCACTTTTTATTAAAAAGGTGACAACTTAATATAACTTTATTATTAAAATAAAAATAAAGGTGACTTTCCAAATAAAGTAAAAGCCAACAATAAATTAGAAGATGGAAAGTCACTTTAGTAATCCCACATGGAGCGCCCAACTTGGGAAAAGGCAATGGAAAATTATAAGAGGGGTTGGGGTTTCATTTGAGACACCTTTTGGTCATTTATCTAATTTCACTTTGGAGAGTTGAATGCATTTGCTTTCACTTTCAGCCATAGAGGACGGAAACCCTCCTTGGTATCCTATTGGGGACGAAACCCCTCAATAGAATTCAGATTTGAGGACGAAAACCCTCAACATCTATTGGGTGACTTCATTCGAGTCACATTTGGGCGCAAAGATCAGATTTTTAGAGCTAGGGCACATTTTCCGGGCATGTTTTCTACATTTTCCACTTCAAATCTGCATTCCAAGCGAAGAAATTCAACCAGTGGAGAGACATCTTGATCCGTAGGGATCCAAATAAACATTACATAATATCAACTTGAGTTTTAGAAGGAAAAATTAAGTAGAACGAAGTGCAAAGGCTGTAAAGATACTAATTGCCCCTCTGTGTAGAGAGGTGGTTGCGTAACCGCCCCGCATTGCGTAACCGCCCGGCGATTTGCTTAGCACGGGTCTGCAAATACCGGCGATTCATCACTAATAGACGAAAAATAAAAGAAAGCCACGAGCAGATTTGCGGATTTGGAACGCGTCCAGACTGTGTCTCTTGCTCTGTGCAACCTTTCTCATTCTCCAATGCACAAGAGGACATGAGAACAGCTATAAATACAAGGGTGAGCAAGTGGAATGGATCATTGAAGTCTTAATGCAAGAAGTGAGCAAGAAACCATTGGAGATGGAGTTGATTTTGTAGAAGAAAGGTGTAGAAACAAAGCAGCCAAGTAAAGAGAGGGAGTGTATACATTGTTTTACTTCCTTTCCTCTTGTTGTAATCTATATTCATTCATATTGGCCAATAAAAATTTGGGAAGAAAGAGCAATTGCCCTTCCCAACTAGTTTTCCCTCAACTTGGGGGTTTCCAGGATAAATTTGGTGTTTGAATTGTTATTCCTTTGCTGCAAAATTCGTTCTAAGTTCAGTTTTTCTCACCATTAATTCAAAATCTGTCATTTTCATAATTGGAAGTAGAACAACAATAAAGTTGTGGTTTGTAGATTGTCCAAAGTAGAATTTCTTGATCATTTTGGTATCGAGTTGATAATAAGTATCCGGATCGTGGTATTTGTTCTTGTGATTTTTATGTAGTGACAAGGTCTAAAGGCGAAGAAGTTTTACCTTGCAATCTAGACATATCTACGAAGAAGTCGAAGCAAAGAATTCGGGATCAAATGGAGGAAGAGAACTTGGTCCATAGAATTGAGATGTTGGAGACCATGATGGATGGGATGTATAGACATCAACAAGAACTCTCAGATCTGCAAAAGACGGCTTTAGTCAAGCAAGATAACATAGACTCAGTGGTTCGAGCTTTAGCCGAGAAGTTTGGCATAGGCAAGAGTCACGATGAGGAAGATGTAGAAGAGTGTGAAGAAGAAACTCCAGTTGTAAAAGAGAAGGTAAAATTTGATCATGCTCCTTTTAAAATTGAAACTAAAGTTGAAATTAAGAGCTTTGAAGGACAAGTAGATGCAAAACTATTGGATAAATGGTTAAAGCAACTGGAAGTTTACTTTAGTGTGCATAATGTCACGAAGGCACAAAGGATTACCTTTGCACATCTCAAAATGGAAGGTCATGCTCTGGTTTGGTGGGAAACCCATCTAGCCACTTGTGAGAAGAAGAAATGTCCTATTGTCAGTACTTGGGAGGGTTTTAAAGAATTGCTTAGAGATAACTATTATCCTATTGGCCACAAGACTAACCCGATGATTAAGTGGCGTATTTTAGACAAGGCGGTGGTCAAAGTGTGCGAGGACTATACTACGAAGAATTGGAGACTAGTCATGTTGTTTAATATGGACTTGGAAGATGAGGATATTCTGACCAAGTATTTGGGATGACTTCACACTCACCTTCGAAGGAAGGTCATCTCCACGAAGCCCAAGGATTTTAATGAAGCTTGCGTGCAAGCATACTACATAGATGATGAAAGGAAGCAAGGAGAAGCAGAGTCAAAGCCGAAACAGTCAACAAATCAAGCAAAGAAAGAGCAGGGACAAACAAGTAACAAAGGTAAATGAAAAGGGAAAGGTAAACAAACTACCACTACTTTGAATACTTGTAAAGATCCCAAGAATTTTTGTAAGAATTGTGATATCAATGGTCATACTAACGCTACATGTTGGAAGTTACATCCGAAGAACCGAACCAAGGATTTAAAGAAATCCATGATACCTGTAAAGACATATGGGGGTGGAAATAGAGGATGATTCTGATGTAGACCAGACGCTTGGATGCACAACCACCAACATGAACAGCCAAGAGGAGGAAGAAGAGATGAGTAAGCTATTCCATATCAAAATCCAAATCAAGAGAACTAAGGTAAATGCTTTGGTTGATATTGGTTCTCAATCTAATTTGATTTCTGACGTGGTTGTCAAGAAGCTTGGTCTGTAAACTTACAAGCATCCACATCCATATCCTTTGGGATGGGTGAAGAAGGGTGTAGAGATTTAGGTAACAAAAAGATGTAGGTTCAAGTTTGGGATAAATTCTCAGTATATAGATGTATTGGAAGTTGATGTAATTCCACTTGATGCATTTGATGTTGTTTTCGGAAGTCCTTACTTGTATATCAGGGATGCCATATTCACGAGAAGGGAGAACCGATATAGATGGGTCAAGGATGGAATTAGTTACAACATCTAGGCACACCAACGTAAGACAAAAATTGCTATGGTAAGTGCTAACCAAGCAAAGAGACTAATTCAGGAAAATCATAATCAATTTTGTTTACTTTTGTTGAAAGATAAGCAAGATGGGGTAGAAATTTCAGATGTTTCTAACCAAGGGATGAAGGATTTGGATAGTATTATTCAATCTTTTCGAAAGTATTCCAGACTCCCAACGGGTTACCACCAAAACGAGAGGTAGAGCATGAGATTCAGTTGTTGTGGAGTCCCCTCTACCAAACATCGGGTTATATAGGCAATCCAACACGAAGAGTACAAAGGTAAAGAAACAACTCAGGAGCTATTGGACCAAGGGGTGATATGCCCGAGCACGTCACCGTGTCGTTCGCCTATTGTGATGGTGCCGAAAAAGGATGGTTCTTGGAAGATGTGCATCGACTACCGAGCTTTGAACAAGATCACCATAAAGAACAGATATCCACTTCCCGCATAGATGACCTCTTAGACCAGCTTCAACATGCAAATTTCTTCACGAAGTTGGATCTCAAGTCGGGTTATCACCAAGTCAGGATGAAGGAGGAGGATATATGGAAGTCTGCCGTCAAGACAAAATAGAGTTTCTATGAATGGTTAGTACTTCCTTTCATTTATGTAACCCACCCACTACATTTATGAGATTGATGAATGATATATTGCAGGAATTCATAGATTCATGTGTCATTGTATAACTGGATGATATTCTGATTTTTAGTGCCACATGGGAGAAACATCTAACACATTTGCAGCAAGTCTTGCAAGTTCTCAAGGAGAAACAACAGCTATGCAATATGAAGAAGTGTGAATTTGCCAAGCAATCACTTGTCTATCTCGGGCACGTGGTTGGAGGAGGAGAGCTACAAGTGGAGCCTAAGAAGGTGGAAGCCATCACGAACTGGCCAACACCAACGGGAGACACGAAGAATAGAAAGCTGTGGGAGCAGTACAATACATGAGGAAGTTCATTTTGGGCTTCTCCGCTATTGCAACACCTCTACACACAAAGGCCGCAAAGAGTAAGGGTTTTGACTGGGGTAAGGAACATGATAAGGCTTTTGAGTTATTGAAATACAAAATTAGTCATGTTGCAAGATTTACTTGCTCTTCCTAACTTGGAGCAGCCCTTTAAAGTAGAGACGGATGTCATGATTATGCTATGAGAGCAAGTGTTGTTATAGGAGGTAAGCCAAGTATGTTATCATTCGTAAACTTTCACTTCAGCGATTCTGAGGATATTTTGTTTATGATAAAGAAATGTATGCACTAGTTCATGCAATAAAGAAATGGAAACATTATTTGTTGGGAAAAGAAACTATTGTGCACATTGACCAAAAACCTCTCCAGTATTTGCAAGCACAATCTAAATTGCAACAGCAAGGCACTACAAGTGGATGGGATTCCGTCAGCAGTTCCATTTGGTGATCAAATACAAGAAAGGTAACACAAACTTGGTGGCAGACATGTTGTCTAGGCCGCCCACACAAGAGAAAATCTCTGTTTGGCCACTATCTCTCAAAGCGAGCCCTTCACAAAGGAAGCTTACAGGGAGCCATATGCTCAAGAAAAAGACTTTGGGGTAACATATCAGCAGTTGCAGTCTCAAGGGGCTGAAAGGACGGGTATTGAAGATTGTTATCTCAAAGATGGGTTGCTCTACTGATGGGGGAAGCTTTGTGTGTCAAAAGAAGAAAGGCTTTTGTTGATGACGGAAGCACATACCTCAAAAATAGCAGGACATTTCGGTGTTGGTAAGACCATATCCCACTTGCAAAGGTACGTGTATTGGCCTAATATGCAAGAAGAAGTATCTAAATTCATAAGAGGATGTAAACTTTGTTGTACAAGCAAGCCTAAAATCAGGAAGGTTTATATATGCCTTTACCGGTCCCTACTCGTCCTTGGGAAGATATTTCTATGGATTTTGTAGGACTACCTATGTCTAAACATGGCCATGACTATCTATATGTTGTTGTTGATAGATTCAGTAAGATGTGTGTTCTTATGGCATGTAAAAAGACAATAAAAGCACATGAGGCAGCTGAAATTTTCTTTGCTAATGTATGGGTGCATTTTGGCTTGCCAAAGTCTATTGTTTCTGACAAAGATTCCAAGTTCTTGGGGAAGTTTTGGACTACTTTGTGGGACAAGATGGACACCAAGTTACAGAGGAGCACGACCTTCCATCCACAGACAGATGGGCAAACAGAGGTGGTGAACAGGACTTTGGTGCAGCTGATTAGAGGGTATAATAGCAAATATCCACGGACTTGGGATGAGTCCTTAGCCTAAATTCAGTATTCCTACAATCGAGCAGTACACACATCCACTATGAAGTCACCGTTTGAAGCATGCTTGGGATATTTACCTATGAATCCATTGGACATAACAGTTGGGCAGCAGGAAGAAGGGGAGATACGTGATTCAAAGGTGACTAGAGCAACAAAATTCATTGAGAGGATCCGGCAAATCCATCTCAAGGTGAAAGAACAATTGGAAAAATCTCAAGCCAAGTATAAGGCTAGACACGATCAGCATAGGAGAGAGCACAAACTTCATGTTGGAGATAAGGTTTGGCTTTACTTGAGCAAAGAGAGATTACAAGGCCAAGTAAGGAAACTCAAGCCACTACGGTATGAACCCTTCACCATATTGGAGTAGGTTGGAAAAAATGCCTTCAGCTCGATTTGCCACCATTCATGCGAATGTACTCAGTAGTAAATTGTGAGAACTTGCACTGTATAAGCCATCCTCGCTTGATGAAGACGACGGATGTCATTGCTTACCTTTTGTAAAAGATTGTGTCTTGGATTCACGAGGCGAATTGGAGGAGGACGTAGTGTTGTAGCAAAAGATCAAAGAGACAAGGAGATGTCCATAAGAGTCTTGGCAGATTGGACTAAAAGGGAAGACACCAAGGCAGGCCCAGTGGTACCCGAACGAGCAAGTGAGGGAAATATTTCTCATCTACTCCCCCTCTAAGCTTTTGTGGGACCAAAAGCTTCCTAAGCAGGGGAGGTGTCATCCATAGAAATCCAAATAAACACTACTTCATCAGATCAACCAGTTTCAGAAGGAAAAAATTAAGCAAAATGAAGTGCGAAGTGTCAGCAAAGTTCTGAGAACCGCCCCCTCCGTGCAGTGCGAGAGAGGTGGTTGCGTAACCGTCGGTCTACGTCTACGACGCGGTGGTTTCCTCACTAATGGACAAAAATAAAAGAAATCCTGAACAGTGGCGGATTTGGAACATCCGGATGTGTCTCTTCCTCTGTGCGACCTTTCTCATTCTCCAGTGCACGGAGGACATGAGAACAGCTATAAATACAAGGGGGAGCAAGTGGAATGGATCATCGAAGTCTTAATGCAAGAAGTGAGCAAGAAACCATTGGAGTTGGAGTTGATTTGTAGAAGAAAGGTGTAGAAACAGAGCAGCCAAGTAAAGAGAGGGAGTGTATACATTGTTTTACTTCCTTTCCTCTTGTTGTAATTTGTATTCATTCATATTGGCCAATAAAAATTTGGGAAGAAAGAGCAATTGCCCTTCCCGGCTGGTTTTCCCTCAACTTGGGGGTTTCAGGATAAATTTGGTGTTTGAATTGTTATTCCTTTGCTGTAAAATTCGTTCTAAGTTCAATTTTTCTCAACATTAATTAAAAATCTGTCATGTTCATAATTGGAAGTAGAACAACAATAAAGTTGTGGTTTGTAAATTGTCCGAAGTAGAAGTTTACAAATCATTTTGGTATTAGAGCTGATAATAAGTATCCAGGACTGTGGTATTCGTTCTTGTGATTTGTATGATAGTGACAAGGTCTAAAGGCAAAGAAGTTTTACCTTGCAATCTAGACATATCTACAAAGAAGTGGAAACAAAGAATTCAGGATCAAATGGAGGAAGAGAACTTGGTCCATAGAATTGAGATGTTTGAATTGTTATTCCTTTGCTGCAAAATTCGTTCTAAGTTCAGTTTTACTCACCATTAATTCAAAATCTGTCATTTTCATAATTGGAAGTAGAACAACAATAAAGTTATGGTTTGTAAATTGTCCAAAGTAGAAGTTTAGGATCACATCTTTCAAGACTTCAAGCACAGACAGCTAGGGCACAATTTGCAGCCATATCTAGGGCTATCTACACTCTATGGGATTTCAGACTAGTGTTTAGGGCATCATCCATGGGAAGATTTCTTCGATTCCAAGTTGCATATTCATCATTTGGCCTCTTCATGCCACCCAGGGTGTCAGTTATCAGAAAATTGTTGTAATCATACATGGGTATTTTCTTGGTTTTTGGGTGTGAAAAATAAATAAGATAAATTCAAAACCTTGCTGGAAAAAATATTTTCTTTCATGATTCTGTTCCTAGAGGCTTTTTGTATGTTTTAAGCCTTCAGGTATTTTCTTGGTTTTTGGGTGTGAAAAATAAATAAGATAAATTCAGAACCTTGCTGGAAAAATTATTTTCTTTCATGATTATGTTCCTAGAGGCTTCTTGGATGTTTTAAGCCTTTTAGGTATTCTAGATTACGGATATTTTGATCAATAAATAGAAATTTCAGAAGTCTATATTTTTGGTATCAAGGGTTTGAAATAAAAATCAGGACATTATCTTATTCTTGGCATTAACATTGATTGTTGTCATAAATTTCAGTCTGTTGTTATATTTTTGCAAAAAGGTTTGTGGGAATCTGATTTTACCCTAGGCACTAGGGTTTGGAGAATTAAATTACTGAATATTCATTCTTTTCCAGAATTTATTGTTAGTTGAGTTTGCATACTTTCAGATTTTATTTTTGGGGTTTTGGGAAAACCCGTTTGGTACTAATTTTACTCTTGAAAGGGGACATTACAAAGTGGAGACAATATCTCATTACCTAAAGAGTGTGTTTTGTATACAAATCATCAAGCACCATGAGTTTATCAATAATTGGGAAAAATTGAATCGGGGACAACATGAAATGGGTAGAATTTTTAAAGAGTTACTCATTTGTGTTGAAGAAAGAAATGGTAAGCCCTACGGGGTTTTTGATGCTTTGAGTGCGAGGAATCTCTAGTTGATTGAGATGAGAGTAGAAATCATGGAATTTGATTCTATGTAGGAGTTATGTAAGGGTGATGAGAATTCACGGAAGCATATGGAAGGCATGTGCAAAACCAGTTAAAGGGTAGAACATCGTGGTTAGATTATTTCATTCAAATTCGTTTATTGTTCAAAGATAGATAGTTATGCATACCTAGAGGGTCAATGCATGAAAATTTGATAAAGGAAAAAATTTGGTAAACGAAAAGCATAGTGGAGGTCTTGTAGGTCATTTTGGTTATGACAAGACTCATGTGCAATTTATTGAGAATTACTTTGGGCCTAAAATGAGTACTAATGTGACCAAAATGCAAGAATGTACAAAACGTCAATGAGCTAAAGGTAGAAGTCAAAATGGAGTGTTGTATCAACCATTACCTATTCTGGAGAAGCCATTAGTATGGATTTTGTTTCAAATTTTTGTGGGACACTCAAAGGTTTTGAATCCATTTTTGTTGTAATGGATGGATTTTTCAAGATGGTATATTTTCTAGCATGTAAAAAGACAAGTGCAATACACATTGCAAACTTATTTTCAAGGATATTGTAAAAGATGCATGATTTTTTTCACAACATAGTTTTACATAGAGATGTGAAATTTGTTGGACATTTCTAGATGACCTTACAAGAAGTTGAAAACCAACTACAATTTTGTTCAACATATCATCCACAAACAAGCAAAGAGATGGTAATCTATTGAGATGTTTAGCTTGAAGATAAGTCAAGAACATGGGATTTAGTATGACGCAAGCTAAGCTTACATATAACAATTTAGTGAATAGGAGTACAAGAAGGACACCAATATATGGAAGCGGTCAAGAGGAGTTGTAGATTTTGCGGTGTCGAGGGTGAGCAAGGAAAGCGCATAAAATGCAAAAACAAGTGTGCAAACAATTGTAGAAGAGTACAATGCGATACAAATAGTTTGCGGGCATGGAAAGAAGGAAGTTGAATTTCAGGTAGGAGACATGGTCTTAGCTCATTTGAAAAAGGAATGATTGCCAAAAGGAACATATAATAAGTTGAAGTGGAAGAAGCTAGGACCATGCAAAGAGAGAGTGATTCATACAAGAATCAAGACAAGGCGCAACAGCGACTACAAGGAATATTTGGTCAAGAGGAAAGGTAGAGAAATTGATGATGTGACATGGATCAGCACAATGAAGCAGCAAGACATGGAATATCAGAAATAGAGATCTCATGAGTAGGAGCTCATGATTTCTTTCTTACGAGGTGTATGATGTAGAGGCATCCGAATTCATAAGCAATCCGCATCAATCACAAAAAAATAGAGTAGAATTGTGTATATGTTCATGTTTGTTTTATTTTGCCTCATTTTCAAAAGAGTTCAAAAGGTTCGCAGTATCATCTTGATAGTAGAAATAGCATTTAGAAGTTCGCTCAAGCATTCGTCTAGTTGTGCAGCACAAAAATTGAGCTTGAACGGCTAAACGGCCATGCAAAAGAAACAAAATGTCAAAATGCATTGTAGCATCTCCATGTAGGCATACATCATGAGAAGGATGGTGCAACATCGTAGCTGCTTGACATAAGGCTTGAGCACTTGGCACAAGCCGGGAAACTTCAAGTAGTTAACTTTACATCGCCATTGTCTTGTGTGCGCGGTATCGCATAGTTCCCACTCAAAAGCTCGCATTATGTCTAAAGAACCATCTTGATGGCATGAAGCTACCATTGAAACCATGAAGCCATTGAAGGTCGATTGAGTTTCCACATAAGGATTTAGTCAAAAGACTTGTGGGTAGTTTTTCTGCACGAGACTATAACATGTGCACATGATCTTCAAGAGCACAAGTGTTTGAATTCAAAGTTGGTCATTTGCAGAGGGAATGCAATTTGAAGGAGTCAATGAAGATTCACCTAACCAATAATTGTCTTTATTATTCAACTCAAGTTTCTTCGAGTTGTGTTATGCTCGGGATGCATCAATGAACATTTGGGCCTTATCTTGCATAGTGGACTGTGACCCATTAAATATTATAGGAGGCTTCAATAAATGTCATATAGGTAGAATGTAGCTGGGAACAATATTGTAATTAGGTGGTGCTTGGTTCTATAAGAACTCGCCCTTACGCTTGAGAGCAGAGATTTCATTTCCTCAAGAGTTTTTGTTTGAGTTGGGTTGTTACAGTTTTAATTGTTAGTTGTTGTTAGTCGATCTAGTATGATCAACTAGTGTTGTTGTCATTGCATCTCCTCAAAAACTGTGCAAGGATTGTTTCTGATTGTGATTAGTCTCATGTTTCTGCAAGCTTTGCTTCGTCAAAGATTGTTGGACGACCGTATCTGTTTGCAATCAGTATCGTATTTGTGCATGCTTTGTTTCTCTTGAAATAAAATAAAGGGTTGTTTATCTCAAACTGCTTCCATGCATAAGGCTGGAAATCAGTCAACGATTGTGTTGGTTTGAAACACTACATGGTCCAAGGCTGTCCTTATAGGGATTCTCTAACAGCGGCTGCATCAATATACTATTATAACAAGTTAACAATATACAAAAAGAAACTTTAAAATTCTAAATATTGATGATGAATCTGTTAATGGAAAGAATAATGCATATCCAAATGTCTTGCTCGATATCATTTGATTATTAGCTTGAACTAGTTTCACGATCCTTTCCCGACTCTGTATTTACCGTGTTTGGTATTATGCCATATACACTCAAGCCGGGACAGAAAGCGAATATGGTTACATTTCTAGGTAAGCACATAAAGTAACATACATAATATGATAATCACATTATAACTAGAATACAGTACAATTACGATCTCAAATGAATTGTGGTCTCGAAAACATGGATGCTATACCTTTGTATAAACCAGAAAAAAAAACCTCTCAAATAAGGCAAACAATCCATAGTAACCACAGCCAATTAGTATGATCTTGAAAAAATTAATGTGTGCTTACAAGTTAGTTAGCTATAAGCTCAAATACTATGGGTAAGATTTGGACCCATTCACTCACAAGATCTTAGGGAAACATATTTTAATGTGTCAGAAAAGTATAACATTCCCTACTTACAAGATGTATGTCCACTGGGAAAGCTCTTATGTCCTTCCTTTATGACCTTTGGATCACCATGGCATATGACACTTGTCGTAACATTGTTGTAATCCTGATACAAGTCCACATCAATTAAATGTTGGTTTAAGCAATTCAAGAAAACATTAACTGACCAGATGCACAATGGTGCTAATTATGTTACTCAACAAATTGGATCATGAATTATAAGGAGATGGGTTTATAAGTGCTTCTAACAGCTTTTCCATCTGGAAAGCAGCGCCAAAAAAGTCAGGTCGAGGTCGACCAACTGCATCTTTATGGAATCAGTGATGACTCCAGTTATGAATACAGCAAACAGAAGACCTGCACAGATTAAACATTTAACTGAATCAAAAGAAGCCTCTGGTCATCCATACAAGCTAAAGCCATAACAAAATATAACCAAAGAAGCTTTTGAACTAATAACAATCAAGTAAATCAAGAAAAGGAGTATGTTAGGTGATAAAAAGTTAAAAACATTACCCAATACCGCATGGTGAAAATCATTAACGTCTTTCTTGCGAATATAGTAAATCAAAAAAACGACAATTGGTAGCAGTACTGCATAGACCTGTTCATTGTATCAATAAATACTCCATTTGTCAGACAATCATTAGACATTGTCTCTTACATATGAATGGAAAACAGTATTAAATGCATGCTGATCGACTCGTCATATTCTATGTAGGTACTTGACTCGTCTACATATGTATTTAAGACTATAATCAGGAATTGAATCAGATAGAAAGTGCATCCACAAAGAACTAACTCAACAGTCAGAATCTGAATACATACCGGAACAGACCAAAGAGGGACGGTATTGCTTTTCATGGGATAGCTAAGGTCGGTCATCATATCTTTACCAACAAAGCGATAAAACGGATGTATAATATTCAGAACAATTTCAATAACCAAAAGCCCAATGATCATAATCCAGTCATGCATATGATATCGAATCAGCTGAATCCCATGTGACTTTGTTGAGTAATTACGACCCTGCTGCTCTCTCATTTTGGACACAAGATTCTGGCTTTCCTGCCATTCAATGATAATGAAGAAATTGTAAAATTTATAAAATTATTAGAAAACACAAAATCTGGATAAAATGGTTCTCAAAGCCAGAATAAAATTTCACAATGTTATCAGAAAAAGATTTGTTCTAGTTTGGCATTACTATGCTTATGACTTAAACTTAAATTTTGGCACAGGCATATCCATGCAGAGGTTCTCGTCCCGACATATTTCCAATATAGGAAGATTCGAGTGGTTGAATTATTAGTACCATTCTTCAGATCCAATCAGAATGCTTGTAGCCCACATGAAGCCAAAATGTAGTAATTTTAGATACAGAAAAGAGTTGTTTACATGTTTTAAGGAAAATAATCAACAAATAGAAAGAAAAGTATGACAAGTGTTTTGTAGGAAAATGCATGTATTATGCTCTGTTAAACCTTACAATATCATAGCCGTCTGACCACTTATACAGACAGACTGCAAGAATGTTGCACCAATATCAAACACGGAAATTCAGGAGCCTAGAAAAGAGGCTTGTTCAATCTTTAAGTTACTCTTGTAACCAAAAAAGAAGAAGAATCGGTAAAAGTACTATTCGCAACAACACTGTGCAAGAACAAAAAATTAAAATCTAAAAGCAATGGCTGGTGTTTTTGGCACATGAATCAAGTTAGATCATTTGTACACAAGAAAGGCACCATATCAAATAAGGACATCCTCGTAAACAGGCTATCTACTTAATGATTATTCTGAATGACATTGGTGATTTGAGCTCATTTCATTTTCTTCGCGCTTTTGGTATCTACAGGCTCTTTTGGTTTTTTCTCGCAGGAACTGCCTTACACCTCCAAGACAGTTAGAAGCATCACAACATCTCTAAAAGTTCACATACATATTTTTTCTGGCTTTTAATGCTGTATTGTTAAACTACAAAAAATAAAAAAAACAAAAGCGAAGAAAATAATTTTTCAATGAAAAAAATAAATGGTTAATTAAAGATGAGAAAGCTTGTGTGAGTTTATAGAGATGCCACAACTTGACAGGTTAACTTAGAAAGGAAGCAACCATCTGCAAAACTAGGCTCCACAGAGTGTAACACAATTGATCACAAGGATCAAGTATCCCAAATCTAGAAAGGAGGACAATCCACACAAGGCAGTGCAAACTCCAAAACTAAGAGGACTTGAGGGAAGAAAGATGATGTGTTTATATCATTATGAAGGAGAAAGATGGGTCGACTACAGAAACATTTCAGTGTTCTTACGAGGTTTGAAGAGCAATCGTATCTATAGAAAGGATGGCTTCATTTGGATGTTTGTTTTATGATTTTTGGCCTTCCTCTTGGTTGTCCCTTCATGTATGAAAGTCGTTTCTATTTGCTGGTTTCATGGATGTGCACTTTTGTAATATTGTGCCCGGTTATGTGATATTTATTTGATGTTTTGATGAATTCATAAAGGCAACTGTCCCCTGTTACAAGCATACGTTGAATTGAAGGAAATTAGCAGGTGTATTTAGACTCTAATGACTGCTTATGATGTTCATCATGTCAATAGCATGGCAATGGATTGATATACATGTACTTTGATTCAATGTTCTGAGTTGCTCATGGCTGCCCCACATCCTGTTGTCCTTTTTAGTTGAGGTTTTTAGAAATAAGATGTAGCGTTGGTTCAAGTAGCTGCATGCATCTAGTCACTGAGTTGATTTAAAGGAACTACTAGGAAAAAACACAAATGAGAGTCACTGCATTCTAATTTTCAGATTCAGTATGGAAATAAATGAATGAGAGCCACCCTAACAAGATAAGAATAGTGTGAAGATACATACATAAACAAAAGCCACCCTGAGGTAAAAATGGAATTTCGTTTAGAACTTCTGAAGACTACATAGAAATCAGAACTCGGGACTGAAAATAAAGAGTTATGTTTATGATACTCGTGTATATACCGTGTCTATTGGACCAACACATGACAGTTAATGGTTCTTGGTATGATCATGAGTAAATTGACAATTAAATTTACAGCCAGCCCTATATTTTAGGTAAATGGTTACTGGTTTTATGAAACCTATGGATATTTTACATCTGAAATCGAAATTTGAATCATGCGAGGAAAGTAAAAAGTTGGTTAACATTAACAAATTAGCTAAAAGATATCAACAGGCTCTATAGGGCCACCAACCCCCGAGGAACAAATTTATGCTGAAATTACACAAGCACTTCTCCACGAGATCTGTTAGAATAATGTATATTTCAAATGTTGTGGCATATTTTATTTCTTCATTAGTCGGAAGTTTATCTATTCCAATATACTTTAGGAAGAATTTATTATAGCTTCATCCAGCCAAGTGTCTCTCTCACACACATTCCACTAGTTTCTTCCACTCCTTTGCATATTTAGATTCCCATATGCGTATATATTGTAACCCCTCATAAAGGGTCATTTATTATTTTATTTACTTGTTCCGCATCCATTTATGAGATAAGTATGTCTGAATAGCCTTATTTCCATGCACTTGTATAAATATGTAAAAAAGTTCTTTGAAATTGATAAATGGGAGATAGTTGAAGTGTGTATAATTCTACTAGAAGACTTTTGGACGCTTGTATTTGGTTCTTTCTGTTGATGCATAATTACATTTTTGAAAGCATAATTTCTTGTATTCTCGAGCTCCTTGTTCTTGCTTCAAACTTCAGAAAACTGTTATGGTGGAGTTCCTTGCTTTTTGTGTTGGTGTTTTAAGAGAAAGACCAAGGGAAATAACGTGTGTTGCTGTTTTTAAAGTTTTTGCTGAAAGATTTAGTGAAATTCTTCTCCAGGGAAATGGGCGGTGATTCGTAACCTCAAGCCAGTGGTTCAGGATTCATTCCCCCCTGGTTGGGCTCTCGGATCCAACTCTAGTTCTAGATGACGGTTCCGGCGGGAGAATGCTCGAAGCGGGGCCTCTCCATCGCTAGTTGGAATGGAAATGGGTCCTTTTGGTTTTCTCCTGGCCTCCTACATGATGCTTTAGGTCTCTCGGACCTTCTCTTTATTCTGAGAGACACATGCAAGCCCGGTTCGCCCTCTCCCGAACATCGGTGGTTATTGCGGCTTTTGTTTGCAGACGGGAGACTCGAGTTCGGTGGCGTCGGAGGATCCGGTGGGGTTGCTTGTTTAGTCCTAGACATTCTTTGGAGCAAGATTTCTATTGTCGCTGAGGATGAGTCTGCTTACTTTCTTTGGGTACGGATCAGACATAATTCTCCCTTCCAGAGAGACATCCTTATTGCGTCTGCTACTTCCCTTCAGCTTCCTCTTCATTTGCCATCCACAATGGCCCAGATGGAGACCCCTTCTTTGACCTTTATGCTGATATATCTCAATTCTCGGGCCTGGGAGGTCATCATCTTAGGGGACTTATTGCCGTGCAAAAACACAGTTCCGAGGCATGACGGGACCAACGATGCACTTTGAACTCCTCTCGAGGTGGATCCAAAGTTGGTTGGTTTCCAGCATGATTCTGAGGACACGACAGGCCCCGACTTCCTATGGCCGACATTTTCTCCAATTAGGGAATCTCATGACCTACTGATCCTGAATGGCATTCCTCGCTTTCCTGAATCCGAGGTTCTTCACCTGCAAACCATTTTGTGGTGGGACCAGTGTGGTTGATTACGTCATGACTACCCCGACTTGATTCCTTACATACACCACTTTTGTGTCTCCCCCATCCCTCTTGCTGACCATGCGACCCTCTCCTTTTCCCTCCAGGCTATCCCCCAGGACCCCACCCCCTCCCCTCCCCCTTGCATATCACATACTATTTGGAAATTTGACACAGGGGATCCCGACACCTTTTCCTCCTGCCTTCGTCTTGCTTCTCCCCCATTCCCCACTTCACCTCACTCACCTCGGATCAGATGTTTAATACCCTCTCCTGCGCTATTCTTGAGGCGGCCACGAGTTCCTTCCCCACATCACCCACTCCACCCTATGCCATGGTACATGCCCTATGAACAAATGGTACGACGAGGAATGCAAAGCCTTCCATCGGAAACTCCGCTTTGCTTTCCTGCATGCCCTTCCCTCCTTCCCCTCCCTGAAGTCAGCCTATCGTCGCCTCCTTCGACATAAGAAATGCACATTTATCTCTCATAGGCATCGTGAGCTTCATCTGTCACTTATCCACTCTCCTAAACATTTCTGGCGCACCATTCTTCCCCATCATTCGCCTTTACCCCTGAACCTTGATCCCAATTCCATGTTCACCCACACCTCCACTCTTTATGACTTCCCGGGCCAGCCCCACATCCAGGTTCATTCCCCTCCCTCCCTTTGCCATATTTTCACCCACACCAATATGAGGAATGCCATTCTTGCTATGAGTTGCAGTAAAGCAGGGGATAAGGAAGGGTTCCATGAGGTATTCTTCAAGTATGGTTTGAAGACGCTCCTCAATTATCTTGTGGACCTCTTCGATCAGGTGGTTTGTACAGGTTTTCTAGTCTCTTGGTCCCACCACATCATCCACCCCATACACAAGTCGGGGCCCACTTCCGACCCCAACAATTACAGGACTATCATGGTGGGTCACACATTCTCCAAGCTCTATGCTACTGTTCTTCACTTGCAGCTTTTTGAGTTCCTCGATCAGTACCATTGTAGAGCTAAGGGGCAGGCGGGCTTCCGACCGACTTACCAGACTACCGACCACATCCTCACTCTTTGGGCTATCATCGAAGAGGCTCGCCACCGCTCTTCTAAAGTTTTTTTTGTTATTTCGTGGATTTTTGGAAAGCCTTTGATTCTATTCCACGGGAAGCCCTTTTCCACAAGCTCAGAGATATAGGCATTTCCGAGATTTTTCTTATAGCCATCACGCGCCTTTATGAGGAGGTCCTTGGCCGCCTTCGCACTTCCGCTAGCTTGTCCGACTTCATCAAGAGTACCATTGGTGTCAAACAGGGTTGCCCCCTCTCTCCTACCTTATTTGGGATCTATATCGATGAGCTTGAGGACTTTCTCAGGGATCACATATAGGAAGGTGATGGGTGCCTTCTGCACCAGGTTCTGATTTACATCCTCCTCTTTGCAGATGACGTAGTTCTCCTTGCTTCTTCTGCAGAGGGTCTCCAGAGGCAACTAGATGCCTTAGCCCTTTTTTGTGATCATTCGATTGGCTAACTATGAATCTTGGGAAAACCAAAGTTATGGTTTTCAATTGTCTGAAGACTTCAGACCTCCACTTCTTCTTTAAGGGTGTGGAGATTGAGATCACTTGCTCTTATACCTACCTAGGGATTCTTTTCTTTGGACCTCGTTTTAGCCTTCGTCCTACTCTCCAACCCCGGGTTAATGAGGGTTATGGTTCTTTGGCGATTCTTGAGAGACAAAATTTTTGCCACCACTTTCAAGACATTCCTTTCAAGATGTCCCTCTCGATTCCCTGGTTAGGCCCACGGTTCTGTATGGTTCGGAAGTTTGGGGTCCCTCTCTTTTGGACTCATATTGGGCTACTATCGAGCGCATTCAAATCCTCATGCTCAAACGTATTATCAAGTGCAAAGAATCTGCTCCTCACAACATTATCTCTTGCTAAGTTTGGAGCTCTCCCTTTTCGTTTGGAGACCATCTTCAGCCTTGTGTTGTTGTTGCCTTGCACCGTACTCGGGGGTATTCTAGTTCTTCTGTTGACAAGGACAAGTACACTTATCTTGCCTGCTGCTCCTCTGAAGCTATTGCTTCCTCGGATCACAGTAAACGATCTCGCTGCTGGTATGCCTGCGTTCACGCCTCTTCGAGTCCATTGGCATCCAGATGGACCATCTCCCACCCTTCAACTATTCTCTGGATGCCCCTACCCATCTGCTACCCAACCAACAAGATCTTCATAGGATAATCAAAGATGATATCTACAAACAGTTCATCCAGCACACATGGACCAACCCCTGGGGGTTGCGTCCGAAGATGTCACTCTATGCTGCACACTTTCTCGAGATCCGTGATGGGGTCATTTTCAGACCCATGTACATTTCCCGGCATTGGTTGCAGGCCCTTCATATCTCTCTAGGTCAGTTTCGAGTGGGCTCACATCGACTCCGTATTGAGACTGATCATCACTTAGACCGCTCGGAGCGGACTTGCCTACTTTGCTCTCTCCAGGAGGTTGAAACCGAAGAACACTTCATTTTCAGATGTCCTGTTTACTATGAGATTCGTGGGCGATTCCATTGCCTATTCCGCGAGCTTCCTTCCTTCACAACTTTCTTCAGATACTATGATCAGAGATGTCTTGCTCTCTACCTTCAAGAGGCCATCAGGCTTTGGGACAAGCTCCTCCATCCTCCCCCAACGGATGGCTACTAGATTGATCACTTCCTTCTTCCCGTTGCTCTCCCGGTGAGGGGTGCTAAGCGGCATTTGGTCACGTGTCTGGACCCCCAGTCTAGGTCTATCAGGTCTCGTGACTCTGTTCCTTCCACCCGAGGCTCCCTATCTCAGGCACGTCCCAGGGCCCCTCCACATAGACAGCGATCCACTGGGCCTACTTTGAGGCACCGCCTTCCTCCTGACACCGGCTCCCTGCATTCCCATCTCCTTGCTTCTTGTCGTCGGCGCACTGCGAGTTACTCCCATCCGGCCTTGAGTGTTAGGTGATGTTGTTGGGGATGTTGCTCCTTCTTCCGCTCCCTCCCCACACTGTCATCTCTCTCTTCTTCGTTTCTGGTCTCTCGACCTCTGTTGTTTCCTTCTCCTCCTCTCCTTCTCTCATTGTATTTCGGGTGACCCATTTGGATCCTCTTGCTGGGTTTGTTTGCTTTGTACTTTGTAGTCCCATTGACCTACTTTTGTGGTCATGTGTTGGACATTAATAACATTATCTTATCTTATCTTATCTCCTTAGAACTCGCTCTCGTTTCCATTTTTGTGAGGAACTGCTGTGTACATTACTTGTTGCTGGAGCTGGAAGTTCTGAAGACACTGTGTTTTGTGCAAATTTTGTTGTAGAGATTGTTTAGAAAGAAAAAGAAATCACAAAGAGGCTCTCATTAAATCCAAAAGCTGAAAATACCTTTTTAATAAAATGGACATATAACTTTCTCAGAAGATGTCTGTTTAAGGTCATTCAAAAACAGTTGGAAAGCTAACAGACAGTTCTTCAATATCTATGTATTAGGGATCTTCAAATTTGGTCTGGAAACACACCAAAATTGTAATTTTTCTCAGGCTTTTATTTTGGTCCAATTTCATTTTTGCTCAAGTTTGAGATGTGTTTCCACTCTTTACTCTTCATTCCAATCTGGGTTTCAAGGGTTTTTTCTAGTAGCTAAAAGCCGAACATTAAGTATGTTTTTTGGTTATAAATCCTTGTAATTTATTCAATATAACTATTGTTAATATTATTGGTTATGTCTTCTCTGATGTAAATAAACCCAATTAACAGAAGTATTTCATTTGGAAGTTCAAAATAACTAGCATTTTAGCCTTGAAAAAGATTGAAAAATAATTTACCAGAAATCAACCTAAAGATGTTTGGACTGAATTCATCCAATCAGTACTCCAAGCTATACCCGTCTATCTAATGTGGGTCTCTTTGCCTCCTGAAAGTGTGAAGAATAGACTCATCTCCATCACGAAAATATTCCTCTGGAATAGAGCGAATGATTCAAAGAAAATTGCACTTATGGAATTCAAAGAAGTTTGTAAGCCAAAGGATAAAGGTGGTGCAGGTATCAAAAACTTATCCTTCTTCAACTTAGCTTTGGGGGACAAGCTCTTATGGAGAGTTTTCAAAGAAAAATGACATTTGAAGTGTGCTTCTTAGGAGGAAATACTTGGATATGGTGACTGATCCTAACAGAATTTTCACAGCTGGAAACTGGATGAAGGGATCTCACATCTGGATCTTTCTGGGGAAATGCAGATTTCTGATTGTTAAAACTTAATACCCTATGCTGAGAAATTAAAAATGGCAAAAAGACAATTTTCTTGAGGGAAACTTGGTCTCCTTTTGGACCCCTCTACCTCCATCCAGCTTTCAGCAGCCTTAAAGGGTAATTTTCTAAATTGCAGGATACTGTGGTCAAAAACTATTGGGCAGGCTCCCTTTGGGGGTTAAGCAAGGATCGTGAAAAAATATGCTTCTTGAGGCTCCTTCCTGACCCTCTGCTCCGTTGGTTTTGTTTCAAGGCTTCTTTCTCTCTCATCACATGGGAACTTCTTGTGAGGATGACTCTCTGAAGTGGGATGCAAACTGTTTGGGTGATTATTCTCCCAAAACTGGGTACATTAAACTGATTGACCCATCTGGAACTTCCTCCTAACCAGCGTGCAGAGTTCAGAATTCCTTTAGCATTCCAAAGGTTAATGCTTTCCTTTGGTTCACAATGAAAAAGAAGACGATTTTGGGACACAATGGAGAGAATGGGCAACTTGGGGCTTTCTATATGTGTTTTTTTCTAGGTTGCCAGGAAACGGAAACGGATACGAAACGCAGAAACGACAATTTTCAAAAAACCTTGGATATGAAATGTTACCGGAAACGTCCGTACAATATATTATAAAAAAATAATATATATATGCATAATACTCATTTTATAATTGTAGACCATAAGAGATAATTGATAAAACACTCAAAATATTTTGTATTCATTGAAATTTGAACTTCTAAAGAGTCATGACTCATCATTCAACATGGTTACAATTTCACGACTCTATATTATTACTTATTAACTTTATATTAATAATATATTATTAACATTATTAACAATATATTATAATACATTATACATTAACGTATTATATGTATTATTCATATAGCATATTATTAACATTATACATATTATTAATACGTTATATATAATATATTATTAATACATTATTAACATAATATATTATGAATCATATTTTATGTGAATAAACCTAATATAATATGTTAATAACATATTATTAATTTATTAGTAGCATTATACATTATTAACATAATATATCATGTTAATAACATTATTAATATATTAAGTTAACAATATATTATGTTAACTAACACCTTATTAACATATAAACATTTAAATTAAAAAAAACAATTAAAAAAATAAAGACTAGTTAATATTTCATACACCTAAAAACAAAACCTAAGTTACCTTTCACGACTATTCTCCTGTCTAGGGCTGTGAACAATGCGAAGCACAATGGCGAGTTCAAAATTGACGAACACTCGTAGCTGCAAACACTATAGTGCGAACACCGTAGTGCAAACACCGTAGCTACGAATACTATAGTAGCGAAAAGTTTTGGGCTTTAAAATTTGAAAATACGTTGGAAACGTGGCAGACGTTTCCGGAAACGTCTGCCACGTTTCCCCCCTCGTTTCCATTTCTAAAACGTTTCAGGGGAGAAACGTTGCCCTTCCAAGCGTTTCCTGGCATCACAGGTTTTTTTGTGATAAGGAAGTAACTTTAGATCATATCTACTTCATTTTCACTTCTCTAGGTGAGTACAGATGTGGTTTTTAATAGGATCAAGCAAACTTGAATTGTGCCTAGTAACATTGAATGTGCTGATTGGATACTTGGATGGGGATGAGGAGAAAATCGGCAATCTTTGGGCTACGGCCTTGTCAATTATTGTTTGGAGCTCACGGAAAGAAGGAAATAGTAGATTACTTCACGGCATTAGGATCATTACAGTTCATTTCTTAAAAAGTCTCGAATCTCGTTTTCAAGAAGTTTTCAATGTCAAAGTTCCTATCTAAAAGCAGACAATTGTGGTAGAAGAAAGACATCTTCTCATAAAATGGAGCCTCCTCAAAAATAACTCTATTTATCTCTCCACAACTATTAATTCTCGTGATATGGCTATTTGGTGGGCTCTCTCTCTTGTAATTGTCGATAAAGCCTCCAAAGACAATCTTGAGAATCGATTTGGAAGCTTAGTCAAAGATAGTGAAGGTAATGCAATCTATTGCTTTGCTTGTAATATTTCTTGGACAACTAATAATCTTGCTAAAGAGACTTGAAACCCTCAAAAGAGATTTCTTCATATCTAAAAAAAAACAGTGCACGGATCAACATGTTGTTTTTGCAATCATCTAGTTTTTCAGAGGCCATTAGAATCCAAGCAATAGATTTCACATGCACACCTGGATTTTTCGCAGCGAAGAAACCCCGAGTTTGAGAGCTTGGGTTGATGTGAAATTTTAGAGTTCTGCATGAAGGAAAAAACCCATATCAAAAAAGTTTGTTTCGTTGAAAACCGAGGTCCCGAACCCCACTTTCCAAAAATAGTAAGCTTCCTACACGGTACTGCTATTTTTGTAAGTATGTGTAGAAACTGGTTTTGGCGAAGCGATGAGCACAAAGGTAGTCTAGAAGAGCAATCTCAGTGGGCAGAGGCGAAAAAGGTGAAAACGGCCACTTACTAAAAATAATAAGTTCCCTATACGGGCACTAGCTATAATTAGTAAGTCATCTCAAAGAGCAATCCAGGCGGGAGTAGTGTACATAGGGTTGATCTAGAAATATAATCTCAGTGGTCGGAGCCAAGAAGGGTGGAAATTTGTCATTTACTAAAAATAGTAAATCCCCTTTTCGGGAGCAGAGAAGTGTTTCAGAAGCCATGGAATTCAAGTTCATAGAAGGTTTTTCTTCACTATCAACAATGGTGTACTCATCAGTGTTCGTGGCTTGCTTTCTCGGTGTATACGGGAGATCTCAACAGTGTCTTTCAACACTCATCCTACAGCCTAGGTTGCCCGTGAATCATGCCCGAGGAGGTTGCAATCGTTGTCATTAGACTATACATGGTGTGTTCCATCGAATGATCAATTCAATATAGCAAAGTGTGGCCATGTTGCAAAGGTCATGGCAGGATTGGTTTCAATTTTCAATCTCTTCAGAGAGGATCGTAATGGCTACGCTCGTGGTCACCAAAAGAATCATTCAACAAAGTGTTTCTAAACACTTAGTTCGGGTGTTTGTGCGTCATCCAAAGAAGTTTTCTCGTGGTGTGAAGCATTCAAGGTTCACAATTCATCATTGCATCGGAGCATTTCACTAATTCATCAATGGAGTGGAGCTGATCTTCATCAGAGACAGTGTTCTTCATCCATGCTTCAGAGCATCCTCTTCCTTCTCTCTCTCCCTCTTCTTTCTCTCTCCTTTCTAATTCTTCATTGGGCTTCATCATTGTATTTTGTCCTATTCACTTAAGTGACCTATTTTAAAATTGTAAAAGTATTTTCTCAAAATTATAAGAGAAATACTTAATTTATGGAAAACAAAAGGTCACAAGTGGAATATGGAACACGAAGAGTCATGTGAGGGAGGTGAAAGGACAATTGACATTGTTATAAATTGGGATGGCCTCTCCATTCCAAAGGATTCAGATTTTGAGAATTTCTACTCTGTAGCATTGTGAATTGTTGTAGCTTGATTAAAGCTTTGTATTCATCACTACACATGGAATAAAGGCTACATTTCTTCTTTTTCCTTTTCCTTGTATTTCCTCTATTTCTCTCTTATCATACAACTTTGTGAATGTCAATAAATGAGAAAAGAGTTTGTTGTTTTTCTTGATAAGGAGATTTCTAAAATTTGTGTTCACGGTCTCATCTTGTCTTGATGTCTGTAACAAGGTTGTTATTCTTCTATATTGAATGTTGAACTACTCTGGTTATTGGGTGTGAACTCTACAATTGTCCTACTCACGGTAGTAACTCCCCTTTCCTAATTTCCCTCCTCCCTAACTCCTGTAATTTCCTCCCTTGTACCCCTGTACAAGTATTTATCGCCACAAGTTCAATGGAGTGTCCCGTGTGATCCCCAACCTATTTGGCCACCCACAAAGCATTTAGATTAGGATTAGATTAGTTACATTGAATAATGGGAGTTGCACCATTCAATACTGAGGGGCGCAGCCCCGTGAGCATTGGTGGAGACAGATAATTTGCCCAACCAACAAATTTTCTCGCCAACACGCATCTCAATTATGTGTGAACTCTGCAAAGTGGACAACGCGTATGTGACTCTACTTTAGTCTTAACCCGACGAGCCCTCGCTTGGGCATCATCCCCTAAACTTACCTTATCAATCCACCCAAACAAAACTATTACTGCAGAAATGGGTAATCGTTGTTATGATATAACTCTAGCTTGGAAAAACACTCATGTAGCGTAATGTTTGGAACAATGTTCTTTGGAATGAGAATAGTTTCCTAATTTGTATCACCTTGCTTCTTCTCATTATTGGATTGTACGATAATCTTGTTGGTAACTTCGTTGTGTATCTTAATTATTGTGGAGTTGGAATGAACCTAACCTTAAAACCTCTTGGGGGCTTGTGTATGGAGCCTCATAACTTTCTAACAACCAAATAGTGCTCAATAAGATCGAGTTGAGTGTGTAAAGTTGAACTTGAGATGCTCCATTTTTAAACATGTTGATGAACCCTTGGATGACTTAATAAAAGTAAACTGAGTGTTTCCTTGGGGAAAATGCATTTAGCTGAAAATAGAATACCATAATGATGTAATGTTAAATGTCTAGCATGCAAAATTTAAAATTTTGGTCTTGACTTGACCAAGCCCACACTTGAAAAATGGTCAATGTAAAATTTTCCTCCGGCTAACATTTCAACTATGTCATCCTCATTCTGGCCGAGAGAAAAGTGCTAAAATGATTTTCAAGTGTGTTTCATGTGCAGAGAACTATATTTAGCTTGATTCATGAGGGCACTAAGATCTAAGAAAGACCGATGCTCCCGAAGGCTTCAAAAGGGCTATTTTTGGTCTTCTTATCATACAAGGACATCCCCCAAAAGCTAACTGCAAGGGCACAACCCATCGGGAGGTTGTGCGGAAGAGTAATAAGATGATCTAAGGCAATTTAGGAAGTTTTTGTGGAGCCATGATAGGTCGGGAAACTCTCTCCTCCCTCCCGTGTCTTTTTAGGCAAGGCCTTTGGGAAAAGCATGTTTCAAGGGAACTAGTCACCTTGTTCGAAGGGTTTCGAAAGCCTTGGGAGGTCTTGGAAAGCCAAATCACGAGGCATTGGAAAGTTGACATAGCTTACTACATGGTGCAATAATCAAGATAGAATTCTAGGAATATAAAAATATGGAAACCTATCCATCATTGCAACACAAGAGTCTTTCTACTAGGTGGAACTTGCTCAATGGGTTTCAGACACCTCGGGAAGAGTTAGAATCCTAACCAAAGATCAAAGTTGAGTACATTGGACCCTCCTCGTGGTACATGCATTGGATTTGTTCATACTCATTCGGACTCGGTGACAACTCCGCTTACTAGCGCATGCACATAGGCAAAAATGGAAAGTGGACTGAAAAGGAAAATTACAAGTTGAATCATGCCTTGAAAATGGTGGGAATGGACTCAGTGACTCCTTTGGAGTAAAAATCATATAAGGTTGGCCCTCCGAACTCCATGTCTTGCTCCTGAGCCGAAAAACCACTCAGTCTATTTTCACATTGAGATTGATGACATCAACATTCCAAGAAGCTTGGGCGGAGTTTTGGAGGCCTGATGTCCCTTGGTGCAAGGGGACATAGGGGACACAAAAATGCACTCCCCCTACGGAGGAGTTGGTTGTGTCACTTAAAGTAACAAGTTCAGGTGTAAGTGTTATAAACTCGCCGTAACTTAAATGTTGACCACTTTTTCATGACAAATAGACCCATGGCGGCCTTTTGGAGGTTTGATGTCCCTTTGTCCCAACAACTAAGGGGACATGGGGGACACAAAAATGCACTCCCCTATGGAGGCAACTTTTCGTCACTTAAAAGTGACAACTTGGGTGTTAGAAACATGTTATAAACTCACCATTTTTGCAAAATTTGGCCCCATCCTCATGAATCAAGCACCCATGGCGCACTTTGGAGGGGGTGATGTCCCTTTGTCTATTTTTAGGGTGCAACCACACCTCTAACCTCCACCTGACTCGGGTTGAGCTTGTTTGGAATGTCAGTTAAAGTGTGCAAATGAGAGGGAAAACACATTTGAAAGAGGGAAAATCATTTAAATGCAACACTTAACCATTTTTAGCCTCATTTGTGTTATTTTCTCTCCTCCATTGTTGCTGGTATGTTGTTATGCTGCCAAAATTTCTTCAGACATCCTCCATGCTCAAAAACCCTTTTTGCTCATATCTTCCAAACCCCATGTCCATTTCCATGAGATTTTGACTGTAGCTTCCTTGCAAAAACGCCTTTCAAATGAATCCAACATTGCATCCAATGGTGTTCTAAATTATTTTTAATTGCGAACAAAGTTTCCCAAAATAGAAACTCATTTTTCAGATCTACGAAGTTCTAGCAATTGAAATCCTTCAAAAATTGGAGCAAAGCATCCTTGTGAATTAAGAAAAATTTTGAGACCACTTTCATTCCATTCCAACACCGGGAAGGCCCACTTCTAAAAATAGTAAGCCTCATTGTCTATAAATAGTAAGTGTTGCAAACAGTTCATTTTCAGAGTTTTCATTGCCCCTTGAACATCAGGGAAACTCAAAAGTGCCAAATTAAGCAACTAGTAATTAAAATGGACTTCTCAAAATAAGGCTTACTAAAAATAGTAAGTGTCGAGATATTGGTCAAGAAACAAGGATGTTGAGCCTCTCATGCTAAAGAAAGAGCACTTGGATAAGTTTGAAATAGTGTAGAACACCGAGTGACCTGACGGATTCATGATTTCACACTATGCATTTTTAGTTGAATGAAGGAGCAATTCTTCTGTTTGGAGGAGAGGACATTTTCCAATGAATAACAAATGAGCAAGAAAGTGTTTGAGAATCATGGGGTTGATTCCATTCAAAAAGGAAACATTTGTGTCACGGAGGTGAATTTTGAAGCCAAGAAGAGCAAGGTGATGATCTCCATGTTCTAACTCCAACATTCAAAAAGGATCATCATGTTTCCATATCAGTGCAAGTCTCACAGCAGTGTTTCTAAACACTCATTCAATGCCTTGGAGTGTGTCCGCATCTCACAGGAGGAGGAATTTGCAATCACAATGTTCCAACTCAACAGGAGGTCAAAGGCAGGGAACTTCATTCATGGAGCATTCACTCAAGATCCATCGAGAAGAGGTTCTTCGTCAACAAAATGCTTTCCTGTCTCCAAATTTTCACTTCTCTCTCCTCCCTCCCTCTCTCTCTACATTCTATTTCTTCATTGAGAATGTACTTTTCACTCTTTCGTCTTATTCACTAAATGACTTAATGCTACATTGTAAAAGTCCCTTTCCCATTAATAAGAAAGGGGCTAGTTACTTAACAAAGAGATAAGTATTGGTATGTGTTGTTTCTTACATGGAGGAACCAAGGGAGTGCACGGTCTACCTTCATTGGAGGTAAAAGGGGAGTTTACTTTTGTTGGAGGTAAAAGCGGTGTTGACATGTTATGTGTTGTCTTACTTGGAGGAAACAAGGGCCTACCATGCCTCCTTCGTTAGAGTTAAAAGGAGGGCCAATGCTAATCTCTCCCCTTTACGCAAAGCCCTATGGGTGGACTTGGCAATATGTTTCGTCTTTACATTGGTGTAATGTTGCCTTTACTCTCTTATTGCAAGTAAAAGTCAAACCATTGCATGAATGGGTTCATGTTATTATAAGCACTCCAGGACATTGTTGTGTTGCGAATAAGCGATCCCTAATTATTTTTAAATATAGATAAATATATATATATATAAATTTACCTAGGTTTTAGCTTGTTATTTTGGTATTAAGATGTGGGCATTATAACTTTGTGATTCCAACCATTGCGCTAATAGCGGCTAAGACTATGGGCATATGGAAATCCCTCGACCCATCGCCTCCTTGAAATCCCACTCATTTTCCCAAGGCCCTTTTATCACTATGATGTTGATTTGATTTATCAAATAACTCGAGATCTCGATAAAAATATATCTCCCTTATCTTGAAATGAATGCACCACCTTCCACTCTCCTATCGGCTGCATCGCATTTGGCAAGACACTCATTGTGGGAGGCGTGATTATCAAGTCTTAAGAAACTTTATCGTCTCTCCATTGATTTTTCTATTTTGGCAAGTAAAGGATGAAATGAAGACTAGTAGGCCTCTCAAGAATACATTCTCCCTAAGTTTGGATTCTTTGATTTTCAGAATTCTGCCGTGGGTTTTGGATTCTCGCCAAGTTGCATCTTTTATGGTAATGGAAGTTGAGGAATGGTATCTTTGTAAAGAAGGGACGTCTCTCTTGGCTTTTCCCTGGTCTTCTTTCTTTTTCTGATGATCTATACCACATCTGGCATCGTGGAAATTATTTTATACAAGATTGTTGTTGATTGAGTTTTTATTCTCTTGTCTTGCTTTCTCAAGAGCAGACTTTCTCCGATTTCCTGGAATATTGTGAAGAAACAGGATTTTTACCCTCATCGTGGAATTAATGCCTCGTCATTATATTTTTATTTTTGCTTTCCCCTAACAAATGTATGAGTATGCTTTTATATGCAGATTTGAGCATTACTGAAAATCAAGGGAAAGAAAGCGGGGAAAAATGAAGGCAAACCATCTCAAAGAAAGAATACCAGCTCTGCAAAAACAAGGAAACATTCCTACATGTAATCCGGGAGAAAAATAGAGAAATGATTTGTCGATATAGTATTACTATTGATGATGTTTACTCCCTGTATCATAGCCTGATTGATAATTTAGATCTTAAACAGCTTATGAATTATGGCGTACTCCTAGACAAGACTACAAGAATGATTGCTGATCAGGCTGTGGAATTCTGAGAAGGGGTGCTTGTGGAAGGGATTAAAAATAAAAATCTTCCCAAATGGTGTGTCATTAACCTGTTTACAGCTCAGCTAGTAGCCATACTAGAAGAAGGGACCTTTGTTGATGATGTGATTCAGGTCGAGATTGATTCAGGTCGGTCTAGCCCTAGACTGAACATTGAAAGCTGAGCAGTTAATTGGAAGTCAGATTGTCTTGCTCGAGGCTAGTAATACCCATGCTATCCATGAGAACGTGGAACAATTTGGATTCAATCTGCTGCTTCAACTTGATTAGGTGACTCTACTACTTAAGGCAATAGCGAAGGAGGAAATTATCTAAGGAAAGAAACCGGATGAAATAGGTGGCAAACTTCATACTGATACTGCATACTTTGGTGATTCACACTTGGTTCAGACCCTGGCATCAATGACAATTGAAGAAAAGGCTTGAGAAAGAGGCTCGACTGTTGTCTTGGCCTCCAATAAAGAAATGGAGAACACAGGCACCAATTAACTTTCCTTTAACATGCTATTTTAGTTCTAAACTGCTCTAATGTTTAGCTTTATGTTATTTTTACTGACTTGCACACTATATGGTCAAGTGACTACGGTGATTTTTCATTGACCAATTGCTGGTTTATCAACCATAGTAATTTGTTGATAAAGCTGGGCTGAACCTTGGTGTGGGCCTATCCCTCATTTTTATATATCAAAAAAAAAAATGTTTGGACTAGAAAAGAAGAGAAAGTTTTACAAACAGGAGGGGGAGGATTCAGCTATTATTTGTTTATTTCTAACAAATGACCTTGTCAATCATCATCAAGATAAAGACACTTCTTTTGTCATGCGATGTTTTTACGAACTTGTATGAAATAAAGGACACTAACCTCTTGTACTTTAGGAGCAAGCTTTATGCACTCAAAATGAGTGTTGATGCTTCCATTTCTCTGAGTTCAACCTCTCAAGGAGGGTGAGAGACCAATCACTTGTTGATCATGAGAATATCGAGAACAAGGATCTTACAATATTGCTTTGAATAGCCCACATGAAGGCTGTAATGTATCGAATTAAGAGTTGTTGGTTATGGAACAGTGTCTTTGAATGGCATGTTGTAATGTATCTAATTAAGAGTCATTGGTTATGAAACATCATTTTTGAACATCGTGGTCCATCGAACAGACACCTCGACAGGACATGCCTTATCAAATGTGTGCCTTCGGTGTTAACTCATATTTATATCCCCATTCATATATTCTACAATTCACGACCTATTTATATTTTTCTATTTTATATTCTATATTTCTTGAATATGTAATACTCTATCTACTTTTACAAGTGTATCAAATAGTTATGCTTCAGGCGGTATTGGAGTACAGAACTTGTGACTAGTGGTCTCCAGGTTTGTGTTGGCATTTTGCCACAGTTTGTGACTGAAATATTTTAGGCTTGTGGTTTATTGGTGTTTCAGCAAATTTTAAAACTTTAAATTATGTAGAGCAAAAAGAAATTTAATTCAGCTTTGCAAAATTTTGAAAAACAATTGACTTCCAGCCAAACTTTAAAAAAACAAATTGATTTGCAGCCAAAATTGGGAAAAAGGACATCAAATTTGGCCACTGGAAAAGCAATTAAAAAAGTATGAAAAATAAATATCATATATATTATAGCATAAACAAAAATAATGCAAGTAAAATTGTGATTGCATTCTCATCTCTCCACCCTATGTTCTTCATTGGTGTTCCCATCTTATTATTTTCCATATATCCCTCCTCCCCAATGCATGACTACCTAATGTACTCATCACATGCATTTATGTTACCGTCCCCCAACCCTTACTCTTCTTTTCACGTTAATTTACTCAGCTCCAACATGTTCATATCTCAAGTTTCGTAAAATAAGACACTTCCCCCAGCAATTGACAAAAAAATTCATTTAGGCCATATAAACCAAATTTAAATATATCCTTTGAAAATGAAACCAAAACTAAGAAAAAGATAATTATATTCTCGCTAAAAATGGCTTCAAACAAGGAACAAACAAGAAGAAAGGTACGTTAACGGACATGTCCATCTAAATAGAGGTTGGATCCACTCATTCACAAGAAAGGCATTGTGGATAAAAATGTACAAGTTAAAGCTTTGGATGAGAAAATAGCAATTTCCCAAGGAAAAAATGATACTTAAATTTTCTATTTAAAAAAGTTGTGAACAAAAATGGGAAGACATCCATTGGTTAAAGGAAAGACCAATTGTATGGATTTTCAAACATCAAATATTAAAAACCATCCATGCACAAAAAGATTAACATATGGGTAGTTATACAAGAAAAGTTATATGTTGAAGGAAATTGAGAATGTCTATATTGACTCCTAATGAAGACGTGATATTTTAATTAAAAAACAAATTCAGTAGAGATGTTAGACATTCTATTTGCATAATAACGGAAATAAGATGTGATTTGATTCCGATGTAAACCAACAATCTTGAGCTACTGATCCGGCCAAGCAACCCACTATGTGATAGAATATGGTTAATTCTTTCACAGCTGTTCCAGCAATTGAAGGTTCTAAATACCATAAATAAATTAACTTGGATTATTATTTTCTAACTAGACTTCAAGAACGAAGCCCTTGCAAGGGAGGATATATAATGTATCTAAAGGAGAGTCATTAGTTATGAAAGGTCGTCTCGAACGCCGTGACTGTTGACATATCGAATAGACACCTCGGCAGGACACATCTTGTCAAGCGTGTCCTTCATTCATATCTTCTCCACTTCACAATCTATTTATATATTTTATATTTTATATTCCATATTCTATATTCTAAATTTCTAGAATATTCGATATTTTGTCAACTTTTAGAAATGTATCGAGATAGGTACACTTTAAAGGCTTTCATATAGATGTGAATAATACTAGTACGAGATATCTTAAATAGATCATTCTATAGAATCGAGAAATATCAATCTCAAGGTGCCTATCTTGGATTTGGCACATACAACATTGATTAATAACTCTATTTTTTTGGTAGTCCAGAGCAATCGGCAAATATCCACCGACTCAAAGTTTGAAGCACTAACACAAGGCGAGCGCCACCGATCAACCTTTGGAATGGCATGCAAACACCCCACTCCACATGCCACAAGTAAAGTAGGAATTGAACCCATGACTTGGTCACCAATGCAACAACTTATTGTTGTGGCACAACATTGGGGGCAATTAATAACTCTATTACCTTCTCCATGAATTTTGCATTGACTGGTGACAAATAGCCTCAATCTAGCTTCACCATTGTGTTGCGTGCAAAAAGAACTTTCTGGAAAAAAAAAAGCTCCATAGTATGCCTATTATATTGCAAATTTTCGACCCACTTCTCCAAGCACAAAGAAAACACTTACATGACTGTCAAATGGATGTCAAAATGTTGAAACTGCACTATTATAGTCAAATGGACATCAACCCTCTCAAGTATGGGAGCATATCTTCCGGCAGCTATCTTTGGATCCCAAGGAAGCCACCAAGCCACGCTTCCATATGAATAAGAAAAAGATAACTGTTCAAGCTACTCTAGTGCAAGAGGGAACAACTTTTGATGGGGTGATAAATACAGATGGAGCTTCTAGGGGTAATCCTGGCAAAGCAGCCATGGGAGGGATTGGACGTAATAGAGATGGAGAAATTCATTTCCTATTTGCTGAAAACTTGGGAACCTCTACCAATAACATGGCTGAAATTAAAGCTATTCATAGAGGAATACAGGAGGCTATTAAAATAGGATGGCGAAAGATCAAAATCCAATCGGACTCCAGAATCATGATGAACTTATTGAGTGATTGAGTGGAGAATTGCTAAGGAAGTTTGTGAAATAAGAAATCTTCAGCAAAAGGTTCAAGAAATTCAGTTCACCCACATCCCAAGACATAATAACAAAGTTGTTGATGGATTGGCAAATTGGGCTCTTGACAACAAGGACATCTTCTGCTACGGGTCACCTCCTCTATGGTGGTCAACAAAGATTCAAGAAGAAATCAGGAAAATCACAAACCTTGACTCTTCTCAATGATTATTCATTTTGTCATTTTTGTTTATAGTGCTAGGGATATGGCTAATAGCTTCCATGCCTGGCATGGTAGAGTATGTAATTCAACATTTACTTCAATATAATGGGTGACTTTTTCAAAAAAAAATGGACATCAAATTTAAGGTCGGTCGTTACTTGTTAAAATATCACAGATATTACAATCCACCACCACCCCAGCTACCATTGTAGGTTACACCGACTCAACATAATAAGTATCACTAACAAGACAAAACTAATAGAGTCAGCTGGATGCTCGAACATGAATAGCTGAATAGTTGCAAGTAAAGTGAGTAGATGGGTTTCTTTGGCATACAAAAGCAAAGATAGAAAGATCAACGGAAAAGAACATAGCAACCAAAGCAGTTCTCACAATCTAGCACTCAGAAAGCCAAGAAAAGAAGGCAGTCAAGATCAAAAGTCTAAGAAACCAATCACTAGCTCATTTTGAAACAAAATTGGCCGCACTGGATACGCTAGTAACAATGAAGTATTCAACGTTTTCCAGGACAATATGCAATTTTTAAATATAAATAATTAGTCCTTTATAATGTTCCAAATTACTTGAACAACTATGGTAGGCCTCACTCACCAATTTTGGTGTAGTTCGATGTATATATTCATAGCATTGTACATATCCAGTTGTGCACATTTAAGAAGGCCTTATCTCCACTTGTATACATTTAAGAAGGTTGCTGCACCCAATATTATATCCACTTGTGCACGTTAAAGTTGACTTATCCTATGTTTGTAGCATTTTAGAGAATGAAGAATAGACAAGTCTTGCATAAACCAACAAGGTTTCTAGGCCCTTTGGACACAAACCCGAGGATTTCTAAACCAAGAGGACATTACCCCTCCAGTTAAAAGTTGTAGTTTCAGATTTGGAAGCCTTCTTTCATTTGGCAGCTGAAAATATCACTCTTTGGGGCATATTCCAACAGTGCACTTACAGCTTCAGCAGAGTTTCAGATTACATGATACTAAATGGGTGCATACCTGTTTTTATTGGTTATATTTTAAGATCTCGGCGTAGAAAAACAAGAAAATTAAAAAAACATTATTTTTAATGTGAAGTGGGTTTTATTGTTTATGCTTGAGAAATTGTGTTTATAAAATACATTGCAAAGCCTTAAACCATATATCAAAGAAATCTTTTAAGGCTTGCAATTGGGGAAAACATGGGCATATTATAGTGGGGTATCATGGCCTTGATCTTGCCAACCTGTAGTATTCTTATTAAAAAGGAAAAATTAAAACATGTCTGCACCTTTGTACAGAGGGGAAATGAACTCCAAGTTACAAGCATTGATCATGGGTATGTCCACCATTCTTTCTAGGGACTTAGAAAGAATGGAACAGAACTTGACAAACTTGTTAGACATGAATCAAATACATATTCCTAACGCCATTATGCTTGAGAACAATAACAGGATGGCTAACCCCATTAGGGTCAAGTGTATCTCTACCAAATGGGAGGGAAATCAGATTGGCCAACTCTAAATAGATCTCTACACCACGAGGATTTTTCAATCTTAACATCGATGAAGCTTCTCGTAGGAATCCAAACATTTTAGAAGTTGGTGGCTCGGAGTCCCTAACTTGTGTTGCCTCCTTCCATTTACCGAATAGTCAAACAATAAGGCTGCTTTGCTGAGGGTCTTCAACTTGCCAAAAATTCTGGCATTAAAAGCTTAATTTTTGAAGGAGACTCTCAAATCATCGTCCAAGCAATGAAATCGGGAAACTCAAAGACATGGAAGATTGATAATATTCTACAACTGGCAAGACATATACTCAAGGATTTCAGATCTTGAAGCATCCAACATTGCTATTGGGAGACAAATCAAGTGGCAGTCTTCTTGGCCAATGCAGGGGTTGTCCAATCATTGGAAGCCACAAGGGACAATTCAGCGAATTCGTGGCCGGGCCTTGCCACCTTACTTTTCAATGATTTAGTTATTTCCTAATATCGAGCTCCCCCCAACATTATTACTTATGATTTGCCAGTTAATTCTTTAACAAGACAGTGGTCTTCACTCATGTCTCGGACACACCGCCTTACATGGAAGCAATCCTTTCGCATGTGGGTGGGATTTTGGAACTCGGCCCCGTGAATTGTGGCTCTTGGCTATACTTCCCTTCGAATAGTCTTTTTCATTTCCAAACTCTTGAATTTTATTGTTTCCACAATGGGCAGTTATCTCTATCCCTGGTATTATCTCAAAAGTCCGAACAAGGAAATGGCATTCGATGAAAGCATTATCGAAGAAAGGTTGTACATTATCTTCCACCCTCACCATGGCAATGTCTAGAAGGCAATCATAGAAGTACTAGACGCCAACTATCTAGAAATGAGTTGTCGCCCGAGGGTCAATTCAAAAGGTGCTTGTCTTCATTAATAATATGTTGAAGGTTGAACTGGACAAAAGGGCGACACGGCAATGGCGATTATCTTTATCACGCCCGAGCATAGGGTTAATTTGGAATGGGTGTTAAAGCAATTGAATCTTGGTAAATCCTCTCTCCTCCCTACGTTTATAGTGTATCGGGAATTTTGGGATATTATCAAAATTAATCTCTGGAAGTGGTGGAAGAATGCAGACAAGCTAAGACTGTCCTAAAAATCATTAATTAGACTTATATAACTTTGATTCCCAAGAAAGAAGAGGCTTCTACCCTTGCTGAATATCGTCCTATTGCTTTATGCAACGTGTTGTATAAAATAATTACCAAAGTTATAGCTGAAAGGCTGAAGACCATCATCCATAAAGTAATATCTCCGGAACAAGGGGGATTTGTACCTCATAGACAAATTTATGATGATATTGTTTTGGCTCAGGAAGTTCTCCATTCTATGGAAATTCAAAAGAAACCAGCTATGTTTTTGAGACTGGATTTATCTAAAGCCTATGATAGGGTGGATTGGTCTCTCCTGATTGAAATCTTGTTGAGGTTTGGATTCTCCCCCTTTGGGTTCAATGGATACAAGCTTGCATTTCTTCAGTTTCTTATTCTATTTTGGTCAATGGATCTCCCACTTCTAGATTCTTTGCTTCGCAGCATAAGGCAAGGGGATCCTTTATCTCCTTTTCTTTTCATTATCGTAGTTGAATCTTTGGGCAAATTGTTTTCCAAGACGAGAACCCAAAAGAAGTTGAAGGGTATTAAATTGGCCAGACAGGTTGATCCTTTGTCTCATCTCCAGTTTGTAGATGATTCTTCCATTATGGGAGAAGCATCTTTAAAAGAAGCTACCCAAATTCACAACAACTTGCAGCTCTTTTCAAAGGCCACGGGCCAAGATATAAACAAGCAAAAGTCAAAATTATTTTCTTCCATTGCTCGCCTAGGCTGGAGCAGGATATTCTAGTTAAATTAGGATTTCAAAAGGGAGTGTTACCTCTAAAATATTTGGGTATTCCATTGGATTCTAAAAGATTAATTGATTGGACTTGGCTGCCATGAGGGTTCTTCATAAATTTAGTAAATGGACTCATAGATGGTTATCTTTCGGGGACGTATTACTTTGATTAAAGTTGTTCTGCAAGCTATTCCTATCTATTTTTCTTCCCTTTGAATATTCCTGCTAAAATTTTACATCAGTTGGACTCTATCAGCCAAAAATTTTTTTGTGAGGGGTTCAACAGGTTAGGAAATGGCATCTTGTGAAATGGAAAACATTATGCTTGCCAAAGAAAGAAGGGGGTTTGGGTTTCAGATCAAGTGTGTTGAATAATAAGGCTTTAGCTGCAAAATTATATTGGAGATTGCTGCAATATCCCCACCATTTATGGGCCATCAACATTAGAGCAAAATATGCGGAAGGAATGATGCCGCATGAGTTGATTCGACATTCCTTACCTTCTCGGGGATCTCCAATTTTATCGGTTCTTAAAATTGGTGAAGAAATTATTAAAAAACAATTTTTTTGGAAAATTGGGAAAGGGGGAAAGGTGACCAGGCTAACTTTTGGACTGATTCATGGGATGGGAACCCAACTTTGATTGAGCAGTATCCGGATTTTAGAGGTATTATGAATACTCTTCATAGTAAAGGAAAGAAAAAGGTTGTCCATTATTTGCAGACATCGTCTCAGGGGACTGAGTGGATTTCTCCCTCTATGTGGCAAGCCAATTTGTCTATGGCCCAAATTCAATTTTTCAAACTCTCCTTCAAAATAGAATCCTTCCTCTTTCTTCCAATCCTGATACCCTTGCTTGGGGAAAATCTTCGGAAGGGAGTTATTCGGTAGCTGAAGGATATAGTAGTTTGGCGGGTATTCACCTCACCCTTGGAAGGATATTTTTGTTGATCTCTGGCAACCTGCTTTGTGGCCTAAAGTTAGATTCTTTGTCTGGCTTCTTTTATACAAGAGGATTCTTACTAGGGACAATTTGATGAAGCGGGGTATGGTGGGACCTTTTTGGTGTCCTTTATGCAAAGAAGCGGATGAAACTTTGATTCACCTTTTTCTCCAATGCCCTTTTGTTATGTCCCTATGGAATATTTTGGCTGATTGGTTATCTGTCAATTGGAATCCTTCTATGAACCTTGTGGAAATTGTTAGAGTTTGGAAATATTCGGTCTCTGATACTCAGGATCTTAACAAAGGAGTTTGGATTGCTATTTCTCTTATGTTGTGGAATGTGTGGAAGGAGCGAAACAAGCGCATCTTCAAATCTGAAAATAGAGACATTTGGTATGTCAAGGAATTAACTCGAAGCAATATAGTGGAAACTATTGAGCATAATGTGAAAATTCCTTCTCCCTTACCTGGCAAATGGAAAAGCATGATACACAAGCTTAATTTGGAGGAAAGTAAATTGAAGTTTGTTTCTAGTACTAGATTATCGGTGCCCTCAACTCTAAGAAAATGGAAGCCTCCTCCGTTTGATTTTGTTAAACTTAATACTGATGGAGCAGCAAGAGGTAATCCGGGTCCAGCTAGTATTGGAGGGATAGCTCATGATTCTATGGGAACTCCCCTTTTCTTCTTTGCTCATCAATTGGGTTACTTCACTAATAATGTGGCTGAAATCTTGGCAATTCAGCGAGCTCTCCAGGAAGTAACTAAATTGGGATGTCTTAGAATTATAGTGGAATCTGACTCTAAGGTAATTATCCATCTTCTATCAGCTAAAGAGCAAAGCATAGATCCAAAAATTGGCTAATTGCCAGGATTCAAGATAATATTCAGGTTATTGCTAGACAATTTCAAACCATCTCATATCAACATGTTCCTAGAGATCAGAACAAGGTGGCGGATGCTTTGGCAAATTGGGCCTTGGATCATCATAATTTGATCAACTTTGGCCCTTTGCCTTTGACATGGTCTCCAGAGAAGCGGAATCAGATTGAAAAGATCCTTCAGTTGCATTCATCGGATGCATAAGCTGATGTTATGCTCTCTTTCTTCTTTCTTATGTTGTTGGAAGTCTAAGGATAGATCATGGAGTATGAGTACCATGGCGTGGCATTGTATTTTTAATTTTGGTTTTAAAAAAATACAACAAAATAGCTACACTTCGAAGGAGGCCAAGCTCAAATTCTAACAGAAAGAGACAATCAAAAATGGTGTCGATAGTGCAAATAATCACTAAACCTAATTTCACCAATCTGTTAAAAATATGGTGTGCTACGAACCAAGAGCAACAATGACCAAAGTAAGAACACGAAACCCGAAAGTAGGATCTGCATCAACCCCCCATATTGTTGAATGGATGGAGTGACGTAACAAATTTGTACAAGTTGTCAAAACTAACTACTCGAACACCGAAAACTTGACACTAGGCTTCACCAGAATAGCTCCACAACAAAAGAGACTATCAACATGCCTAAAAAGTGCTAAAAATACAAACAAAATATACCTCTTAAGAAGATGGCCTTGGTGGCAATGGGAAAGTCATACAACTGAAGGAGAGAAAAGTGCTAAAAATGGAGCACAACCGCATGAACAAATACTCCATGGCTTTGTAGACTCGGTGTGACTACAAAAAATCCCATACAAACAATATCACCAAGTGATGCATAAAAACTCCAAAATGCTATCAATCTCTAAAGGACACCACCTAAAGGAGGAGAGATCTACAACTACCAAAGAAAATAGTTCAAACAACAAGGAGCATTATAATGTATGAGTAGAGGAGTGGATCAAGAAGTTGAATGGTGGAGTTGCCACGCCAATAGTGACATGTCAATGAATGCTTACGTTTCTGCCACAAGTGATCAAAGATCCATCCCAGATGAACACGGATGGTTGAGGAGGATGCCTACATATGATTCGGTGCAAAGTGCACAAGTGGAGCATGTAAGGCAACATCAAAATGTGTCAAGTTGATCATGTCTGACAGGTGAAATCTCAAGTTTCTCAAGCCTGAGTGAAGGTGCAAAACTCATGTGTAGATCATGATCCTTGCGAAGAGTCGAGCAAACAAAAATAGTTCTATTAACAAGTGATCCCAATGAATTATCTGCATCAAAACCAATGTTGCAGCAAAAATGCCACTTAATAGGCTGAATAGGGAAAGTAGCACATGTGAATGTCTACCAATATCTCCGTTAGAAAATCCCATAAAACACAGCATGCAAGAACCAAATGCGTGAATGCGCTTCTCAAAGGAGCTAGGCAAGTGAGAAGGAGCAAAAGTGGGATACGCAGAGTGTGTAATTGCAATAGGCACGAGATGTTATAGCAGAATATACGTGAAACAAGTACAACAGACATAGTAGCAAAAGTCATGCAATAGAAGCATTAGGAAAAGGAGCAAGAGCAAAGCGGGGGGGAGCGGGAGTAGGAGCGAGTTCGGAGACTAACAAATCAAGGTCACTACGCACGGGAGCAATAGCTGAAAGTGGACTAGAAGCAGGGGTATGAAGGTCCACAATATGAGGGTGATGCTACAAACTAGCAAGTTTCCGCAACGGGGAGTGTATGAGATCATCTTTGCCATGAATGAGGGTGTGAAGAAGAGAGTTTTGTTGCTTGAGTTTTCTATTCTCTTCCACAAATTTTACCATGTCCTCCTGAATGGCACAAACTTCGGAGAACAACATCTCATTCTCAGACTACAAAGCAAAGATGTCAGGACAAAAATCCATAATAAAAGTCAAGAATACACAAGAAAAATAATACAACACCCAAAAAATGCAAGACATCAAGCTCTACTAAAAATGCATCCAAAGCAATAGGGGCAAGAAAGGAGAAAGCAAGAAGCAAGAGTGTTTTCTTGTGAGGGGGTCTAACCACCTGTCAAACCAGGCCTCACCCTCCGGTCTTTGACACATGAGAGTAATATGCCTCCAAGTAGAGAGGGTATCCCATAAATATTGTAGAATAGATCGAGAAGTGGGGGTCCAGGAGGTGGCAACCCCCAATGGAGTCAAGGGGCAATGCCCCGACGCCAAGCACAAATTACCCTTTGAAACGGCCTTTGAAATGGCCTAAAATTTACTTTTAAACCAAAAAAATACTCCCGCTTTACAATAATGAAACCCCCATTTTACAATAATCTCTCTTTTACAAATTCTAGCACCTTTAAACCCCCACCGTGCGTAAAATTCCAATATTCCTCTCTTTTAAAAAAAAAAATATGTTCCCACATAAAATATCTACTCTTGAAAAAAAAACATTACTAAAAAAATTACATCCAAAAACATTTTTTTAGCTCAACAACAAAGTAGATTGGCAAGCAAAGCTACATGCAAGTTGACATCGAAACTTGAACCAATGAGCTCATGGGTCTAAGACCCATTCACCAACCAATATGTTGCCAAACACTTTGAGGATAGAGATAGAGGAATTGATTTTTATAGTTTCCTTAAGACGGAAATAATTTTAAAAAAAGACCCGTGTGGAGCCTAAATAAGATATTAATGTTGTGTCTTGCATGTTGAGACACCATTAGAGAAGGAGCAAACTACCGCCGCTATAAATGCATTGGATGTAATGCACAGGCCGAAATAATCATGAACAAGGAGCTGCCACCAAGAGATTTGTAGGAGCCAAAAAGAGGGGTCTTTCACCGAGTTCCCTAAGCCTTGATCCGATCCTATGCACACAAGCCTGCAATAGGATGAACAATCAAGCCGAGTACAAAACGAGCTCAAGTTGGATGAATAGGCGTGTTGAGCCAATACCAACCGGAACAATGCTCGAATAGAGTAGGGTTGAGAGACAAACATGGAGAAATAGCAGATTCGAGATAGGCAAGGCCAAGCCAACCATAATCTGAGAGGTAAAGGCCTAAGCACAGTCAATGTTGGCTAAGTTGCATACTGGAGGAATAAGCTAAGCCATGTCAAGTAAACAAGGGATGAGTAGGGGACGAGTTGGGATGTTAAACTCAAGCTAAAAAACCTCTAAACCAAGCCAAGACTTCCAAGTAGGGCCAAGAGAAAATGGGCTGAGCAGCAACACGAGCTTCAAGTCGAGTTAGAAAGAGCTCGAGTAGACCATCGAGCAGGGATCCGAGTGTCTAGGGAAGAGATGAGCTGAAAATCGAAGCCGATTCGATGTAGAGATTGTCAAGTCTCATTATGTTGAGAAGTGTGTTGAGGCAGCTTGGGAGTAACTTGCATCTAGTCACCAAGGATGTTGCCAAAGGCCAAACTATGAGAAAATCACATTGTGAAATAGGAAGCTCACAAGTCTTGAAATCTAGCTCCAGTTGATCACGGAAAAAGCTCAAGAAGAGCCACAAAATGTTTTTTTTCTAATAGCTACAAAATTTTAAATGTAAAATCTGCATACAAGAATACATCTGTAGATACAGATCAACCCTAAAACAATTTTTTGTTTTAGATTCTGAATAATTTTTGCAAACCTACAACTTTGAATGCAAAAATATTTCCAAATGCAAATTTCAGCAGCTTTCAATATTTCTACAAATCTCTCCTCGACAATGTCTGCACACGCCAAAGAAAGGCTGAGCAATGGCTATTGGTAACTACTTTGATGCCATATGGAATTGGACAGCAATCTCTCACAAGGATCTCTCCAGCAACATAAACATTAACACAGCCATTAAATACACATGCATAGTAGAATACAATGAACTACAAAGAAATTGCACAAACATAAAAACTATGCACATATTAGAATTTTCATAAAATATGGTCTCTCTCTCTCTCTCCAAGTACCTGTCTCCTATTTTTCTGAAAAATGGCATACGCATCCCGGTCTCCTCGTACCCATGCCAGTCTCCCAATAACTATGGTGCAAAAGACAGTGCAAGATCTGGGTTACAAAAACTTGATGCATACTTTTTAGCGAAACTGAACGCTTTGTCATGATCATGTTCCATACATATGGAGATTTTAGAGAACATCTCATGAGGATGTTCACAGATATACCAAAAAGTGCTTTTGATACCTTACTCTTCTTCAACAAACCAGTCAATTAAGGATTAGGCAGATGCTTCAAACATGCATGCTTTAATTATGGTTCATGGATTGCATATGGGCCGCTTCCTATAATAGTCTTATATAGGGGCCCAAAGAACCATTAAGAGTGTGTGTCCGAGCCTTCAACACTCCCACATTAAAGGTAAGGAGTGCTTAGTGCCATTTACACTCAGCAAAAGATTGCCTTAGAAGGTCGTGTTACAAGCATGAGATAGAAGAGTATAAACCCCCTACGGACTATCACAGATGGCGGGCCTTTGCAATTAGACCCCAGTGGTGCAAAGACCATTGGTTCAGCCAGGTTTGCATAAGAATGGCTTAATAGTATAAAAATTGTTGTAGAAGCCAAAAATTAGAGCACCCAAACAAACTTGGTAACCCCTTAAGAAAGCCATCACTACTAGGTTTGCACCCCTAAACAATAGAGATGAAGTAATGCGTCATAGAAAAATGAATACAGAAATAGAAATGCAAATGAATATAGTACACAAACCAATGAAGCACAATATTCTTACATAAGTAGAAGTATCCAACAGACAAGAAGTTCAAACTAGGAGACCTAAACACCCAATGTCAAGTTACAAATATAAAACATAATAATCTCCAAGAATTTAATATAAAGAAACTCGGAATATGTTCGAAATATTGAGTTACAGGCAGATGCACAAGTACAATAGTTATTAAATCTAAGAGATCATGCTCTACAATTTTATAGGTGAAAATGAAAATTTTGAATGAAGAAGAGGTTGAATAACATATATTACTAATATCTGCATATATTCAACTAAAGCACATGGCTAAAAAAACTGCTATATAGTCCTCATCGATCAAAGAACTGAAAAGATATAAGAATTTCAGATAGACATCAAGTTCAAACCACTTAGTCACCATGAGTTTGATATGATGAGACACAGAATGTGCTGCAATATTGGGTCACACAAATATAATTATACAATAATTAATCTATCTATGAGATCATGTTCTACAATCAAATTGTAATATCCCTTTTGGGGACAAAACTGAAAATGTTGGAAATTAGCTCAAACCCCCAAAATAAGCAAGTCTGATTTTTATGACAGCAATTAAATAAGGACCAAACAACACTCTCAAACCCTAGCGACTAGAGAGAGAGAAATCCACCGTAGAAACACTCAAAAATTATGAGAAGTTATTCCTTGGATTGCCCTTGATTTTAGAAGCCAAAAATGTGATCAAATCATTAAACTCAGAATTCTGGAATTTATTATGGCACAAAAACAGCTGAAACTTGTAAATTCAATAACTCTTAGAAAACAAGGAATCTCCACACATGAATACTCAAAATGATCATAAAAATATCAGCAATCAAATGAGACCAATATCATAATTTTCCAACCATGGGAACCCTCTCAAAATTGATCCCGAAATCTCTAAATGAGTAGATAAAGCTGCCCAATGCCAATAAAAATCTGAATATGAAGTATTCTCCTCAAATTTGCAATATTCTTCAATACCAATCAATGTTGAAGGGTTTTCGTCCTCCAACAAAACCACTAGAAGGGTTTTCGTCCTTCTAGGAAGCCACACAAGAGGGTTTTCGTCCTCAAGTGGAAGAACATGGAGCAACAAGCTCACAATGCCCAAATAGGAAAATGCGCCAAAATCTAGATGCTCCAAATGAGGTCCTAAGTCTCCTTTTATAATCTTCTTTTGGCGCCAAAGCTTAGAAAGATAAGGCCGACCCATAAAGATGTTATATTTCTTCATTAAGCTTCTTTTATTTGCCTTTAACCCAACCGACCTGCTTCAAGAGGGAAAACACTAAAAAGAAAACATAAAAATTAGAAAAACAAATGTAAATGAAAGCTCAATGTTCTTCTCCAACTCCTCTACTTCTTTGCCATGGAGAAGGAATGGCAAGAAGTCCAAATTCTGATTCTTAAGTGGGAAAAAGGGACATTACACAAATGGATAAAAGAAAAAGTTAAATAGAACTCACTTCAAACAGTCAACCAACATTCCAAACACCCTATAGACATGGCCATGCTAAAAAAATTAAAATTATTATAAAAAAAAAGTTGAGAAACTCTTTGAAAAAGTTACATCCAAAGTACCCTTTAGTGCTTCAATACTCCAGCTAAAGAGAACAATGGCTATACAGAATGTGTATAGTGCTACAAACTATAAATCTCTCAACAATATCATAATACGAAACAAAACTTTGCTTCCATGGATAGACGAAATGTCGGACACCCTCAAGGAAGTAACAACATTTTCTAAAATTGGTCTCAAACGTGAATGTCACCAAGTAGGAATCAACAAAACAATTAACAACAATCAACAAAAGAAATGGACACTACAAATGCCTAACTATGCCCTTTTTACTAGAAAATGTGCCCACAACACAAAAGGCACCTAGAAATCATACTCAAATTACTAAGGGAACATAAACCATATCCCACACCATCAAAATGTGATTTCTTCACCCATCAGGCCATGGTCTTAGTGGACAGCAGACTGATTGCCAAAGTTAGTTTTCCAAAGTAAGAGTTGTTATCGCATGCTGCTCCAATCGGAATTTTATTTGTATTGTATGGCCTTAAGTCTCTTACCTTTATTTTTATTAAGTATCACAGAATTGCAATTACATACATAATATTTTAGGTGGCAGATAGATGTTCATCCCAGTTTTTATGTAAAAATCAATATGTTTTTTTGGCCATATATACCTCACACAAACGCAAGCACACACACGAATTAATGTACACCCACAACATGCCATATTTGCATAAAAGGAATTATAAAAATGAATGTATCGAGAATGGACACAGTCATGGACATGTAGATTGATGTTCAGCCCAGTTTTTATGTAAAAATCAATATGTTTTTTTGGCCATATATATCTCACACAAACACAAGCACGCGCGTAATTAATGTACACCCACAACATGCCATATTGCATAAAAGGAATTATAAAAATGAATGTATCGAGAGAAGGCCACATGTCATGGGCATGCACCCTCACACACATCTCAAAGAGGCAAAGCTAAAAGCACTATCGTGTAAATCATAGATGGAATACTCGGCAAGTACTCGCCACTCGTCTCTGCAAATGAATACTCGCCCATAAACTCCCCAAAAACTCGGTGAGTTCTTGTATAAAACTCGCCATACGCTGCCTATACGCGGAAACACGGCTTTCACAGCAAAAACGCGTTGCAAATACACGGTTTTGGCTCTTTTTAAGGCCCTTCACTCCCTCATTTTCACTCACACAACCATTCGAGCTTGCTTGTGTTGAGTGGATTTTGGAGTGAATCCAAGAGAGAATTTGGAGAATTGCATTTGGAGGTAGGTTTTTTTAATTCTTTCAAGTTTTTTCAAATTTTGTGTATATTATTTATGTTTTATACATTCATATTGTAATTCTAAATACATGTAATGTAAAATCGAATGCTTGTAATTTTTTTATACTCATTTGCAGCCAAAGGTATGTATTTTTTTTACGCAAATTCATTCTAAACTAGTTAAATTTTATGTATGTGTATTGTAATTGATTCGTTTTGTAATTCTAAATACATGTAATGTAAAATCGAATGCTTGTAATTTTTTATAGTCATTTACAGCTAGAGGTATGTATTTTTATTTATATTTTTACGCAAATTTGTTATTCAGGCACGTTTTTTTAATTAAATTAAGGTTACGTTTTTCTAATTTTTAAATGTGCATTGTGTTGCAGATTAGAGCTTAACAATGGCATCAAGTTCGACATCTAGGTTAGCATCACTAACAGGGATTGTTCCTGTGAATGCCCGTTCCAAAGCATGGAAGTATGGTGTACGTGGAGCTACTAAAAATGAAGTTATTTGCAATTTCTGTGGCAGAAAAATGTCTGGAGGCATCAATCGTTTGAAATATCACCTTTCATGTGTTGCTTACCGAGATGTTACAGTTTGCCCCAACGTGTCGGAAAAGGCAAAGTGAGAGATGAGAGCAGAGTTGGCAAAGCTAGAGGAGAAGAAACTAGAGAAGGCAAGGGTGCAGGCAACCATAACACAAGCTATTAGACCCAAGGCTGCAATGACAGAGGATTTAGAGGATGATACGGCAATAATTGTGGGCTCTACTCGTGGTCCACACATACGAAGGCAGTAAGAGCTAGAAGAGGCACATCTTCATCGAGTTCGAGCAAAGGCATACAAAGCTTTTTTGTGCCAAAGAACACACCTCGAGCACAACCTTCATTGGAAGGTACAGCTTGGAACAAAGATATGCACGAGGAAGTGGATAAAGATTGTGCAAATTTCTGGTACTACAACAACCTGCCGTTCAATGTGGCAAAAGAGCCCATCTTTGGGAGTAGGTGGTGGCAGTGTTAGCACAATTATAGGCAAAGTGCAAGGCACCCTCTCCAAAAGATTTAAGTGGGAAATTGTTTGAGGTGCGATTGCAGATGCCACTACCATTCTAGAAGAGCAAAAGAAACAATGGCAAAAATTCGGATGCACCATTCTTTTAGATGGGTGGACAGATGGAAGGAACTGCACGCTCATTAATTTTTTAGCGACTTCAAACGGTGAAATGGTGTTTTTAAAGTCTATTGATGCCTCTAACATAGTAAAAATGCAGAGAATTTGAGTGTTATGTTAGAGACGGTTGTATTAGAGGTTGGTGTACAGAATGTTGTGCAAGTTGTCACAAACAATACAAAGCATATGTGGCGGTTGGGAGACTACTACAAGAGAGACATCCATCACTCTTTTGGACTCCTTGTGCGGCTCATTGCCTTGACCTTCTTTTGGAGGACATAGGCAAAATTGATTGGGTGAGGCCGGTTATAGAAGATGCAAGAAACATAACAAAATACATATATAATCACCCTTGGGTTCTGAGCTTGATGAGAGAACACACAAAGGGGAAAGAGCTTGTTCGAGCCGGTGTCACAAGGTTTGCAACTAACTTCTTGACGTTGCAAAGTATTTCTAGTTTGTTGACACCTTTGAAACAAATGTTTGTGAGTCAAGCATGGCTAGACTCACAATATTCAAATAAAGTTGACGGAGAGAGAGTTGCAAAGATAGTTTTTAATGATATCTTTCTAAAGAGAGCTATAGAGATCATCAAGGTAATTTATATTTCATTCCTTTATTTTAATTTGTTAAAATATAAATATATTGTTTTACTTTTCACTTTTTTACTTTATTTGTATTGTAAGTTTGCAACCTTACATTTTAATTTGTGTGCATAGGTGTCAAAGCCGTTGGTGAGGGTTTTGCGTTTGGTTGATGGGGAGCAAAACCCCATGGGATTTATATATGAAGCCATGGATAGGGCCAAAGAGTTTATCCAAAACTATTACAGGGGGGGATATCGTCAGATATGGTCCCTTTTGGGAGATTATTGATTGAAGGTGGAACAATCAACTCCACCAACCTATTCATGCAGTGGGGTACTACCTCAACCCCAAGTATTTCTACTCCGACAACTTCACAGATGTGAACGGAGAGGTTATGGAGGGCCTTTCAACATGTATTAAGAGGATGATACCAAATGTTGAGACGAGGGACCTCATCATTTTAGAGCTGCAAAATTACAAACATGCTAGGGGGAGGCTCTTTTCTTTAGTGCTAGCTATTCGAGGGAGAGCCACGCAGTCACCAAGTAATAAAAATTAGAATGTTTACCAAGTTACTTATTAGTTACAGATTTGATTTTATTAATTACTTATAAATTTTTGATTATCTTGTTTGTAGGTTCTTGGTGGGAGGATTGGGGAGGGAATACCTCGCATCTTCAAAAACTAGCCCTCAGAATTCTATCTCGGCCTTCAGAGCTTATGAATGTGAACGCAACTGGAGTTTGTTTAAGGCCATTCACACGAAGAAGCGCAACAAGTTGAGTCAAAAACGGCTCAATGACTTGGTTTTTGTGCAATACAATCTTCGGCTTCGCACAAGAAAAGTGGAGGCCACATCAGAGGAGCTCATTGATTTGGATGAGATAGATCCATACAATGAATGGGTTGGGCAAGAAGAGGAAAACCCTGCATTCACAAAGGATGAGATTGTTTCTTTTGAGAGGGAAGCTATGGAGGGAGAAGCACTAGCAACACTCCGAGGAGATATTGGATTGGATGACATCTTTGGAGGTGATCTCAACATGCAACAAAGGAGCCACCAAAGACCACCATCTACTTCCCGGGATCGAGCCGCAGTCACGGCGTTTTAGGAGCGAGGAGACGCGGCCTTGAGTGTGGGGACTAGTAGAGGCACTAGACCCTCTCCCCAAATTTTGTCTAGATTGGGGAAGAGGAAAATGTAACTTATTGTATATTGTAACTTGCATAGATATAAAATTTATGATGATATTTTTCTATGAAAATCATCATATATTCATATTACTTATCAATCAGTTGTTGTATTCGCATGATGATGCGATTTTGTATTGTATTTGTATTCAAATCTAATAGAAAACACTTCAACATTTTATGGGCTCATTTGATACATTTTGTAGCTATGTGTTGCTTAAAATTTATGTTTTTTGAGAAATTTGAGGATTTTTTTAGTTTTAAGTATTCCAGAGTATTGGCTGAATATTGTTGAGTTTTTGTCGAGTTTTTTCTGGGGTCTACCGAGTACGAGTATGCGAACTATGCTCTAACCGCCTCTCTAATGTTATTATATATGAATAAGTGGCAAGAAGAGGGAGGAGAATCAACCTGGATATGCAGCTGCCCAGAATATCATAGAGAGTGGAAGTGTGGGAGAACATGGATTTGGGGTTAAGCTCTAAAGGAAGAGGAGAGTGGCGAGGAAGGATGGTGCACCAAAAATGTTTGGGAGAGTGTCGGAGGGAAGCACATAAGATCTGTCTCCTCCGAGAAATAAAGAGGCGTTTCTTACGGCAAAGGAGACAACGGTAGGAGGCTTTCAAGGTGGGATAAGAGGGATGGGCATGGATGAAGGCGTGTCGAAGCTGGTGGTGAAAGGACTTGCACTCGTCATCGTACCATTTGTTCATGGGGCAAGATCTAGTAATAAAGAGTTGATGGGAAGCGGAGGTAGATCTGGTGGAGCTAGGAAAAGACTTGAGGGAAGCCTCCCAAATGATGGAAGAGAGACAGGTGTACTTGGTAACAACACAATCTAAAGAGAAGAACTAGGACTTGGATGGGAGATGTTGACGGATATGGGAGGAAAAGGTATCGTGGTCTTCTTCACAAACCGGAAAGTGGTACGATGAAGGCCATGATTGGGAAAAATGATGGGAGGGGGATGTTAACTTTTCGGAGAGATAGAGAAAGAAGAGCATGGTCCACAAGGGGGATGGGGGAAATAGAGAAATGACAGACAAGTGACAAGAGGTTCTGGCTAGAAAGGACATAATCCACCACACTCGCATAGACTTTCCCCCCACCATGAGGCCGGCAGTGAAGAAGAAGGGAGCCCGTTGAGGATCAACAACCCATGAGATTCACCTAACTACGAAGGTGTCGCCATATGTTGTGAAGGGCCCTGAATCATCATCTACCGCCCTGTGAAGCCCCACCGACTCTCGGATCTAACGCCTCGGTTCATAACACATCCTCTAAGCGGTCGTGGAGAGGAATGGAGACCTTTAAAGTATTGGAGTTAAAGTCACCCTAAGAATGACTTCACCAACAACCTTTGAATATTGAGTAATTCTAGCATACAAGTCAATAAAATGATCACCATTAAGGCCATTGTGGATGGCTTACCAAGGAACTAGGAGGATAGTAACAAACTGCAATGTGGATATCACTTTGGGATGGGGGCCCTCTAATATGAACCATGTTTTAAAAATTGGTCAAACCGGAACCGAATCGGCGGTTTGACCCTAAAATGATCGACCACCATAAAACTAAATCATTTGACCGGTTTGGGCAAACCGGTTAGTTTCCTAAAATGCACTAACCGACCATAAAACCGGATCATTTGACCAATTTAGGGCCAAACCATATTCATTATGTACTAAGCCAAGTCGTGGCTGCGTAGCCTTAAACGGTTTTTCTAATTAAAAACACATTTTTATTACTTTTTATATTTTTTAATTCTCCTAAACCCTAATTTGGTGTTATATATACACCCCCTCTATTCACTTCACACCTCTCATTGAGCATTTGTGAGCATAAAATTGAAGCGTTTAGTTTGAAGTAAGCTTGGAAGTTGGAGTCTTGGAGCTTGTTTGCCATTGTTTGTGGGCTCTTTGTGGTGATATTGGCATCCATATAGAGACTTCCTCACCTCTATTTGTGAGCACCTCTCTTATTTGGAAGGATTTGGAGGCTTGGGGCAGTGTAATGTCCCCAAATGGACATATTTTGCCCTCAATGGATTTTAGGAAAATCCCACAACCAAATGCAAGCTCACAAAATTAAAATCAGATTTTTACTATGCAGATCTGAATTTATAATGAGAAGTGCGACTAGGGTTAAGTGGAAAACCCACACAAATCAGCCCTTATATTTAAATCTTTCCACTCAAATCTGGTACCACTAATTTATAAAGCCCAAATATGTATAAAAATGCAGATTTCTGATGTAAACAAGGCTGCAATAAATTATTTAAAAACCCTGTCTGCAACATAACTTCAAAAATTCATATCTTTTGCTAGAGAAGTCCAAATGAGCTGAAATTTTGGATCTTGGGCCACAAAAATATGAAGAATAATATTCCAAAATTAGTTTCCACACAAACAAACTTGAAACCCTAATTTTGCCCTAAAAAGTAGGTCGCCCAACACATTTAGGGCATCAAATCAGCTCCAAAAATTATGAAATTAATTTATTTTGATTCCCAAAATTCAGTACAATAAGCAACAATAAATTTCAGACCTGGAATGTCTCAACTACACTGCAAACCATCCAAAAGATGGGTCACTCCAGCTGGTACAAAGAACATACAACTGCTGCAATTTTATTCTTCAACACTGCTGGAAATAGTAGAAATCTTTGCAAGCTCTATGGAAAATCTTGTGTAGAAATTCCTCCTAAGCTCTAAGAGGGTTTTCGTCCTCTAGAGGAAAATACTAAGGGTTTTCGTCCTTAGATATTTTGGCAAAAGCTCGAAGGCTTGAAACACAATTTAGAAAATAAAAGATGATCATAGAATAGAATGTCTTCCCCTCAAGTCGACTTCTCCTTATAAAGGAAGAAGAGACCAAAATAACATTTTTCTCCTCCAATCAAAGCATTCATGATTCTCCCTATGCATTCATTTAATATTTTCCCATATTAAATGTTTTTCCCAACAACATTTCCCTCCTAGTGCAAGTCGCATTTCTCTAGGGAGAATACATAAATTAATTATATTTTTATCCTTCCTAAGCTTCATTACTCCTCTTTGGCCCAAGTCGCCATTATCCTATCTAGGAAGAATAAAATATAATAAATCCCTTTACAATGATATTTGCCCCTCAAGGCAAATCGTATTTACCATAGGGATTATAATTTATTTTTATTAAGCCAAATAAATTAATATAAGTGCTTTAATAATTTTATTTTATTTTATTTTATTTTTATAGCACTTTCTAATAATTTATTGTCACTTAAGTCACCCTTATATTTTTCTTTTGGTCGTCGGGTAGAAAAAATAGGCCAAAGGTCTTTGATTGGGAAGGGGATATTATAGAGCATTGAAGAGTGTTGATTTGGAGTGAGTTTGGGGGTTGTTTGGCATCAAGTGTGGGCTCTTTGTGGTGGTCTTCACATCTACATTTGGAGGGTGCAACCCATATACAAGCTTGGAGTGTTTCTTCACCTCATTTGTGTGCACATTGAAAGGTATGTTAAATTTTAAACTTGCCCCTATTTGTAAATTTTATTAAATAGGAAATCTAAAATTTATTTTGTTTTTATTTGCATTTTCATATTTCTTTGCATTTGCAATGGCCCCCAAATCAAAAGACCTAACAAAGAACCATGCGGGACGTAGTTGATAATCAAGTTTTTTGTAAATATTATAAGAAACACATCAAGGGGGATTCATAGGTTGAAACAACACTTGGCTGGTCAAAGAAGCCAAGTTTCCCCATGTCATGCACCTGATATTGATGCCATTAGGTTGGAAATGAAAAACTTGCTTGAAAAACATAAAGAAGAGAAGGCTAGGCAAAAAGAGATGGAAGCTGAAATAGGGAGGAGGGAACATGCCTTGAGTGTTGAAGGATCTTGCTTTGACCCTTCTGTCCATGTTAGAGACCCCTTTCGGTATATGCCTCCCCCATCCACTCATAGTCAAGAAAACTCGGCCTCAAAAAAGAAAGAACATTCAAAGCTTTTTTCCATCTTCCACACCTGTTAGTGCCTCCATGCCAACAGAAAATCAGCCCACCTTGGATAACCATTGGAAGAAGCAATACAAAGAAGCTTTTGAATACATTGTTAGATGGTGGTATGATGCAAATATCCCTTTCAATGCTACCCACTCACCTTATTACCAAGCCTATGTTTGATTCCATTGTCGTTGTTGGTAAGGGCTTCAAAGGCCCTAGTTAGCATGACTTGAGAGGATCTCTTTTGAAGAAAGAAGTTGCATCCATAGATGAATATTTGATGAGTTATAAAACATCATGAGCTAAACCAGGATATACTATTATGTCAAATGGGTGGAGTGATGGCAAGAATTGCACCATAATAAATTTTCTTACCTCTTGTCCACAAGGTACTATGTTTTTGAAATCAGTTGATGCATCTGATAGGGTGAAAGATGCAAATTTGTTGTTTGAGTTTTTGATGAGATTGTTGTAGAGGTGGGGGTGAAAAATGTTGTACAAATCATAACAAATAATGCCTCTAACTATGTTCTTGTTGGTGAAATGTTAGAGGCTAAACACACAACAATATTTTGGACTCCATGTGTTGAACATTACATAAACCTCATGCTTGAGAATATAGGAAAAAAAGATTGGATCAAAAACACTGTAGAGCATGCCAAAAGCATCACCAAATGCATCTACAATCACTCATGGGTATTGAACCTAATGAGGAAGAACACGAGGGCGAGAGAACTTGTTAAGCCAGCCATCACGAGATTTGCAAAAACTTTCTCACATTGCAATCTTTTCTTTCCCAAGCACTGAACTTGAAAAAGATGTTTTCAAGTGATGAATGGAATGCATCAAAGTGGAGCCGTAAACAAGATGGGAAAGACAAAAAAACTTTGACAATTTATTTTGGAATAAAATAGCAGAGATTGTGAAAATTGCCAAGCGTCTTACTAAGGTGTTGTGGTTGGTGGATAGGGAAAAATTAGCCATGGGCTTTATTTATGAGACTATGGATCGGCAAAGGAGTAATTAAGGGCAACATACAAAGCCGGGGTAATTAAGTATGGGCCTATATGGGAGATTATAGATAATAGATGGAACAATCAACTCATCGCCCTATACATGCAAATTTGGATATTTCGAACCCAAAATATCATTCTGAGCTCAACTTGGAGAAGATCAAACAGAGAAATAAAAGATAGTTTGTATAAGTACCTAGAGCGCATGGTCCCCGATGAGATGCAACAACTTGAGGTTCGCCAACGATCAATTTCTTTCACAGAGCCATAGGTACCTTAGGGAAAAACCTTGCAAAGATTGCAAGGGATGTGGAACAACCAAGTAAGCAATTCTAAGTTTTTTGAAGTTCATTTGATTAAACTTTTTAATGAATAATCATGAATGTTTAGCATAAGACACAATCTAATTAGTTGAATTACATTTTAAGTTATAAGTTTTACTTTTAGTTTTTAACTGTGTTTTTATTGTCATTGTTTAATAATTAAACATTTACATTTTTTATTGCAATACATTGGTGGGATTCATTTGGTAGTTAGTGTCCTCAATTGCAAAAGTTTGCAATTAGGATCCTGAGCCAAACTTGCAGTGCTTCTGGGTGCGAGCGCAATTGGTCCATCTTTGAGCGGATTCACACGAATAGAAATTGTTTGGAACAACGGTTGAATGATCTTGTCTTTGTGCAGTACAACCTTCGGCTAAGGCGCAACTTCTTGCCGAACCGAAGGCACGATACATGAGTCCCATTGTCTTGGATGATATAGATCCAACCTTGGGTAGAGGAGAGTCAACCAGCAGAGTTTGATCCCGATAACTTGGGGTGGATGCGTTTGAATTAAGATGATGAGCCATTAACAGACCGCCGCCACCGTCACGAGATATAACAAGCACTAGTCGCACTCGTGCTACTCCTCGTGCCAATACGATTGTATTTGAAATGTACCTAAGGATTTGGATGGGTCCGAGTCAGAGCCAGAGGCCGGTGATAATATTGATGAGGATGACCTTGAGAATCCCATTTCTAGCAGTGGTGCAGAGTTTGATGATTGATCGTTGATGTCATCTAGTTTATTCTAGAGTTTTGTAACTTGTAGTATTTGTAATTGTAATGTATCAATGATCATAGCATGTTGTTTTTTTGAGTCTTGGACTATAGAGGCCATTTAGAGCCTCATTGTTTATGTATTTTGTTTTAGAATCTCATATATGATATATGTATTGTGTATTGGACTTGGAGTTCGTGTCATTTTGCTATAAACACCTTTCTTACATATATACAAGAGCAAGCTTTGCATATTTTGTGTGTAATTGTTGGAATCATGGTTTTAATCTTTCAAATATATTGTTTTCATTAAAAATATAAATTTTTATGTATTTTTAGTAAACCGGTTCATAAAGTTTGAACCGGTTCCGGTTCGATTCGCCTGGACCGACTCGGCGGTTCCGAGTTTGGTTCCAATTTTTAAACATCGATACGAACCCACATGAACCTAGTAAACTCATCCGTGACAACTAAAGATGTCTTTCTCCGGAGGAAATCTCTATACAAATAAGCCACACCTCCGTAACCCCTAAGACACCCAAAACTCCTCATCTCCTTTCCACAAGCCGAGCACCAATGATAACCTGTGATACCAGGGAAAGGCGTCACAGGGCTCTCATGAGTCTCGGTGATGAAAAGAATGTCTGACGACCCAAGAGCATCATTCATTAGGCCGGGTGAAGACCAAAAAGAACCATTACCATTCCAGCACCTAATGGAAATAGTTGTACCCTATCTCCTCCCCCAACTGACCCGTCATTTGGAAGTTCCAGGCCGAGACTCCCACCCTGGAGGGAAAGTGTCCCTAATAACCACTTTGAGATTCTTGATAACTGCCCATTTTCCTGCCTTTCTCGCTGCCATAACCAATTCTCTAGAGCATTTGAGCTCTACTACCTGTGACCTAGTAAGATCTTCATCAAGGAAAATCTTATTGGGAAGAGAGTATAACAGCTTTTTGGCTCTAAGAGCCCGAGTCAATCCGTTGTTGATCTAAACCAAAGAAAAAGGGTGGAGTTATAGCCCAACCATGCTCAATCAAGAGTTACATCATGCATACCCTGCATTATCCTTGATAAACGAGTTCGCAACCTGTGGGGTCGGGTGATGAAAGGGGTGGGGAACCCCCTCACCTTAAGGTTCAGCTCTCTCTCGCGTCTAGTGCATTCTTCCACGAGCTTAGCTTGTACAACCTCCTCAACAAAAGCCATGGGGGGAGTTCCATTTTTTCCACTAACAACCTGTGCCCATGATTGGATATGTGTTTCGGTTTCCTATTTAAAAGAATCCTATTGTGATCTAATTTCTTCCTGCTTGTTTTTAGCTTTGGGATCTCTGCACGCAGGTATCATTGGGAGGATTGAGAACATTGTGTCCTTCGTTGTTGATGATTCTTTCCTTCAATAAAGCATTTTCAGATTCAACGATTACAAGTTGGTTCGTGAGTTCAAAACTTCAAAAGATGAAGAGCCGGATCACAACTTCCATTCTTTGGACTCTATTGATCAATTCTTGTATGATGTTATGCATGATGTTGTTGGGATTCTATGTACTTTTCAAAATTCCCGTAATTGTCTTGAAATTGTTGTCTTGAAGTTGTTTGGTCCTCCATTTCCACCCGATTTGTGGAGTTAGTGCGAAAGCGTAAGGGGGATAATCTATATAGGCGTGACAAAGATTGGTGAGGGGGTGAGTTGTTGAGGGGTATCGAATCAGCAAAAACCGTAAGTTTGTTGTTCGACATCAAATCATGAATCGTATGTCCTCTATTAGAAGAGGATTAAATAGCCACGAGGCCTCGCTATGCCATTAAGAACCTACAAATCATCAGAAGAAGCCTGCACCAGTCACGAGCCCTTGAAACACTTGCAAACATAGTCGATTTATGACATTGAGGTACAACCCTAGAAACACAATCACATGGCCTAGAAACACAAAGACAATCGAGCATCAAACGGAAGCCCTTAAAACACAATGCAAGCTCTAAGAAGGTAACGCAATCGTGAGTTCGTGGAGCACAATCCAAGTTCAATGAAGAATATTGTCTTAACGAAACCATCTAGAGCACGTAACAGAAGCACATTCATGAAAGCATCTGACCAGAAGAAACAGTCATGGCGAGAAGAAACATGTTTATCTATTAAACATCCTTAGAGAAGAAGAAAATTACACGTGGTCGGACACAACAACCTCCCATGTCGAGCACAAAAGCAAGAGTTAGAAAAAGCTTATGGTTTATCCAGAGGTCTATCCCAAGGAGCAAGGTACTACACCTTGGGGACATTCCCATTGTTTCACTGAGGTGTTGATCTATTGTTTCATAGAGCAAACCTCGAATTCTTAAAGGGGTATCACCTCCATGAACCATTCAGAAATTTGAATTATATCCATCTCTTTAACAAATTTCACCGAATTCTTAAAGAGGTCATTATCTATTCATGGGTCATGTTGGAGCTCAAAATTGCACCCTAGATGTGATCATGAAAGATCAAGAATTCTAAGGCAACATGGGATGATCTCAACAATGTGGGACTTGCAAACTGAGATCAACCTCCAGAGAAGGTTGGTTCCTCTACCTATCCTAATGCTAAAACTACTCCTACAAACTGAAAGTAAAACTATCTAAACCTAATCTAAGCATCCAAGGGACCAGGGTTAGAAAGATAGATGCACGAAAGCGAAATCCTAAGCTAAAAGAGGTGATAGCACCAAGAAAGGGGGTGATGAACACTCTGTGAGGGAGAAATAAAGAGAGAATGCAAAAGGAGAGGTCAAATATAAGTGACACAAGCCAAATTGCATTCAACACCTCCATTCTCACACAAAACACAACAAAAATGGAACCTGTAAGTGAGAAAGACATGCACAACACACCACACTAAGTAAAAGAAAGGCAAGAATGCAAATAAAACAAGTTAGGGTAGAAAAACAACCACAAAACCAAGTTTTATTGCTTAAAATATGCACAATCCATTACAATGAAGTGGAAGAAGGCACAAAACACACTTGTAGAGTCCAAATTTGAGGCCTAAAACTCAAAATGTGTGGGAAACCATTTTAGCATGATGCCTTTGCATTTCTAGAGAGTCCCCCTTACAAATGAGAGATTTTTCAATATATATTGAATGGGGAAGAGAAAGAGGAGGAAAAGAGATTCGGACATGCCAAAATCCATCTCAACCACCAACCAAACGCATTCAAACACCTATGAAAGCACATGGGCCCTAACAAGGCCATCCCTCCACGCTATTACGATTACAGAAGGAAGTATGGGCGCCATTCATCATTAATTTGGTTGGTGGAAGTGGTGAACGTTGTTTACAAGCAAAACTACCCTTTTTCCTCCTAAACCCGTGTTTGCATTTTTGACCCCAAAACTTCATCAGATCCGAATTTTCTTATGCCAAAATGTAGCTCCTGGAGAGACCTTTCCAACGCCACCATTTTAATCAAATTTGGATGACCGCATCAAAAGTTATGCTGAAAAAACCATTTTGTTTGCTTTCATGGCTTCGTTGTGTGTTTGCCCCATTTTTTAATGTTTTGCGGGTTTTTTTGTCGGCATATTCCTTTGAAATGCAGCCTTTGTAGACATTCGTAGGTCTTTGAGCCCTCCGCGATACCCCGAAGACTTCCGTGGCATTTGAACATTTGGCGGCATTTTGCTTTGATATGCGGCTTCGTGAAGTCTCAGAGAAGAATATCGTGCTTAGAAACCCGTGGAACACCGAGATAGTGTTCCGCGGCTCAAAATTTGTCACACTCAAACTTGCATCCAAATCCTCCATGGTTTCGCAACATCTCCATTGTGCATCGCGGCTTCCAAGGAGTGTCCTAGACCACCCGCAGCCTCTCGTGTCCGAAATTCCCAGAACACTCCATTTAAGAAGTCTTTAGAAAACTTCATTTAAGAAGTCCATCGAAGACTAAGAGAGTGTTTAGCGGCCTTCAGCCTTTAGACACTTCAAACTTCACTTTTCTTTTCGGCGACACACTAGCGGTTTGTTAAGTGATTTCGCAATGTTTCTTGAGTGGCCTCAAACCATTATCCTTTATCGCACAACACTTCCCTTTTCCATGAAAATTTGTTTAAGTCCTCGGGACTTACCCACTTTGCTCTACAACTTCGGATCATCCTTTGTTTCGTGGAATTGATCAATTCCACAGAACACCACCTTTGCCAAGTCCGCGTAACATTACCTTTCCAAGCCGCAAAGGTCTTCAATTGACAAGTCCGCGGAACACTAAGATAGTGTTCCACGACTTCTATCTTAGTTGCTTCCAAACTTCGCTTTTCTTCCTCCTCGCAGGCTTCTTACCTTCTAACAACTTGCATCACGGCATCCAAGGAGCAAAACTCATGTCTTACATTTCCGCACAAGTTTTGCTTTCAAAGTGAAAATCCGCCTAAGTCTCATTTTCATCATTCCTTTGTTTTGCGGACTTGAAGAGTCCACGGAACACCGAGTTCGAAATCTGTAGTACACTAAAAACTAGTGTTTCGTGGCTTTTTCAACAAAATTTCTTCCAAGTCCAAAATTGATTTTGGAAGTTGTCAAAATATCCTAGGGGGTATTTTGGACAACATGTCGATTCTAGATTTTTCAGAGGTAGATGGAAGTTAAATGTATTGAAAATTCGTATTCTTGAAGTTTCGGGAGTCATGAAATTCCATAGTTATCTAGCACTCCGGGACGCAAGGACGAGGGAAAGGGGTTTCGAGGATGGCAAAATTTTCATGGATTTTGGGAGAGCTACTAACATAATATATAAAATTATAAATAATAAAAAAATATACAAATAAAAAAATTTAAAATTATTAATAACAGTCTGTGATGGTCCACTATCCACATAATGCTCGAAGATTTATGTATTTATCACTATTGATTCCTATTATGTCTTTGTAGTACAATAAAGTTGGGTTATGCGTAAATGTTTTGATCTATGACATAGTGCTTTTATCATTTACAAAACCTTTCTCCTCATATAAATTTTTGCAAAAAGGCTTCGTTAAGTGATTGAAGCTTCCAGAGTGAATTTTAATTAGATTTAGACATACAGACTGTCTTTCAAGTAGAAATGAGTGACTTCTACAAAAAAATCTTACCCTACAGGACTATATTAGGTCCTTCCTAAATTTATTTCATTTTCAAGTTTATTTGAGCCCAACAATGGTGTAGCTAGATCAAGGCCATCCATTACCAGACTGAGAAAATTTGTTGAGAAGATGATTGATTCATTAATCAATGTGAAACCCTTCAATGAGTAAAACTACGTGAAGAATTCAAGATAAGCTCCTTGAAATAGATAAATATTGGTGTAGGTATATTGACAATCTAGCATTTAAATCTTTTTATAAAAAAATAAAAATCTTAAAAATTTGGAAAAATATATATGTATATATTTGGAGGACATCAAGATGTCCCCTAAAAAAGGGGCCATTCCAGGGACGCCCCGAGGACATCCCACTTGAAATTTAGTAGAAGGGAAATGTGGGAGGGATGTTTCCCACCATCCCCAACACATCCCAGATGCCTTTATTTACCTTTTGTTGGAGGGAGGGGGTGGCGGGAGCACGTCCCGCCTAACACTGAAATTCAATCCCTTTTTTCAGCCTCTCTGTGTTGCAGCTTTCCATGCTTCTTAGGCTGTTCAAAGGGCAACTGTAGACTTAAGAAATGAGTTTGAGAATAAGAAACAACTTAGAAAGCTTTCGCTTTGTTACCACTATAGATTTCAGATATATGGAACAACAGAAAACTTGGGAAGTTAGAACCATGTCACAAGCTCTATGAGTCAATTAACATTAGTGGGGGTTCTATTTATCTCTCAGCATATGTTGCTTCCTAACTTTCAGAACACGGATACCAATTTTATTCAAGCAGTAGGATGGCTTCGGCGCTGCTGCTTATCATTTCTGTTCAGCCAATTTTAGGTTATACTGATGCATGCAAGCGATTCCCACGGGATCTTCAAAATTTCAGGTTATATGGCAGCATAGTGTTGTTGTAATGCTTATCCTTTCCCTTTATCGATCCAGGGGATCAGATCTCTCACGAGTGAGCCGATTGAGAAAATTTTCTTATTTTGACCTATAAGCTTGTTAGAGAAACCTCGACTCAGCCAATTCAATAGAGGCTAAGCTTGTTAGAGAGACCTCCACAGCTGACAAAAACCAAGCTCTCTTCTAGCTACATGGAGCTAAAAACAGGCATTCCCAGCCACCCTGCAGGATGACGATCATTCATTACTTCAGTTATTTGGAGCATCTCTGCAATCATAGATGACATATAACTAGCAAAATTCCAGGAAAGTCTGCTACAATGATGATTCAAAATTCTTCTGCTCCTTTATTTGGAAGGAATGACTGTTATGTTACACAAAATAACATGAGAGTTATGTTAAGGTGAACAACAGAGTTACATGGAAAGTCTCAAACAATGAAAGCTAGAATTGCAAACATTTGAGCCTGTCTCAAGATTTCAATGAGCCAACATCCTTCCAAAAACAATTATATCTGGCAGAGGCACCTGTTAAGACGGCGATCATGCTTTAAACAAGTCATAGTTGACCAGCAGAGCCAGATCTCTTCTCAAAATATCCTACTACCCTAAGGCAGTAGAGAACTACTCTTCATCAAATGTTGTGTTGCACATTGTCTGCCAAAGGAATTCAATTGCAGACAACCTAATCTTACAGCACACCACTTTGCAACTGTACCTGATTATCTAAGTGGTATTTTGTACATATTTGTAAGGAAAAAAATTGTACATCTTCCTGTTAGTTACGTAAACAGCACTTGCTCCAATCCCATCTGCATGATTTAAGAAGCATAGCCTCTCTCTAAGCAACCTCATGAAATTTGTAGTCCCAACTCACCTCAGCATGTGGTAAAAAAACTTACAGTAAGCCATTGCCTTAACCACCCAGAGCACCCACATGCAATAACAGTACTAGAATCTTACCACTTATGACTGTAGACCTGCAACTAACTTACATAAACATATCCTGTCATGATTGTACAAAAATGTACCATATACAATCCTGCAACTAACTTACAAACATATCCTGTCATATATGTACTAGACTCCTACCATATACAGCCGTAGACCTACGACTAACTTAAGTCTTACATACATACCCTGTCATAAAAGCAGAAATATGCATGCATAAGTTATGGGTGTTAAATTTGACGTCCGTATGAACATATTTGTCTAAATAACCGCACAATACTGTGGAAATTTTCTTAAAAACGTATGGGATAAAAGGAGAAAATCTCGGCAGACTGTCGATAAAAATCTGAACAATTATGATAAAAATATAACTAGCAATCGCATGTGTACAATGCAATGTGAACGCCGGACAATATAGGTTATTTGTTTTAGAGAGATAGTTATTACTTTTGTAGTTGATGTTGATAAGGGGTTTGATTGTTTTTGTAAGTGTAGATATCACTTCATTTAAAGGTTCCATCTCTACATTTCAAACTTGTTACAAATTCGTACATATACATTTTGAACTAAACATGTTACATGAAGACTTTCGTACATGTGCAGATTTTATATCATAAGTGGTAGCCTTTTGTGGCTAATTTTTTTCGCACTAAACATGAATACATTTTATACCGTTTCGGATAGTTAATTAGTTTTGTAGTTGACGTGGTTTGTAATTATTTCGAGGAAATTGTGTTAGTGTTGCATCGGTTGTTTTGTTGGTCTTTTGTTGAAAAAACCTTTTTGTACACTCATAAGGCGTGTGAAGTGATATGAAGTGGTTGAGTGATATGATCAAGTATCATGCGGAATGTCATGTATGTTCCAATTATTGTGTATGTCAAAATCTTGTTTCCCCAACATTTCAAGACTCTCAAGACCCGTATTGAATGTGGCGCATCCATTAAAAGGTTGAGCTCCTGCTGAGTTAGGTATGTATCTTGAAATTTTATGCAAACTTCATCATAAGAACCTGGTAAACTTGTTGGGCTATTGCGAAGAGATGGGGGAAAGGCTATTGAAAATTTCTATACAAGCATCATGAGGAATAAGCACTACTCCCGCAGAAGGAAAAAAATACAAAACCCAAAAATCCCAATCAAATACAAGTACATTTTGTCAAACAGTTGGCGCACCCTATACCTAAATTTCTGTATAGTAAAAAATAAAACAAGAATGGAGGTCTTATCAAAGCAGGACATAGACAGTTCAAATTTACAGCTAAAAACAACTTAAAACAGATGAGCGATTCAGACTTTAGAAAAATCTTATTAAACTTCCTGCAATGCTTAATGTGAAATTTTACATTAAGCAAGGAGCCCAACTCTGCATATCTAACTTGAAAGTGTATATTCTTATTTGTGAGTGATGATCTTACCAGCTATGAGTAACCATTCCGTGATCATCCTGCTAGATGGCCCCCACTTCTACCCAATTATTGACTTGAAAGATAATTTAACTGTTTGATAAATACATTCTGTTTATCAAAAAAATTAAAATAAACAGATTTTGCACTCATCATATCACAACTCAAATCTTAAAATAAATGCCAAAGCGAAAGGAAGACCATCTTAAAATAAATAGAGGTGACATAACCAGTGATTTATTCTATCATAATTATAGCATTTAGGTCAACTGATAAAAAGTAGAACCCATGGAAACATTCAATATGATTTTGGTTCATTTTGAACTGCTGGAGCTACAGATTTGAATGTTCAGATGATGGGTTTAGTGCTTGATTGTACAGAAACCATCTCATAGGATCTATATACCTAAAGGCCAGACAATCCTGCTGACTAAAGGGAGGGGCATTCAATTAGATTGAGAGAGAAACAGTGAACTTGAAGTTGCAGTAAGAATCGCCCCATCTGTGTACACTGTAAAGTTAAACAATAAAAGCTCTGAAAACCCAAGAAATAGGTTTGTCCTGCCTAATTGAATAGTTCAGCTTCAGCACAAAAACATCTTGACACATTTTAAAAAGCCGTACTCTGACTTGGTTATCAAGAATTGTATACCAACTCGTAGTCTCAAGTTGTTTGTTGACTGGTTAAATTGATACAAATCACTACAAAATTTGTTAAAATCACTACTAACATGAAGGCCACACTTTCCAGCCACACTCAGGTTTAATAGTCGCAGGTATCGTGATAAACGGATGTGTAGCTCATAGCTCAAACTGTTTTTGTAGCTATTCTAAATTTACATCGTCCCAGATCTAAAGCTTATTCACAGGATTGAAGATATAAAGAAATTTATATCATTCCGGATCCACACTTAAATCTACTTGCAAACCAAAAGGAAAGGAATAAAATATTAAGCAAGCAAAGCATCCACGGCTTGTAAATAAAAAGGTCTGAACTTACCCAGAGCAAATGACTTCTGAAGCAGGCTGCAGTTACAGAGGTTGCAGTCAAAGGCAGTCAAAGGAGAAGCCAACCTGGAACAGAACAATTTTAGCATGCTGAAGAATGAATTTATAGTGTTACAGTGATGAGTATTTAAAGGTTATTGCATGCAAAAACTAAAACTAAAACCGGGGTAGCATGCAAAATCGGAAAAGCAAACCAAAACTGGCGGCATGCAAAATCAGAAAAACAAAATTGTTAATAATAGCAAATATGCAAAAATAACAGAGAAAAGCTAAACCATAAGTCAAAACTGTCATTTGACCATCAAATTTGACATAGTCCTGTGAATGACCGCAAAGCCCTTTCCCATAAGGGGAACCCCTTCGGCCTAATTAATCTTCAATATTTCCTTCTTGACAGATCAAGAGTCCAAGGTTTTGAAGGGTAAGGTCGAGTGAAAAAGACGGGGTTGACAGTCAAATTTAACCCTGAGCAGCATAACGATTGCCGTTATAATTACCGTATACAGAATTCGCCAGAGAAGAATAAAACTCTTAACAACAAAACCAATAGATACTAGAAACAAAAGATCGATCAGCAATTTGAAGAAAAACTAACCTTAAAACCTTTGCAGATAGACCTTGAAAGCCTCCGAAGCGCTGAGTATTCCTACAAACACTGGATTTCGGGCCTGATGCAAATTATAATTAATTAACCTCGAAAATAGAATTCAAATAGCACCTTTAGGGAAAAGGTCAGACCTCCAAACAATCCCTGGCACTGCTTTTAAGTCACAGTGCAAAGAAAATTTTGGACCAGGATGAACCTTTTGCTTAACGAATAAAGGGATTCTGAGGGCACTGTAAGATGATTCTCTCTTCTTATAAAAGTACGTCCATAATTTCATAAAGAGTACAGTTGATTCTATTTCTATCAATGTCAGAATGGTACAAGCCCAAAACCGTTAAATGACATTAAAAGATGACAGCAGAATGTAGAAGAAGATGATGATATTTTAACGTCCGCGAGGCTACCAAAGCAGCCTATGTAGATATCCGATTGCTTTTCTGAGTCATATGATTTAAATGACCTCGGAAGCCAAGCCATTGATATAAGTACATGTGATGTTTTTGTGCATGTTTTGATTGAATTCAGAGTCTGTGTTGAGGTTATTATTATTTTTTCGGGAAATTGTTTGAGGAGAATCTTCAAGTTTTCTACTTCGGTGGAAGCCGACCCCGAGTAGGTTGTTTTTTAAGGATCAAGTTTAATAGGGTGCATTTCCTCATATAAACGAATTTTTTATTACTAAAAAAAGATGTAGTACATCATTATGCAAAATAAATTTGTGTGGTACTTTGATTAGTGGAGTTGTTACTTCTTTTATAAAGGCATTAATTAATCCATGGAGATATTGACTAAAAAGGCATAAGATTACAAAATGGATATTTTTAAGGATTTTAATGAGGGACAAAAAAATTGGAGGTTAGTACAATAATTGTAAATTTGGATTTGTCATATTATAATTACTAATGATTATTAGAAGAAATATCAATTATAAAGTTTTAATTTTAGATTTTTATATACTATAATTATTAATGACTAACGATGGTTCTAAGCGGAGAAAATAGTCGATGCTCTACCCCGAACGAAACCCTAATAGTAGCGCAAGCTCGGGGAGCAGGATCGTAGTCGCAGAAACCAGTCGGGATCGTGTCTAAAGATTTTGGATACGGTGGTAAAGGGGGACTCCCTCTAATAACGTCGAACCTCGATTTACTTCATTCAAGTGGCGGTCAAGGTAACGGTGTGTAAAATAAGCAAGACCGGTCCGCAGGCATATATTGTAGATTTGGTAGAAGAAATGTCAAAGCCAAGTCTGAACAAGCCGAAAATATGCGCCCATCTCCTCTCTCTGTCACGCGATTAGCGATTATAGGAAGATTCAACGGACTATGGCCAACTTCTTCTCGCCTCTCAATGTGGGTCTCTGAAAACTGGTCAAAAATGTGATATTTCTTTTTGCTCGAAGGGATTCTTCATGGTTCATTTTGAGGAGGGAGAAGATTACAAGAAATGCCTGTCAAAACGTCCATGGTTTTGGGGAAATGGTGGCTTATTCCTCTCACCATGGTTTCCATTGTTCGATTTCAATACTTACATTGTTTCTAAAATGCAAGTGTGGGTGTGTCTTCCAAACCTACCTCTACACCTGTGGAGCGCTCTGGAAGATATAGGTAATGCTTTGGGTAGATTCCTTAAGGAGGGTACATCCAGGGACGAGGCAAGTTTTCGAACCTATGCTAGATTTTGTGCTTTGAAATTGACTTAAACAAAGGGCTACCTGACAACATCCAACTAACCACAGGTAGACATCAGCATGTACAAACTCTGGACTATGAAAATACAACGTTTAGATGCGGGTCATGTCGAATCCCGGGACACTTGAGGTTGACTACCCTCAAGGGAGGAAGAATACTCGTAGAAATAATACACCAAATAAGGGAGGATGGAGCAGTCCTATTCCAAGTGCGAGAGAGTAAGGAGGAGCACACTAAGGAATAGGAAGCGCCATCCTCAGAGAACTTAAGGAATGGTTCTAGGAGCACGGACCCCACGGTCCCTTCAAATGGGGGAGATATTCGGACGACAATGGTCGGGGGAGTCAAGAGAGGGCGTGAATCAAATAAATCGGACTCGAGATCGGGAGCAACATCCGTATTCCTCAAACAACCTCAACCGGTAGTTGCCTCTGACCAAAGCATTTGGCAAGAGGTTAAGAAGAAGAAGGGAAAGAAGGGGTGTCATGCAAATCTGAATGATTACTATTTTGCGTATGTAGAATAGTAGTAGTATATGTTCCTTGTTCCCTCTTCTTTGTGTTATGCAGTCGTAGTGTTTTTTTGGCCCGGTTTGGTTGTTGGTTTTGTTCGTTGAGTTGGTTATTGTCGGTGGGGCCCCTCCAATCCCATGATTCTAAGCTCTAGTCAAAAGCATTTAACTATCCAAAAAAAAGTATTAATGACTAATGTAAATTATGTCAATCTAGATATATTATGTATGGGGCTTGAAAGAAATCTTTGTATTTAAAAAAAAATTACAATCTAATATTTGGTTAAGATATTATGATTTTGACTATCAAATTTAAAGTTAAGATTAAAAGTGAACACATTCATGACATTACAATACACCATGGTATCTTTGTAAATGTCATTAAAAATTATCTCTCAATAATATAAAGAAGGGAATATGGCGTGCAAAATTATTTTTCGCAGATCTAGAAATAAAAAACAAACAACCAAGAAAATGTGAAATAAAATGTCTTCAATGTCTCGCAAATTTGTGGAGTGAAATAGTTATTATTATAAATAATTTATTTTTGTGAAATTAAAGTCTGAAATAATTAGTTTAATTTAAGAAATTGTGAGTTTTTAACCCATTAAAATTGAATTTAGGTGGTTTTGCTTATATAGTTTTGGGTTTCATGGTTTAGATTTAAGGGCTTTGTATTAATCAAAATTTTATATGTTAAAGATTTTTCGTGTTAAGGTTTTGGGTTTTAAGGTTTTGAGATCCTATTTTCAAAACTTTCAGATTTAAGATTCCATATTTTAGATTTTAAGGTTTGTCATGGTCTTCGGTATTTGGGTTCAAAGTGCTTTAGATTTTAATTATTGGATCTCAACTTTCAAATTATGTGGATTTTTATACTAATGTAATTGTTTTGTGGTCAAGTTTTCCAAGTGGAGGCTTTGGGTTTCATAATTTTTAGGTTCTAAATATTTTGGGGTTCGGGGTTTAGGTTTTTTTCATTTTCAAGGTTTTCAATTTTCGGTTTTAATTTTAAGATTTTTTTGTTTTAGGGTTCAAGATCCGTTAGAGATTTATATCAATTATTTTTATGTTTTCAAGATTTTTGAGTTAAGATATTCTTATTTGGGGTTTTTTTGTGTTGGCATGTGTCATGTTCACGCTTGATGTGAAATCCACCTAAACTATTTGGGTTATCTACATGAGACATATTTATGTGTAATATGTCGTTAATATGATCGCGATCCGAAAACGATTTTTACCCCATGGGTACCGTTTTAAATATTTCGGATACTTTAAAAATTTATCAATTTACCGAGATGTCGTTACTAATTTTAAGAAGTAAATTCTGATTAAATTACTGATTTAAAAATGTGGAATGAAAATCAGAAATTAGAATGCAATCAGGGATTAAAAACGACACCAAAATTGATAACGGAGTTCACCCAACTAGGGCTACGTCTCGGATTCTCAACTAGAGAATCGATCTATTTAACGTCCAATGAAGTACAATAACCCTTCAATAATGACAAATAGATCACAAAACTTGCAAATGGGTTGATACTAGACCTCATGGAACTCTGCAATCTAACAGAACACGTTCCCAAGTCAATCCACAACCCCTACAGTGTCTTCGTAATGCATCCTCCTGCAAATGTGCTAGAAAAATCACCTAAAAATGAAGCATCCTAAGCATTACATGAAAACAAATTACATATTTGGAATCCTTACAGAATTCTGAGCAACTTTCATTTTTACACCATGGACAAATTTTGCCTCTAGGTCCTCCAAAATTGGGGTTGAAAGCAAACTACTCCTTAAGCCTTTGTGGCTTTGCACAGGCATGTCTTTTCTTCTTCTTCTGCCTAGCTCTTTAATTACAGAGCTCCTTTTATAGGCATGTATTAAGCTCTTGACTCATTGGCGGGGAATTTTGACTTTAACATGATTGTTGAGCGGTTCCAATCCCACCACCGACTCCACTACCTTTTTGATTCCCATGGATTCACATACCCACTTCGCATTTTAAATAATGCTTTGCCTTTTAATTATTGCCACCACATGGCTTACCCCTATTAGCTGCTCCCGGACATGTGTGTCTTTTCTCTAGAAATGAGGGGATAGATTTGTTTTTGGATTGTCGTCCATATCCTCTAAGTGGCCTTCGTGGCTTGGTGGGAGGACTATTCCTTTGTCCCACATGCGTGGGAGAGTAGAGTGGGAACACCTTTTAATAGACTCGGGTGACATATCTTTTTGTGGCTTGGGCCACGTTTATACTCTTTTCGCAGAGGCCGAGTTATTAAGGCCTCGAGTTGAATGTTGAACGCCACGTAATGAGGACCGAGTTGTTTGGTATTAGTTGTGACTTTGCTTGTGTTGCCACATCATGGCGAATGTAAAGATCCAATGCCCAATGTGTGGGTCGAACTATGTTGGTCCGCCGACTTCGACCGAGCGAGTTGTGCGTTCATGGCACGAGAGGTGGCGAGCTATGCATTAGTGGTTTGGTGCATTGTTAAATGCCCACGGTTTGGGCCGAGCTATATAATGAGCTATTGGATGTACACCGAGCCATAGGCTATCCCGAACCATAAGTCTCGAATAATGTGGGAGTATAATGATCAACTCGACTAGATGAGGAGTTGACCACTCCACCGAACTATCAAAATAGCTTGCTCGAGCTTGATTGCAACCATGTAGTGCAATATGGCATATAATATCGAAAATCGATAACGACAATATAATAAGGCGACAAAGGCACCCCTCCTACAAAAGAGTGTGTCAAACCTGGTTGAGGTTCTACGGCAAGTAAATAGCGGGGCCCACAATTTTTTGTTGACTCACTAGGAGGTGATCGAATGCGAACTTTCACTTTCCACCTTTTTCCAAATGTCATATGTCAACGCATAACTCGCATGTTCACCCCTGTTGGCCAGTTTCCCAACCTGGACTTTGACTGGCTATAACTTGAGCGTATGAGCTCTATTTTCCATGTTCCAGCTGTCATCGAAAATATCTCAAAATGTTCTACCACTTGGTCATGATTTAGGGATATTTAGGAGTTCTCGTATGTCCTAAAATGTCCTTTGGATCAGGATGTAGCTAATGTGGAAGTTATTCTCTCATATGTGTTAAAAGGGTTAGATGCTCAGTGTCCTTAATTAATATTCCCGCCTTTCATTCCACTAATAATAATCTCCTACTTACCTTATAATTTTTCTATATAATGTGTCATTGGGTCCTTCATGAGGTTAACACAGAGGAGCTTATAGATAGTAACTTTGAATTGGATGAGATCTAATCTCTAAGGAGACCTTATTCTTGTGCTACATTTATTGATTGCTACATATGTACATTGTATATTCTATTGTTAGTTTAATATGGTATGTTTTTTGTTGGTATCTCATGTTCGAATCATATATGTGGATGATGTGTTTCTATTGTAGAGTTTCCATGGGTCCTCTTCGTTTCTAACATTGTTTAAAACTTATTTTCTAACATGTTATCGAAATGAATTCTCTCATATGTATCAAACCAGTTCTTAATAAGTAGTACTGTCGATTCCTACATTTTTATGTTTCCACACAACTTTTACTATCATTATTCAAATCCTAAGCAAACCCACATTGTAGGTTTTCCAAGATTATCCATTGGTAGCCTTTTTTTTATGGTTTCAATATTACCAAGGTAGTCTTTTTAGAAAAAAATTAAGGGTTATTTCATGGAATGAGTTTTATGTTTTGAAGAGTTTCCCAATCTCCATTTCATATTTAATTCAATCCTTCAATCGATCCTTGTACAAGTTGCATGTTTGCATACAAAGGATATACATTAAAGAGTTTTATGATATTTTTCATTTTAGAGTATATTGTTATGTACCAAGCATTTTCATTACATTCAGAGATCTTGAAGAAAGTATGTTTTGACTTTTATTTCACCTAAATTGGACACTAAGATCTCGATTGACAAACATTTTTGAAGAGCTAGGACACGGTGGCATTTTGGTGAATTGTTTTGCATTTTCGTGTAAAACATAACTCTATTTTTTATTTTAGAATTTACATTCATAACTTACGAGAAAGTCTAAAACAACAAAAATAGATAATTTGGACACTCGATGTGTGCGTTTGAAGTTGTAGTTGTGAACCTTTTCCATTAACTTTAGTCTTCTTTGGTATTTTCATCTTCAAGGTTTAGGGGTTCAAGGATTTGAGATTTTCAAGGTTTCTAAATTTTTCATTTTTGAAGCTTGCGAGTTTTAGATTTTAGGGTTTTTAGTTTTCTGTGGATTCAAAAATTTCAAGTTTAGAGATTTCGATTTTTAGATTCTAGCTTTTAAATTTGAAGATGTTTTATATAAATGTAATTTTTTATATTTTCATGGTTTGCTTAACTGAGAGTTTCCAAATTTTGAAGTTTTTATATTTGAATCTTTTAAGCATTAGAGTTTTTAATTTTGGTATCTTTGAGTTTCAAAATTCAAAGATTAATTTTTTAGTTTCAAGTTTCACAAGTGCTTTATATCAATTAAATTTTTACGTTTGTTTGCAGTTTTGAGTTCAATATTTTTGGGTTTAGTTTTTAGTGTCGAGTTTCCAAGTTTTAGGATTGTGGATTTTTATGTTTAAGGCTTTCAGTTTTAGGTTTTGAGGTTTTTTTATTTTCCATTTTTAAGGGTGTTCGGGTTGAAGCTTTTAGTTTTTGGGGTTTCTCTGTGTAGTTTTTACTTTCAAGTTTAAGTTTTTCATGCATCATGTTTTAGGTTCCCTTTTTTGGGTTTAGGTTTCAAGGTTTTCAAGGAATTTTGGGCTTTGTGGTTCGATTTTCTAGGTTTTCTAATTTTTCAAAGTTTTTAGGTTTATAAATTTTGGTTTTCATGTTCCAAATTTTAGGTTTTGGGACCATTTTATATCAATGTACTTGTATTTTTTGAAGTTTCCTCATTAGGGGTTTCATAATTTTGAGAGTTTTTATTTCAGGTTGTTGGGAATAATATAGTTTATATTCACATTGGTGAGATACGGATTTGTTTATGTAAAGTGATTTAGTAAAATCACGTAGGGATTTAGTGATTTTTAAGGAAGGAATGTAAGTGTGTTAGAACCACCACCCTATTCTTACGGAGATTGGTTATAGGAGATTTGTTTTATAAGTGTATTATTCTCATTGAATAAACATGTTATTGTGATTGACATTTATCCGAGCTGTTTGCTCCTCCACTCATTTGTCATTTGGTATTAAAGCAAGGTCTTCGACCATCTGTGTTCGATCTTCATTGTTCTTGCAACCAACGGATCGTATACCATAGCATTGCAGGTGTGGACCATGTGCAACTGTTGTTGTTATGTCTGTACACTTTGCTTGCATATTGCCAATCACTTTCAATACAGACCACCTGCAAGTTCTTGGCATTCACCGTCCATCTACTCTCTTTTCCCACATTGTTCATTATCTTCGCAAAATTTTCATTCTCAGTCTACTACTTGCAATTTATTAAAAAAAAAAATCATAGTTTTATGCAGGTTTAGTAAAATGTAATATATTTTGTCTCTCAACAAAATTCAAATTTGCAAAATGATTTGGGAATTTTAGGATGAGGAAAACAAAACCGATAAAAGGTTTAAAGCGATTTTCAGAATTGAAGAGAAGTTGTGCACGGAAAAGAGGAACACATTGTTCAATTTATGCATAAAACGACATGTTTTTATCAGTTTTAGTGTGTATTGGCTAATTGTTTGTAAACATCGGTTATATTCTCCTCAGCGATATTAGTAAGATCAACAAAACTCGTTTGGCGACCTCAACAAGTGGCTACGCCCAGCTTGCTTTGAACAACAAACACAACAATCCTTCCTCAAACTGACATCAAGCTCTTCCATCTCCATCCCTGCTCCAACTGTAGTTTTCGTTGAGCTCGTCATATTTGTTTAGGATCAGCCTTTTCTTTTGCTTCGGTGAAAGTTTTTGGTTTTTAGTTTATATTATTTTTGAAGTGATTTTATATAAATGTCACGTGGTTTCTCTAAATCCACATGTTTTCTCAAAACCATAAGTAGTTTTTGATATTTATTTTGGATTCAGGTTTTTAGGCTTTAATTCCGTAGTCATAGTAATTTAATAAGTTATTTAGATTTTGTTTTAAGTATTAGTTGTTTTATTATAGAGTCCCGACTCCCATGTTTTATAGTGCAAGTCAATATAAAAATGTTTATAGAGGTGTTTAGTGAGTTTCTTATATTTCGTCATATTCTCTTATATATGTTTTGTACTTAAAATTAAAGTGTCTTTGTGTAGACACTAAATCACGCATTTGGGGTATATTTCTAGTCCCGATCACATACCACTATTCATATGATTTCTAAGCTAGAAAAGTACTTATTAATTATTGTCTTTGGTTTTTTTGCTTGCTTTATATTTTCCTTCTTGGTCTTGCAAACCTTCTTACCCAGGTTTGACCTTCGACACTTCCTTTTTTCGAGTCCTGGACACCAAAGACCCAACGAAGACACCAAGCACCTAGCGCCCCATCCCCTTTGCCCCTAACCTCTTTGTATCTTACTTGCATCTTTTGGGTCTTTTATAGCTATGGGGCATATTTATTTCTTACTAGTCAACCTTTTAGTGGTTAATTACGAAATTCAAACAAGGGAGTCATATAAATACAAAGCTATGTGATCATAATAAAGAACCAAGCACTAAACATCTACTATCACCACCTAAGGTTGCATCCAAAGGCATTACAAGAGCATCAAAGCATCCATCTAGCATCCATTCAAGGGACAAGGGATTGCATTCTTCTACATACACTTCATAGACGAGAAGTTCATTTTTCCATGCACGCATTTATCTACATTTTCTACATCTAGTTATTGCTCGTTATCAAGTGCAACTTGCACAAGAGCCACCTAGGCACGATTCAACACATACACACATAGAACTACATAGAGTCCGAAATGTAGTAAAGTGCCTGAATCGTAAGTTCACTTAGTCGGGTGACCGCCGAAGTCAATCCGAATCCCCATTTGCATCTTTTTCTTTTGAGGTTTTCATGTGTTTTGGGGTTTTGCATGTGTTCTTTCTCTTTGCACGTTTCAAGTGAATTCGGCGATCAAGCGGCAAGTGCATGTGACTAAAGGCGACATCCAGTGAACATCTTATGACCCTACAAAACTAAGTTTTGAGGTTAGAAGCGATCCACGGGGGCTCAGAGGAGGTATATAGCTCCCTGACGCCCTTAACCCTACATAGGCCCCCTAGTCCCCACATTCCTGACAACTCTGCATTTTTCTGGGCTTGGTTGCGACACTTTGCTTCTGGTTTCATTAGTTTTCCATTTCAAGCCACGAGTTCGAGTTTATGTGAATCAACTAAATATTTTATCCCCCTCTCAGTAACTAGGGTTTCAAATTTATTAGCTTACTTGCTTGTGTCAAATTCGTACTTTATTACATATTTACATCTACTTTGTTACATAATTTAGATTTAGCATCTATTTATTTCAATATTTTCTTAATCACTTTGTTATCATCATATGGTTGTGTCATTACCGAAGACGTCTTTATTGTAAGGGACGCATTATCGATTTAAACAAACGCGTTCATTAAGTCAAATTTGTGGGAAAAATAAAATGGACAAAATGAATCCAATTGACAAATTTTATGGAAAGTATTTCCATATATGGAAAATCTAAATCCATTTGCTACTAATTACAAAATTTACTTTGGAATTGTAACGCCCACATTAGTAACACGACCAAACCATGAATAAATGTTTATCACAAGTAAAAACTTATCAACAACACTTACTCTATCACTTTGGCCCACATAACAACAACACAATGTCTGAACCAAAACACAACATGCATCACTTTGCATGCATCTCCAAAAAAAAAGATGATGATTCCAACTAAATATTAGAAAAGAAAAAGGTATAACACCACCAAGCCATAAAATAGATTGTCGAGGGGAAATGGTGGTAATACTTCCACTTATTCCTCCGCTTAGGAAGGGAGACTAGAATTTGGTTCCTCCAAGAAGTAATACAATCGTACATGAAAACACACTTATCCCTCCACTAAGACTAGTCTTGTCAACCTTTGTTTCTTCCCAAACTAAATAAGAAACCCCATACACCGTGATAACACGTATCCCTCCACCTTTGGAAATACAAGTCCCCAACATAGACACATGCACAACATACTCATACATACAAGAAACAAAATTCATCAATCAAATGCATACACACGCCAATAAGAAACCAATTAAGTTTCACAAAATTTTAGAATAAAGGGAGGGTAAAAATTGCATTTCATCATACGTGTATCACAATATCAAGCCTTCATACGAGGATTGAAAGAGGGAACTAAGGACATTCACAAACATTAGTACGCACTACCAAGCCTTCAGTGGCTTGCAAGGTGAACTAGGGTCATTCTAAACCACTTATCGCTCCACTAGGGTATAGGGCGTAAGTTCTTAGTTCCTCCAAGTAACAAATAAGAATGCATTATCACTTATCCCTCCACCTTGTTTATTCAAAACCCACTTATCCCTCCACTAGAACAAATACACATACCTTTGGTTCCTCCTTAAGTTCAAACAAGGTTTACTTTGGTTTTATTGTACTACTTATACCTCCATAATGACCATACCTCCCCCCATACACACAATACACTTGTTAGCCCCACAATGAGTACTAAACAAGTACACGACATATAAGAAAGTCACATTACTACTCAAATGAGAAATAAAACACATACATCCCATCAAATGATGGAAAGAGAAAACATTGATTTTTAATTAATAATGAGAGGAGTGAGGTGTTTATTATGTCACTATAAACATCTTTCATGGCTTGCAATTACTCATTCAAATCATTTTTGCACAAATACATGAGTCAATAACATTAATAGTCTTTTGCACACACAAATATCATGAATAGGTTAGCAATACTCATAACACATTTGCTCAAACAAGCATAACACCAAACAATAAAAAGGCCACTAGATGAAATAAGAAGAGAGGTTTTTACCCACAAGGTACATAGATCAATTAATTCACATTTCCTTTTAGTTAAATTTATTCATTTAACATCATTGTTTAAACCACAATTAGGAGTACGAAACATATGCTCATTCCTTAAATATTACAAGTTTCCCATTTAATAAAATGTTTGATCACCAATTATGCATTACTTTATTTTTATTTATTTTAAGATCATCTTAGGCATTTTAGTCATTTTGCATCATTCAAGGTGTATACGATATTCATGACAATCGTTCCAAAATTTCATCTCATTTACTCTTGTTCTTATTACCTTTACATCATTACTTTGATCTCATGTTGGCATCATTTTAGAACAACTACGGTTCATATAACACTTGTTCTTCACTTAGGGATCAAGATTCCAAGGAGTGTGATCTCACACAAAATAATTATTTTTATTTTTTTCTTAGGCAATTTAAATATTAAATACACATTACAAGTGAGATATTCAACACAATTTTTAACATGTTTTATGCCTTCTACGACACTATTTCCAATCGTTGGGTAAACATAAATTAAATTTTCTTTTACCAATAGCCTCATAATAGGTCCCACGACTTATTAATTTCATCAACACTCAAGGGGTCTACACCCTACTATGAGACAAAACTTAGAGTAATCAAATATCTTTATCTTGTAAAACCTTTGTGCAACCTAAGGCATTTCGATGTTACTTGTCAAGGTGACACTTTTATCTGCAATGAGTAAATGAATTCAAACACAAAAGTTTAATGTGTTGGTAAACTAACACAGACTCCACTCACATAATTTAGATCTCTCAACGACATCAATCGTTGTTGAAAACACCCCAACTATCCTCGCAAGGGTGGGTTACACGCTAAGGTGACAAGGACAATTATGCAACTAAGGAATACAACTTACCCATAAAGTGATCTTATACCTATGACATGCTAGAAATGTTAGTCAAACTTACTCAAAATGTGACAAAGAAACACATAGTATAGCCGTTGCACTCACATAAAGGTACATTAGTTAAGGAAATGATATTTGTAAGACTTGTCCTTGGTGAAGAACAACATACGACTTGTGATAGGTTGAAGTCTTTTCGAAGATGATAAGGGGTTAACAAACTAGACAAGCCATAATTAAGAGAGAAAGTATGACACGGGTCAAGAACACATTTCATTAGATAATTTAGGTATATTAAGTTTCCACAAAATAAGATGAGTTTTATGGGAGAACTTCAATAGTTACCATGACAAATGATTGTTTTAAAACGTCTAAACCATAAGTACAACATTAAAATACAACTACATATCCATTTCAATGCACACATGATATAACCAAATTTTACTTTTATTTTCTCCTTTCAAAAGGTAATTAAACACAATTATTCGAAAGACACTACATCTCATTTTTATGGAAATAATACACTTATTACAAACTAAGTACATCTTTAAAGTCAAAAATCCCTTTATTTATTCATATTTTGTGTGTTGCCAACAACTTGTAAAAACCATGTGATCATGGGTCAAAAATAACTGCTGGCATGACAATCTCCTATGATCTAACACAATTCACAATTACTAATTCATTTACAATGAATTAAAACACTTTGCACATACAAGAGAGGTAAGAGATGCATTTTCAATTTCATTTCATTTTCAAAACTAGAGAGAGGTAGAGAGAGGAGAGAGAAATAACACCATTTTTCCCACAATAAATTTTCTCAAAACAAGCAACCAAATGGAGTTCCATACAATCATATGTTAGTGTCTACAAGTTTTCTCGACAATTATTTGACTTGATAAGGGTCCCACGACAGTGTTTCTCATTTTGCTACAAGTTTGCAAAAACGTCCAAATTATCCGAGGGCTATCAAACTGCATTCAAAAACTGATTTTTGATGGTTGAACGCACCATGTGACAAATCCTATACACTCTCCTATATATAGGGAAACCCTTAGAATTGATGGAACTCAAATTTGGTGAACATTATTTGAACAACGACTACCTCTTTGGAGCTACCAATCGTAATTACGCCAGATTGACCTTGTCGCCCAATGACTAGAGGCCTACAAAACTCACTTGTGAAATTAGCTTACAAAGTGATTTTCTCATATTTAAGGATTGATAGCGATTGTCACGGATAAATGCTAGAGATATGTAAAGGTCAAATTTCATCTCTCCACCTAGGGCCTAAGCGCAAAACCAAAATCAAACTAAACTTTTAACTTTCAACAACTGTCCAAAGTTACAAAAGGTCAACAAGGCTCCTAGAGGGGTGACGAAAAATACACAAACGAACATTCAAAGTCATTATAAGGTTCGCTATAACACTCCACATGACAAGGAACCAAATCAAAACTTTACTTTCTCATTTCAAGGTTTGGAGAGGTGTTTTTGTGTCATGAGAAAATCATGTTTTATTAAATTTTGCAAGGTAAACAAAAACTAGTTTTAAACTAGAAATCAAGTTTGACTCGTCATTCGATTGGTTTCGTTATCCAAAATTATTTTCAAAGTTATCCGAACATCAAAGGAGGTAATTCGGGAGTTGGGTTTACACTCAAAAATGTTGAAAATAGCAACAAGAAACTCAATTTAATTTTCTGTCTAAATTAAATTGAGGAGGAAATTCAAAATTCCACATCAAGGCCACTTGGATGTGTTAGGTGAGTCATTAGCAATCGTTAACTCGAGTAAATTCGAGTTGAGACAATAAGATCAGTGAGTTACGAGATTCCTATATTTTAGGAACCCAGGTTGAGTTTATTTGAGTTGTAAATCAGTTAAAACTAGTTTCAAGTGAAACTGAACTAGTTAATGATTAGTTAGGTGGTTGGACTTCAGTCTAACCCAATGATCATTTAGTTAACTGATCAATCAACCCATATTTTGCTCATGCATGTGAATAATTTGAATTCTTAAGTTGTGGTGGAATTTCCAAGGCAGATGACAGCAGGTGCAAACTAATTAAGTGCACAGGAGTTTTGTTTTAGTGATCTGACTGAGATAGACCTTATATAGGTAGGTTGTGCTCAGTTGAAAAACCTGAATTGTAATTGATCTCTTCCATTTGATTAATGCAAAACAGAGCTTGTGGGGTTTTGGGCAGTAAGCTTTCCCGGGTTTTGATATATCTTGTCTCTGTATTTATGCAGTTTCTGTGTGTGATGTTTTTTTTATTTATGCAGTAGATTAGATTTGTGTCTCATGATTTAGATAAATTTCATGAGCAGTTGTGAATCTATTGAAATTTCTACAAAAATAATCCTTATAGTTGCATAGAAAAGAGGAAATTTCACTGTTTTGTGTTACAATTCGTTTTAATTACCCGAAAGCATATTCTTCATTTGCTTTTACTTTCGATATCATTGCAAAGGAAAAACTAGAACTACGAAACTCATGCAAGATAGAAATGAGAAAACCATGCCTAGACTAACTGAGCACAGTTGCAGAGTTTAGCATTACACGTGTTAATTGTGTCTGTCTGCAAGGTTCATTGGCCTCTTCAAACTCCGTTTTGTGCACAATATACAACCATCACATTCTATGTGATCGAACTCCTTGGAATTTTGTCAACTAGTTCACCCATCGTCTATAGCCCGGAACAAAATCGAAAGGATAAAAAATCTCAGCCCAAACGAAACCAATAAAACCACACCCACTTATACGTAGGAGAAGGAACTGTGACTAACACAATACAAGACATATAACACCAAATCCTCCTATGCATTCGCCATAAGAACTACAACCACAACCTCAGACAAAAACTGGCCTTTCTCCATAATGTTTCGGTTGCGCCAAACTCTGTTCCAAAGCTTTAATTTTAACATAGACTGAAGGTGTGTTGACCGCTACAACTGATTGGTTGGAGAGCTGCTTATTGCATTTGCTTGCAAGTTTCTAAGGTCTTTTCAACAAATCTACTTTTTTGTGGTATAACCTGCAATCATGGCATCCAATGAACATGTGATTCTTCTAGGAATTTGTAAAACAGTTCACGTGCCTTGTCTTTGCTTCCATTGTTTTTATTTATGATGCAACCCACAAAGCATACAATGTCAATGCCATCCACTGCCAATCTCAAACTCATAGCACTATGAAATGCGTCTAGTAGGAGTAGGTGTTTCCGCAGGCTCTAGAGTAAGGATTTACACCTGTCAATGTGTTTTCTTGAAGTTCCAGGGCCTTTTCAACAAACCCATTTTGCTCATACACTGCAATCATAACAGGTCGTGAGGCTGCATTTCTTGTAGCGTTTTGTCAAACAGCTTACAGGCTTCCACATTCGCATACATAACTACCAGCACACTTACAACTCTAACCTCAGGAAAACAACATCTCTCCAAATGCTTTGGTGGATGCCCTTTCCCTGTTTCAACGTTTCCTATAATGACACGACAAAGAGGATGACGTCAAAGGTTGTGGAGCTGGGTTTAGACCATCCAATGGCATTTACTGTTAGTTTCTAAAGGCTTTGCTTCCATACATGTCTGACAACACCTGCAACTACAACACGAAATCCCAACATGTTCCCAACACGCCAAGTCTGTTCACCGCCATACCTCCATCCTCTTCTACCAAACACAAACAATTTTACATTTCCTCTCCCCCACCTTTTATTTATTTTTCTAAAACTCGTTCTACTTCTAAGAACCCTTTAGATTTTAATTTCAATATTTATTCTTATTATTTTTTAAATTATCTCAGTTCACTTTTTTTACAATAACATTTATTTACTCATTTTGTTCATTCAATTTGTTTGTTTTCCTTTGATATCTTTAAATTTCACTTACTATAATTCCTATGTAAAATTTATTATTTTTGTTGTAAACATAAATTCTATTGTTATCATCTCGAAATGGTGTTGACAACATCATCTAGGGTTGAAACTTAGGTCAAGTGTGACGGTAATCGAAACCTTCAACAACTTGACGATGCAACTATGAGGGGTAGACATAAACATGTCATTCTATGATGGAATTTGATCCTAAGTAAAACGTCTAATTTTCAACCATTACAAAATTGACGGTCTTTGGACAAGCTCTTTGACTTGATTGGATAGGACGAGGTGAGACATACACGTAGCAGGGGAACTACGAGAACATTATTGATAACATTGTTGTAAAACCAACGAGATGCCAACGAGATCAAAAATGGAAGGTCAAAGATAAGAAACTCTTGGCCATTATTGGTCTCAACTTATTAAAACCATATTTGAATCATGTAAACCTTAAAAAGTCTTTTAAAGATATTTGGGAATCATTGAACATACTATTTGGATCTCAAGCCGATAGTGTTGAAATAACTATGAAGCAAAAATGGAAGAAGGTGGAGATATGGTATCTCGAGTAGCAATATTTGTTCTCTCATAAACCAATTGGTTGGAATAAATGAAGAGATAAAAGAAAATGATGAAAAACTATAATCCTAAATAACATGTCCAATATGGGGTTTACTCTAAGTAAGCTAAATTCAAGCTTAGAGAACATTGTATCGACATTATTTGATGAAGGAAACAAGATTAAAAATAATATTGCATAAGAAGAAGAAGTGATGGTCATACAAAACAAGCCAAGAACTTCTTACAAAAATTCCAAATGTGTGTTCAAATCCAAAAATGAAAAAACAAATACACATGTTTTTACTATAAAATGCCAAGGCATATTCTTATGAATTGCAAGCAAAGAGAACAAGATATCCTCGACGGAAAGTTGCATACAAGGCCATGGTAATCGAAGAAAACGATTGGGAAGTATCCACCTCTCATTCCAATGATGAACAATTTTCCTATCCAAGTGACAAAGATTATGTGTACTAAATATGCATGTGCGTTTGTGTGTTGTGCATTTCCCCATGTGAGCACTAAAGGTGAGAATGTTGGGAATAATATAGTTTGTACTCACATTGGTGAGATAAGGGTTTGTTTATGTAAAGTGATTTAGTAAAATCACGTAGAGATTAAGTGATGTTTTTAGGAAGGAATCAAAGTGTATTACACCCACTACCCTATTCTTAGGGAGAGTGGTTATATGAGATTTGTTTTATAAGTGTGTTATTCTCATTAAATAAACATGTTATTGTGATTGACTTCTATCCAAGTTTTTGCTCATCCATTCATTTTGTCATGGGTTTTCATTTTTTGGGTTTTGGGTTTATGATTTCACCCTAAAAATCATAGCAAATCTAAAAACCCTCATTTTAGGATTGGAATCTAGAAACAATGCATGTTTAGATTATTAAATTAACATTCAACAAATATATATATGAATATGTATGTAAATGATAAAGAGATTGAAATTAATTAGGGCATGCTAGATATAGTAAAAGTACAAGAAGATAATGCACTTAGATTTTTGTGTCCTTGTGACTCATATAGATGTGAAACTAGAAAGAACAGTTGGAAATCTAATGTACTACTTCATCTTTGAAATTGAATATTTGTTTGTATCAAGACAAAATTGACCAAGTATGACATTATCAACCAACCATAATGTGTACAGTTCTATACAAACTTGTCCAAGTGCTCTTTGTGTCTCTATTTCAATTCACGTGTCTTTGTCTTAGTTTTCTATACCCTTTTCACTCATGACCACTTTGATATGTGTGAATATTATTGTAATAGAAAACCCTAGTTCTCTTGTACAAATATTCGCATTGACATGAGATGGGAAGAATAAGGTTAAGGGAGTATTTAAGTTGAAACACCTATGTGTTACTTGCATAGCCCCATGTGGAACACAAACTCGATGTAGTTATCATAAGCGATGGAAGTTTAACTTGTGTTCTCATGACATTGAATATATGTAACTAGAATTTGGCCCTTGAACACCAAATAATGTTTGCTTTGACTTGGTTTTGAATGCTTTTGACTTGGTTTTGAATGTTTTTACTTGGATTAAAATGTTTTGGCTTGTCTTAGAGAGTCTTAGATCTCTTAGAGTATGTTCCTAATGTAAGATCTTGTAATATGGAAGAACAGGGAAGTTTGCTTGATATTTCGAGAGAGAAAGAACAAGTGTGACCTTGTAATTACCAAGTGAGTAAATAAGTGGGTTTGATTTATATTTATACGACTCCAAGGGTAATATTTTGTACTAAGACCAACCTAGGAGGAAAATAATGACTCGTAGAAATATGTCCATTCATAAATTTGCCTACTGAGAAGCCATGAATATGATTGATCAACAGGGACAAGACCAATTAGTCGATCATGTCCGGTTGGACTATTTCATCCATTAGGCGGGAAGCTCGGTTGATATGAAAGTGCTTGCCACAAAAGATGTAAGTTTTTAGGTTGATAGAGGTATTCTTCAGACGTTTTTAAGTAGTAGAATAAGGGATTGCAAGCCTTAGGATAACATAGGATAGTGTGTTTGAGCTTGGATTGTGCACGAGAAATCATACGTAAGGTAAATGAACCAAAACCAACATTATCAACTACCACATGACCAAATTTGGGTGTCTACATTTTTAAGTTTTAGGTTTTTGGGATTTGGATCTCAAGGTTTGGGGTGTTCGAGTTTTTTTCACTTTTTTGTATTTACTAGTTTTGTGGTCCAAAACTTTTAGTTTTCCCATTTAAGTTTTGGTAGCGTTTTATATCTATAAAAAATTTACTTTTAAGGGTATCCTTGTTGAGGATTCCAATTTTTGGGGATTTCTAGAGTATGGGTTTTGGGTTTCAAAGTTTTCACAATTTTCAGAATGGTTTTTTCAAGATTTAGTTTTGAGGTTTCAAAGTTTCCAGCTTCAAGTTCCGCATTTGGGCTTTATATTTCAAGGTTTTTGTGTTTTGGGTTTTGGCAATTTTGGGTTTCAAGCTTCGATTTTTAGGTTTTGAATAAGATATTACCATATTATAAGTAATCTACTTTTCATGTTTTTAGGGGTTTTGCATTTCGAGGTTAGGGGTTTCCACATATTAGATTTACTTGATTTACATGGTTTTGATTCGTGGTTTTGATTTTCCAATTTTTGTGTTATCTAGGTCTTCAAGTACTCGATTATCAATTTTCAAGTTTTGTGATTTTTGGGTTTGGGCTTCAAGGATGTTTTCTATCAATATGATTTTCATGTTCTTCAAGTTTGTTGGTTCAATATATTCAAGTTCAAACTTTTAACGTATAAGTTTTTCAAGTTTCAAAGCTTTAGGAGTTTTCAAGTTTGGATCTTGTAGGACTCGGGATCAAAGTTTTGAAGTTCAATTTTTAAGTTTCAAGTTTCACATCAAGTTTCAAAACTCTTCAAATTTAGGGTTTTTAGGTTTCAAGTTTTAGCATTTGTCGGTTTCATGTTTTCAATAAGATAGTTGCATTTTATATTAGTCTACAATTTCATATTCTATGGATTTTAAGTTTTTAATATTGTTATATTCAAATTAAAGATATGTATTTCACTTTTGTCTATAGCTCCAATAAAGATTTTTCATGTTTCAAGTTTCAATAAAATAGTATATCAATTTATTTTTATATTTTCTAGATTTTCAAATTCAAATGTTTTAAGAAATTTCAAATAAACTATTTCAATTTTTATTCACGTCTCTTACATTTACAACTAACTCAATCACCATATTAACTAGTATATATATCGTAAATATATTTATTTGGAATACTTCGAGAGATCTCAATTTTAAGGTTCTTATCTTAATTTTTTTCATAACACATGCTTAATAACACCATTACATTCTTAGCTTTGATCTCACTAACTTGTGACAAATGACATCAATTTAGCTATACTATTATATTGGTCCAAAAAAAAATTGAGATAAAATGGGCCTCAAACTCTACCATATGGCCAAGATATTACTATTTTTAGATTAACTTCTCCAAACAAAAAGAAAAAGCTTTCAAGTGACAATTAATAAAACATCATATTTAAGGTTGAAATTGCATCTCAACAAAGTGAAATAAACGTCAATTTTAATATCAAAAATAAAATTTTATGAAGTCACACCATCACATCTCACTCCTTAAACTCGTTATAGAACCCCCTTGAGGTAAGCATATTTAAACCTTATTTTATTTTATTTTTCAAAAACTGCATAATAGTAAAACCAACAAAATTATAGTATATTTTAATGTTCCTTTCGGCATTATTCTAACACCTTTCTAAGGTTTGTTTGTGCTCTTTGACCATCCTTGGATGATACTCCCAAAACTTTCTTTTCCACTCTGCATTTATAAAAGAAATACTTATGGAGGTTGAGTGTGAAATCAATCTTTTAAAATAGTGCACGGACCTTTGATGTTGGTCATCTCCGTGTTCTTTATTCCCATCTCATTAGAAACCGAATTCATGTGAGGATTTTAATTAGGATGAGATATGCGAACGGAAGATATGATTTGTTTTGACGTGCTCCTATTTCTTTTATTGAATTTTTTTAATATACTTGCCAATTGTAGACTTTCATAAAGATTATTGTTCTTCTCGTGGAAATACAAACAAGTGTTTTCTAGTATTGATGGGGACCAATTTCTTTGGTAGATGGTATTTCTCTGATTTTGGTTGCATGTTTTTCCTTGAGTTGCCACTTCTTTCATTTCGTTGAGCTCATTTTTTGGATTTTGATATTTTATGTCTCCTTGACCTTATTTTTGTGAAATTATCTTGGTTTTCTCTTTCCCCCTTTTTTGATATATATATATATATATATATATATATATATATATATATATATATATTTGGTTCTTTTTTTCTTTTTTAAGAAATGGACCACTTACGAATGACACTCAAATGTCATATTGTTATAGAAATGCCCCATTGCCCTTGTATCCCATGGCCTTGTTTTGTCTAGTTTCGTACCTTTCTTGTTAGTCTTTCAAGTTTGTTGTGTGTTAGCATGCACGCCAATGAGTTGTAGCTCAAATTTCGGGAAGTTTATATAAACATAGATGTATTAGTGCACATTTAAAGACAATCAAGCAAGGGAGGAAGTCTACACAAAGTATATAAGTGTGTCCCACTTGGTGGCAAAAATATTTTAAAATCGACTAGTAAATAAATCTTTAAAAATACTTTTAAAACTTTAAAAATCAAATAATTGATGAATGTGTTGCACCTTGGTATATTAAAGCTCTTAAAACCATTTTTGGTCATTTTAGATGTTCTTGTTCATGTTTGGGTTGTCAGGCCATATTTTGTTGAAAGTATAAAAAGTGCGAAAAAGTGGGACACAATTATATGCTTTAAAAACATTACAAATATAACAAGAGAATTATAGTAAATGCATACAAATAGAGCAAAAGTGTGATTCATTTTTCAAGTATTACTATATTAAGAAAGGTACAGTTTAACATAATTTTCATGTGCATATAGAGAAGATCGAGGCTTCTTTCGTTTCATTATTAGTTGAAGGATGATCACTTATGATGAACCATATTTCATAACAGCTTTTCCACGATAGACAATCCTTTATATCCTCTTAAGGAGCTTATTGGGAGATAATTTCAAAAGAACCATTCAAGAATGAAATTGTTACTACAACAAGGGGATTAACTTATTTTAAAGAGGTATATTTGTGATATTGATCTTGAAAGGACTTGCTTATTTAGATTAGGAGATTCATTTACTACTAGTATGGGACATGTATGAAACCGATGATTTTTACAATTTGAAGGAGAAGCCTAAAAAATGTGAAGGCTTTGGAACTATTATACACTGGAATCCAAACGAAAGTTTCCCAATAGTTGTTTATGAATAGTGGCAAATAGAAGATGTACCATATGATGAAAAATCACCAACCATAATCACTAGGGAGTATGTCGGAGAGCTTCAACTCTTAAAATTTCAATTTTATAGCTTTCTAAAGCACGCCACTTTTCAAGAAATTTTGTTGAATGTTTGAAAAATGAATAAAAATTTTGATTACTAAAGCACGTCAATATTAGAGAGAAAAGAGGTATACATATTTCGACTTTTTGTAAATTACATACACATGGTCAATTGTTTGTGTCTTCAAGCCGTGTTATGGATCTTATTATACCAAAGCCATTTTCCAAACTATAATGGACCACATGTTGCCAATTTCGACATCACACACAACCCACCGTATCAATGACATATAATGTTTTATTCTATCATCAAGTGATTTTTGTTTTTTTAATTTTCTTTGTTTTCCATTGTTGTCATCTTTTTCTCGGCCGTCATTTTTCTCGTGTTACCTCTCTATGGGGCCATGTTTAGATCCAACATGCTCGAAGTTTAAAACTTTTAGATTTTATATATGGTCTTTACTTCTTTTCTTCAAGAATCCATGACTATAATTGGAAATACATCAACTACTTTAATTGAAAATAAGTACACCGAGCTTAAATTAAGAAAACAAGGAATATCTTTTACACCTGGACATTACACAAGTACACTTTGATGGTTTTATTAGTAAAAATCCCTCCTCGTAAATCAGAGAGAAATTTGCACTCAACAACATAAGAAATCATATGGAGTCTCAATCTAAATTTTTTATCAACAAATAAAATCTACTTGTCATTCATATGTCCAATTACTAGAGGGGCTCAATTATCAATGACTATTTGCGCACCACTCATTTTCTTGCAATCACTTAAGCTTAAAATTGGAAGGAGGGTTACAAAGTATTACAAGAAACAAGCATTGCTATTGGGTTTCAAACTTGGAACCTATTGAATTTCCCTCATTTGTTATTTTTCCCCATTAAGTGTAAATCACACTCATGTGAATAATCAAGCGAGATCTAGACGATAAAGTGAAGCACAAATAAAAGATATTATTTGGGTAGGAACAATATGAGCCGTGGAATAGGTGTGGGACATGTAGGTATTTAATTCCCACCTTTTATTCATGTCTTCATCTTATATGACAAATTATACTTTGACCAATCAAAAACCTTGACACCATAAAAAATTTAAAAATATTGAATCCCATTCGTGGCAATTATTGCACTTTTAATGTTAGATAGCCCATGCCACATGTCGTGGATGGTTGTACTCCCTATAAATCAAAGTGTAGGCAACCCACATGGATGAAGGACATGGATGTCATTCTTTCGTGATTTGTGAATGAGGAATAAGGTCTATTATATTAAGGTTCATGGGATAAGACTGTAAAAGTGTGGAGGGTGTCAAATTTCAAATGTGTGGAGTCCATTCAAGCTCACCACGATGTCATCAATTTAGTGGTCGTTAGGCCTAATGGTTTTCTTTTCATCAGTTCCACCGACCGTACGGTTTAAGTATCCGAGAAGAGGCTCAAGACCATCCAATACCATGTTCTCACATTCCTCTATCCACTAGGAAAAGCCACATAAATTTTAATTAGAAGACATTATTATGCTTTA